>CAOLHI010000255.1:0-600000 GCA_948474755.1 Ctenosaura bakeri | reverse complement strand
GTC
The DNA here is from genome assembly GCA_948474755.1 of Ctenosaura bakeri. Classification (NCBI taxonomy): domain Eukaryota; kingdom Metazoa; phylum Chordata; class Lepidosauria; order Squamata; family Iguanidae; genus Ctenosaura; species Ctenosaura bakeri. The sequence continues at coordinate 599,997 of CAOLHI010000255.1, read as the reverse complement.
ATATGCAGTGGAGAATTAGTCCAAATTCCTGGTAGTATATAAAAATTTGATACTTTAAAAAATTTCTTACTGTCCCTCAGCTAGTTACTGAATTTGAGAAAATTTGAGGACAAGGTTTAAAAAACTTTCTTTTTAAATATTAAATGGAAAAATCCATGTAAGATAGGCTTTCCATTTTATGTATACGGAATTTCAAATAAAACCAAATTAATTCCTATTGTAATCCCACCTCCAAAATATTTTAAGCTTTCAGCTATTTAAACTCTTCATTTCTCTTTTTTGATCAAAATCAGACATGAACACATAGAACAAGGAAGTTTTCTGTGTAAAAGATATTGAAATATAAGCAAGCATAAGAACATTTGTATTTCTGATACTGAAAACACACACTCCTGCTTAATAAGCAAAATATTATAGATTCCTGAAACCCAATACATATAATACCTTAATAACACTTTTACATGTCTGTCTGGATTTAACAACCACTATTCATTTTGAAAACAAGATGACTAGAATAAAGCTTCAGTTTAAATCAACTTCACCATTCAGGGGGCAGGGAAAAACACCTCCTGTATACTCTGATGAATAGTGATATAGTTCCACTACTATGGCTCTTTCTTTCTTTCTTCTTGCTTGCTTGCTTGCTTGCTTTCTTTCTTTCTTTCTAGCTACAAAAATATTGATTTTGGCTATAAGATACCAACCAGTGATTCACAAACAGGTGCTTGTGTAAGAAAGGCTAGGATTCATTTAGGAAGAAGTTGTTTCTTTCTGAAGACGTTGTTCTCATATTTTCTAATATATTGCCAAGAGTTTGGATTTTTCATTCTCCACTGGATATGGTATAACTTTATTTAATTTCCAGAGGAATCCTTGAAATTATGGACGTCTTTTTAGAAAGATTTTAGGCAAAACTATAACATGTGACATTGCTCTGTACAGTCTAGTAAATAGAATTAAAAATCCCTGCCCTATACAACTGAGTTTGTGAATTGTCTCTAAATCTGACAGTGCTGTTAAGAATCATTCCCTTGCCCACATTTTTGGCACTCCTTTTGAAAGCAAAGAAGGGATATAGAAATGCTGAATAAATAGAAAAATAATAAATTTTAAACTACATCTCTAACTCAGTTTCTTTGGATTTAGTAAAGTTTACACATATTGTTTTCACAGACTCAGACTGCTTCTACATATAAAGTATTATGATGGCAGTAGGATGGGTGGGGTGTGGAGAAGAAAGCTTTTTTAAAAAAAACAGCCCTAGATTCTTGAAATAACTTCCAAGTTCATAGAAAGTGCACATGGTCACAGTTCCTTTAATGTTTAGAAAAAAACATATCTGCAGTTTTTTGTAATGTCAAGTTCACTTTCAGAAACAAGCTTGCTTGCAACATGATCACATAGTGTAGCTGCTATATTTAAGCTAAGACAACAGTGCAAATACTATGTGACAAAAAACAGACATAAGCAATTTTTACTACTGTGAAAGCTAAGGGATATTCATCATTTTTTCTGAAACTAAGGCTATGGAACATTTGAATCTTTCCTCCACCATCAGTTGTATCATTCCACCTTTAGGCTGTGTCATGGAGATATTATATATCTATTGATCTGAACAGTAATGTTGACATACTGTTTTATAAAAATACTACATTTTTGTAAGAACGACTCTATTAAAACCAAATGGCTAGTCTATATTAATATGAAATTACTTCATTCAGTATGAATGCCCAACTCACATAACCAGTATAACACCTTGACTTTTTGACAGTTGACTTTTATCAATTAATTCTTTCATTTTAAAGAAGGCATACCAGTTTTATTAGATTCTTAACATTTAAAAAAAAAAAAATGAAGACTATGTGCTTTTGTTTAAAAAATCAAGGTCTTTATCTGCCTGAAAATGGCTGCCATAAATGTGTCCAGCTATAGCAGTCAAGAAAACCCAAATTTCGGAAGCTCTGGGACAGATTCCTGGGGAAGCAATGTTGACCATGTACTTTCGCTATGCCCCAAATGTCCTTTTCTGACCTTTCCATCTTCTAAGGGAGTTCGGTGTGCTAGGACACACCCAGGTGGATTCCACTAAGAAATATTTAAGAAATACCAGTCTACTGAAACAGTTCAAACCTAACACATGTCAATTAGGGGGTTTGACTACATGGCCCTCATAGTCCCTTCCAGCCCTATGATTCTATGACTCTAAAGGATTGAGCTTTCTTTGATCAAATCAGAACTTTGCTCCATCTACAAAAAGCAGCTCCGTTAGCAGTACAGTAGCCTGTTTGGTCATTTTGGCATCTAGGGAAGGGTTAGGGTTGATTTGTTCTAGAACTCATTTATTGGTCATTCTGGCAGTCCATGGCATCTGTAGAACTCTCTTCCATCACCACATTTCAAATGAGTTCATTGTCTTTCTGTCTCTTTCTTCTCTGCCTAGCTTTCACAACCATATATAAAAATCAGAAATATGATGGCATCATCACAACTACCTACTAAACAAAAACATACCATAATAATATCAAATTAGCTATTTCATATCAAAGTAACACCAAACATTCAATACAGCTGTTTCCTACCATTTCCAGACAATTTTATTACCTTAACCCTAAATTGAGGAATGCCTATGCATTATTCTATGAGGCTTCATTAAGTACCATTTCAGAAACAGTTTGTAGCAGGTAGACACAAAAGGAGAAAGCTTTTTTTTTTCCTTATTGTTTTTTCATCCAGGAAGATCAGAAGCCAGCAGTTTTACAGCAGAAGGACTATAAATGGGTTGTGTAGGTCATACCATATTGTACACAGAAAAAAAAAAAAAAACCCTAGAGGATTTTTAAAAACATGTTTGCTGGTATGGCACTGTATTTTTTTACTTATCCCTACATCTGCAGAGCCTATAGCCTTCTCATTTCTAGCTCTGACAGTTCACAAGATAGCAGAGATTTTTAAAAAGTAGGAAAACTTCTCAGTGAATAAGAACAGATAGCAGAAGTATAAGTTTTCAATCCATTTTTATCTGATCCACATATTAGCCAAAGAAAAGTACTCCCACCCCCACTCATGGCAGAGATTTGAGTGAAACTGCTGACATGTATGGAATGTTAGAAGTAGTCCCAGTGGAGATTAGTGGGCAGATTACTGGTGCAAAGGTTAAAGGTCCAAAATAAATGCCATTTATTCTACAGCTTACAGTCTTTTACATAGCAGGACAGAAAAGCAGCTTATCCTAAAATTGGTCTACTTATGAAATACTGTTCTTTATACATCTGTAAAAATCTTAACTAATTAATAGCTATGCTTGTGAGTACAAAATACAGAGTAAAACTAATGATAAAATACTGTTTATAGAACTGACTAGTATTCTTTGCTCAGCAGTCAGAATCCACTTTCCCCAGCCAAAAACAGTATGAATATTAAATACTTTAAAGATCAGGATATTTGAGTTAAATGACCAATAGTGCACTGTCACTGGCAGATGTGATCCCTCTATCTCCTATGGCACCCCCATTGCCCAAAGCCTGTTCCAGAGGGCTGGGAAATCCTTCAGAGCAAGTTTTTCAGCGTTGTAGAGAAATGTAGTAGGGAAGGCTAAAAATTTAGAGCAAACCATGACTGTGGATTTAATCGACAATTTTCTAAGACTTTTGACAGGCATTTTATTCATGAATGTTAACTATTATTTTTTCCTTTCCCTTTTTCTCTCATGGGCTAGAAAACCCATAGTTATCAATCACAACTTAATATCTTATTAGTACTACCCACAATCCTGAATGTCTTCTCCACATAAACAAGTTGTTTGCCTGTTGAATAGCCTGCTTTACAAAATCACAAACATTCTTTCCAGAGAATCACTGTACATGCTTCATATTCTACCCTTCCTTTTTTCTTTTGTATTCCACCTCATGAAAGGCTGGGCCTGCTATTGGGCTGGATGAGGCACATATATTGGCTCAGCTGATTCTGGAGCAACATTGAAGGGCAGGAAATGTTCAGCAATTCAGCAGCAATTCATTTTTTACAACCTGGGTGATGGTAGCCTGATTGTTTATGTTATTCATTCATTCATTCATTCATTCATTCATTCATTCATTGCCTTAGGCACTAACATGTCTTGAGTCATGCTGGACTGAATGATAGCTTGTGCACTGTTATCTCCAGTGTCTTTGTTATAAGCTGCCTGGATGTGCTCTCTTGTTTCCCAGCACTGTGGGGTAATATAGTGTGGGAGGACAAGAGAGAGGGCCTTCTCTGTGGTTGCTTCTCAAAAGTTGAACGCCCTCCTTTTGAAGGTCCACTTGGTGCCAACCTTGGCTTCTTCGTGATACCCGGTGAAGCCATGACTTTTTATTAATACATTTGGGGGTTATTTTACTTTTAAATATATACATAAATGATTTTTCAATGTTATAGCCTTTAAGCTGTTTTAACTCGTTATCATGTTTAATGTGTTCTTATCATGTTTAAAATGTTTTCACTGTCTTAATTTGGAATTGTTTTAAATAGTTGGTTGTTCTCACTGTACAGGATCCTGAAATCCCATGATAAAGGGCAGGATATATTTTAACAAATAAATAAAGAGGGAGAGACCAGCAGAAACAACCATCAGTGTGGCCATATTCAAAAGGTATCTTTTACTGACATTTGAAGCTATGAATCTGTTAAGAGAAAAATCTGAAACTCATTTTCACAGCACAAAACAACGACAGAAAAATAGCAACATATATTAATGGGAATTTCATTCCAGCATAGGAATCCCAAGAGGTACCATAACAGAATCACCATGACTATTTAACCAATGAGTAAATCCTACTAAGTGTTTTTATCAATTACCTTCTAGGCTGCCTTCATACTTTCCATAAAAGCTAAATTTATGACAATACATTTTTAGAATATTAGAAGTATTTTTAATAAAAATAAAACATTAGTCAAAACAATATTGACTAATAAATACAGGCAGGCTGGGGAGAGTCATCTTTAGATTGATTATGTCACGTTGCCAGCAGTCTGTTAGTATCCAGATTAGCAAGATATATATAAAAAATATTTTCTAGACTACAATTGTATCATAATGAAGCACCACTGATGTGGCATCTTTGAAAACAAAAATAGCAAAACTTTCAAGCAACTGCTGAACAGAATTCAATAGCTTCCAAAAGTCTCTTCTGGCTTAGATTAAAATAAATGTCAGATATGATTGTACAACAACATCACCTCTAATATAGAGCAAATATGGCTATGTTTATTTTCCCTGCATTCCATCTACTCGCTATAAAAACAGCACAAATAAAAACTCCAAGCATTTTGAAACTGTTGCATTAGCCTAGCTAGCAAAAGTATAGGCAGTGGAGAGGAAGGTATTGCTATCGTCTAGATAGTGTCTGCTAAAAAACCACCAAAATGAATAGAGCATGCTGATCATCTGGGGAATTCAGAACCCGTTGATTAATTAGGCCTTTTTTTTTTTTTTGGTCCTGAATAGATTTACTAAGCTATTTTCAACTCGCCACACTGTTTGTAATTACCAAAAATCACACCTCTATTGGCTGGCCTGAGTTACCTCATGCATGAACAACAATTTGATTGAGCACTCTTTTTTTGAGTATTTCATTCGTCATTGTAATTAGCCATAATCATAGACTTCCTGGGTGCATGAGAATGTTCAAACGACCAATTCACAACCCCATCCTATTTGAATATGAATCTTCTCACTGAGCAGCAATTTGAAAAAGGGAAACAAAAAGCAGTTTCTCCAGGGAATTTTGCAAAGCAACCTTGCTTTTAATTCTTTCTCTCTCTCTCTCTCTCTCCCCGTCTTTTACAAAAAGTTCCTATTTCAACTAGCATTTGAATTCTGTTTGCTAAAACAAGGGTTGCTTAATGAAGACAATGGCTTATTCTTCCTTTAAGTGGCACAACAGGACCCAAGTCTTACAAGCCCAGTTCTTTCAGCCTCTGCCAAGGACACAAGAAACAAAGGAGCCAGCAGTTACGGGAGGCAAATAGAACTCTTTGCTTCTGCTGCAGTTTGGGAACACTGTCTCTCCCTAGAGCAGGACCTGGGTCTTTTCTATTCTAGAACATGGGCATTTTTCCTGTGAATGACTCACACAGTGTTGAAGTATCCTCACAGCGGGGACTTCAAAGTGAAAGCAAAGTGGAGGAAGGGTGACATTACTGGTACTGTCAGAAGCACATTCGTAGTGAGCCATCTAATGGTGACAAAGTCTTTTTCCCCCTTTTAATTTCTGATCAAAGCTCTGGTAGGAGTGCCTGAAAAATAAGCACTGGAAGGTATCCAGGTACATCCTCTGTCAAAAGCAAAGGAAAAGAAGTGAGAAATTATGAATTTGGAAGAATGCAGCTCCTGCTGGGTCCCAGTTAAATGTATCAGAGTGTGTTTTACAACCTTTCGTATTAACAATGATAAGCCTCCATGGCACATTAAATGTCAGATATAGAGATTTAGTATTCTAATCATCACATGCCTCAAAGGAAAAGGGCAACAATGATTTTTAGAAATGCTTTATTTTTTCTAAAAAGAAAAGCATCACAGCTGAAAAATGAATACAGATTTTTTTAAAAATTACTTAGGAATATTCTTAATACTTAAATATAGAAAGCCTGCAGGATCAGGCAGAGTTAAACTGGAATTAGCATGGGATTCTTCATTCTAAAAAAATCAATGAACAAACATCAGGTACAATCCAGGATATTAAAGATATATTCAAGTTATTAAATATGGGTAAAATGATTACTATAGGAAGTCAACATACAAACCCTGTCAGTGTATCTCACAATAACTTTGCAAAAGCAGTAGCTGTGCAACACACACACACACACAGACTGGTGCATCACAATGAAATATATTGTTTAACACATGATAAAATCAAGCAGAACTTAAGTTATTTGTATCTTTCTGGCACCTTCTCCATTACCTGCTGTATTAATTTGTGTCTCCATTACCTCACAGTGCAAATATTTTTCAAGGAATACTAGCAAAGTATTTTAAGATTAACAGAAAAAATGGCACATTTGACAAATAAAGAGATATTTTTAGTAGTATTATGTTTATTCCTTTTATCCATAACAGCTCTGATATCTTCAAATATAAGATATTTGTGAATTCTGAAGCACAGTTAAATATAACTTGACCGATAATACAGTACTACTAATTACCAATATATTTTTACTTCTTATTGGTTGTTAAAGGTTGACTTGCATAGATCTAGCTGCGTGCATAGGGAAAGACTAGAAGAGGGTACAGGGTATGCCTTTTCCTGTTGACTGTTGGCATACATCTCTTGCACACATCCAGCCCACTTCTCTTTCCCTTGCAAAGTAACTGAGAGCTTCCAAGGGCTAGCTGAGGAAGACAGAAGGGACTGAAAAGGTTCCACAAAGTGCCAACCTGATCCATCCCTGCACACGTTGTATAGGCATCAGACAGAGATCACCCCCTCAAGTTGTTCTCATTTTCTATATCCAAGAAACCTGACCTTGCCATGTTCAAAAGACAGAAGTCGTGCTAACAAATTTTAACTTCTCTTTCTATGTACTGGTGTGAAGTGAATAGTTCTCACTCTCTTTATCTTGGAAAGGTACCACTACATGTCTGCTAATGTTTCATTGGAAACTAGAGCAAAGAAAATTTTCCAGCCAACAGACATCAGAGGCATCAATTCAGGCTGCTGTAAAATGCACTTACTATTTTGATCTACTTTAAATCATACAAGGAAGGAATGAGATCTTAATTTAAAAATTGGAGTAGAGAAAAATGCCTTTTAAGGCTCATTAAGTTAATTAATTTGGACAGTTGGACCCAGACTAACTGGAAATGCCTTGATTATTCAACAATCTCTTGCTAACTATGTTTCAATTTGGTGGCCATATTCAATTTTTTCCAACTCATCCTCTGAGAGATTTAAGTGAGACAAAATTAGTTTTCTTTATTTTTAATGATCAAAAGAATAAGATCTTAAGAAAACACAGAAAATGCAGAAAAGATTTCACTCCTCTTAATTGCTCTGAAAAATAAATATTTTAAAATGATTACCAGAACCAAAAGATTGTTGGAAAAAGAGCATTTTATACAGATACCTATAAAAATTAAATGCTGCAATAACCCTCTCAGGCTGGTGTGAACATTTAGTCAAACAAGGTCTTTTACTGAAGACATAAGTCCTACCATTTGTGCAACATTTTACTGCCCCACAGCTCCATTTTCTCTTCAGGATTCCAAGCTCAAGCTTAGGTGCTTTCACTATCTCTATAACCCATTTAAATGTCCCAGTCCTTATAGCAGCTTGGAAAAAGGAGAAGAGGGGGATTTGTTTTGTCATGCTGGCAGGAGAATTCTGGGAATTTTAGTCCTGAAAAAATCACTTTTCCAAGCTCTAGTCCTTAATGATTTTTTTAAAAAGAAATACTTTGGTTGGGGATTTATCCATTGATGCCTTTCCACATCCCTCTCCATGTTTTCATATCTGTGGGTACAATCTGGGCGTTATTTGTGAAATGCTGATGTCCTAGAGCCAACCAGTTTCAGAACAGTAAAATATTTTCCAGGCAAAATGATGCTGGTTGTAATTCTAGAAGTGCCACTGGTGTCATAAGGGCACAAGCAGAGGGGACAGCAGTGGCAGGGAAAGAAAAACAATAGTGATAATGGTGGGAGAAGATTGTTGGCTCAATGTCATTTTTTCAAAATTTAATTTAATGCTTGACTTCTGGAAACCCATGGAACTGAGGCAGCATGGGAAGGATGGCTTTGTCAATTGCTTGTGCCATAGAACCAGTGATTGCCTCAGACAGCCCTGCCTTGACTCTGTGCTCCCTCCACAGTTGGACATTCAGGAAACAGGCAACATGTGTTCAGAAGCCTTCTATTTTAATACTACTTCCTTCTCCCTCCATGCAACAAAAGTAATACTATTTCTTTTAGAATAGTATTTTTAGCATAATGGACTATTTCACTAGCATTGTGCCCCAACAGGATCCAAGTCATTGCTGTATTGTTGTTTGGGATATTTCTAAAATACCCTCAGTCAAAACCAAGCAGAAGCATATGCAGTGGGAGTGGTGGAACCTGACACTCTTTTGTCCCAAATTCTCCTAGTCTCCCACCCAAAGAAGTCTTGAAACTCAGGGACACTAGTGAATGAGTGGGTTGTGAAACAGCAGGATGTGTGCTAAGAGTAACCAATGAAATGTGGTAGAGGTTGCCATAAGCTCCCACTCACAGATATAACCTCTGTCTGATTTTCATGGGTCCTCTTCACCTCAGTCATTTACACCACCACCTTTTTTAGTTCATTAGCTTAAGGAGAGATGGAGGAAGGGAAGGGAAGGGAAGCAGGGGTCAGAGTTTAGGTTACACCAGCCCTGGTATACAAACTGTTGCTGGGATCTAATCTTATATCTTCACATTTTCATTTGTGCATTTTATTCAACCGTTTTTCATGTACTGACAAAATATTGGCCCAAGATACTTCATCTCCACAAATTCATGTTGAAACTGCTGACATTTATAGTCTTTACAGCACAGTTAACCAAATTGTTTTGTTTTATTTAAGTTCATCTTTAATGCAAAGAGATCTTGTAGTGCCATCGAGACTGAGAGAAAGAAGCTTGTAGCATAAGCTTATGCTATTAACTTCTTTCTTTCAGTTAGTCTCAAAGTGCTACAAAATCTGTTTGCAAACTGAACGAGACTGACATAGCTTTGTCTTTGAATTTATCTTTAATGTTACCCTATGTTTACTTCAATTTAATTCCTGCATGTATTCATCACTAGCCCAACTATTTAAAATGCAGTTGTTTTAAGCAGATGACACTGTTTTAAGCACATGATTCCATTAAAAGTATCAATAATGTAAGTATTCACAATGTGGATTTGAAGAATTTAATTAATGTGCAATGTGCTGTGATATAAATGTCAATGTTCTCATTATATTTGTTTATTTGGTCACTGATTCAGCTATATAAATTGTTTTGCAAATGTGAAGTCATTCTGCACTCATCAACATATCAGCATCGATGCAAAATGTCACCTGACTTATGCGCATTTGCTAATATCTAATTAACATCTACTAAATGGAAATTTTGCACTGATGTACAACTTGCAAACTATTGAAATATGAATTCATGAATTGCAAGGTTCTCAAATACTGGACTGGTTCACTGGAGGAAGATTTGTTTTAAAAAAAAATGGAATAATTTACCCACATTCAATAATATTATAATGGACTTTTGAGATCCTCTTGGAATAATCCCCTTTGAACATTATTTTCTCAGTGTCTTTATGTTGTAATATTCTGGTGCATGTTATAAATAAAGTCAGGATTGGTTCTCTCAATTTCCTTTTCCCGTAAATGATATTATACTTGTTACATCATAATGGATGAACTATAAATATAATGGCAATACATTTTCATTTAATCTTGGGAATAATGAATGGGCATCTCATAAATGGATGAAAGTTCTGTAAATTGCTTCTAAGGCTGCTTTTCCCTTAGTGGGTTGTATCTGAATTGCTTGAAGTATGTTGGTTAGTATTTTTGTGAAAATCTTATATATAACTGGTAAATGACTTATTGATCTAAAGTTCTGAAAGTGACTTTTGTTCCTTTCCTTGAACAAAATTACGGTGATGGCACAATTCAGTTTTTGAACTTTTTTCTCTTTTGCTTAATGTATTTGGGGAATGCCAGCAACCATGCTTCTGATATCCCATATGTCAAAAACCAAGCAGGAAAAAGTCAGCAGCACAACTAGAGCAACATCCACATACCTCAAAAACAGAACTGTTCACCAAGACGTAACTATTTTAAGCATGTATCACATTTTGATTCATATCAAATTGAATAGTAAACTATATAAATCACCAACAAACTCATATAAACCATGAGGGAGTCCTGTTATAAGACCAGCTGTGTCTCAAGATCTCTTAGCAGTTGCGGGAGCGTGGTTAAGGAGCCAACTTGTCTGTTTTACCCTTAGTAATTTTAATTGAATGGTGATGAATCAATTGCTAATGAATTAATAGCTAACGTTTGCTGGAAAAAAAGCACTTTCATATGTTTGTCAGATATTTGTCTGCTCTCATGTCAACTGGTGACTCTTTTGAAATATTTTCTACCTTTGTGTCAATCACACAATCTCTATTAGCAAACCATAGCCAACATGGAAGCTGCACTGATGCATTAATGAGACCGATGCAAAGGGATCAAAATCAAGGTTGAAGGGTGAAATTAAATTAGCTGAGCCACACCGGAGACCCTGCTAAGCTAAGCGTTTCCCACATAGATCAGCTCTAAGTGCAAGGTCTGGGCAGGAACACAGTGGCAAACACTGAGAAAATATATACAGGCTTCCTCCATTTATCTAACAGGTTAGGGACTGAAACACTGTCAGAAAATGGAATTGGTTGAAAGGCAGAACTCATGTACTATACTCTAGGGAGCATGAAGGATTTAGGGAGGCTCACTTGGGACCAATCATGCACACACTGCTTGCAAAGTCTCTCAACTGCCTTAGCACTTTTTTGCCCTCCTCAACTCACTTTGCAAGCAGCATGTACATGTGAGTAGTGCCAAGCAAGGCTTCATAAGCAAGAAGAAATTATGAAAGAGCATAACCCCTGTCAGCTTAACGGAACTGGTCTTTAATTTGGAACTGTCAAAAGAGCAAGTTGTCAGATATTGGGGCTTCAAAAGGAAGGAGCTTTCTGTACAGACACTTAAGTTATATTGAACAGAAAACCACTTAACAGAACTGTGTGATGGTGGTACTACTTTCATCATCCCTATCTTCTAAGCAGAATGGCCAGTTTTGTGTGATTGTAGTATCATTTGATAGTGAGATCACTGGTTTAACAGATATATGGAACTAGTTTTGGAAAAAAAATATTTCTTAAGGCATAGAGATAATTATTTCTTCTCCCATTTTATGTGTGTGTCAATAGTCCATTTCGAAATATGTTGGTGATTTCAAAAAGAGAATAACAACTACTATGACTACAACTTGTTAAATAAAATATAATTTCCTGCCAATGAATAATATCAACAAAATTCACTCAGAGAAACAGAGTTGTCTCTTGACTCTTTAATTGCACCATTTAATTTGAATATGTACTTAATTAAAATATAACTTGTTAATTTATTAGCCTTGGGTTATAACTGTGATACCAATTTTCAAGCATCTAATATGTCCTCCAGCACATAATTTACTACATTGCTCAAAAGTGGTTTTGGTGATTATTCCTTAAAATTATTGCAAGCACATTTTCATGTTTGAGACAGAAGGAAATCAGAAAGAAAAAGCCCTAAGAATCCAGACACCTTACTATTTAAGTATGCTCAAATATCAAAAGATGGACATTCACGGTTTTTGTTAAGGAAATGTTAGCCTTTGAATAAGATTATCTTAAATACTACCACTTTTCTTCCACAATATTGCAATCTATATGTTATATTTAATAACATATAATAACCATATAATCATAAAATAATGAACTCATTTGTTGAATACCAGTCTTTATGTAGTCAAAACAGCATCATACATACATATAAGGGAATTCACAGAAGACTTGGGAATTCCAAGGTTAGTAGAAGTATCCCCTTCAAAACCTACTGGGACACACACAACAAAAATGGCTCCATGATGATTGAGCATCTTTTGTTGTAATAGAATAGTCACTGATGATTGATGGTGGAAAATTTGGGGAGTGGGAAACTGAGTATCTTCTAAGCAGAATGGAAAAAGGAAAAGGAAAAAGGAGTTAACTGCCTGGAACTCTATAGACACAGACACTCTATTGTCTCACGTTCCTTTCATCTATCTACAGAAAAGTCAGAAAGATTAAATATACAGAGACCATCACTGCTAGACAGAATTGGCATGATTTCTGCAAGTGAAAGCCATGTCTCACTTATTTTTATCATTCGTTGCAAGTGCAGGCAAACACATGGATAGGACAATTCAGCAGATACTCCCTTGAAACAAAGATAAAAAGTATAGAAACTTTGCCTCCATAGTCTTGCTTCTCCTTCTTCATTACAACTTCCTGTGTCACCCTAAAATCCACTTCAGAGGATCAGGGGATCCTCTGGAAAGGTATGGGATGTTGCATGGGGCTGGAAGAGGGAGGGGGGAACTGGAAAAAATCAGGAGGCACCCCTCCTCAGCAAGTTTTCTAACTGCAAAGCACTACATTAACAGGACATAAGGATAAGTCTCTAATATAGTAGTACCTGGTTAAAGAAAAGAAGCAGAAAATAGGAGCATTTGCACAATGTAGTAAATCAGCAGTGTGACAGATCTCTTCTCCAGGCTGGCCCCATAGTTCCTAACGATTGCACTCATATCACCCACTTCACCCTATTTCCTTTCTTAATCCCTGCCTGAATTGGGTACTTGGGCCTCTATGTGGACCAGTGGATGTCTAATTCTGTGGGTTCAACAGAGGTGTATATAGAGTAGGGCAAGTAGGACATGTGCCCCAGATTGGGGGCAAAGCACAAAAAAGCTGTGCATGTAGGAGTGGGGGTGAGGTAGGGGCACAATTTTCATACTTGCCCTGGGTGTTGTTTATGCTAGATATGCCACTGGGGTTCACTGTGCTAAGCATGACAAGATCCTCTATAAAATTTAAGAGGAACATCCAGACACAGTCGTAAAAAAAAAAAAAAAGAATAAACAAGTAGAAGTTTATGAAGACACATGTAAATAATCCATTAACTTCTCAACTGTTTAATCATTCATGGCTTCCCAAAAGCCTATTCAGTTCTTTCCCCAGTTGACTCTTCTATTTCTACTACACATCTTCCCTATCTTTATGTCTCTTTTCCCCTATCTCTGTACCACCTTTCCCCTATCTGCCTTGTGTCAGAGATAAATTTCACTTTTGTATTCTCACTCCCTTGTAGGTCCACCTTCACAGCATTCCCTAAGCTGTGATTGGTTGGCATCAACCAGGCTTCCCCAGAAACTATCTTTACAAGTAGATTCACCAAAAATCTATAGTGCTATCTGTGCTATATAACTTGTATCTGTGACTTGTATTTTGGGATGAGCAGTGAAGTGAGAGTTTCAGAGAGTTCCAAAATGATATTTACAAATTGTGTGAATAAACAATTATGGTAGATAAAACTTGGCACAATGTGGAAAAAAAATAGGCCAGATATTGCCCCCTTCATATTTTTTATGCATGGATTTAAGAGAGGAAAGATGCCATTAATAAAGTATATGCAAAGTCTGGAAAAGGCCACTAGCATGCCTGCTGGGAGATTCTGAGAACTGTAGTCCAAAAGATTAAATTTTCCAAATTCTGGGTGCATGTCACAGTGGAAAAATTCCTATAAATTTCACTTCAGTATGTAGCAGCAATGAAAAACCCACAAGATTAGAGCAAGGCAGAGTTGTATGAAATGTAGGCATGATCACCGATGAGAAATCTAGTCCACATTTTGAAGCAAAGTACCTTCATTCATATCATCCAGACTAATATGTATGTCAGAATGCATATATCCCTCTAATTTTGCATACCTCCAAAAACAAATGTAAAATACATGTTATTGAAATATAAGTTATTTACCCTAAAATCCATGTAAAATAAGCATTTTAGATTAAGTATATATAAATGTATATTTTATGATAACATGCTAAACAATAATAAATCATGCAGTAAGAAGACTACAGTCCAGAAATGGGTAAATAGGTGGTAAAGGAATAGTTAGTTACTATATATGAATTCAAGTTTCCAGGGCCAGATGCACCAAATCCAAAAGTACTAAAGGAACTTTTGGATATAATCCTAGAGCCACTGTTAATAGTATTTGAGATCTGTTTGAGAATAGAAGAGGTCTCAGCAGACTGGAGAAGGATAAGTGTTGTCCTCATCTTCAAAATGGCAAAAACTAAGACCTGACCAACTACAGACCAGTCAGCTTGATGTCAATGCCAAGAAAAGTTCTAGAGCAGATCATTAAACAGTCAGTTTTGGCCCAGTTAGAAAGAAACACTATGATTACTAACTGCCATCATGGGGTTTATCAAACACAAGTCATGCTAAACTAATCTTATTTCTGTCATATATATCCATCCATTCATCCATCCATCCATCTACCTATCTATCTATCTATCTACACACACACACACACACTGCAAGTTCTGGCTGTAACAGATCTCTGACAAGGTTCCCCCATCGTATTTTTGCAGGGAAACTGGTGAAATGTAGACTAGATGGCGCTACGGTTAGGTGAATCTAATCAGTTGACAGACCTAATTTAGAGGCAGGGACCACAAGGGCCATCGAGCCCAATGCCCTGCTGTTACATAAATCTATGATCAAGACTAGTTTTCCTCAATCTAGTGCCCACCAAAAATTTGTTCTACAACTGTCAGTATTCATGGCTATTGGCAAAGCTTCCTGGCTGATGGGTGGTGAAATCCAAGCCATCTGATGCAGATAGGTTAAAATTTCTGAATACAGATATTGTAAGGATGAAGTTGAGAGAAAAATCAGAAAAGGGCAACTGAATTATCAAGTACCCAGAGCACCTTGGTTGTGAGGGAAAACACAAACATTTAAAAGAGAGAGAGAGAGAGAGAGAGAGAAGGTAGGGAAAATTTATAAATATTATCAACTGAGTGAAAAGAGTGTAAGTTATCCCCTTTCCTATGAAACTAGAAAAAATACTGCTAAAACTAGATAGGAGTGGCATTAGGATTAGGGCATCTTGATTTAGGTACAATAATCATCACTAACCCTGATAGTATTATGAAATAATTAGACCACAATTCCTAGCTGGAACCTCCATGTTCAGACACCTGTAAGTGTCAAATACTACATACAAGTTAAAGGTTGTATCTATTGCCTTTATAACCTGGGCCCTTTTCATTCTTAACAATTATAGTGTTGTGATTCCACTTGAATTGCCATTGAATTTATCCTATTGAATCCTTGGATTTGAAGTTCGGGAGGCATTTAGAATTCTCACCCAGAGAGCTCTAGTGGCTCACTGAATTATAAACCCCAGAATACTCCAGGATTTGCCCTGGTAATTTTAACTAGAATCATAGCAAGATAACTCTATAGTGTGAGAACACACCTGGTTGATACATTCCAAGAAGCCACATAGTTGGAAACAGAATAGTGGGAACCATGGTGTGATTCAGCAAGGCAGTGCTTATGTTATGATGCCTGGCCCAGCAAATTACTTTGCAGTAAGCATTCAATGCACCAATCAACTTTTTTTTGGTTAATTGCTAGGAAACTAAAGCTGAATTACACTTATTGTTTTGAACAGCAATAGTTTCATGCAGCTATAATGGTCTTATAAAAAGCAAAATTAGGAAAAAAAATTGACCACATTGCTTCTTCTGTAGGAAGCAATCTACTGCTATCGCTTTCTGTTTTGTTCCCAGGTAGAGCAGAAACCAATGGCTACCACATTTTTTGACTAATGGACTACTGGAGGCATTCCCTTTTGAGAAAGAATTCTGTGATCTCATTCTGCTTGAAAAGACAGGTTTCCCATACTTCTTGCACTAATTGCATGCTTTTTTCAAGCAAGAACAGCAGTGAACTATTTGTAGTTTTTGTATGCATGTGTGCCTTTAAGTTGTCTCTCAAGTTAAGGTAACCCCATGGATTTCATAAGGTTTTCCCGGGCAAGGAATACTCAGATATGGTTTTGTCAGTTCCTTCCTCTGAAATACAGCCAACAGCACCTGGTATTAGTTTGTGGTCTCTCATCCAAGTACTAACCAGGGCTGACCCTGATTACCTTCCAAGATCACATGGGATCTGGTGCCTTTAGAGTATTGAGAAAATCCCATCCCCAATGATGCAGGCTTTCAAGAATCACATACTCAGTAACACTTCTACATACACTCAGCCATGGGCAAATAAACCAACAGCAAGCCTACTGTCAAAGAGGAAAAGGCAGAGTAGATGCTTCCCAGGAATGACAAGAATTATTCAAGGATATGCCATGGGGTGTACCACTTTACAACACTGAAGGCAAAAAGATCAAGTCTAAAGTTACCATGAAATAGTGACAATAGTAATTGCTGGGTTTGTGATAGTGCCTGCCTGCTCTTGTTATTTTGTTTTCACATATCTGAAAGAACAGAGTAGAATGTTGTAAGAGTTGTACTGGAAGAAACAAGAAGAAGAGATAACAGCTTTTCCCTGCCTGTTCCTGAATATCTGAGAGCGCAAACTTCGAAGGGCCTTATCACACCCTTCCTTAATCCTGCATTGTTTGTTGGAATCCCACTATAGCCATTGCCATGATGGTTGCAGGTTATTAACACTCTTTCACACACCCTTCAATGTTATCAGGCTAGTTGCATCATTTGCCAAGTCCTTTTCCCTGTCTCATACGTCATAATTCATCTATGTTATATATGTGTGTATTCACACACACAAACACACACACATATATATATAGATATAATTTTTATACTGTACTTGTGCAGTAACATTCTGAGGAAATAATAATCTGGGGATGCCCACACTGCACCCACTAATAGATCAAGTACAGAAGAAAGTGCTGTGAAGAATCAGCACTCACACAGCTGACTGGATTGTTGTGGGAAAGCTGGTCATTAACAAATTATTTACAGCCTGGAAAAAAAAGGCACATTTAAGATGGAAATGCAACACAATAGTGACTGGTGAGCAACAACATCAAGTGACAGGACTGATCTTGAACCAGGAATAACATATTGCTTTGGCAGTATGACACCCTGGTGTGACAAGGCCCTAATGTAATCCTAGGGGACTATTCTAAAATCAGGACAGCACAGTCCAAAAGCACAGAGCAAGGCTCTTAAAAGGTTAAATCACTTCTCTGTTGCCAGGAGGATGCAGCATCTTAAAAACTACTGCCCCCACATAATGTGTTGGCCCAAAATATTTGGCTACTTGAAGGAAGGTCCATTCCCCCTTGCTTTCAATACGCTTGGAAAAGTCTTTCTATTCCATTCAGACATTACCATCTTATACTCCCCATTCTCCCAACAGTCTCACATGAAACAGATTGGCTGGCGGTATTGGCCCTGTCTTGTACAGACACAATCTTCTTCGCAAGTGAATGGATCCAGATAGTGGTAATATCAATATACTTGTCTAACCACTCTTTTATTAAGTTATACTGAGGAAGGTATTTGGAAACAATCACTACCAAAAGTTTCAGGTCACACAATACCAGGTGACTGTGAATTTGTTTTAACATGCATTTCAAATCCAATAATATAGAAGCTTCATCCCTCTCTGTACAGGATAGATTTTATCATTGCTAGTTAAATATTTTTATAAGCACTAGCTGGTATGCTTTGAGAGACAGGAAGCAAGTAAAGCCTTGATAAGATTAAAAGATTAAGATTAAAAAGATCTGAAAACTCATTTTCCCACTAAAAGTGTCACATCAGAAGGGGCATTGCATTTCACCAACACAAATGAAAACATCAAAACAGGCATTGATTTTCCTGATGGTCACGTTGTCAATTTGATTTGGTTTGTTACCTGCCAGACTGCTTTCTCACTTTGTAGTCCTTGAATAAAAGAAAGAAGGGAAGGATTGCTGATAGGACAGAGACTGAGCCATTCATTATGCTTCTAATTGGGACAGGACTTTAGATTCACCTCCAAGGCAGAATTGAAAGATTTATCAAAACACTCTGGGTGGCACTGAAGAGAAATTTACTTCCTGACAAGCAGCATCCAGCTCTTTTAAGACTGATGCTTCTGTGTGCAGTTTTAAGATTAGAGTGCAACAGGAGCAAACACTTGTAGATGGCAGCCTTTCTAGCTGGAGACGAAATGGGCTATCAGATCTAAAGCATACTGTGATAACAAGATGTCTCCCCAATGTTTCCGTTTACCTGCCAGGCATCCTCCCTTTTTGGAGAAGAAGTGGTTGTTTTAACTGAAAGAGGAGGGGCCGTTTGTTTTCCTCCTTGCTGCCAATGTACTCGGTTCTTAAGCTTATAACACTGCGTGTTTCCCCTTGGGTCCATAGTAATGTGAATTGTCTTTATCCAAGTGCCCAACAAATCATTGTCACAGAGCAGCAGCCGACCTTTCTTTTCAATCTATGCACTTTTCAGGAGTTATAAATCAGTTGACTTTCAAGCTCGATGAGATGGCATATGCCCTGGTTTGAAGAACAGATGGAGGCTTGGGGGGAAATTGTTTCTGCAGGCTTGCTACAAGCAGCACAGCTCCATAAAAGTGAACCATTCGCACTAATTTCTCACATAAATTATACAAGCAGAGAGCACTAGCCCATTCAGCAGAAAAAAAAGCCTTTCATCTAGTTTTCAGAGGTCATTTAACAAATTTAAATCATAGTCATTTCTGATACATGAGTAGGTTTTCAGTCTATACATTTAAAAAAAATACAATGTACATCAGACAAAAGGACAGCATTTAAAAATGTACAGAAGAAAGAAAACTATAGAATTAGTTTTAAAATACTGCATGTTCTTTAGTGTCCCAAATAACAACACAGAGAAATTATTAACTGAGACATCAAGTAAACTATCACTTTTCTTTTGAGGTTTTTTTTTTAAAACTCCTCCTAACAGTTGAAATTCAAATAGTAGTGGAGGTCTATTAGTAAAAAAGAAACAGAAATCTAGGGCATTTCCAAGGCAACATCCTTTATTCTTTAGGAGAAACAAATTATACAGATGTTAAATCAATGCACATGTCACTATTTTAACAATAAGGATACTTTACTTAAAGAGATGGAAAAGACATTTCTTCAAATGCTTTGAATTACAATTATGAAAACAAGTGAAACAGCCGTGTATTGCAATCAAATAAAACTATTAAAGGAGAAACTTTTATGAGCCTCAAATACCAAAAACAGTGATGGCACAGTGAACAGTGGATTTTTCTACTCCCCAAAACTTGCTGTGATAATTAATGGCAAATTTAGGTTACCAAATAATTACTTTGAATTCTGTGGTTATAATAGAATTTTTAAAGTTATTTTCATATAGGTATGTATCTTTCATTCTAGAAATATTACTAACCATGATGCAGCCACTATCTAATCCCATCTTAATAACTGCCTTGAGTTCAAAATTAATCCTGCATCCATCTATCCATCTTCCTTCCTTCCTTCCTTTCTGATTTCTTAGTTAAATAATAGACTACAGTGAAACTGAAGAAATCATTTTTATCAGCAATAAGTTCAGTAGTATCTAGGGCTGGGAGTACAAACATAATTTTTAAATACAAGAAATGTGTATATGTTTTTCAGCTCCTATTACCATTAATGATGCATTTCATCACCAGGGCTACTTCTACCATGCAAGTGATCTAAGAAGCCACCTGGTGGCTGCACATTTAGATGGGATAGCTCACTAACTTGGGTATGGTCCAGCTTAGCTACTCAGACTATGCAAAAGCCTTGTTTCTTCTCCACATCTGTAGGCAGTGCTGTGGAGTAGGAAGCAGACCACTATAGAAAATGCAAGACTGGTGTATGTTCTAGACAGTTTACATGATCCCACCCTGAGGAGACATTCCCGATATTACCAGTTTGGTGTTTTATACAGCGTGTAGGTATACAGGGCCATTTATCCTGGGTTTGTAGGGGAAAATGCATTCCTTTTCATGTTTCAGATGTCTGGTCATTCATAGCCAGCTTGTCTCGGATGTTAAGGATAGTCAGGGCTGAATTACAAATTTCATAATGGCAACAACCACATTAATTTGGGCCATAGTTTTCCTACCTAACAGTGTGTTTATAATTCATCTATGCTGAACCTCTGTCAAGGCTCTTGTTGGATTTTGTATGGCAAATTGCAACAATCAGGAAACTAGCTGCTTTATCTGATAAAATAATTTTCCCGTGCATGAAAAATGCAGCAGGGGGAAAGGTCCTTCACTAGGACCAACCAATATTCACAGAGCAGTCTTGATAATATAATACTTTACTCTGACTGTGGTTCTGGTGTACAAATACAACTATGCATTTTTTAAAAATGCCTGTGTGTGTTTGTTTATACGAGACATCAGCCCTGAAAAAGCACGAGCTAGACAAAGGAAAATATGCATTGTATTTCCAGATTGAAAAAAGCAGCAGCAATAGTGGAATTTTTTTAGCATCCTCTTCTTGTTGTATTACAGGTCTTGTACCTCTGTCCCTGTGGAAAACAGGCTTGAAACCTGTTTACATCATGCTTCAAGCTCTAAGCAAATGCTACCATTGAGTATGTGCAGTTTTTTTATATATATATACATGTTCTTTATACTGCTGGTTGTTCTGGAAACAGCACTCACTCATCTGTAAGCCCTTTACACAATATGTGGCAATATTCAAGAGTCCATTTTGCATACTCAGTGGTAAAAGGACACCACAGCATTTGTTGTTGAAACATATTCATACATTCTTCTGTTTTCCAGGGTGGATAAACACCAGTCTGAGGTGTGGCAAAAATAAGAATACTGGATTTATCTATGAGATGCTTTTTCAGCAGTGCAAGGAGAAATATCCTGTAGTTGGTTGGTACTCTTATTAACTCTGGTAGGCAAGAAGACCTTTGCGGAAGAGTCACCAGAGAGAGCAACCCATGAAGTAATTACTCTGTGTAGGCTATTCTCTCACTCTCACTTTGTTTCTTAATTTCTTTTCCTTAATCTCTTGCTTATATAAAAAAAGAGCTTTTCTCTATAGTCTTCATTCTGTATACACCTGACCTTGGATTAGCAGATCTGGACATATAGGTAATCTGAGATGATACTGCCACAGAGTCAGTATATCTGAGAACTATGCCTTTCATAGCCAGTGGGGAGCTAAAAGGATCGTGTTGGTCTTCTTGTTTTTCTTAGAGCTTTGAGAATGAAGGCCACCCATAGAAAGGTGTGATGGAGTCCAGGTGTGAGGGAGTTCTGGGAGTATGGCTATCTGGAATGCCAGTGCAGCTTGGAAACTGGTTGCCAGGGAAGCAGAATAGCTCCTCAGAAGAGCAACCCAGCCCAAAAGTGTGAGGGACAAGCTGGTGGCTGACAGAAAAAGATATACAAAGGCAAACACTGATTGTCATTGTCAGTCCTTCAGTGAGAAGTTATCACCAGAGACAACTCTGGAAAAAAGTCCCTCGGTCAGTCAGAGAGGCTGGCTGTGTGGAAGGGATTTAATTCTCAGGGAAAGCCTAGACAGAGGCAGAAGAGTAATTAAACCATTACAGAATCTGGTAAGAAAGTGTGACCTAAATTGGGGGTTGAGAATTTGGTGGGAGTGTAACCAATGGCTGTTTATGATAATTGTGCTTATAAGAGAGGTTAAAGATAAAAGGAAACTGACCAATAGTACTTTGAAGAACTTTATTAATTTTGACCTGCATATAAACTCCAGTACTTTGTTCTGTATGTTATCTTAATAAATATTACAGTTTATTTTTATAAATAGTGACTTGGTTGAGTAGTATATAGTATTTAAAGACACACAAGAAAAGATGCTACCATAGAACTATTAAGAGGTTCTAAATAACCATTGAAAGGCATCAACAAAAAGGTGGTTATAAGCCGGGAAATAAAGCTGAGTAAAAAGACAAGGTGCCTTATCAGATTGGGGAGCTGCCATCCCAGTCTGAGAGACAAAGAAGTAAGCCCTGTCAACCAGGGCTATCATCCTCATGGTTGCCAGAAAAGACCAAGGTGAGTCTACAGTTACTTGTCCCTAGCTTTAACCAAACAAAGATGAAAAGCAAGAAAGAGTTTACAGAATGAAGAGTATAGAGAAAAGCTCTTTTTTTATATATATATATGCAAAAGATTAAGGAAAAGAAATTAAGAAACAAAGTGAAAGTGAGAGAATAGCCTACACAGAATAATTACTTCATGGGTTGATCTCCCTGGTGACTCTTCTGCAAAGGTCTTCCTGCCTACCAGAGTGCAACTCACTACAGGATGTTTCCCCTCCACTGCTGGAAGTCTTAGTCATATGTTTTCTCTCCTAACAAAATGTAAACAAAACCCACACACACATGCATCTGTGATTAGTCAGAAGAATCTAAACATCACCTCCTTTTATAGTGTTGCCCTTCTCATCCTAGGGCAAAGACTTTCAGAACCAATTCAGGTTAATAAAAGTGGTCAAAAACAAATACACCTTGCTTTTCAATGAAGTCCTAGTTATATTCTTTCCAGTCTACAAATCAAGTCTATTTTCGGTTAGCTTTAGTAATACAGCAATATCTATTGCATCCAGATCCTTCTTCCAGGTGTTAGATTATTTCAATATATGCACATGAAAATTACTTCTTTACCAACTCTGGTGTAAGATATTGCTACAGATCACCTTAGTTTACTTATTTGCTTTCAACCCATCATTCTGGAAAATAAAATTTTGCTTACAATTCAGAGGTGACCACTATGATGGGAATGAGGAAGAATCTCCCTAAGATCACGTTATTTATTGACTCACTTTTCCTTTCTTTTTTTGGTTACTTTGCCCCCTTCCCAGTGGGAAAACAAACAAAATAACTTAAATCAGCCTTGGTTGCAGCACTATTTTATCTATTACATTTGGGGTAAATCTCTCAGCAATGTTTTCTACTGTAAAAAATATATTTATTATATTATTTGAAGCACATACTGACAAATACACACACACATTCACAATTACCAACCCACCAAAATAGTGCATCACTCCTCTAGACCTATAATATAGTTCCAGGCTTCTAACATGCACAATAGTACTCTGATGCAGTGTCTCTGCATTGGTCAGGTCACTATAAAATTAATAACTCACCACTTTTTCTTGGGCAATCTCACTGGAAATGCTGGACCTAAATCTAACTCCACAATCTTGTGCATATCTATTCAAAACTAAGTTCTACTGAGTTTAGTGGGGCTTATTCCCCACTGGATGTAGGCTATAAGATTGCTTTCTAAATGGTGACAGAGTTGCTCCATGGGTTTTAGAATGACACCTTTTAATGACAGTACTCAAAGAAATTTCAGAGAGATGATGAAATAAAACGATCAAAATACTGTTCTGGCAGATAATAATTTTCAATATTTTTTTTCTGAGATCTGTTCTTGCAGTTAGTACTCTGCACTGTGTAATTGTACCACTCATTTAAACAAACTGTTATCTTGTGACACTCTAACTTCATTGGAAAATGACTTTTTCTCAATACCTTTTAAAGCAATGCTGTTAAATGTGGTTTTTACACTTTTCATGGAAGAAATGACAGCTTGCTCCTATTTAATATTTCTTCCTAAGCATTCCTGCTTGTAGGCTTTTGCATCATGTTGAACCCTATATTTGGAGGTCTGGAAAAATGCTATCACATCTATGAAATTATGTGTATGGCCATTTTGAACTTGGAAACTAGCAAGAATCTATATTAGGCCAACTGAGCATATAATATTTTATGCAACAGATAGAATTCTTACTCGGAGATTATGGACACATATAGACTGGGGGAAGAGAACAAAACAAGAGGAGTGAGGAAAAAGCAAAGACTTTATTTGTTTGTTCATTTATTAAAATAGTTCCACCTCATCCTTTACCATGGGATCTCAGAGTCGCGTACAAAATAATAATAGATATATAAAGCAAGGGTTACAGTAGGTTTCTCAGATTTCAGGTCCTGGCCTCCTTTCTCCAGTCTCTAGGGCAAGGGCAAGGAATTGGAGGCCCTCACAGTGTCCTCCCATCCTGGCATGAGGACAGGAGAGGAGTGGGACCATGACAACGCTTCTACGTGACATTGTTGCAGTTCTACTCCTCTCCCATCCGCAGGCAGTGCAATCGCAGATTAAATCATTGAGTTTTCCCCCTCAATGACACACAATTGTGCCACCATGCCATACTTACCTGTCCTGTGTAATGGTAGGAAGTTTGATGGTGGTGCTTCCTGCCCCAGTGCAACCTGGAAAATGCCCAGCTGTGCTGTGGAAGGAAGCAGTGTGTGCATTGCACTCCTTTCTGCAAGGAGCTGGTCCCATGTAGAGGCGTATGCTCCCATCGTGCTCTCTTCCCAGCTGAGCCACTGCCAGGATCACCACCAGAGCACGATGGGACAAGGAAAGGGCCTTAGAATGAGAACATTGTCTTGAAAAGCATCATCCCAACGTCTCAGGCTTTGGCCCAGAAATCTCAGGGCCTGGGATAGGCCTAACTTGGCAATCCTAATTAGAAGATGAACCTGAGCAAGCACACTTACACATGCTGGAGTTTTGTTTCAACTGGAAATTGAATTAAAGCATGATGCTAAAGAAACCACAGAACTGCTACTTCTTTCTAAAAAAGGAAGGCATGTATGTATTAGCACTATGATTGAGGTGAAATTAGTACTACGGCTTTGAAGAAATTTGCAGAGACAATGTTTTTTTTTAAAGCAAACTATTTAATAGTTAAATAGTTCTGGGGCCACATAAGTTTGATTAAAATGTGTCAGTGTTTTTTCTTGATACAAAATGCTAGTTAGTTTTTTTCTACTGCATATTCATTTCAGTAGTTTTAAAATTATGTGGGGAGTAATTATCTATGAATCCATAAACAGTCATTTAATTGATCGCCCACTAAAGTACTTACAAAAATTAAAAAAATTGATTAGAAGCACTTTCATTCAAACTAAATGGAAGAAGATGCACTTTGGCACTTAAATAAATTCTGTGTGTAAACCATATCTGGCCAGTTGGAGATTAGGTTCTTGCACATCAATAAGAGTTTGGAATGATGCCGGGATCCCCTCTCTCTTTGCTTGTAAATGGCCTGCTGAATTGGCACAGAATGGGCTGTTAACAGGGAAGAACATTTGCCTGTATACATCCTTTTCTCAGAACCAGAATCATCAGCATCCCACCACCTTAACAGAAGCAGCTTACATAGCCTGGCTATTATTGCGGCAAGAATTTACTGTATCCATGTTCAACTCTACAAACATTTCTACAAGACATAGATTACAGTAGAAAACACAACCAAGAAAAACTCGAGTCTTTTGCTTCTTATTGCCTTTACCTAATCCACACTTCTCCAGTTCATCCTCAAAGTTCTGTTTACAAATGTCTCATATTTTTTTAATTTAGTTTTTAATGCTTTACTGGTATTATTGATTTTTTTTAAAAAAATTATCTATATGAATCTTACTACTGTTAGCCACCTGAAAATGCAGGATTTAAATTTAATAAATATATCCTACCTATAGATATTGATACTCCTATACAGTTCTTTCAGACAAGGGAAGTGCTTGTAGAATCAGTCATACAGAATTAGTGATTCATAATGAAGGATATAGCTGTCATTTTACAGCTGTTTGTTTAGTTGCTGTAACAGAACATCATATCGTGAAAGTTTTGTAGCACAATTTAACAAATATTAGCACGTGAGCAACAAATTTATCTCACACATGAGAAAAAATATATTGAGGTATTTTCTTCTGATATATAAATCACATTTGCCATTCTTTTGTATTATACTTATGCACCAAATACTGGACAAATTACCAAGCAAAAGGAACCATGATCTAGATCACATAGCCAGAGGCTAGAAACAAAAGAGCAAAGCAAATATATATGTTATGTAGTTTTATGAGGCTTACAATACCTGTGATGCAAATAGTACCATTATTATCCCTTTCCCTGTGAAACAAAAATGCACTTACACAATGCCCCTCACCATTACTCATAGAAGTCTTTAGCTAGAAGAAAATGGTACCATGCATTTTTCCAGGCAATGGTCTAAAAAGGCTATTTAAATTAAATTGGTGGGATGTTGAAAAGGCTGTATGCAAACAAATGTTGCTGTTGTGTTCCTTCAACTCATTTCTGACTTACCACAACCACACTGCAAATCTGTCATGGGGTATTCTTGGCAAGTTATGTTTAGAGAGGGTTTGCTATTGTCTTCATCTGAAGCTGACAGAGTACGCTGCTAGTCCAAAACTCAAAGCACTACACCACACCGGCCCTCATAAACAAGTATATATTTCTACCTTATTGACTTTCAATCCTGTGTAAGAATTTGAGGGTGGTGTCCACAACATTACCTAGTACCTGCGTCTCAGCAGTAACATGGTCTGTCTAACAGTAACAGGTTGTTGTATAGAGTCACAGAAGTGGTCAAGTTTTTTTATTGGAAAAGGCTACAACCTTGTACAAGTAGCATGTACATATAAAACTTGTTTGGCTAAAGGAGTTTTGAACATATACATGCTTTCGCTGTTCTCCTCTGTTTAGATTACCCTAAAATATATCCCAAAGTGCTTGATATCCAGCCTGTGTCCTGGGGTACTGCATTTATAAGGCCTTTTGAGTTATCAAACTATATTCTCCAGATTCCAGAATTTCTGGAATAGAACACTCTAATGTCACTCAATATGAGCTGAAAGCTCACATTTCTCAAATATCCACTGATTGGTAGAGATTTATTTATTACATTTATTTGATCTATGGAGGTCAAGGCATTACATTTATTCCATCCCTTAACCTCAAAACAACCCCATGAGGCAGGTTAGGCTGAAAGATGGTGATTGTCTCAAGGTCATCAAGAACATCATGACCAAATGGGGATATGAACCCTTGATTCCCAAGATCTAATCTGTCATCCTAACCAGCATGAAAATTTTGCTTTCAGGATTTTGAACAAACAGCGAAAAACAAAATGCCAAACTAAGAATCAGGTGAGCAAAGGAAACTTCAAACAGCCGGGGGGGGGGTAGTCAAGCTATATGTGTGTGTTGTGTGCCTTCAAGTCATTTCCAACTTATGGTGATCCTAAGGTTAACCTATCATGGAGTTTTCTGGGGCTGAGAGTGTGTGATGTGTCCAAGGTCACCCAGAGACCTTGACCAAACAGGGAATCAAACGCCAGCCTCCAAGTTCATAGGCCAATGCTCAAATCACTACACTATGCTGGCTCTTGTTCAAGCTATATACAGCTGATTTTTACTGCCACAATCAGTGCCAAAGCTAACTAGGGACAATTATCTGTTTTCCTCTTTCAGTTACTGGCTGCTGTGATATAAAGCAAGGATCATTCTAATTAATGTTGTAGCTCCTCAACATAGTAGAGGTCCAGACAAGACATGAACTGTAGCAATTTTGTGGCTCACAATCTTTT
Organism: Ctenosaura bakeri; assembly: GCA_948474755.1. Classification (NCBI taxonomy): domain Eukaryota; kingdom Metazoa; phylum Chordata; class Lepidosauria; order Squamata; family Iguanidae; genus Ctenosaura; species Ctenosaura bakeri. The sequence goes on along the minus strand of CAOLHI010000255.1, from coordinate 571,897 downwards.
ATAATCTAACTATGAGAATTTTAAAGATGGTATCTTGTACTGATAAGCTGTACCTGAATTAATTTTTCTGAAATCACCAAAACCCATTTTTCTGGTACAATGTTACAGGCTGATCCTTCTGCTATCTTAAGTATTTTGACTCTAAGTTTATTATACATATATAGTTGTTGTGTGGCTTCAAGTCATTTCCAATTTATGGTAACCTTAAGGCGAACCTATCCTGGGGTCTTCTTTTGCTCAGAGGGGGTTTGCTCTTGCCTGCCTCTGAGGGTGAGAGATTATGACTTGCCCAAAGTCACCCAGTGGATTTCCATTGCTGAGTGAGTCAAACCCATGTCTGTAGAGACCTAGTTGAATGCTCAAAATGCTCAAACCTCTACGCCATGCTGGTTCTCATACATATATATATATATCCTTCAGGGACATGATTTTAACAATGATACAGCTGTCAAACACTCACTATGCTTTGTTCAGATATCTTACCCAGACTGAATGCAGTTAGATTGCATTCTAACTGCTTCAGAAGCTGTACTTAGCACGGGCTGGCTGACAACCAGTGAAGTCACTAACACCCTTCCTTAGTCCTCTACAAAGCAATTTTTCAACATTTGAAAATATGTGGTACTTTAAAACAAAAACAAAAAAGATGAAACTATATACTTTTAAATTAATAAATGTGTATATAGATCTTTAAAAATATAAGTTGCAGATGCATAAGCAAGGCAGATTTTTGAATTACTATTCAGGAAACAAGATGTAGTGTGTTTATGTTTATGTACCTCTGTATGTATCTTTAAGTTGGCTAAATAATTAAAAATATTAAGTCTAAATAAAAAATAAAATTATAAATCCTGGGCTTATCAACAATCACTTAAGTTCCTATCCAGATAAAAAGGCTTTATAATTTTAAGAGCTATTGCATATATTACAACACTCTGAAGTCATTTGCACAGAAGAAATTATGGGAAATTTATTTATTTATTTATTTATTTATTTAATATCTGAACTCCCTCCCAATATGTGACCCAAGGCAGTGAACAGTATGGATTTAAAAAATGCATACCACAAAAATTTTAAAATGCAGCTTAAAAAGTAATCAATTTAAAACATTAATTTAAAACTGTTTGAAGCATTTAGATAGCAAGGTACATAAACTATAAATTCTTACACGGAAAAACATTTGATATGGTGAATCCTGCCATTCCCACGCCCTTAGAACAAAATAGGAAGACATTAAGAGGCTTATTGTAACTTGATTCAGTATTCAGATACATCTTTCCATGAAGAGCTGGAAAAGGAGACACTGAAAACGACTAATAGTCATTATAATGCCATGTTTTACACAGCAATTTCAGTTTTTCAGAGCAGGTCTCATAAACATTCTGAATTCTACTGGTGATTTCATACAAAGTTTTATATTAGAATCTTTATATCATCACTAATATGAAATTTTGAAGCAAAACATGCAAATGTGCCTTACAGATATTCTGACACTAATCTACTACATGTATTTTTGTGATAAAATTGCAGAGCTTCATCACTATCAACACAAATCCTGTTCTTATTCTATTATTGACATCAAATAGAAAAGTTAACTGGACCACTGTTGAAGCCCAACTACAAACAGAACCAAATGCATTTGTTAGATTTAATTGCAGTTGTTGTTGTTAATTGCAATTGTTGGCAGGGTCTAAATGTTTGATATGTTTACTAGTGTGCTAAGATACTCAGTAATTTCATTAATAACAAAATATCATCATCACCATCATCATCCATCATCACCTACCAGCATCCTTGTCATGCCCCCACAGACTTATTTGTTCTTATTTTAACAAAACTCTTGTAGTTTAAATTAAAAATAGTTCCAGTGTAACCTATGTATATGTCCAAAGAAGGGAGGAGTATGGGACTCCCACGCTCCCATGCATACAATTGTTAATTCTTGATAATCTTTTTTTCCCTTAGTTTACAGATATGGTCAATCAGTAAACATATACACACAAGAAAAGTCATTTTTGTAACAAAAATAATTAAATAGAGAGAGAGGGTTAAAGATCAGCATTCATTTTTCAAATTAAATTTAAAAGCCTGCTCTAGTTACTTAAAAGATTGGCAAGTTTTACAAATAACATCACTGAGCCTTTTAGAGAGAAACACTGCTGCATTAGAATGAAGTCATTAGGCAATACATTTATTTTGAAGCCAATTAACCTTTTGTCAGAGATGTCGGAACCATAATGGTTTCAGCAGTGGAGGTCAGCCTCTAACAGGGGCACGTATGACAGCGATTACGCTGTCTGACATATGCTGCAGACTGGGAGTGCAGCCGTGGAATGAGAATCTGCCTTCGTTTGTATTCTGCTCTGCATTTCAAGGGAGCAGACAATCTTGACCTATCCATTTAGGTAATTAAAGCTTCCATTTGGAACTGTCCTGCAGGAAGGTGAAATTTGGGGGGAGATAAATGGCTGCTGCTCACTGTATCCAGCCACTTCCATCATTTGATGGACTGCCTGAAATAGGCTGGGTTGCCAGGTCCTCATAAAAATAGAGATGAATTGAGCAGGAGACAATTCTCTAAGGCAAAGCAACTCTGTCATCTTCCTTTTTGCAGCATATAATTTAATTGTTAGCCAAGGTAGATGGCTGACTCAGGAGGCCACTCTCTGACTGCTCCCCCACCATCTTCTATTTGCTAAGAAATTACTCCACTTTATTTACTTATAAGCCAACGTTTTTTGGCAACGAGAGATGTCACTTCAATAAGCGCAGCTGGCTGTCACAGCTGTGCCCTGACTTACCTTCCAGGCTATTTTGTTTCCTCTTGTATCATGCTCAAGGGCAATTGGGAAGTCACCTCGCTCATAAAACTTGCGAAAGGCTGTGGGCTTTGTTGGTCTTTCTTTAAACGCTCCAGCAGCTGGGGGACCTTTCACCTAAAATAACATTAACAATAATAATCATTTTAAAACCTTTCATGCAAAATGTACTCATACCAAGAAATACATTTTTTATTAAATTAGTGATTTAATTGAAGTGGTTTAGAAACCAGAGCGCTATTTTTTTTTCATACAATGGCACTGATGTTCCCTATGGCATAGTATATTTGTGTCTGGCTTTTTTCTGATAGGGAAAAGATATTTATAGGAAGAACAGGTTATATTAAATATTTAGTATTTTATTTGTGGTCCTATTGCTTAATCGTAATGGGGAAAGTGCTTTGTCTTCAGATAGCTTACTTAATAAAGAGTTAAAATGAAAAATGTTAACCACTAGATGTAAATTTTGTGCATATTTAATTGCTTAATAGAATTTGATTTATTTTGAGGGTAATACATACATGGAAGAAATTGATAGCAAAATGCATCTCTAAACAAATGAATCTCAAGATATACATCACACTATGGCCTTTTCCACACGGGGCAAGGGAATCTCCCTGTGCCGGTACTCACTGGACCTGTGTGCTCCACCCGCGGGTCCAGGCTGGTCCGGAGCAGTCTGTGGCTGCTGCTCTGCACTGCTCCAGGGATGAAAATGGCGGCTTCCGGTTGGTAGAGGCTCTCCACCAACCGGTGAAGCTTGCCAGCCTAAAGCCCACCCCTGGCAGATCTGCAGGCTCGCATGGGTACGAGCCTGCAAATCTGCACCGGAACACGGGGACGGAGTGGTGCGCTCCGTGCTTTTGAAAGACCTGTTTTAAGCGGTCTTTCAAAAGCATGTTGAACGACCACTTTGGGTTGTTCCGGAGTGGGCTGAGGTCCAGAACTACACAAAGTAGTCCAGACCCAGTCCGCTCCCAGGTGCAGTCATCCTCCCTGGAGGACGCTCTGCACCGTTTTAAAAGCCCCGTGCAGAAAAGGCCTATGTCTGAAGCACTGGGAATAAGCAGAAAGAATCAAGTAAACTATATGAGAGTTATTTACAGCCAATAAGTCTAAAGTTTACCCCCAATGAAAGCTTTTGAACTAAATTCAACAAAGCAGGTTTAATCCCGAATGGCTAGAAATTTTCTGATAGCCTAAACAATAGAATTGCCCTGGTAGACCTAGAGATTTCTAGACATAACATATTTTTCCATTGCATGGTAAAACCAGTAAAACCATTTTTAATAAATAAATAACATAACATAACATAACATAACATAACATAAAACAACCTGTGAATAATCAAATCCACGAATGCTGAACCTGTGAAAGTGGAGGGCCAAATGCACACTTTTAAAAAAAGATTCTATGAAGCTTGTTGCAACAAAGTGCATAGTATCTTTTAACAGTATTTCATCCATTATTCATTAGAAGAAAAAGAAAGAAGAAGAAAAAAGGAGAAAAATAGCAAAAGAAAAGAATGAGGAAGACAAGAGAAAATTGATTTTCAGGAGTTATTTTGCATTTTAAATTTCTAAGAAATCATGGTTACCTAGCAACATCATATGGATTCACTCATCCTGCTACAGACATCAAAATAAGAAATAAGAATATGAGATAAAGCTAAAACATATTAAAAGCTTTATAAATATCCATATTTTGTAAACCATCATTGTTGCAAAGAAAGAAAAGAGTTTCTTAATAACATTTCCTTCATAATATCTCTGGAAAAGGTAGACTAGAAATTAAAATTTAATATTCATTTATCACAAGCACTATCAGTATACAATTAAAATTAATATACTCTAGAAGTACTCCTGGAAGTATTTGATCATTTAAGCTCTTTTTGAGTCAAATATATTGTTAGAACATCTGTTACAGAGATGTGTTAGAGAGAAGTATTAGAATTGCAGAAAGATAGCTCTTTTGGAAAATATTGTTTTGGCAATAAAATATATGAGAAACATATAAAACAAAAAGAGATTTATAAATAAAAGTGATTTTCAAAGCTGTGGGTCACTTGGATCAACTAAATCAACTGGGATCATTTATTGGTAATACCAGCAAGTTTAAAATGGATGTCTATTTCTAAATATGCTTAAAAAGATGAGCAGATGAAAGTTCAGAGAAGACCCACACTTACTATTACATTCGACATACAAGAGAAAGAATGTAGAACATGTAAGGTAAAAGTTAGTGAACATGATGATTTAAGATATTTAGAAGTTTAAACCTGTTAAGAAATGCAGGGTAGAGGTAAATAACACACTGAATTACTCTACTGTTGTCAACAAATTAGCCTTTGAATATTACAGGTTGAAAAAATCTTAACAAGAGGATGTAAATTTTACCTATTATCTCCTGCTCTTGTAATAAAGGTGCCCAGAGCAACACGTGATACAATTATAAAATTTTCTAATATAAGTAGAATTACAAAATATGAATTACATATAAGTCACAAAATTGGGGATAGAGGAACAAGACACACTGTGAAGCAGGAGGAATAATAACTGTTATCGCATGACTTGTGTTTGCAACATTATTCTTCCATCTTCTGATTTGTAGCTCATACAATTCTCCTGGTTTTTTCAGTGCTTATTTGTATCACCCATTTTAAGGTATTATATCATAACACACTAATGTGCACATTTATTTGAATGAAGTTGAGTGCATGGCTATTAGGAACGAAATTAGATTCCCACCCATCAGAGAATGAATATGAAATAATGACAGTAGATTAAAAGCACAATCTTTTGCAAGTCTACACAGAAGTAAATTCTACAGATTTGGGTCATTTCTGCACTGCACTGTTATAGCGCTATTATTCCACTTTCAACATCCTATGGAATCCTGGGGTTTGCAGTTTAGGGAAGGGTATTTAGAATTCTCAGCTAGAGAGCAATTTGGCCTAAGTAAACTACAAACCCCAGAATTCCACAGGATACGGAAAGTGGAATAATAGCATTATAAAAGTATAGTGCAGAAATGACTTTTCTCAGGCATTACTTCCAGGTTCATATGTCCCACATACCTGATAGTAAGTCTTACTGAACACAAGAAATCTTATTTCTAAGTAAAAATAATAGTTTTGTGCCGTAAAATAGATTAATATAGTGTAAACTGTAGTAGTCCATAACATTCATGAAAGAGAACACCATGGCTTGGATGTTAGTTCTTTTAAGGTTTGTAAATTCTATTTATAGTTTAAAATTGTACAATGGTTGGATAACTTATTTTATAGCTGTTATTATGCATACAAATAAATAAGTCTTGCCTTTTAAAAATCAAATAACATATTCCACTGATTGTATTAAGTCTACTCCAAGCTTGATTAAGTAGAAATCTAACCCAAGGTATTTAAGAATTCCATATCAATAAATCCTAATCCTTATTAATACTATGGAGACTGACCTTAATCTATCTGAAGTTAGTCATGGTCAAGATTGCATTGCTGTATACATTTACTTCAGAGTAAATCCCACTGAAGTCAGCAGAATTTACTGTTAAGTAAATATGTTTAGGATTGTGTCATACATTCCAACAGAAGCAACATCTTCCGTAGTCTTCATGAAACATTCAACCTATGCCTAGCTGTGTGCAGTAGAAAGCAAGGCTCTCAAGAAGTTGTGCACATGATGGCAGCACTGACTCTTTCTAACTTGACCTGACTGGGAGCAAAAACTTTAGAAAAATACAATCTGTTCCACAAATGCGGCTTGGATTTCCACAGTAGCCCTCTCCTATGCCACCAGGTAAACTGCTTTTAAAACAAAAAAGAGTTGCACAAATTTGTGGCATGAGTTTTCTTGTGTAAAAGAAAGAAGTCATGTTTGTACAAAACCTTAAATACCTACGAATTAGTTCTCTGGATTGTGACTGACACTTCTGACTAAGTAAGGGATAACTAGAGCAGTCTGCAGCCTATAGGTAAGCTGTTCACGTTGCAGAAAGTCACAGCTAAGAAACAGAAACGTGATTTGATTCCTCTGTGAATCATCACAATTGAAAAATGGAAATTATAATGCTATTCCAGTTAATGCAGATTACATTAATTAGAAGTTAGTGACTGTCTTGGAATCCCTGAAAATCTCACACATCTACTTAGATGTGAAGTTAGTGCAAAGAACAAACCTCAACCCATTTCATTCTTATTTCTTCTATGCATTCCATTCTGGGTTGGTTTTCAATGTCATAATCTCAAAGAAACACATAGACCAATATAATCAAGCGACATACCTAGAGAAAGAAGCAGTGAAACACTATGAGACTTAACCATGTGTAATATAAAGTTTTCACACATGCATATTTTTTACAGGCAAGAACTGTACAAAGTCTCCAACATGTACAATCTCTGTTCATTATGCCTTCCCAATAATGAAGGGATAATGAAGATTCATGACCCTTGCTTTTTCTGGAGCATGACTAGCTCACTTTGTTAAACTGACTAGAACTTTTGAGATTTATCCACAGATATAATGTGACCAGGCTATATGTTCTTAATGATTTTTTATTTTATTTTTATATTAAGATGTGATACATTAAATTCTGAGAAGCAAGGTGTCTCAAAATGCAAAAGTGCTGATTACAACCACCACTTTCGTTTCATTAATATTTTTTCACTTCTAATGGATTTAAATAGGCTCATCCAGTCACATTTATTGTACATACACCTATAGGCAGCTTTATTAAATGGCATTTAAAATTTACTCTGGTCTAAGCAATTATAATGGTGATTCAAGAAACTCAAATTCAATGTTGAACAAATGCGTCATAACTTCAAAGGGGCATTATATTTTTACTGGGTTTATAATATTTCTTCATTACCCAGGACCTGCAAACTGTGTTTTAAAGAGTGTGTTTGGTATTTACCGCATATGGCAAAAAGAGAGAATTATGAAATATTTTACACGCACAATAAGAAAAACAGGAAAAAAGATACTTTAAAATTTGAGTTGTGTATGATGCTTAATTAGCATGCTTATTAGTTAAAAGAATGAGTATATAGGCAACTAAAGATCCATTATCAGAGGGGCTAGAAGGTTTCTTGTGAGCTTAGTTATGCCTGCAGAATACCAGATATGCCACAGTGACAGGTGTGCTAAAAAAAACACCCAAAGCAAACCTGTTCTATCAGTAAAGACATGCCAAAAAGATATGACTAAAAATGGGGGGGCAGAGCTCTGGGGGGGCATGGGCAGCACAGGGAAAGAAAAGCCTTACTGGGAAAGAGCTTGGAAATAATGGCTTTACATTTATTTTCTACTCCTGCCCCATCCCTAGGTTGAGCACATATTGGATGCCATTGGTGTATCATCACTCCTGGCATAATGTAATATAAGATTGTTCTACTAATAATAGAGTTCTATATACATAGCATTTTGATGAGAGTGTAACAATACAATGATATTTTAATTTCATTATTGCCATTGTCAACTAGCATTAATTGAATAATTAGCTCTTTCCCAAACTCATCCATTTATTCTATTTTCTCAGTAAAAGGTTTTGTATCATGAGGAAAATGCTTAGCACAATATTTTCCTGAAAGGTAGCACAGGTAGTTTTAGCCTGCTTATGGTTTATGGAAGACTTTAAAATCTGAAAAGGCTTATTAGTGTATCCTGTTTGATAGGTAAATAGTGAGCATCTATGACAGAGTTGCCTGTGGGCAAGTTTAACCTTGCCCAAAATGTTTGGGCTATTCATATATATGGAGGCTTCCATTCATGAATCAACATTTCAATTACTTGATTATGCCTACTTTACTATTATAGTCACATTTATCTGTATTTTTTTCTCTCCATCTGGTGTTCTTGAATTGTATAATGGATAAATGTCCCTTTGGGAGAAAAATAATCTCCTTTGATTAATTGCATCTTAAATGGAACTATAGAGAAATTGTATGTGTAAGCCACACAAAAATCAAATAAACAGTGAAAGATACTTGTAGATCACAGCTGAGATCTTGCATCAGATACACAGCCATGATGTTGTGGCTACAGTCTGTCTCCAGATCTAAGCTCCCAAATCTACGTTAACATCCAGCCAACTGCACCAAGAGATAAGGTTTTGCAGTGCTAATTATTGAGGAGCTAAAGGATCATGTGTCCAGCTCCCTCCAGTGATTGGTCATGGGCCAAGCAGAAGCAGGTACCCCAGAGGTGTCCTGTCACAACTTCTCAGTGCACTGCCAATTGCTGGAGGGAGGAGATTAGACACATCATTCTTCAGTACCTTGCTTGCTAGTTCCATAAAACTCCATCCTTTGGTGCAGCTGGCTGGATTTTAACATGGGTTTCAGAGTCATTTACAATCATGGCAATGATACCACAATACTAAATGTGAAGAGGAAAGAGTTGCAAGGTCTTAAGGCAAACTTACAGCATCATAAATGAATAATAGGATTTATTTTCATTAATCCCACATTTTCGTTAATCATATTTTCTCAGATGTATTTCTCTGTTCATTACAACTCAAATCAAAGCAATAAAACTTCTTAGAAACTTTGATTCGAACGTTTCTTGCTAAGAAGTATGTCCACTTATTTCAATTTGACTTGCTCTCAAGTATATGCACATAGAACTGCAGGAATATCACTCAAATGTTTGTATGTATTACCATTCAAATTTAACCAATAATAATCCTAATCATTTTTATTCAGATGTCGCTCCCAATTACTTCAGTTTTACTTGACCCAAGTATGTGCGCACAGGACTATAGGAAATTTCTGATACAAAATTGGCAGGAAAAAAGAGACATTTCTTTTCTGATGGAAGAGGGTGGAGGGGAAGCCAATACTCTAGTGTTATGTTGGAAAGAAAATGAGTTGACCATGATCCAAGCACAGCTTGGAAAAAGCTACATTTTTGGACTATAATTCAATCTGGGACGGTCGTCCTCTTCCACCAAGCGCGCAGCTTCAGGAGGTACACACATGGAGTGGTGAGGGAGGAAGGGGACACCCGCCTAGCCAGCCAGATCAGCTGAATCAACCCTGGTGATCAATGGGGTGAGAGATGTTGCAGCTAGATCACCTCACATCCTTTGGACTATAATTCTCAGAATCCCACATCTCTAGCATAGTCAGTTGTAGTCCAAAAAGTAACTTTCCCAAGCTATGGTCCAACTATACCCATGTATATGGATCTTTCCTGTAGGAATCAAGGGTGCAACCATTTTGAGTCCTAGTCTTTAAAAAAAACACTGAAGAAAAATCAATATATTTGAAACTTGACTAAATACTTCATTGTAATACAGATTTATCAGCACTGATAGATATCTCTTTTTTTTTACATTAGACAATCAGGAATAAATACATTAACTGTTTAGCACTGAAGAAGCATAATATTCTCTTTTATCATGAAATAAATGCAAGAAAAATGATTTTTCCAGTAAAGTTTTTCATCCTATGTATCTTGTGGAAATAAGTTACTTTCAATAACATGGGATTTAGTACAACTACAAGAAAGTACAAAGTATGAACACCTTTTTTTCAGTTTTCAGTTTTCTGCCCTACATTCAGCTATAACATATCAATATAGTACAGGTACAGGCAATTTATAGGCACTAATTATGTTGCTGGATTGCAACTTCTGGCATCAATCACTACTAGATAAACTCGCTAGGGTTGATGATAGGTGCAGTTCAAGATCTGGGTGTCCACAGGTTGCCCACCTCTGCTCTAGCAGAAACCTAATATTTATTAGCAGAGAAGCAATAACTGGTATTTCCAGTCAGTCTGCCCATGAAGTATAAAACACCATACCATTTAAGCAAAAAAAACAAAAACAAAAAACAAAAAACTTCAAATTCATGCCCAGGTTGTGGCCCCTTGCAGCCAACACAACCTCCAGAGCAGACTAAAGGCAATCTGATCCTTTCCTTGTGTTTGATGCCGTTCTGTGTAAAACTCTCTTTTTTCTAAGCAGAGATTAAAAGTAACATTTAAGAAACAGAGCAGTCAGTAAGGAGTAGGGTGGTGAAGGGGGTGAAGAGAGAGAGAGAGACAAAGAGGAAGGTGGTAAAACTTTGAAAACACGAGCTGAGCTAGAGATTCAGTAAAGCTGGAGATTAAAAAAAACGTTTTACAAAATGTTAACATGCCTTTTCTTCCTTTCATTCTGCCTAAATGAAAGAGACAACTGTCACTGCTCAAAAGAAAAACTTGAAGGCAGTGTGAGTATATGGGGAGAGGGTTCCATTCTACAAATCAACCAAGTCATCAACAGAATCACCAGTCAAACAGCTAAAAAATCCCACAGACCATGCAGGAATCCTTCTACATACATTAGTCTGTAAGAATGGGCAATTTTAGTAGGTTTCCAATCACTGCAGAGGTTGAATATGCCAGCAAATCCAGACCCTATGGAGAAGCAATCTACTACCTACAGGATCACCTGCAAACACCAGACCAAGTGTGTTGGGCCAGATATTAACAGAGAGATAGGCCTGTGGTTGCCATGAAGCGGATCAAGATGAAGGGAACTCTACATGCTGAAATACCCCAGCACAATATGTTTGGGGGAGATCAACACCATCTCTAAGACCAACTCTGCCAGCTGTGGATGGGAAATAGTTGGCAATGAGATGGACAGTACACCAACCAAATTACAATCCTATCTCACCCTATTACTAACTATACAAGTTCAGACCCAACAGATTGCAGAGAAAGTACTTCTATAGGGGAATGGATTCAGTGGGATTCTATTTTGCTGCCTACCAGATCTTGCCTGTTGCTGCATCTGGAAACCTGTCAGACATAACTGAGTCAGGTTAACATATACACTCTGTACAGTCAAGTATGTGTGAGTCATTCAGAATAAAATCCTCAGTCACTCAACTTTTCCCAGTCATGATGTTTAAACAGAAGCACTTTTTGACCCAATAGGGTTCTACTACAGCAGCCAGGAATCTGCTGATAACATGGTGAACCAGAAGAAAGAACAGCCAAAAAATGTCTCTCCACTCTTTTTCTCCAATGACCTACTTCAACCATCATACCTCCTCCTGACCATCATAATAGAGATAGAATAGAAATAGTAATACCATCTCTCTGCTCCAAACACACATTTAGCTGACTAAAAACAATATCTGCAAAAGTCAGTTTGATCTGGAGAACTTCCATTATACTTGGTCAAAGCTGTTCAGATGGAACACTACTCAAAAGACTGAAATACAGCAGGGACCATAAGTCAGGGCTCTCTTACACCAGACCACCCTCTTTCCTATTTAGAGAGCTGCATGCTTCCCAAAGCCAGCATCCAGTGGCTTATATTCTGTCATTTACCATAATAGTGATCTGTTAAGTAAAGCAGATTTCTATGGCAACCCAGGCTGTAGTCCCAGGCTAAGAGTTCTTGTGCTCTAGCTCTTCAGCTCATGTCAAGAGGCTTGTGCATTTGGCAAGATGCCTGCCTTAAATATACCTGTAAGGGAGAACATGATCTCAGAAACTCAGGTATTTCCAGTCTGGATTCTCCTCCACAAGAAATTTTAAAAGTATAGGACAGAATTTCAAATTAGTCTTCAGGACATAGGGAACCTCTTTGAGAAGTGATCACAGATACTAAACGTTTTGCTATTTAGCCTCACTTGCTTGAGGAATGACATTAGGCATCATGAATGGGGTCAGGGCCAGCCGAACATTTTGATGCCTGAGGTGGACAAATGAATGCTACTCCCTCCATCATGGTGCATAGTTCCCAAGGCTGGGTCAAGTTATATAAAATAGGAGGTGGAGGAGGAGGAGAAGGAGGAATACCTCATTCTTTCACAACGCCCAAAATAAACTGCCTGAGGCAGCAGCCTCAGTCTAACATACGGCTAGCATGAATGGGATGTTTAATGACTGAGATTAAGACCTCCTAATTTATGTCTTGCCTTCAAAGATGTCTTTCTATCACCAGCAGTGTGCTTGCTGGCCATTTTACTGCATGTAGTGCGGAAATGGGCATGGAGTTGTATGCTTGCAGAATGATTGGTACCTTTATGAGTGCTTGTGCAACTATTTTTATACCAGTGTAGTGTCACAACAGCTCACAAACTGTATCTTTCAGGCCTCAGCCATGGAGTTGAAAACAGGATTGGGGTGTATCTTCTGATAGTTCTGGGTCAAATTAAGTTTGTTACTACTTCAGCTATAATTTTAAGCATTTCTACTCATTGTCAAATATCGCAAAGATATAAAAAGAATAACATCTCTCTCACATACATCATCTACATCTTCTTCTTAAATATAAAAAAGGGTCACATCTTTACTAGCACCAGTGTGCTTCTTCATATCAACTGCATCCTGAGAGAATCATCAAAAATCTCAATTTAGTCCTTACTATTTAGCATCTGTCTTACTAGTCTAGTAAAGACCTGAACAGTTGAGACAGGCAAGCTAATGCACTGTCACATTTACCAATTAAGGCCAAAGACCTGTGAGGTGGCTGAATGTGAAAGTTTGAAGGCATAAAGCAGAGCCTTTAAATGTATTCTTTTCTTCTGTAGACTTCAACTTTATAAGAAAGATACAGTCAGTTCCTCAGCTCATATTGAGATGGCTTTTTCTCTCTATGCCTTGCAATGATGATCACTTTCACCTGCTTTCTATTGTCAAACACAGCTTTGAGATTTCCCCCCATCAGAAGATTATTACAGCTCACTCCTTCATTCAATGAATATTTTAATGTGAGAGCTTAATGGCCTTTCTAAGTACTTAGTGTTCAGAATATGACACTGACACATGGAAAAATTCAATAGTGAACTCAAGCTCCTTCACCTTAAAGGGTTTTAGAAACTGTGTTCATGTTTCTTTCTTTACATCTACCCACTATCTGTAACATGTCTATGATGTACAGCATATGTATATAACTGAAAAACAATCTTAATATGAAAGCCTGTAACAATATAAATGAAGAAGTAATCACACTGAAGTACAATCTGGACATGATAGTTAAATAGACAGAAAATGTTTACTGTGTCTTGCTGTCATTTCACAGATACTGATTCAAGTAGCTGTATTTTTTATCAATATAATTATAAATTGAAACGGATATTACTATGTAGGAATGTACACCTGCCCTTCAGTTATCATTACATTAACATCAGAGGGAAAAAAGCTACTAAAAATAGGAGCTACAACTTGTTTTACCCAGGAGTGGTGGAAACTAGACTTTCCAACAGTTATGCCAGTCACCAGCTCTATGACAAAATAGGCTCTTCAATAACCCTTTTAAAGTTCAGACTAAAATACAGACTGGGTTTGCAACTCTGCTGACTTGGAAGCTGCCTGCTGTCAATGCTCAATAGTGGTTTAAGAATGCAACCTAATGTTTTTGGTCACTGTGAAGGTCAGAATTCCCTATTGACCTCACACAATGACCAAAATCCCTCCAACCAACCTTTTAGCTGCAGGAGTCATTTGCCATAGCCATTTAGTGACTGGTTGAGAACAGAGGGCATCAGAGAAACATCTTGCTATGTCTTATAGCCAGACTTAGATCAATGACATCATCTGCTCAGACATCCAGGGGACCTCTGAATCTGCTTTCTACCAGTCACAAAATGGATATGGTGGTGGGAGTCTCCTGCATCCAAAAGATGGGTTAGGGAGAGCAAGCTGCAGCATCCCTCTACATGCAAAACTTTTATGCTACCTCTCCATGATGCAGGATTGTGGCTGATGTTTTGCAATAACAAGAAAAGGTTATTTTCTTCCTGAGAGATATTTGATTAAAGTTTTGTACAGTTTTTTCTTTTTCTTAAAAAAAGAAAAAAGAAGAATGAGACTAGAACAACACTCTCCTACTGTTTTGTGATTTGGAAAATGATGCAAAAAGAGGTAGTTATCAAAATTCATATGTATCAGATAGCCTCTTCCACTAGTTGCCTTCAAGCAAGTGGATTCTTTTATATTATTATTTCAATTTATTTCTTTTATATTATTATTTCCATACCAGAATAAAGGTGAAAAGTTTCATTCATTATTTTACTTCTTTCCCAAATGCCCCTTTTGGAGCTTCAGAGAAAAATAAACAGCTGCACAAATTTTTAAAAATCTTATTTCTCTCCCACTCCACCAAAACTCCTCTCTGGCTTTCAGTTATGTTTCCCGTATTATCTCCTTTCCTGCTCTCTCCTTTATTTAATTTACTGATAACCATGTGGATCCTTGAAAATGCCCAAGGATTAAGAACTTTAAAAATTCAGTTTCCTCTGGAACAGAGGATCCTCTACGCAGTAATAGCGTGAAACACAGAAACACTCTCTGAATGCAAAGACCATTAGCATCTCAAGCTGTCCTTACTACCTGTGACCTAAATCTTCTATTTCCTGACTTCCGCTGGACTCAAAAGAACAAAAAAGTGTTTTGCAAACCTCCAAGAAAATTAGGTTTTGTGTAAAGAATCATCTGAATAGTATAAAATTTGTTAGCTCTTTAGCACTGCAGCTCACTTACATTTGGAGAAATTTAAATGACAAATCTCCAAATCAATCATTGTTCACTGAAAAAATTGATTTAGTTACATTGTCAACTTTTCAAGGCAAATTTTCAGCTTAATCCACCACTGAATTGATTCTAATCTGTTAGTTCCTATAACTGGGGTGGATGGGAGGCAAACACAGCTTGCTACCTATTACCATGATAGGAAAAATAACGCTAAATTGTAGATCATGCTTGTAGGTAAGAACAAATCAAGATCTTGCCTAAATCCTGATTTCTAGAATGAATCAAAGAAACAGTTTTAGAGCACAACAAGCAATATTTTAGACAGTGAGAGCTGCTGGTCTAGAAAATGCCCAGAATAAAGGTTTAAAATGAGTCCCTCTATTTGTAAGAATGTTTGCATTTGTGTCAGCATCAACAGGATTTTACTTTCATTAGGGTCAATCAAAAAGGTACAGAATATGTGTGAGGTTCCCAGGATTCCTCTTCAAGTATGCTCTTATATTAAACAAAATAAACAATCAAAGCCAAAAGGAGCAGAAGAGCAGGACATGGGAGAAAAGCTCAATTGTGGGTCCATGGTGTGATTTCAAAACAAAACAAAACATGGCATTTCAGATTTAGAATAAGACTTTTTTTTCTTGACTCATGAATTGTATGCATACAATAGGATCCTAATACATTTGTTGGAGGGTCCATGTTAAAGGTGGTATTGGTGTCCTCAGAATGACACTTGATTCCTGCATAAAGGTATGTGGCTCCGCCATCCACATCAAAAGCAAATTACACAGATTACCCCTTTAGAACAGTCAGATAGGTCATTATTATTTCAATGTTACAGATTAGAAAATAATATAGAGTGATTAGAATGAACTTGGCCTAGGCTTACACATCAAGCACTTTATCCACCAGAGGGCAGAGACTTATAGACAGACTAATTTTTAAGGGTTTAAATATTTTAAACAAGACCCACTGATCAAACTGTCATAACATGTATGGACTTACGGCTGGATAAGCTGGCAAATATTTTGGGAGGCTAGTGAATTGTATAATATCCAGCCTAACTGTAGATGAACTCCTTGTCCTCTTTTACTCTTATGCCATTGAGAAACTACTTGAGAGAGAACCTCAGGCTGTGGAATTCGCTTCCATAGGAGGATAGCCTGGCCACCTCTTTTGCCAGTAGGCAAACACCTTTTATCCAAACAGGCATTTAATGATCAATTGGTCGAAGGCAATCATTTTTATGGGGTGTGTGTGTGTGCTGTAGCTTTAAATTTATCGTTATACAGTATTTTAAAATTATGTTAAAATTTTAAAAAAATAATGGCATGTTAATAGGATAACATGTTTCACTTATTATCAAGTTTTCAGCTTTCTCTTGTTTTAGCATTTTTGTAAGATGCCTTGGGACCCATTAGGAAAAAGGTAGTATATTAAATCAATAAATACTTAATAATCCTAAATTTACAATTACAGCCACCAAAAACTTCCAGCAGGGTCACAACTACTCTCTATTTTTGTATAATTTCTTACTATCTATCTGTATTCTAACATTTCTGCTGTCTGTGCTTTCAGTTTACTTTGTACCTGTGTGCAATATTTTGTCGAACATCTGATTCAGGCAAAGCAATGCATTATGGATCTTCAACCAAGGCTGCACAATGTTCAAGTGGGCTGTTAGAAGACTGATTAAAATAAACTGTTTTTTGCTTTCATTTTATTTTTGTTCTTATATACAATACAGCTAAGAGTAATATGCTAAAAAAAAAATCTTCTTTTTATAATCCTAAATAGTAGTCCAGTGGTCCAAATCCTATTAGCACTGAAAGAGGGGTTAAAAAAAAAAACTAACATGACATAATATTTGATTGTGCAGCTAGCAAATGAAAAGGAAATAATGGTAACTATCAAGGAGGTCTGAATAGAAGCTAATATTGCAGCTAATAATTGTGTTGCAGCACAGAAGAAAAGTCATGATTCAAGCAAAAGGGGAAAAATGTGAGTGTGTATACCTATATGCGTTTTTACTATAACCTTCTTCAGAAATTAGTACCTCAGAACCTTATAAAATTCTCAGAAGGTTTCTATCAATCAAACAGAAGGTATTAATCCAAGAAATTTGCTGACATAAGGAAACATGAAGTACTTGTTATTAAAGAGTGCCAATATTTTGTAGCTTCTCAAACAGGTAATAAAAGTACAAATATGGAGTACATCACTAGGTCTAATAAAACTGGTCGTTCTTTTCTGTCTGACAGGATCAGAAATAAAACACAGATGAGCCACTAGTAAATGACTAGCCTAATATCAATCACTCTTTTGCTGCTATCATACAAAAGCTAGGGACAGATCACATATATTCCCCCACACCATGTAATATTTTTACAGCAGAAATGCAAGCTTATGGTTTTGTTTGTTGTTTGTTTTCAATATTGCTGTTTTGCTATCTTGATTAAACTGTAGTGTATAAAATGATGGCTTTTCAAGGTGCTATCAAACACAGAATGCTGAAAAAGAAATAAAAGAAAGTGAAACAGTCTTGTTAAAGTTCACCTTACTAAATCAATGGCTGGACTAGTACTGCATCAATAAAATCCTGGAGAAAGAGACTCTGCCTTTTGCACCTCCCTGCTGTATGGGTACAAACAGAGA
This sequence comes from Ctenosaura bakeri, assembly GCA_948474755.1. Taxonomy (NCBI): domain Eukaryota; kingdom Metazoa; phylum Chordata; class Lepidosauria; order Squamata; family Iguanidae; genus Ctenosaura; species Ctenosaura bakeri. Next base: position 553,948 of record CAOLHI010000255.1, on the reverse strand, counting down.
GGCGCTGAACACACTGATCTCTTGTTCAAAAGTAATTGGGTGGCAAGGGGAGGTCTTTAGCCAGCTATTCACAAAGTACAGAAGCCCTAGCTGTGTTTCACAGTTCCCAGCTTATTTCATTATCTAAGACAGTGCATCTCAGGCTATGTGACCTGAGAGAACAACGTTTGTTTTTGTTTTTTTCAAATGTGCTAGTGAGTCACACCATATTGCCTATTGGCTACACTTGTTTCTTTCTTTCCAGGAAATTCTCTGAGTACTGGTAGCCAATGGCTCAGGAACCAACACTGGTCCAGGTACTAGCACTTTGAGTAGCATTAATTTAGGATACACAATGATCAATAATTGTCATCCCATTTATCTTAACTTCACACCTCCAAAGACTCTCATCTACCACCAAATTGTTGCCAACTTTCTTCCCAGAGAGAGGCATATTCCTTTCCATTTGGTTCTCTCCTATCACTGCTGATGAATATTTTAGTTCTGTTCTCTTGAGCCTGTATTCTTCATCCACCTGTACCTGAATCAGCCCTCTTTTCCATGTGCATCTGAGTGGACTTGTTCTTCATCATCACCATCAACACCTCTTCTTCCCTTTCATTCGCTATTCCTCTAAGTCACTCCTACTGAACAAATCAGATTATCTTCCTGAGCTACACACATTTGCACACATGCATATACTAAAATAGGCATTGTTGTAAAAGAAGGACAATTTGAAATCTCTCACTTCCTGCCAACCAAGCATAAATTTCACAGACCTAAAGCAAATTTTATCTCAAAGCTGGTAGCCACACCTAAAGGATGTCACATCTAAAGGATGAACAGACCAATGCAGGGGCAATCCTATTTAGGCTGCTAGTCTATTTCTCAACTCAGTTTCTCTAACACTTTTTGTAACTAAAATTTTGATAAAGCCACAGAATCTCTGGGAAAGTTTTCATAATGCTTATGTGGACGGTAAGGCTGGAATCCTACTCTTCTTCCTCCTTCATTTATATGTCACCCTTTTCCCAAAACTGGGACTTAAGATGGCTTACAAAAAATTAAAACAAATATGGATAAAATCTATTTAAAACCTAAGTAAAAACATACAAAAAGTTATTGGCCATTTCCACACGGGTTAAAAAAAATGGTGCAGTGCGTCCTCCACGGGGGACATCTGCACCTTAGAGTGGACTGGGTCTGGACTACTTAGTGTAGATCTGCACCTCAGTCTGCTCCGGAGAGACCCCAAGTGGTCCTCCAGCATGTTTTTGAAAAACCTGCTTTTTCAGGTTTTTCAAAATGCTGGCATGCGCCAATCGCACCAATGCGAGCCTGTGATCTGTGGAGGGCGGGCTTTAGGCTGGCGAGCCACGACCAACCAGAAGCCACCATTTTGGACACTGGAGCAGTGCGGATCTGCGATCACACACTGCTCCTCCTCGCCCCGGACCGGACCCAAAGAAGATCCGGTGAGTAGCAGCAGGGAGCAATTCCCTTGCCGTGTGCAGAAATGGCCAAGGTTAGAATATAATTAAACTACCCACAGAATTAAAAGAAATCCTTCAAAAAGACAAAACTGAATAAAACAGCACACTACTAAAAACTCTTGCAGTCTCTTAAAATGCTGCCAGAACAGACAGGTTTTCACTCACTGAAGGGAGGACAACAAGGAGGAAACCATTCTAGTCTCCTTAGAGAAGGAGTTCCAAGGCCTGGGAGCAACAACTAAGGAGGCTTTTCCCCATGCTTCTGATAGACACATCTGTGAAGGCAGTGGGAAAGAGACATTATGCAAGATATGGTATAATCTGTGTGGGGCTAGAACACTTGCTAGCAAATAATCCAAATGTTTGTGAACGTTAGGATCTAGGATCCACAATGTAACTCAACTACCTCTATGTATGGCAGTTTCCAGGCTGAATTCCACCCATGCAACAATGCATTGAAGTGGCTTTGTGACTAGTGCCAGTGCATGTGGCAAACTCAGTAGAGACCAGTTTTTAGGATATAGGTTAAACCACTAGACAGAAAGTGACAGGCAGGAAGTACCAATCATACAGCCCCTTTAGCTTGTGCAGCCAGAGCTATAACTCAGCATGGAGTGAGTATCTCATGACAGTAATTGTGCATGAAGAGAACAGAAGAGCTTGTTCAGAGTAAGGAGGATTTCCTGTATTTGTACACCTACCTACTGGAATAGCATTGTAAGTTTTAACAGTTTAAAGGAGACTACTATCTGTCAACCACAGGAATATGTGTTTTCAAATAGTGGGACAGATTATCTGATTTGTGGAGAAGCTATCTAAGTGCAGCAGGGCAAAGGAAGATGTGGGGATGAATGGTAGGATGGTCATGTTATGGTGAGAGATGGACCCAGAACTCTTGTGTTGTTTGTGCACAAAGTGTTCTCTGGTGTCATGCTCCAGTCCCAGGACTCAGATGCAAACACAGACAGGATCCTCCCCAACAGCCACAACACAGAGACATGAACATGACAATACTTACTGCAGCCAATGCAGATGAAAAAGGGAAAGTCCATGAGGGGAAATCCATGAGATTCAGAGTATATAGAGCAAATGCATTACTTAGGTAAACAGCTGGGGGAAGCTGCTGGCCCATATATACAGGAAAGGGGATGGGGAGAAAGCTGTTGCAGAAAATGACTTTTGCTGGTAGAAGGAACTTGTCCTACATTTGGATTGTTGACTCATGTTCATGGATACTTCGTCCCAGGCCTCGTGTGCTGACTTTGCTGCCAGATGCTATCTTTGGATTGTCACTTGGAATTTAATACTGACTTGAACTGCGGAAACAATAAACACTAACTGGCTAACGAACTGTGTCCATAGCTGCTGCCACAGACTCCATTGGAGAGCTGTGAATCTTGGCTGGTTGCCAGTACAAACATCTGGTTCACATAGTCTGAATAGCTGTCTGATAGTCCCCCTTGACTTGAAAATGCTACTGTTCAATGCCAAGTCAATGAATGGGAAAATAACTGCCATTCAGGAATTGATCTTGAATGAGCAGGTCAACCTGGCTTGTATTACAGAGATCTGGTTGGATGAGGTAGGGTGGGGTGAGGGGTAACCAGGATACTCTGTGCAACAGCAAGTAAGAGCTAAGGTAAGGGGAGGTAGAGTTGCAGTTATCTGTTGTGATTCCATCTCTCTCATCAGTTGTCCTGTCCCACACTCTATAGGGTTTGCATTGTATTTGTATTTGAAGGGGGAAGGAACAGGAATTCCATTGGTGTACTATCCACCTCAAGATTCAACAGCCCCACCACCCACCACTTCCTGAGCTAGCCAGGGTAGTCTCAGGGTTGATGTTGGAGTCCCCTAGCCTGGTACTGGAGGATTTTAAGATTCACACTGAGGCCGCCCTGTTAGGATTACTTGAAATACTATCTCGTGGGGCTATATCTGAAGAATATTCAAAAACATCAGCAAGTTCAAAAAATAACAGCCAGATTATTAACTGTGGCTGATTACAGTGAGCATATAACTTCTTTGCTACAACAGCTCCACTGGCTTCTGGTCCACTTCTGGGCACACTTTAAGGTGCTGGTTATAAAGCTATAAAACCCTCTATGGCTCAGGTCTAGGCCATTTGAACTACTCTGTCTTCCCACATGATCCTGTCCAAACTTTTCCCTCAATCCTATCACCTGGTGAGAATACCAGAGAGTCTTCTCTATGGCTGCTCCTATACTCTGGAAGACTCTTCTTTGGGAAGCTAGGTTGGCTCCCTCTTGTTGTCTTTCTGTAAGCAAATTAAGTCTTTTCTATTCCAGCAGGTGTTGGGGAACTAACAGTTTTGTATAATGAACTTTCTCTTTTAGTGTTGTACTGTTTTTAATCTATATTTATAATTTCACGTGTTTTATGGTTTTAATTCTATGAACAGTTTATTAGCTTAACTTTTTGTATGTTTTCAAACTGTATCTATTTTTATTCTGTAGCCATGTGGAGTCCCACTTCTGAGGAAAAGGCAGGATATAAATAAAATAATTGAGTGAGTGAGTGGGTGATGAAGAGAGCCAAAAAAGCAAGGTATTGTTATATATACAGGTGAGAAAACAGATGTTCTAGAGATCAAGGGATAGTGCAAGACATGATAATACATAAGCACCTCACTCTATCTAATAAATCTTCCAGTTTAAGTAAATAAAATCAGAGTACAAAAATTAATCAGATTCAAAGACCTCAATCATGAATATATTATCTGAATTCTGCTTTTCAGCCCAGCTCCACTTGTTCTTATAGTAAAAGTCTTGACATCACCTTTATTTTATCAAAACTGCATAGTAAAGCCAGGCTACCTTGTTAAGTATGATGGGAGGTCTGCCACCAATAAGCTGAAAATGGGCTTGTTATACTCCAGGGTAGGGAATTAGACTGTCTAGGTCACAGGAGTGAATTATATAAAGAAGGATTCCTTCCAAGGCTGATATGACTGTACCTTCTCCACTCTGATGAATAATTGGGAATGATAATTTTGTGATTGGCCCAGAGAGTCTTATTATCTTAATTGAGTTTGTATAAAAGAGAAGTGAGGGAAGCCCATCTATAACTCTGTTCAGTCATTTGCCAGAATGCATCGAAGGCCAAACGGATGGTGCGGACATAGGCAAGTACACAAGTCCTACCCCCAACAACTCCCTGCACCCAGAAGTCTCAGAGAATTTTGCATGTTGACCATGCAGTGCTGTTTATTCTTTATAATGCTACATGCTGCTTTGAAACAGTTTTTGGTTCAATATTGCTGAATGTTTTTACAGAACTTCAGTGATTGAGAAGCTTGACTTACTTCTGACAGTGCTTTGTGGGAACAGATGACAAGCACTTAATATCTCCACCACCCATTTATCTCTCCAAATGTTTATGCAAATACCTGAATCATTTTTTTTGTTCTTATTTTGTTTTTTGTCTCTGGCACTCAAGATCTTTGGACCATCTTAATTATTCTTGTCAAGATCTGTGAGAGAACTTGCTTAAGTTAGGGAAGGGTGTTGCGATTATTATTTTATTTTCTATTGCTTAAACTCAAATAAAGCTGTCTGCCCCATAGAAAGTGAATGGCCTGAAAGCTTCACTATGCCAAAATGTATGGCTCTTTCTGGTGTTTTTCTCTAGGCCAGAGTTCATTTCAGTAGGTCCAGACTAGGTCACAAAGGGGCAAGGGGATGATAGCATTTAGTAATTAGCAAGGAGTCCCCCCACCATATTTAACATGAAGGAAGAGAGAAAGGAGTAGTAGTATATGATTTTTTTGGCTTGACATTGACACTTTTCCTCCTTGGGATTATTACAACTGGTAGTATATCGATGATCTATTTTTATATCACAAAAAGTTTGTCCTCTGTTTTTTAGATGACACAGTTTAACCTTCTCATTTCTGTCAGAAAAAAATATTAGATCTTCATAAGAAATTAAACACTAGTAGTGCCTAAAAGTAAGGGAAAATATCTTCAGTTCACTAATCACTTGTTGGTGAAGAAAAATAACTAGAAGAGGAGTACAAATCAGAAGGTTCTCAAAATAACACTGAGAACCAAAGGAACACCGATTTATTATGAAATATGCATTCTGCTCTTGCATAAAAAGAAAATAAAATACAGCCGTATTAAAGCTATTACTATGTTAGATGAAAACTGAAACAACTTTTATTAGTATAAATGATTACCACTTTTGGTCATGAAATGAGCAGCAAGAATGTTATCATAATGACTAATTAGAAGACAGAAACAACTGCAGAAACACTATCAGTGGATATACCATCACAGATCAGATGTAAAAAAAATACATATGAAACAGAATCAGCCAAGGAAAAGCAAAGCCTTTTGGTTGTGCAACCCTTAAAGAAATAGTTTTAAATCAGGAACAGAATTTGCTAAAGTGTGTTACTAAAGCTAGTAACAATTTTTATAAGTAATATTCCACCCCTCACAGAGAAAAGTGTGTTTCGATTGGTTTTGATCGCTTCTACCTACCATTTTTGGTATTCCAGATTTCTCCAAACCCCCTAATTTTATGGTAGAAGCCTTATTCCTCTGGCCCCATTCCACATACCTCCAGTAACTCTGAAAGAAATAGTTGCTTATTCAGTTCTGATCTAGTTTGTACCATACAGCCATACAGCCTTTTCTCCATATGGTATCTTTAGTTGCTTTTGCTGCTTTACTACTTATTGCCTGTCAATGAGAAGGTTGACTATATCACAGCTGAATATTATACCTACAGGGTCTACTAGAGCCGTGCTCCTCAAACCACTGGATGAGGAGAACCAGCATTTTTTTCTTCCAATGTGCTAGGTACTGATATTATATTTATGCTGACTAGCTACAACTGTTTGTTTCATTCCTGGAAACTTGCTAGGGCCCAACAACCCTTGACTTGTGCACTGGCACTCATCTGTATGGACCACCACTTTGTTCAGCACTGTACTAATAGTTTCAGCTTCTTCATGACCACACACTAACTGTGCTAAGTCCTCAGTTAATTCCATGGTGAATGTTGGAAAAACCAAACATTATCAGACCATGGAACCGTTACTTTAAAAAAATGATAAATTACTTCTGGATTGTTTTGGTATTTTTTTGCCAAAAATACATTAATGAGCATTTATTATGGAAAAAGAAGTCCTAAAGTTTGCCTTATTTTAGTTAAAATTTTGGAATGTAAAAATGCTTCTCTTTGTCACTCAAAAGAAATAACAATGTTGGCATTAATGTGTTATTTCCATGTTCCAACGATATTCTCCCAAGGTGGCTTTTAATAGCACTACCCGCATTACACAAACAAGAAATTGACTTACGCCAGGCCTGGAGAATGAGTGGATATAGTGACTTTTTTGTGTGTGACTACTGTAAGTCTGGATCTTGTCAAAGCTACAAATTGGTACAGTCTAACCATGTTTAATTGCACTTGATTTCAGTGGGTCATGCCGATCACTAATTCTTTGCAGGTCTAGATTGCTCATGGTCTCTAAATGTGATGGACAGGACAAGATGCAAACATTTTTTTGTATTTGTTTTGTCTAATGCTAAAGTCCTACAATATGAAGTTTGGGGAAAACCCATTATGAACTTGTAGATTCATTACAAATATACCATGCTCAATCCTTTGAGAGTCTTTGCACATTGCTTATAATCTGGGCATATATCACATTTATCATATTTAGTAGGAAGTAGCTCTTACAAAACCGTTGGTTTTACAAGCCTTTTTTGATGTTAAGAATTTAATAGAGACTGATAATTTCATAATTATTTGTGTTGGGTGCAAATCTAGAGAATTCATCTAATATTAATACAGCATCTAATAGAAATGAAATAGAAAATGCTCATTAGCATGTTATTAATTAATGTTATTAATTCTTTCACACAAAGGGTAGGAATACCTGAAATGACTATGATGAGTATACTGTATTATTATTATTATTATTATTATTATTATTATTATTATTATTATTATTATTATTATTATTTTTTTATCCCGCCTCTCCATATGGATCGAGGCGGCAAACAACTTACAAATAGCATGTATTTCGAAACATTTCTATACATGCCCCCAACAAGCTGGGTACTCATTTTACCGTAGAGTGGGGAAAGTTAATTTTAAAAACAACTTACAGTTGTTCCTGTCCTAAGGTGAGGAAAAAGTAGAGCAGCTAATAAAATCAGCAATTCTTTACTTCCCCATTTCTCAAGAGTAATTAAAACAATCACTCTGAGTTACTAAAAAGAATATCTATACAGTAGAAGCTGCAGAACTATAGTATTTCATATATTCTCCTCCCATCTACCCTATCACCTCAACAACCACAATACATAATGATGAAGCAGCAAGACGCAGTGCTATTCTTCCTTAAAACCACATGCTATTCTTCCTTCACCCTTAAATAAGTTCAACCTTATAACTGTAAAAATAACTTAAAAGTTATAGCTACTCTACAAAAGGAAGGAAACTATTCCTGATTAAATTAGAACTTAAATTAGACTCATAACATGAAGCAGTTATCCCTTAAGTTATTGGAAAAGGAACTAACTCCAACCTATTTTGAAGCTGATAATACATCGTCAAAAGTTGCTTTTGGGTCAACAGCTCCCAGAATCCCTGAGCCAACATGTGTGGTGGCCACAATGGCTGGGGGGATTCAGATCCCAAAGTAATCTTTCCAAGTTCGTATTCCTTTGTACACTATCTTAAGATAATTCCAAATGTAATAATCGGTACTTACCATTGAATAAATGTGCTGGGTTGAGCTGTAATTCCTTTTTATAAGCTTGGATTGAACAAGTTTAGGATACAGGTATACCTCAATTAACATAGTAGATGTGTTCCTCAGCATTACTTCTTTAGCAGAAAATTTGGTACCAGAGGTAGAAATAACATGGAAAGAATAGAGATAAGTTCTTACGCTATGAAAAAAGAAGTGAGCTTCAACACGTTTCAGCAAAATTTTTATCCCAAACTAGCAATATGCATGTGTGAAATAACATTTTGAATCTACTGTAAGCTTCTCCCAACACTAGCCTCATTTCTTTCACTAGCCTCATTTTAGTTACGGTTTCCATTTTGGGGGCTAAAATCATAGATCTGTGCTTTTCGATATGCTGGGCAGAATTGGTGAGACAGGTTTATCTGCCTTCTTTTTTCCCCTTAGTTTTGCTGTTCACATGTGCTTAGTAAGGAATTCTGGAGGTAGCTGCTATTTATCCTGTCTGTTGCAGTCAAAGACACATAACTATAATACGATTGGTTAAAGCAGAATCCCATTCTTTCCCAGCTCAAGCTTTGTTGCGTTGCAAACATGTTACCGCAACTCAACAGTGAAAGCTCTCTTTCCTTCCCTCCCAATACTGATGCTACTAAAAAATCTAGCTGGACAGAGGACAAGAAGGAAAAGGGGGACTGGCAGGCATAAAAAAACTTTCTAAAAAGGAGCTTTTTTGTCCGAAGGTTTGTTAACTGTGGCATGTCTGTACAGTGAAATAATGTTGCTTGAAAGCAAAGTTTAAATGTCATTTCCACCAATGTCACTTTCATTATTTTGCACGCACGATCTTTACAATACTAGCTGGTAGATGATATACTCTTTGAATATGTAATGAATGATCTCATTTTAACTATAGACAGAGAACCCAGCATTTCAAAATTATTATCAGATATTTTGGTTCAATTTTACATACTGCTTTTAATAATGTATATGTGTGCATGTGTAGGTGTCTTCAAGTCACCTGCTGAATTAGGTTGACTCCATGAATTTCATAGTGTTTCCTTAGGCAAGGAATATTCAGAGCTGTTTTTCCTAGTTCCTTCCTCTGAAATACAGCCTATAGCACCTGGTATTCATTGGTGATCTTCCATCCAAGTACTAACTAGAGCTGGCCATGCTTAGTTTCTAAAATCAGATAGAGCCTGATGCCTTTTTAGGATAGTTAGTCACACTTTTAATAATGTATACTGCTTCAAACTTTATCCATTACATTCAAGTACTATAAGTATTATGACAAAAGTCTTAGTTTAAATTTTTCAACCTACCATTTTTCCTCTATTGCTTTCCTCCAGAAGCTTCATGATACATGACATAAATTGTCTGGTCAGCTCTAAGATTTACTTTTCCTTCATTCTACTTGGTAACTTAAAAGCATTTGAACAAAACTTCAAAATAGCTTGCTATCATCTGCACTATCATGTGTACCATTAACTCTCATCCAGAGTGGTTTCAGAGTGGCATCCACTCTTTATTACTATTATAACAACACATTAAACCTACTCATATACTAATTGAGATAGAAAGGTAGGGAACACTTTACAGGTTAATGGCTACTGTATTGTATCTTTTCACAGTGAAAAATTCCTGGTCATCTATGTTTACATGCACAAATAAATTTCTGGTCAAAACTGAAAAGAAAGGAAGAAAAAACTTGTTTTATTGATTTCTTTGAGCCAAAGCATTCAGAAAGCTTATGTGCCACTATGGAAAAGTAAAAGGAAAAAGAGCTCTTTGAGAAGCAATAAATGATTCTTTTATTTCCTATTCTTTTGCACTTGAGCTGCTATTACTTTGAAACTCCTCTAACATTTTTAAGAATTACAAAGACATAACCTGTTGTTTCTGGAGATATATAGAAGTCTAGTTTTATATCCTGCATTATTTCATAATGTCAAATAGTTGATTACAGATTCTTCATATTGGATCAGTTTCACTGATTCTAAGAAATTATTACAGAATTCTCCTTTGGGGGTCCAGAATCTATCTATCCAAAATCATACTGTTCTAAATATTTATTCAATGTCATATGGGCTTACAATTTGTACACAGTAAGATCCCAAAGTCTATTGTTCTTCTGACACCTGCCTTGTTTTATATGCATCCAACATCTCACTTTAATTAAGCTCATCAGTTTAAAATTGAACTACCACGGCACTACCATGTTCCCATTCTTAGTTGTTTGAACTAGTGAACTGCTGGACTATATCTATGTCATAAGATATGTTTTAAATTCAAATTTTGATTGCAAGATACTTTCAGTCTTAGAAAATGATATCTAAGAAATTTTAAGAGAAACAACAACATGTCAGTTTGGAAGTGTGCTTCTCACTGAGAGCCAGCATGATGTATTGGTTTGAGTGTTGAACTACAACCTTGGAGACCAGGGTTTGATTCCTCACTCAGTCAGGGAAACCCACTGGATGATCATGGGATGTCACACACTCTCAGCCCCAGAAAACCCTGTGATCGGTTCCTTTAAGGTTGCCATAAGTCAGAAACAACTTGAAGGCACACAACAACAACAATAGCAACGCTGAAGATATATCCAGCTGGTATGTCTGGAACTTTGTTCCCAGTCTCACATCTGCCTCCTTTCGCCATACATACTTGCTATCTGTGAATCTGTTCTGTAAAGCTCCTCCTTCCTACAGTCCATCTGCGGCTCTGGCTCATGTTAGCTTTCCTTGATGGTCCTTGGGAAGAGAGTATGGAGACCTCCACAAATTACCAGCACATGGATATACTCTCTACATAATATTCCCTGGCCTACTTGCCACTATCAATTTGATAGCAGCCAGCATAAAATATTTAAGTGTCAACCCTATAAAGATGTGGAAAAGTATTTTAAATTCTGAGGCAGTGGCAGCATTGAAGTTTCAAGTACCTGAGTGAGCACTTCAGGTTTTTCTATCCCTGTGGCTAAGTACATATGGAGAAAGAGTTCACAAAGATTAAACTGATACACATTACCCAACTTTAAGAGGAAGAAAAGAGCATACAAACGAAGAGCATTGCGGGTAAGTGTAATTTTAATCAGTAAAATGCAAAAAAGGTTGTGACTTTCTGATATGGAACAGTCCTTGACTTTCATAATTCTTAAGCACTTTCTTTTATCATTTTGCTGATGTATGTTCTATTTAAAATCAGAAGGATAATGGATGTGCTTCTTCAACAGTAAATTGGGTTTTATATCAGAGACGTGTCAGCTCCACGACAGGCTGACCTGATGGTGGTCCTGCATTTGCAGCTCTCCTTCGTCTCTGCTCTTCAAGGTGAGAGGGTCACTCTTAAGAAAAGTGCAGAAGATTGCTTAATCCCCAAGGAAACATCTTGGAGCCATAACAACATTTACTGCAAGCTATAATCATTTTATCTTTTTCTTAACAGCTTAAAAGCAGAGATATGCTATGCTGTTGCATGGATTTTTATTAATCAAGGGCAGTTAAAGTTTGAATGAACACCATAAATTAAAATATGGTTCCTGTTTCTAATATGTGCGCAGTATGTGTCAACTGATAGAGAAAAATATATCACCTGCTGCCATCAGACGTTAATATTTTCTGCTAATATGGTACTTTTTTTTGCTTCCTCCAACCAACCTCCCTTTCTAGTATTTAGTTAATTTTAATAATAAGGATAAGAAAAATAGACTTCATGTACAGTGCCCAGACAACATACAGCATAATATTTCCCTTCTTTCTGCAGCAGCACAGCACACATAGTACATTATATGTGTGTGAAGTGGCTCCTCCACAATGATTCACGAAATCCCCTCAGTCCTGCCAAATCTCAGATAGTGACTAGTGGGGTGCCACAGGGTTCTGTCCTATTCTGCCCAGTGCTATTCAACAGCTTATCAGTGACTTGGATGAAGGAGTAGAGGGCATGCTGATCAAATTTGCAGATGACACCAAATTGGGAGGGCTTGCTAACACCCCAGAGGACAGGATCAAATTTCAAAATGACCTTGACAGATTGGAGAGCTTGCCCAAAGCTAACAAAATGAATTTCAACAGAGAAAAATGGAAGGTTCTACACTTAGGCAGAAAAAATGGAATCCACAAATATAGGATGGAGGATGCGTGGCTTGATAGCAGTACATGTGAAAGGGATCTAGGAGTCTTGGTAGATCACAAGCTGAACATGAATCAGCAGTGTGATGCAGCAGCCAAGAAAGCCAATGTGATTCTTGGTTGCATCAATAGGAGTATGGTGTTTAGATCAAGGGAGCTAATGGTACCACTCCATTCTGCATTGGTTAGGCCTCATTTGGAATACTGTGTCCAGTTCTGGGCACCTCAGTTCAAGAAGGATACCGACAAGCTGGAGCGTGTCCAGAGGAGGGCGACCAAAATGGTGAAGGGTCTGGAAGCCATGCCCCATGAGGAGCGGCATAGGGAGCTGGGTATGTTTAGTCTGCAGAAGAGAAGGTTAAGAGAGGACATGACAGCCATGTTTAAATATTTGAAGGGATGTCATGTCGAGGAGGGAACGGGCTTGTTTTCTCCTGCTCCAGAGACTAGGACAAGGAGCAATGGATTCAAGCTACAGGAAAGGAGATTCCACTTGAACCTCAGGAAGAACTTCCTGACAGTGAGAGCTGTCCGGCAGTGGAACATGCTGCCTCGGAGTGTGGTAGAGTCTCCTTCTTTGGAGGTTTTTAAGCAGAGGCTGGATGGCCATCTGTTGGGAATACTTTGACAGGTGTTCCTGCATAGCAGGGGGTTGGACTTGATGGCCCCTGGGGTCTCCTCCAACTCTATGATTCTATGATTCTAATACTAGATTCTTTAATAGACATGTTTTGACAGATAGAAGTATATGCAGTCTTGACTACCAGGTTACAGAATTGATAAATTAACTCTGGTGAACAGCTGTTTAGGACTAGCTATATCATAAAGTTCTCTTCTCACTAGAAGTTTGCTACAACTACAATATCCATCCAGGAAAATGAAAAACTAATTGATAGGACCACACCAGTACTGAGAAATAATTTAATGAAATGCAAACTTAGCAAAGGCAACCCCTCTCTATAAACAAATCTTGCCTAGAAAACCCCCTGATAGGTTCACCTAACTTACTATAAGTTAGAAACAACTTGAAGGCACACAACAACAACAAAGCTTAGCAAACACCTTTTTGTTTTCTGCAGCTCTCCGGTTAGACTTTTACAGCCTAATGCATTCAGGATTTTAACCACTCCTAGGAAACAAAGCCTCTTTGAGCAAGGTGGATAGCAAAGCATACATCCCCACAACTGAATCAGCCACTCACCAATAACAGCAGCCCACCAAACATCAATAAAGACCCAAGAACATACCTATACAACAGATCTAGGTACCAGTGTTATCTGTACAAGTATTCACTCACTTGCTTTGACCTTTACATATATTGTTGCATTACAATTTGGAATTGAAATGTATTTAATTGGCACTGTTAATACTTTATGTCTCCAAGATATTCAATATGCACCTTGTCTGAAGATGCAAAATATTTTTATACTGGCACAAATGTTTTATACTGGTACTTTTGATTGCATAAGTATTCATCTTCCTGTGTCAATATTTGATACAAGCATCACTGGCAGCAATTAAAGCTATGGTTCTTGAGTATATCAGTTTTGCACATCTAGATCCTGCAATTTTCCCCTATTTTCCATTGCAAAATTGCTTCAGGTCTGTTAGATTGGATTGGGCCTGTCAGTGAACAGCATAGTTCAGGAATTGCTACTGGTTTTTAACTGGACTCAACAGCGAGCTTTGACTAAGCTACTGTAGGCCATTCTGGTTCAAACCACTACAGTGTTACGCTGGCTGTGTAGGCTCTGTCCTGCTCGGAGATGAACCTGCCTTCTAGTCCAAAGCCTCTTGCAGAATGAAACAGGTTTCCTTTATAATTCCCTTTATTGGATTCCATCCATCTTGCCCCCAGTCCTAGCCTGTTTTCAAGGCCCTTTCAAGGCAATCCATTCTGACAACATGACGGTGCTGTCACCATGCGTCACTATGGAGATGACAGCAGGGCACTGAGAACTGTTGGCTTTGTGCCACCTAATAGTGTTTTCAGGCAAGGCCAAAAAAATCAGTTTTGGTCTCATTAGATCAGAAAATCCTTTCCTACAAGGCATCAGTACCTCCCACATGAATGCAAATTGCAAATACATTTGCTTCAGCAATAGCTTTCTTCTTACCACTCTTTCATAAAAACCAGCTTCATGGAGCATCGAGGTGATATTTGTCCCATAGACAGTTTCTTCCATCTCAGCCATGGATCTCTCGAGCTAATTCAGAGTTACCCTTGATCTCCCTGTCACTTCTCAGATGAACACCCTTTTTATCCAGTCACTGAGTTTTGGTAGACAGCCTACTCCAGACACAGTTGCAGTGGAGCCATATTGTTTTCATTTTGAGTCATCATCAGTGACTGAGCTTCAGACTGGAGGGAAGTCTCAAATGGAGTGACATATGGTTCTGTCCTGGGGCCAACACGCTTCAATTTTTTTTTTTAATCAGTGACTTATATGAAGGGTTAGAAGCAATCCTTATCAAGTCTGCAGATGACACAAAACTGAAAGTGGTAGCTGATACATTGGAAGATAGGAGCAGAATTCGAAAAGACCTTGATAAATTAGAAAATTTAGCTGAAACTAATACAATGAAATTCAACAGAGACAAATGCAAATTCTATATTCAGGCCGCAAAAAATCAGATGTATACTTATAGGAGGGGGAATACTTGGCTTAGCAGCAGTATGTGTGAAAGGGACTTTGGGATTATGGTTAATCAGAAACTGAACATGACCCGGCAGTATTGCTGCAGCAAAGAAGGCAAATAATATTTTAGCTGGTATCAATAGAACCACAGTTGCCAAGACAGAGGTAGTAAAAGTCCCACTATATTCTACACTAGTTAAGTCTCATCTGAAGTACTGTACTTCTGGGTGCCTTATTTTCAGAAGGAGATAGACAAGTTGGAGCAGGTCAAGAGAAGGGCAGCATGGATAATAAGCGGTGTGAAGAACAAAACATAGGAGAAGAAGTTGGGTGAGCTGGGCATTTTCAGCCTGGTGAAGAAAAGACTGAAGTGTGACATGCTTGTATTCTTTAGATCTCTGATGGAGATATTTAACAGAGGAGGGTGCAGGTTTGTTATTTGCTGCCCCAGAAGGCAGGACCAGGTCTGATGGTTTTAAGTTGCAGGAGGGTAAGTTTCGACTGAATGTTAGAAGGAACCTCTTGACAGTAAGCATGGTTTGACAATGGAACCAATTGCCAAGAAAGGTGGTGAAGTCTCTTTCTCTAGGGTGTTCAAAAAGAAGCTAGTCAGCTATCTGCTATGGATGCTCTAGCTAGATTTACTGCACTGAAACAAGGTTTGGATGTGATGGTTTATGGGGTCTCCTTCAACTCTATGATTCTATGTAATCATGGATTTAACAGTGCTCCATGGGATGTTCACAGACTGGGATACACACACTCACGCGCACACGCACACACTCATTCCTGATTAGTACTTTCGCACAACTTTATATCAGACTTATGTCTTTATGAGGCTGTTTAGATATCTTCTCCAACAAACTCTGGGGGCTTCCACAAGCCCGTCTTTAATGTGAGAATGTGTAAGACTGGAACTGCATACACAAGGACTCCAATCAACTAATTATTCCCAATCAAGGCAGTCAGTTGCACCAGAGCTCATTTAGGCATTTCACATCAAAAGAAGTAAGTACTTATGCAACCAACAAGAGCAGTTTATTCTTTTTTATTTAACTTTGTGCCACTATAAAAATATTTTTCACCTTTACAGTGTTGTGTATCTCGTATCCATCAAGTGGTAACAATGCCAGGAAAACTCATTTCAGTTCCACACAACAAAATATGAAAAGTCAAGAGTTATGTGTGCTGTACAAGGCATTGTATAGCATAATTTTTGGTTAATATTTCATTATGATGCTATTTATAAATTGTCATATATGAACTTACAGCCATAAAAGTGGCCTAACTCTCTAGATTAATTGATCAATTTGCCGTCACTACAGTCAGTAAATATTTCACATCTGATGTTCAGGACATTAAGCTGGAGCCTGCATGAGCTGGGTCCACATGGACCCATCTATCCCTACTGTACTAGCTGGCTCCAACTGACTGGATTTTATTGGTGTCTAATGAATAATGCCTGAAAGCTGCAGTTTCAGCATGTGATCATTGATCTTTCAAATAATCTGACCCTGCACTGCAGATTTTCACCAAACTTCTGTGGTAATGTGTGTGAAGGATTACGCCAGGTCAATTCAAAACTTAAATTTTGGTAATGAAAGAGAGTTTCTACATAGAATAATTTTTGATCTGTCTGAACTACCTTGAGGAGGCAACTTTTATCCAAAGAGGGCAATAAAAATATATGACAAAGTACATTAATTTTATTGCATTTCTCTTCTGTTACTCAAATTTTCTAAGCCAGTTTTGACTCAGTGACTAAATAACTGACACAGTTATGTAACAAGGTCATTGGCACTAAATCAGGAGAACACCGATCATTTCAATTATGCCTCAAGTGTTGTCACAGTAACTTAAACGGCAAGCTGGTTCTTATCTGTCTGCCACAGTGGTACCTTTAGCCCATCTTTTTCTTATTACAAGCACCATCAAAGCATACCATTCAGGAATGTTCACATTGCAACTGAGGTGAAGATCAGTCCAAACAACCTGCTCCCAGAATAAAAGGCTTCTCTACACAAAAGAAAGTAGTTTCACTGTATCTAAACCAGACAAGAATGATTTTGCCCAAAAAAAATAATATCACAGGCTTCAAAACAAAGCAAAACAATGTCTTAAGCTTCAAATATTTGTAACAATTATTTCAAAAAAGTGAGTATAGACCATTATAATGGTTGTAACTTGTATGAACACATGTAAACAAAATTGGTACTCCCAAGCATTTAAAATTTAGTCATAAAATTGCCTTTGAATATAACCTTTTAGCTAAAAAATCTAGCTTGAGAAATGTTAAGCTGTTGAAAGAGATATTTGTTCAAGTCTATCCAGCCCCTTATGATTATCCAAATATAGCACCACATGGTTATTGCAGGTATGCAATTCACTGTCATATGCTTTTACTTCCAGGTATATTCAAAACCCCTGAACAATAGACCTTCTGTATCTCAGCCCTGAAAAAGAGGATAATACATTCTACATATACTGTAAATTATTTGTAATTATGCAAATTTGGGAGAATATTAATATCCCTTCTTAATATGATTTCTAGCAGGTGGCTTACCTCTCATCTGCCAAGCACCAGAGACAGCGAAGGAAGAGGCAATGTAATTTCCATCTAACCATGTTTCACTTCCAGAGAAGATAGGATTGCTATACTTCTGCCCTAATATTCTCTCAGAATACAAAAACTCATGCTAAAATAAAAGTGAGCCAGTACAGAGGCCCGCACAGAGAGATAACAGAGGGCAATATCCACGCACTCTATGGCCTGTTCAGATATATTGCTCCAAGTTTATGAAACACAGTTAAGGAATTGAAGAAAGGCTGTAGGAACTGGATTCTTCCCACAGAGCCTATAGGGTCTCATAAAAATGTCTCTCTCACACCTTATCAATGGTTAAAGCTAACCAATAATCACAGCTGACTAGAAATTTAAAAGCAAGTTTAAGTCTGGTTAAAAGCATTAATCATGTTTATGGTTGGTACCAACATAAACTTCAACTAAAAAGCAGTGGAGAAAAAGCAACATTTAAGATGGCAGCTGCTCTTTGCAAAACCTCAAAGGACAAATGATTGCAAATATTGTTGTTGCGCACCTTCCAGTCATTTCTGACTTATGGAGACCCTAAGGCAAACCTATCACAGGGTTTCTGGGGCTGAGTGTGTGTCACATGCCCGAGGTCACCTAGTGGGTTTCCATGGTTTAGGTGGGAAACAGTGTGCTATGTATGAGAGAACGTTCTTGTAATGAGCCTTTGGTAAGATGCATCTATAATGCAGTTGGCGGGCAGAATAAAAGTCTGAGAAAAGAGTTAATTAGCTGTCAATAGAATGTCTGCATGCACTAATTTGTAATATTACAGCCTATAAGGTACTGCAAATCCAATAGTTCTTTAGTCTTGGCACTTACCAAGGTTTTCTTTGATGTTCTTGAACACGCTTTTGAAACACTCTAAGCCTGTTCTCTGAACAGGAAGCTATTCTGTACATCACAGTTGAGCGGAGAACTGAACCCTGATCTCCAGGGTTGTAGTCCCATTGCTCAAACCACTACATCACACTGTCTCTCTTTGGAAATATTACATGTGTTTAAATTAGGAATGGGAAGTGTTCTTTCTATCAAAAGCCATGTGAAAATAATGTCAGAAACTGCACGCCCATCTTGGGAGGGCTGAAAGTAGCACTTCTTAGGGCTAGAGTCAAAGATAGATGGACTTTCCTCTTTCCTCTTTTTGTCTTCTCTCTCACATCTACTTCCACTTTAGGCAGTGGTTTTCCAAGTGAGAGACAAATCATTCTTGTCTGAGGTCTGAATATAGCACAGGTAGCTAGAGAACCACATGATTTTAAGTCAACAGTCAACAGACTGGCCCCAGTTTGGATCTTTCAGAATATTAAACATTTGAGATGATAACTTTGGTGACTTCTCTAGAATTAAGCTATGCTTGATGTGGTTTTATAAAAATGTAGAGGACAATATGTGATGGTGCTCCCAGAAAATTACCGCAAGGGAAGGCAAAATCTTGTCAGCATGTTAACCTAGTGATCAAAGAAGAAACTCACTTCTTCATAGAGGAATTTAATCCCGGAAAATACCTTGAGGACAACATTTATTGTGAGGTAATAACTGAGAAAATTAAAACCACTTGACTTCTGCCATGTAGCTTCAGGGACATTATGATTAATACATAATCTCTATAGTTTGTTGTTCAATTATATTTTAATTCATTTGTTACTAAGGCCTTATTACTTAAAAAAAGGCAAAGAAAATCAGTTGTAAAATTTCAGAAGAAATATTGATCTGTCTCATTAGTATTTGTAATTTAGGGCTCCAGTTTGACAAATAATATACTTGGTAAAATTCCAGTACTTGAACAAAAAGGGAAGGATATGTTTTCTTAGCTGTCTATAGATACTAATAGAACTTATAAACACTGCAGTAATATTATACTGCAAGAAAAATATAAATATTATCATTGTTATTTTATTCATTTACATCCCACCTTCATAACAATAATTGGACTCGAGGCAGCTAACCACATATCTAAAATTATACAGATTAAAAACTATACAAAAATGAGAAAAGTATAAGTATAAATATAAGTCTTCTAAAAAGCAATTAAATAATTTATCATGTTAAACATTAAAACCATAAAAATTCATTAAAAGATTATATGGACCATAATGCACAAAAAGATGTGACAAATCATTAAAAGCTCACCCCATTCAATTTCTAAAAGCTTCACGGACCAAGAATGTTTTCAGTTGCTGACAGGAGAGCAATGAGGGAGCCAGCCTTGTCTTCCTAGGAAGAGAGTTCCAAGGACTGGGAGCAGTCACCAAGAAGGTCCTCTCCCTTGTTCCCATCAAATGAGCTCAAGAAGGTGGTGGGACAGAGAGAAGAACCACTCCTTGATATCTTAAAGCTTTTATGGGTTCATTAAGGGAGATACAATTCCTCAAATAGCCTGCATTCAAGCTTTATCAGTCATCATAAACACTTTGAATTATTCCCAGAAACATATCGGCAGCCACTGGAATTGGTGTAACACAGGAGTTATACACTCCCTGTAGCCAGCTCCAATCTAGTCGTAGCTCTTCGGGCCAACCAAAGTTTCTGAGCACTTTTCAAAGAGCATATTACATTAATCATTAGAGATCATTAAAAAGAGAAATCATTATTTGGATTTCATATACTCATCATTTTAAGGAAGGAATGATGTAAATCTGTTAGTCCTGATTTTCACTATGTAGAACAGGTCATAGTGAACAACCCACTGCCCCTGTCCTACTCATCCTTCACATGATCTGCAGTGCCTCCGGCCACTTTCACCCAAACCTTCTTTACAAAATCCTTCTCCTGCAAAATTAAAACATTTTTATTCAAACGGGCATTCAAAGTGAGATTGTGTGCCTATCTGTGTGCCTGTCTGATAAAAGGGGCTGGATATTATTAACTGTGCTGGATATTTAAGTTTTAATTATGTATTTTAACTTTGTTTTAATTCTTGAGTATTTAATTTGTTATAACTTTTGTATTCCATGATTTTTAACTGTTTTTTTTAATTACTATATGCCACTTTTAATCCTAATCAGGAAAACAATGGGTAGAAATAAAAATGATGATAATGATGATGGTGATGATTACAACAACAACACCAACAACAACCTTTTCTGTTCATTGTCTCTTACCTATTCACATGGCATTGAAGAAGATCCTAAATCACATACCTAGATGGAAAAAATAATGGAAGAAGACAAAACCTCTAGCATTTGCTGGGGGTGGGTTTTTTTATAATTCTGTTTTACCTCACACAAAAATCAAGCACTAAGAAGGGATTACTATTCCTAAACCCCTTTCCTCAGAATAACAGTGGCAATAAAACTAAACTAATAAATGAAAAAAATTGTTATTACACTGGATTTCTGTAATTCTGTATCGGATACCAATATTTCACTACACAAAGCATTATTAATCTTTCTTGACAAACTAATTTATAATCTGGTTGACAGTTGAATTGTGACCTTTGCCCTACTGATTATAATTTTAATACTTTTCTACAAAATTTGGTCTACCTTTTAACCAAGTGAACTTTATAGAATTGTATGGAATCTTACCTGCATTTTATCTGCTTGAGTGAAGCAATCCTATAGCATGGATCATTTGCTAATAGTATTAATCAGTGACTCCTTGGATGGTCTGCCAGCTAACCTAAAATTCTTTTCTGCTACAAAATGCCATCTTGGTTTGAACTATCTCCTTCATCATCTAATATCTAATTATTTCAGTCTTGGAAAGTCACCAAAAGCGGAGGGAATGGCATCTTCAGCACCAGATAATTTCATCGCTGACATTCTGAATTCTTCACAGTAAAGCATGAGACATGTTTCTACTTACTGGTGCTGGCTCTGAGAAAAAGTGCTTATTTTGCTAGATGAGCACTAACATTTAATGCTAAAGATCATGATGCATGCTAACTTCCATCATTTCTGCCTGAGACATCTGGTAGAAAGCCAAACAAATTTAAGTGAGCAAATTCATTCATTTCAGGCTACTCTGGAAAACAAGGTGGACTAACATGCATTGAGAGTCTGCAATGGTACAGCTCTACAAGTTCACTTATAGCCTTCTATAAGTACATAGGGCTACCTATGTGCTTAGTCCGGAAACTTCAATTAGTTCAGAATATGGCAGCCAGGTTGGTCCCCGGAAGATCTAAAACTGACCACATAACACCTATTCTGAAGTCTTTGCATTGGCTGCCTATTAGTTTCCGGGCACAGTACAAGGTGTTGGTTCTTACCTTTAAAGCCCTTCATGGCTTGGGGCCAGCCTACCTGCAGGATCGCCTTCTCCCATATAATCAACCCCGCACACTAAGGTCCTCAGGGAGGAATTTACTGCAGCCAATCAGAACTAGGTTGGCTGCAGTTACCCAGAGGACCTTTTCTTCTGTCGCTCCTAAGTTATGGAATGGCCTGCTGGAGGAGACCCGGCACATTACCAGTCTCGACTGCTTTAAAAAAGCAGTCAAGACAGTTCTCTTCCGACAGGCCTTCCCAGATTAGTGTTCCACCTCCTCTCATCATTTGTCTCTTTGTTTTAATTTTGTTTTTAATTTGTTTTAATAACTAATGTGTTTTAGGGGGATAGAAGGGTTGCTGGGTGGGGAGGATGGGGTACATTTTAATGTTTTAATGTATTTGTATATTTTTGCAATGCCGCCTCGATCCACTGGGAGAGGCGGGATAGAAATAAATTTTATTATTTATTATTATTATTATTATTATTATTATTATTATTATTTTTAATAAAAACGTAAGCCACTGTGATGAACTCTGATATACCATGGACTTCAAAACCAGTTCTCTGCCAAATGAACACATTCCACGTGCTAAGTACAAACAATGATGTTGTCAAGTTGCCTTGGTTCCTCATATTTTCCCTTTTTTTTTTTTTTTTTTTGCTGATTATCTGACCCATTATAGAAGCCATGAACACCAACTGTATTAAGTGAGAAAGGCAGGATAGGCAGCAGAAGACACAAAAGCATACAATTTCTCCTGAATCAGCTAAGAGTAGCTTCTCTTCCTTTTACATCTGTCAGGAGAAATAACTGTATTTACATATGAGATGACAATTATGCCAATTTATGCATTTTTCTTGCTTTTTTTCCCTCTTTGCCCTCCTCTCCCCCAAGCTTCTCTTCATTTATATAGTCTAGTTTTTACTTTGTGCATTGCATCACTTGCCCAGTTTAAGCCTGAGGAATTCAGTACTCTACTGTCCCATTGCCTATATGGATGATGGGTGCTACATTTGCAATCCTGGACTAGATTTGCATTATGCATGCAGCTGTTCACTGCCACATAAGATCTTGAGTGGATTAAGGTCTATCAACTTCTGTTTTATGTTCAGTAATTAATTAACCGCTAGATGGGCACTGAATTGTCAGTGTGAATCTGGGAAAGAACCATGGAGGAGATGGATCCAACTCTCCTATAACCCTAAATTTTACCTATATGTTATGCTGTTAAGTGTTTTTGATCACACTCCACAGACCTCATTTTCAAAACCTCCTGCAGCATTAAGGTCTTGATATATTTATCATATTAAATATTCACCCATTTTAGGTAGGATGTTCAGCCATGCTCACCAATCTTTGAAAGCTTTGGAGTTTCAATTATTGTACTACTATGCTGTTTAGAGTCAGACTATGATTTATGACACTTGGTCCCACAATCTCACTTAAAATGGTTTTAAAAGCATCTCTCTTCTTCTTCTTTCCCACCAAAGTAAAACAACACACATTTCAACATTTTTCAGATATGAGTTTAGCTGGTGAAATAACATGTTAGGAAAGCTTTTAGCTAAAGTAAAGCCTGACAATCTAGCAATTTGTTCCACTTTTCTCAATAAGAACTCTGGCCTTTGACTCAGAAAGGAAAATGTTATTATACATGGTTTAGGTCAGCCTAATTTCTACACATTCCTTTGAAAAAACTTGTATACAATCTATATGCACAAACTGAACAATCCTAGCTCCTGTACTTCTTCATATTTGATTGTCCTAAATTGACTAATCTAGGCAGGTTTTCCCCCCCCAAAACATGAACAGAATAAAAATTGAGCGAGCAACACGAAGTATAAGGTGCATATCTTTGACAAGGTTACAAGATCTACTAAATATGAAATGGAGATTACATGTATGACATACAAGATTTTAAGCATGGCTCTATGAGCATTGCTTAACATCCCTCTTTGCCTGTTGTCAGCAGCGGTCTAATACTGCTCCACAGCATACTGAGATGGTGGACAGAATGGTGGAGAGATCTGACTGAGAATTTCAATATGCATTTTATGTTGCAAGAAATGTAAGGACTCAGTAACCTCCTGTAACCATAAAAATGTGTCAGATACTTAAAATACAGCACCGAAGATAAAAAATAAAATAACAATTACTTCCTCTCCTGCTTTACTCTTAAGAAGTTTTTTCTCCTCATTTTAAAACTTTTCTCTTCATGCACGAAGAGCAGAAATGCACTATTAAACTGAATTCTCAATGACAAGGCCTGCTCATTCAAATCTGGAGAAGACAGAAGCAGTAATCTCACAGTGAACTTTGCAACTAATCCTCCTATGTCAGTTGTTAGAGCAGTACAGCACAGGACCTACCTTAGCCCATCTTTTTTCCTAAAAAAAAAGGTTGATCTTGTACTTTTAGATACTGCTTTAACCCTTAGGCACCAGCATGGGGAATTTTATTGCTCCAAAATTACCCTCAGTTTCAGAATCCACATAGAATTATGCTTACATTGTAGCCATTCTCTGGCATTGTTACACAGACATCTGTAAGCAGTTTCCCCAGATTTCATCTACCTATTTCTGTTCTCTTTTTGCTATGAAATCTTTTTGCCATGAGCTCTGCCCTGCCTGCCGTTAATGGAATATACTGGAGCAAAAGATGTTCCATGATATTTTTAGAGACCCTTGATAAAGTGGAGCTGACAAATGTGCTCTGATTATCAGTGTGTGGTCCCCTCTGAAGGGACATTGAAATTCCCAAAGGGATCAGGAAGCACAAAATATAACATTGTACCCTAATCCCAAACTCAGCTCTAACGATCTGGGCATACCCACACAACACAGTTATAGCATTATGATTCCCAGTTTAACTGCTGTAGATTCATCTGATCGAATCCTGGGATCTGTCGTTTGCTCTGCCTGAGAGCTCTCAACACTCTGCCAGAGAATTCAGAGAAGCATTCCAGAGTAAGTCCCTTCCCAAAATACAAATCCCAAGATTCCACAGGAGGAAGCCATGGCAGTAACAGTGGGATCAAACTGCGATAATTGTGCAGTGTGAATAAATCCACTGTTGTTAACCCTGAATACACTAGAATTTTAATGGGACCAGAAAACACCTTTACAATTCTCTCAGGCAAAATGTTTCTTCTCATCCTGTTCCATGAGGATTATACATGATAATACAAAGATTATCACAGAGAACATTGAGAGGGGTACTTCCTGCAGTGGAAAACACTTGCTAGTGATATCATGAAGGCTCTTAGCAGATGAACAACTTCCCGCCCTCTTGTTAATCATATGTGACAAAGTGTAGAAAAACTGATGAAGCAGAGTTACTCTTATGTGGTAACACAGACAGAGACCATTATGACCCAAAAATCTAAGCTGCAATCATAAATGTTATCCTGCTTTGATTGTTTTATTTTTGACAAATAGTGCAAAGGATATCATTTGAGAAAAGATTTCTGGTTCTTTGGTAGATCCCGGTTTTGTATTTTTATTAGGAAAAAAACAGAATTATTTTTACAGAAATTTCTACTTTGAACTTATCAGAAACATTATATTTGTTGCTCGTCATAACCGAATTCTGAAGACTCAGCAGAGGAAGACAATTCAAACCTCTGTGTTGCATTCCCTCAGCACATTGTTTCCTTATTTTGCTTTTACAACAAAGTTTCTATACCAGCATAAATAAACAAACAAATGTCACATTGGATCCTTGCTGACAGAAGGAACTAATCAGAAAATCTTATAAGAGATGGTTTCTACTTCCCCATGTAGCCTCTACCCTCAAGTACTCAACATCTACTCTAGAGTGCTTAGAAATCCTTTAGAGCAGAGTTTTGAGTAGTGTGGTGGTTTGGTAGAGAAAAAGAAGATGTTCCCATTGAGTGTGCACAGAGTGTTTCCATTGAGAGTGTTCCCACTGAGAGTGCACAGTGTTCCCACTGAGTGTGCACAGATACTGTGGGGTGAAATTGTGAAATTGAGAGTGTTCCCATTGAGCGTGCACAGATACTGTGGGGTGAAATTGTCTTGAGACCCATTGCCGGGCTTTTTCTGTTAGCAGAAGGACCCAACTGGACTATGGTTTTTAATTTATCTTATACGTATTTTATCTAAGCAGTGCAGTTAAGCTAAGCAAGCATCAGTAAATTCTCAAGTTAAGACAAAGCTTCTATTCCATGAAACAAATAAAAAACCCTAAAGCAAACTGTTTTCATGAATGCTCAGTTTATCATAGTTTCCATTATTGTGAGAAACTGCTTCATTTTCTATAGCATTTCGCTATTGTATTTATCAGAAACAAAAAACAACACTTATTCTAATATAAAGAACAGTGTTGTTTATTGAACTATATTTAGTTTTATGGTATTATATTCAACTTCTATTCATTCTAAAGATTATATAATTTATTGCACAATAAAAAACATTGTGAAGTCATTCTAACTGCTGGCAGGAGAAGATGGCAGAATATACTATTACCAAAACTGAGTTGGGGGGCGAATTCCCATAATGCCAAGCTGCCTCAAGGCTATAAATCAACAAGCAATGTATCTGTAGCAAGATCTGAGAATCTCAGTATTTGGAAACTATTATACAATTCCTTCAAGCCCTCTTTCAATCTCTTCCAATTTTCCCCAAGGACCTGAATCTTGAAATATTTGCAGCTGTGTTCTGAAGCTTCTCTTTGGCTAGGGATTCAAATCATCAATCTATTTGTAACAAAATAGTCACAGTAAAGTCAAAGAGACTGCTATAAAATTGATAGATTGTGAATTAATATTTGTAGCTTACAAATCCCATGCCTTGAAATAGTTTCATCGACCTCAGGGATATTACTGCAGAGTAAGTGGGGAAAGGGTTGCAGTCCTGTCCTTAAACGCTGCACATAGCAGCCTTGAATAGTTTAATTTCCTGTTTGGGTATTAAGGGCACTGTCCAGTGCAAACTTTTGTCTGAGGTTCATTTGTCATATCAGGAACAGGTATTGTCCTGCCTTCTCCAAAAAAGTTTGCAAGAAAAGTAGTACATTGCTGATCAACTTGTATATGTACCTCACAATGTTTCACAGTTGTACATACATATAATGCATATATGAAATTTCTCATATGGCTGGGCAGCTCTTAAACAGGGTCAACATAGGAGAAAATTGCTATGCGTGAACTTTGTTAACTTTGAACTAGGCGAAAGTCAGTCAGCCGGCAGGACAGCAGGTTATGAACTGCACCTTTTCAGCTGCAATATAGTACTCGCTTACTGTGGAGTAAGTCCCATGGACTTATGCTTCCTAAGCCACCAGGTCTTCTAGAAAGTGCCACGGAGTTTTGCACAATTTTGGAAAGGATCATTTGAACATCAACATGTATACCAATGTGCATATAAACAAATATAAGAAAAAATTATGAAGTTAACTAAAAGAGAAGAGCAAAGTGTTATTAATGTTTGTCATAATCTTGAAAGAAATTTAATTGGCAGTCCTTAGGAAGTATGTGTATAGAGAGAGAAGGAGAGAGAGAGAGGGAGGGAGGGAGGAAGGAAATGTGTGTATGAAACAAATTAAAGCAAAGTATGTAGAAACACAGCAAGTTAGAAATTTAGCTAAGTGCCCAAAACTCCTCACTGTTTCAAAAAAATGAGCAATTATGTTAAAGAAGTGCCAAATAATGAAAACTACAAAAAGAAGAGCAGCGTTGATCATCTGTGGATCTAAACGACAATAAATGTGGACAGTGGTTTTTCCCTCCCTCATTAGTCTTTTGCCATTTCCGCACTACATTGTTACAGTGCTATTATTCCACTTTCAACATCCTGTGGAATTCTGGGGTTTGTAGTTTACTGAGGCCAAAGCGCTCTCTGGCTGAGAATTTTAAATGCCCCTCCCTAAACCGCAAACCCCAGGATTCCATAGGATGGTGAAAGTGGAATGATAGCACTATAACAGTGTAGTGTGGAAACGGCCGTTGATTATGTGATCTGGTAGGATGATGTGTTGTGACACTTGGGCAGGACAGCACAGTGGTGATCAACTGAAGCACGCCTTGCCTACTGGAGTGGGAAGTTCTGGGGGAAAAGTATGCAAACCATGCCCAGCACAAGGGTCCGGCCAGCCCTTCCTCACCGCCTCAGGAAGATCAGGACGCTCCTCTCTGATGGGACCTGAGTGACACCCAATGAACTGGAAGCCTAGTAACTCGAGCCTCACACCTACCACGGTGTTTTTCATCATGGCTTTGATGGTGAATCCATCGCTGACCTGCTTCTTGGTTCGCTTGGACTGTTGCAGCGGCTCCTGCAGTTGTGGGGCTTTGTTTTTGTGGAGGCTCAGCCCCTCTTTCTCTGCCACCATCTTCTCAGGCAGCTGCAAGAGGAGGGAGGCAAAACAGAGACTGGAAAGTAAAACGACTTGACGCCGGGTGGGACGAAAAGGAGTTAAAACGATTTGAAAATAAAATGCCGAGCCTTCTAAACCCAGTCCCTTAGCGTTCGCTTTCTGGCTTCGTCCCTGAGCAGGTTTCGGAAAGGAGAGGGAGGGAGGGAGGGAGGGAAGGGGGAAGTATTTGCCTGTTTCTAACACTAACTCGCTTCTAGGGATTCGGTTGCTAGGCAACGTATCAACAACCGGCCAGAATCCCGGCCTCCTCAGAAAACCTCGGCACAACTAACTGAGCACGCGCTAATTGCCTGCGCATGCTCCGTACCAAGAGCCGAAGCCGCTCTGCCTTTTGCTTTTGCCCTCCTTTTCGGCGTGACGTTCCTGCTCCCCGAATCTACAAGTGGCTCAGGCCTGGAGTGAGCGAAAGGCAGCGGAGGGCCGCTCGGCAAAGTTCCAGAGGGCGGAGTCCGTGTCCGCCAGGACAGCAGCGCATGCGCAGTAGTGGAAGCGTTCTGCCCGGCTGTTGCCTTCGCTTGCCGCCTCCCCCCATCCCGCACCTTCCTAGGAAGAAATAGGTTGTGTCTGTTCAAATGGGGAAAAAGCGTGTCTGTTCTTGGCCCCATGGAGGGAAGGTTAATAGGATTATATGCGCCAGGGGAGAGCAGAAACACCGGCGGGGATACTACCAACAGCGGTTAATGACGTCTCCACACATCCGCACTAGCCTGTTATAGCGCGATGATTCCACTTTCCACCTCCTCTGGAACCTGGGGTTTGCAGTTTCGGGAGGGGCCATCCGGCCCCTCCCGAAACTGCAAACCCCAGGATTCCAGAGGAGGTGGAAAGTGGAATCATCGCGCTATAACAGGCTAGTGCGGAAATGGCCATATATAACAGTCTAATGCGGAAATGGCCATTATGGCCGGGCTCTCTCTCTCTCTTCGGTGTCCCGGCAAAAGCAGGCAGCCAAGCCAGGACCTCCTCGGTCAGTTTCTGTGGCTCCAATAAGAACACCCTGTAATGTGAGCAATTAAGTGCATTCATTTATGTCAATCCAGGACAAGACCCGTTTAAAAGTGCTTTTTATTTTACATCCTTTATGACTGTATGCACACACAAACAGATGAACACAAACGAATAATACCAAACCTTCTATTTTACCTTCTGCCTCTTTTTATATATGGTTTCAGATTTTGGTACGAGGAAATGCCATACCCGCTTGGGTGGAAAAGCATTATATGTTTTATGCGAAAAAAAAAAAAAAATAGACTGTTACAGTATTATTAATTTTTTGCATGGTTCGGGCACCCTGATTATAATTAAAATTGGCTCGTTAATTTTTTGCATGATTACAATCAACACTGGCTTGACAACTCCTATGGTTTTAAACAGGTATAATACACACACACACACAGGAACACCGGACCGTTTTTTTTAAAATATTTTTATTAATGTTTCAAAAGAGAAAATACAAAAAAATACAAAAAAATACAAAAAAAGAAGTGGTTTACATATAATCTGGTTTCTCCATGATTTTAAATTCCGGCCCGTTTTAAATATTCTGCAGCGTGTTTTGCATTCACACGTGACGTGTTTTTAAACTCGTTGCTTCCAATCAAGGCTGTTTGTGACCTTCTCTCCCGTTCCACCGAGTATCACCTTTTCTATTTATATGTTTATTAAGCGTGGGGGCAAAAAGTAAATAAGTGACTCCCTTCTTTCTTGCAGGGGAGTGAAATGTTCCAGGCGCCCACGGGAACCGAGCCAAGAAATACACGCAAAAAAAAATTGGGGGCGCAAATCTACCCCGCCGCCCCCTCCTCACCGCTCGCCGCCTTTCCTTCCACTGAGCGCGGCGACGCCGGAGGCGACCCTTTTCACCAGCAACCGCACCGTGACGTCATCCGCAGGAGGAAACATCGTTGCCCCTTGTCACGTGACAGACACCTACACAGACACCCAAGGAGGCAGGGGAGGTGAGAGCGCCAGCCACCTGGGAGGAACTACGCTTCCCAGAAAGCACTGCGACAACCCTCCGCCAGTGTTCGGCTTAAAGTCTGGCCGGGCCTGCAGGGAGCGTTCTATTCTTGAAGGTTAACACTTGAGTGGCGGATGTGAACAGGGCGGGGTTTGTGAGCGCCCCCTTCTCTCACCGCTGGCTATGATAGGTGAGTGGGACCCGGATGTAGCCCCCCTTCACTCCCTCCTAGCAGAAAGAGAGGCATAAAATGGAGGGGGAAGAGTGTGTTTGTCTCCTTCTAAATAATGAAACTCGCGGTTTGGTTTTTATCGCTGGTTGAACAGTCTAAAACCTTTGGTGCCAGCGAGCTTACACGTATCTACGCACACACACGACCTCGCGGGCTGTCCCTCCCAGTTTTGAGGCAAATACGGGTTTCTAACGATATCCAGATATCTGGAGAATGTATTTTCCGAAGAGAGAACCTTTTCCCCACCACCATCATTTATTTTATTTTTTTTTACAACACAGGCTATTTCCGCACTACGTTGTCTTGGTGCTATTACTTCACTTTCAACATATTGTGGAATCCTGGGGTTTGTAGTTTAGGGAAGGGCATTTAGATTTGTAAACTACAAATCCCAGAATTCCACAGGGGGTTGAAAGTGGAGTAATAGCACTATAACAGTGTAGTGCAGAAATGGTCTAAGTGAAATATCCCACTATGCTGTGACGCCAGAGCTCTGACTCACTAGCCAGGTTCTGCCTCTTGGGCCATTTCCGCACTAGCCTGTTATAGCGCTATGATTCCACTTTCAACATCCTATGGAATCCTGGGGTTTGCAGTTTCACAGCCCCCCCACCCAAAACTACAAACCCCAGGATTGCATAGGAGGTTGAAAGTGGAATCATAGCGCTATAACAGGCTAGTGCGGAAATGGCCTAGCTCTCCCACTCCTACCACTGTTATTTTTTATTTGTAAAGGTTAATCCGCAGGTGGGGTGAAAACACCAACCTCATCACCCATAGGGTAGTTTAGTTATTTTAAACTCATGTTTAGACTGTTATGATTGCTTTTTAGCTGCAGTGTGTTGGAATCTAATTGGCGAGTCTTCACAAGTCCTGTCTTAATGAAATACAAATATAAATTAAAGAGAAATTATCTTAATAAATGCCCTGCAACAGTGGAAAAGAGCAGAAGGGAAAGAAAGCCCCTTCATTTGAACTGTGGGGGATGTCAGTGAAAGGCACCTGTGGCTATTTTTTGTCTTCTCCCTCTCCTTATTTTCTCTGGTCAGGGTGATGAACAGAACCTGACCGACCCAAATGATTTCAATCATCTTTTCCACTTCTAATGGATAATTTTTAACCTTTCAGTAGAAGGGCCCTGTATGAAAAAGCTCCTCTCTCCACTTTCACTGAGTGAGCAGTGGGAATTCCCAAGCACCTGCACATACCAGGGACCTCTTACATTTTGATTCAATACAGCAGTCAAAAGTTCTTCTGACCTAGAAGACATCACAATGGGCATAAGGCAGCAAAGCTCGAACTAACTCGCTGCCTCCCGGTTGCAGCATATTTGTAGGCTCGAATAATTGAAAGCAAATGCCTCTGTGTTCAGTGACGTTTGCACCAGAGAAGCTGTGCATACCTTTTCAGCCTTAGGCATGCCCATACCAGATGAAATGACTGTATTTAGTATAGACAGTGTTAGAGTATGGCTGCAAGGGCTCTTCCAGACTTGCTTAAGGAAGTGTGAGTCCTTGAAATACAGCGCCTTGAGTCTTGCCAGTTGTCACTTCTGCCTTCTCTTGTTCTGTTCTTGCAGAGGGCTGTCCGTAATGATTTCTCGGATCTGCACTAAGGTTCTTCCAAATATGTTCTTTTAAAAAATAAGCAAACAGTTCTACTGAGCTGGCCGTATATTCTGAAGGGCAAATATTTTCTTTTTGGAATTTATTTATTTTTAGCTACAGAAGCATAGTGCAGAAGTGCCATTTAATTGTTTTACTGATGTACTAAAGCACAGCTAAGGAGGAGAAGAGATGAGAACTTATTGTTCCAATATGTCTTGGAGTTACAAAGAAAAGTAGGTATAAAATGTTGCAGCTGAAGAGTAGGTATAAAATGTTGCAGCTGATGCCAGAAATTTCCAGAAAAAATCCAGATGTTTGTGTATTAAAAAAAACACCCCAAAACTACTGCAATGGATGATGCAATTTCTTGATACATTTGTCCCATCTGCAGCCTTAAAATACCCTATAGCAATGATATTATTATCCTATACAAGGGAAAGAGAGAAACTGATCCCACAAGCTTCTGATGTCTATAGCTGTACATGAAAGATATATTGTCATTCAAGTAATTCCTGGTCGCACTTATGTTACTTGCTTTCTTTGGTTATTTTTAAAGAGAAGATTTTTTTTTTCTTTGGTGCATTTTAATTGATCTATATGTTTTTAGATGTATTTTGTGACTGATTCATGGGTTAGATCTTCACAAGAGAGGATTTTTAATTGGACTGGAATACCTAAGCAATGTTTAGAAAAACTTTTAACTGTTGCTTGTATTTGTTCACTTTTGAATGGGGTGTGTGTTTGTCTCCTGAGAGATTGTACTTCATGGTTTTGAACATCTCTGACCCAAAGTAGTTATTTCTTTTCTTTTGTTTGAGTTGCTGTAAAAGTATTAAGTGAAGCTTTTCTTCCCCCTTGAATGATTGTCCTCATTTTTGTTCATACTATTGTCTTGTATTGTAGAAGAAATCTGTAGGAAGTCTGGCTTTCAATAACAGAACTTTTGTGTGTGTTTCTGTTCTGCAGGAAATAATATAGAATAGAGAGGGAAATTATATGCACCTAGGTACATGCATTTGTTGAAAGATACTCTTGCCAATCTGTTGCATCTTCCGTCACTTGCATTTATTATTATCCAGAGTAGAAGAAATATTGCCTATCTGGGATATTTTTATTGATTGCAATTCTAATACTACCTGTTGTGTCAGACGTGTGAAACCAATGGCCCTGTAGATGCTGGATTTTCCAGAAATGAAGTCAAGTAGTTTACTGACAATATAATATTTTACCATATCATGGAAATCAAATGTCTTGATGAAAATCTACTCTATAAACATTCCTAACAAATGTTATACATGAACCAGTGTAACATATTTGCAATGCCTTACTTCAAAAGTAGCATTTTTGTTTCTGTTTCATCATTTAACATAGAAAAACAGGTTTCAAGTCATTTTAATAAAATAAATCACATGCTATCTGATCATGTAAAATGTTTCAGCAAATGAACGTAATTATAGAGTTGATTGAGTTTATATCTACATGTTTCTGTTATAGTTACAAGCATAATGTGAGTTTCAGGGCAAAAAAGAAAAAAATTATTTGAAATTTACAATTTTAAATTGTTATTCTACTTTGTTATTCTACTTTGAAACAAAGAATTATTAATGCTAATGGAAGTTCATGTAAGCTGAAGTTGTAAATCGTAGGTCCCCCCCTTTTGATCGGTATGTCTTTGGCCTAATGTTGTTATAATTAGGTTATCTTAAAACAAACATATTGTTCGACATATCTCTATATGTTCTGTATGTTATAGCATATATTTTATGATACCTGGCCTCTTTCACATTTATTCACCACTTGCCTATAGTTAAGCACTGGTATGGTGTAGTGGTTTGAATATTGACCTGCAACTCTGGAGACGAGGTTTCGAATGACCATTCAGCCTTGGAAAGCTGTTGGGTGACCTTGGGCAAGTCAAACTCTCTCATCCTCAGAGGAAGACAAAAGCAAACTCCTTCTGAACAAATCTAGCCAAGAAAACCTCATGATAAATTCATCTTAGGTTTGCCATAAGCTGGAAATGCCTTGAAGGTATACAGCAGCAAAAATTTTAGTATTGGAATTTTGTTGATTGTTTTCTTCACTACTCCTATTAGGATTCCAGATCCTAACACTGTAGTGAGAGCCAAAACTGCAATTGGCAACATTCTTTTGTTAGTTTCTGTGATTTAAAATTAGTAAGCAACAAACCCCTTTCTTCTTGCCTCATCCTTTTGCTTAATATTTCCCTGCTACCAGGGGTTCACAACCCATGATTTCTAGTCTTCCTGTATAAGTTTCTTTTCACAAAACGGACATTTTACTTGTCCGAGGTTTATCTCTAAAGTAAGTATTTATTTGTTGTTGTTTTTCCTGATTGTTTGTGTTTGTATGGTGGCCTTTTGTATATATTTTTATTTAGAAAAGCTAGTCACTACAAACAGAACAAAAATACAATGCAGTACATAATTGTAAATAAAAATAATGATAAACAAAATATAAAAATACTTAAAATACAAAATAACAAAAGAGAAAGAGAGAGAGAAAGAAGGAGAGACTATAAAAACATTAACCTACCACCTAACAAAACAAGGCTAACAAATATTAGTTTACTTCCCACTCCAAGGAGAATGGAATAATATTAAACCGCATAAATATTTCATTAAAGTTTAAAACACCTTAAAATGGCTTATTTTTACCTATTGATACTAATAATATCCTAAGTATTTATTACTGTTAAAAGCAGTTCTATGTCCAATTACTTTAACTTGTCATACACCACCAAGTCACCCCTATAAATGAAATGAACCACTTCTGTTGATTTTTAAATTCTCTAATAGAGTGACCTCTTAGTAAAGTCATCAGCGTGTCCATTTCAGTCATACCCAGAAGCTTCAATGTCCAGTCTTCTTGTGTTGGAATCATAGAGTCTTTCTGTTTGTCTGTGTAAAGTAATCTCGCTGCCATGGTCCTGTACTGTATAACTCTTACATTGTCCTTACATACCTGTGTCAGGGTAATGTGCGGTAGCACCTCAGAGCATGTGCAGAGTGCTGACAAGGAAGCCACATCCAGCTGCACCCAGTTGCTCCAGACAGGGTAAAAAATGCCTCACAATCTCAAAGCAATAAGTCTTAGTGCTGTTTATTCAACAGAGCATATAAGATAAAGGTTACGGCCTCTGGCAGCATTCCAAGAAGCATAAAACAGTCAGGCACAATAATCAGCAGAACAGAAAACAGACAGACAGCATGTCTGGATGCAATACAAAAATTAGCCCTTCTAGCAGCATGATCAAGGGCAATGGAACCTAAGGTAATGTGCAGTGTCATATCCAAGTCTTTTTAAGGTTTAACCACACCCCAGTCCGTGTGGGGTGACCCAATTGCATTCACAGCATGCAACCTCCTCATGTTGGGTGCTTTGTGATGAGGTAAGACCTTCTGAGGCAGGGTAGCCAAAACATTCCTTCACAGCTGCCTTCAGGATCACATCATTCTTTCATCCACTTAGAAAAACCTTTTACTGCAACCACAAGGTTGTGAGTTCGATCCTGCTGGCCTCCAAGGTTGACTCAGCCTTCCATCCTTCTGCAGGTCGGTAAAATGAGTGCCCAGCTTGTTGGGGGCAATTAGCTAAAATACATTGTAAACCGCTTAGATAACACTCAGTTGATAAGCGGTATAGAAATAAATGCTATTGCTATATATTGCTATTTTACCGGCCACACGGCACTCACAGTCTGAATGCCCTGACAATCTAATCCTAAGCCAGGCCCAAAAGGAACAGTTCTAGTCTCAACTGAATTTTAATACACATTATCTTCTCAATTAAGCAATGTATAATTGCCCTATATTTCTTTGCTTTATTGCAAGTCCACCACAGATGGCAGAAAGTCCCTTAACCTGGTTACATTTCCAGCATCTATTTGAAAAACCTTTATACATTCCAGAAAGTTTATCAGGTGTCAAATACCATCTGTGCAGTTGTTTGTATTGTGTTTAAGCTTTTCAGTTGCTTTATGTGTCTGTACATTGAAAGTAATTTCTTTTCCTTTCTGTCAGTCAGTTGGGCAGTTATGAAATTATTCTTCTAATAAGAAAAGACTGGAAACATTATGGGTCAACAGGTCTAATTGTGTTTGTTTGTGTCATTTCTTGGCTGACACACTAAATGGGAATCATTTATGGAAAATAATTGTGAAGTGCTGCATATTGCGCCTAAACTAACTACTTAAATTTTAAGCCATTACTTGTATATCAGCATATTGGGATGTTGTTTTCTGATTGTGAATTTTGAGATTTGAAGCAAAATCTTTTGCTACATGTTATTAGTAAGATGTTGGAGTGGTAGCTTTCAAACTTTATGCCTTCAGTGAACCCAACTTTTTACGTGTTGAATTTTTGGTCAAGCGAACACTGCATGTCAGCTGTGCAAACCTTCTGTTTTAACTGTAATGGACTTGAGGTCATGTTCTGGGATCTGCACTATCAGCAAAGTGCCTGCTGAGGTCCATAGTTCATGCACTAACAGAGGGTCAAACTGGATGATACAAAAGAGAAGCAGTCATAGTTTCTCAATACAGGCTTTGGGTCGTTTTACTAAAAAGAGGCCTCAGAAACTGTGATCTGAAGAAAAATGATAGGAGGTGGCAGTTTAATAGTTATCTCCCTGTCTGTCTTCCCCCACCCCCATTGCAATTCATCTTCCTGGAACTGCTTTTGTATCCATGGGGTGAAACTATAGGGTCCTTGTATCTCTTTGGTGCAGTCTACACTATGGGTAGGTCCACACTGCACAATTATTGCAGTTTGATACCAATTTAACTACCACATCTCCATACTGTGGAATCTTGGGTTTGGTGGATTGTTAGGTTCTTAGAATTCCTTGATTAACTCCTCTGAATTACAGCATTGGAATTCTGTAGCAGAGAATTCTGAGTATCTCTGAAAATGACATTTTCAGCTTGTCCTCTGGACATGCTGGAACTTGTCCAGAGGAGGGCAACCAAAAATGGTGAAAGGTCTGGAAGCTTTCCCATGAGGAGTTGCTTAGGGAACTGAGTATATTTAGTCTGCAGAAGAGAAGGTTAAGAGGGGACATAAGAGCCATGTTTAAATATTTGAAAGGATGGCATATCAGTGAGGGAACAGTCTTGTTTTCCACTGCTCCAGAGCCTAGGACAAGGAGCAATGAATTCAAACGACAGAAAGAGATTCCACCTAAACCTTAAGAAGAACTTCCTGATGGTCAGGGCTGTCCAGCAGTGGAATATGCTGCCTTGGAGTGTGATGGAGTCTCCTTCTTTGGAGATTTTTAAACAGAGGCTGGATGGCCATCTGTTGGGAGTGCTTTGATGTGTATTCCCGCATGGCAGGGGGTTGGACTAGATTGCCACTATGGTGTCTTCCAACTCTATTATTCCATGGTTCTATGATTCCACAGGATGACGCTAAGACACTTACAGCAATATCAAACTGTTATAATTGTGTAGTGTAGATATGCCCTGTGAGGAAATAATCAGTTTGGGGGGAAAAGTTATATCCGGCTCCACTCACTGTGTTCTGGTCTCAACTGCTGCACCTGGCAGTGTCTGAAAAAGTTTGTCCCTCACATATTACCAGTCCTCCCCACTTCCTTATCCCTATCCAATCTACTGAATACTCCTATCATGTTGTACAGGGAAATCAATAATGCCGAATACAATGTCTTTCAAGGCACTTTATCTGCTATAATTGACCTCTTCCTACATATTGGTGCCAAAAAACTGCCATGATTTCCTTGTACGCAGTGTGAAAACACTGGATTTAGGCCTAGGCTAAAATCCGAGCAGGTCCGCAACATACTTGATGGACCTATGCTGTATTCAAATGTCTGCAGAGAGTCTCTTTGAGGATTAATTATAAAATGTTTTGCATTTGCAGCATCCTTTAGTTAAATGGAAAAGAGTGTTCCATCTTAACTGGTCCACAGTTTATAATCTGAAAATGCTATGGCAAGTACAGTGGGAATTTTTAAAATGTCACAAAGGCACAAAGAGACTTCAGTAGTAGTTAATCCACAGATATAGAACTCCCCTTGGAAACCTGCTAAAGCTCTGGCTTTATTATCTTCAGTAATTGTTAGAAGACCTTTGCATTTGGTTACTTGGAAAAGCTAGGATTAAGCTGGTAGAAGTCTGAGGTTATAGTGCTGCTTTTTGTTAAATGGTTTATTTGAAATGTCAACATAATTTTGTGTTTTTTCTAATGTATTTTTATCCCTTTGAGCCTTCACATTTGACTCAATGTACAAATATAAGTCAAAGCAAGAGGGGTCTGTTCATGTTTCTTGGTAATTTAGGCTATACTCCTCTATCCACTTACCATAAAATAAACCCTACTGAACTCAATGAGATTTCTTCCTGAATATGTATTTGCAGGGCTTTATGGTTAATGTTTGAGAAATATTTTACTACATGTGTAATCACGCACAGATATCTAAATGAATACATGTTATCTACTTTATTGAAATGTCAGAGTGTACTGTGACCAGAATTAGAGCCACTTTTTCTAATGCAATACAAAGTGACATTAAAGTCTCAAGTATGTTGTTATGGGAGTGGGATGAAATGTAATAGGATCCAGAAA
Source organism: Ctenosaura bakeri (assembly GCA_948474755.1). Taxonomy (NCBI): domain Eukaryota; kingdom Metazoa; phylum Chordata; class Lepidosauria; order Squamata; family Iguanidae; genus Ctenosaura; species Ctenosaura bakeri. The sequence continues at coordinate 515,359 of CAOLHI010000255.1, read as the reverse complement.
GATGCAAATTATTCTCAAATAAGAGTGTTGGGTAAATCCTCAAATTGAAACTGGGCCTCTCAGTAAAACACCTGCTTAGGAGAACTGGGAAATGTTGCAGAAAATATCATGGGTGCCAAGCTTCAGAATGTCATATGCTGCTGAACATGAGTGTCTGCCACAAAACAAATAGTTGGTGCTGACAGGGTGCTCATCTTTTTAACTGGTGCAAGAGAGGCTGTGAAAATACTTGGATACAGTCCCAGTCATCCACGATGAATGATTGGTATTGCCAGGACTAACTCAAATGGGTAGCTGTGCCATTGGCAGGACCGTATTTGCAATCAATCATAGGACACAAGGCACATAAGCAACCTTGGTTTCATGATGCTGGCTTGGGGAATTGTGCACATCTAATTTTAGTTTTGCTGTGTAATGCCTTTGAAGTTCTAGTTTAATTTTATGCTTATATTCTTGTATATTCAGAGTATCTGTACCTGGATTATTTCTTTGCTTTTTCATTTGTTGTAGTCCCTCTCCACCATATTCCTCTTTTTATTAGATTGTGCATATTTGGCAGGGACTTGTGATTTTATTTGTGTGCAATACCATGTACATTCATGGTGCTATATAAACAAAAGGTGTTCCATGTTGTCAAGGTCACTTTTCTGTTGGTATCATCTTGCTTAAGAGCAAGATGGAATGGACATTTTCACCATTCCTTCCCTTACTAGTATGGATTTTCCCTTCTCTTCTGCTGCTGCTCACAATCACAGCTATCATCTGAATGCTGGGACTGGCCATGACCAGGATTCCTTTTCACTCCTGCAGTTGATTAAGGTCTTTGGGGACAGTGTGTTCAGGTACCACAGGCATTTTCGTATCTTCAGCATTATATTTGTCTGTGTCCTGCCTCCCACCTGGGTTTCTTTTAGTTTTTAATTTTCTAATGAGTTGAAATAACTTGGGGCATATGTAAGGTTTGCATTTCTTGTCTTCCCTAATTCAGTATTCTCAGTGGAATTTGTTCAATAGAAACATATGTTCAAGACCTCAGAATAATTACAATATCTCTAAAAGCTTCATAACCAGATTACTGAAACGCGACGTCAAAAACTTGGTTTTCATTGATCCAGTCCTTTCAAATCTTTTCTAGTCTTCTTTGTTCCTTTGGCAAAAAAGAAATGACAGTGCAGTGCCAAGGAGCATTTTATAGGATACAAGTTAGAAGAAGGTATCTTTCTTGTACTCTTTTATATGACCTCTTCAATTATTTTGGTCTTCTTCAATTATGAGGTTTTAATTTATCCTTTCAATCACTTTACATAGATAATTAGCATTTAATCTGTTGAAATCTCATGGGGGAGTTTTACATTGTTTCCTGACATTGCCTGAAGGGAGCCTGGGGAGTGAGGAAGAAAGGGTCTTTGCAGCGATGATGCTTAGGCTCAGGAGCTCCAGACTTCTAGAGAAGACAGAGGGAGTGGTCAGTGGCAGGCAGTTTTAGCTTATCTGAAGTAGTCAGTTATAAAATCATTACTAAAAAGCCCTTGCTGGATCCACCATTCTGGATGATTATCACCAGTCTATTTCATTTTCGGACAAGATTTTGGAGTGTGCGGTGGCCTCTCAGCTCCAGGGATTCCTGGATGAAATGGGTTATTTCAATCAATTTCAACCAGATTTCAGGCCTGGACATGGTTTTGGTCACTTTGCTACATGACCCATTCTGGAATGTGTCTCTGTGGGTTCTGCTGGACCTCCCAACAGTTTTTGATATCATCAACCACGGATCCTCCTGGCCCGTCTTGCTAGGATGGGTTTGAGGGGCACTGTTTTCACTGTTATTTCTTCCTGGAGAAGTGAACCCAGAAGATGGTGCTGGGGGACTTCTCTTTGATCCATTGGCCTGTGGGGTTCTTCAGGGCTCAGTTCTATTGAGCAAACAAATTCAAACATAATCCAAGTAAGACAGAGGTGAACCTGGTTAGTTGAAAGGCAGATCAGAAAACACGGAGTCAGCCTATAATGGGTGGGGTTAAAGTCCAGTTCGTAGCTTGGTGTGCATCTGGATTCAACACTGAGCTTGGAAGCTCAGGTTTCAGTGGTGGTCAGGAATGTATTTGCATAGTTAAGGCTTGGGTGCCAGCTTTGTCTGTTCCTTAAGATGTCAGATCTGGCCATGGTGACACATGCTTTAGTTACATTTCAGTTGGATTACTGTAAGGTGCTCAACATGGAGCTGCCTTTGAAAAGTGTTTGAAAACTTAAGCTGATTCAAAGAACTTCAGACAGATTACTTCTGGGAATGGCTACAAGGAGTACATAACTTCTTTGTTGCAACAGTTCCACTGGCTGCTGGTCCATTTCCAGAAACAATTCAATGTGCTGTTTTTGACCTATAATGACATATACAGTTCAGGTCCAGGTTATTTGAGAGACCGTATTGTCCCTTACAAACCTGTCCATATCTTGAGATCTGCTGGGGAGGCACTTTTCTTTGTTCCCCCAGATACATCCAGTGCTAACATAGGAGAGGGCCTTTTCAATGGCTGCAGGTTCTGGAATTCCCTTTCCAGAGGGGTTAGACTTGCACACACACACACACACCCCGCCGCCCCCTCTTTGTTTTGACAGGCCTTTGAGGACTGATTGTTTAGGCTGGATAGATCTTTTTAAATGTGCTGGGTTTTTGTTTGTTAATTTTGTGTGTTGTGCTTTTAATGATTTATACTTCCAACTGATTTGAACTTTCTGACACTTTTTAACTTTCGTAGTTTGTGAATTTTTTGCTGTGTGTTTTTAATCTTTTGTAGCTGCCTTGAGTCCCAAAGTGAATAAAGGGCAGGATATAAATAAATACAAGAATTCCATCTCTTGTCAGGCTAGGCCTAACCTTTTCCTCCTAGACTTTGGGCAGGGGTGGCAAATGTTCTTGTGCTTGTGCTTAAATGTTCTTTTCTTCTGATCAGTTTCAAGAATTTTGTTTCATGCTGCTCCTGCCTTCGCATTAGCTTGTTTTACATGCTGATTTTTCTTTGTTACAATGTGAGCTTGTGATGGTGAGGAATGATCCACACAGGACTGAAAGGCAGCATATAAATTATTTATCAGAGCTTGGAAGTAACACATTGCAAGGCACATACTCCCTTCTCATTGGTTATTGTTTTTTGAGGAGTGTGATAGGGCATAATGAAATCACATTTCAGAAGTGACATAAGGAATGAGAGTGCAGTTATTTTTGTTGTTGTAATAGAGGGGTGTGTAAGCTGCGCCCTGCTGATCACACGTGGTCTCTATGGCCTTTTCTTGGCAGATCCCCAAAGTTCTCCAAACCCAACCCATTTGAGGGTGAAATTGTCCCAAATCATTCAGATGCAGCAGATATAAGAAATTAAACCCACCTCAGAGCCTTTGATGAGAAATGGTCATGTTTAATGCCATTGTCTTATCAATTTAAAGTGTTTTTTTTTTAATCTCAGAAAATAGTAGTAAGTACTACTATGCAATGTGTGATATACTGTATTTGCTGGCTTACAAGACTCACTTTTTTCCCTAAAAAATACTATTTGAAAATGGAGTGTGTCTTATATGCCAGTGTGTCTTATACACCAGCAAATGGTATTTGCTGACATATAAATAGGGTGCATCTTATACACCAGTGCATCTTATATGCTGACAAATACAGTATCTTCAGTAATATAGCAAACTACATTTTCATTGCAATGAACAGTGGAAATGAATTATTTTTAAAAGTAATTTTTGAGATCTATTTTTATATGCATTTAATCTTAGTGACCACAGTTTTCTAGACATTTTGTATGGTATGATCTGTGACTCCATGTTAGCCTTCTAAGAGAGGCAAGTGTTTTAAGTGCAGTCTTGCATATGTTTACTGGGAAGTACGGCCCACTGTGTCTAATGGAGCTTATTCTCAGGTATGTTTCTGTAAGATTGTAATGTTCACAGATGAGGAAGATGAGATGTGGCTTGCTTGAGGCAAGGATGGATTAAATTGGCAGTCCTAGTGTTAGAATGCAATTCTCGGCATCCTTCAGCATTGGCTGCACTAGTTGAGGCTGTCACTGTCCAGTAATATCTAGAGAACCACACATTCTTTGTCCCTGATCTAAGATCATTTGGACGTAGCTGTATTGAAATTCATACTGTATACTTTTTTACTCACAGGTTATACTCTTAATGCAACACTACTGTAGCTCTTGATTTTCTCTTCTTTCTGCCATGTATTGTGAAATTTGTGATGGCTTGTTTGATAGAAACTCTGAGAAGGCATTTTTTTTATTCTTAAAAACTCAAAAAGTCCATACATAACATTCATTCACCAGTCATTACATTCCACATACATTGACTTCCTCCTAACTGATCTTGTTATAAAAACAATCTAGGAATTTCACATCAATTTTTTCATATTTAAAGCACTGACCTTATCCCATATATGTTGAAGAGTTTCTTATATACAAAATACATTTTGTTGTTATTTATATTTATGGATAAAATAGTTTTATAACATAATAGCCCTTTTTCTTCTATAATATTTATATCTCATATTTATCTTCATTTCTTTAAATTTACAGTGACCAATTCACCCCATTCAAAGAAGATATTGCCATATCCCAGTCTTTCTGAAATTTATCTGTGGTCTTCTCTTTAATTAGGCACAATAGTTTACCCATCAACATCATATCAATCCATTTTATCATGCAATCATTTATTACTGGGATCATCACTGCTCTGCCTTGATTAAGTGATCATTCAGCAGTGCTGTGCTGTTGGTCATTATGAGTAGTGTTTTAATAGTTCTCTTCAGTCCCATGAAACTATTGGCCAATAGTTATTTGTACATAATTCTGTGATATCAGAGTTAGTAGAGGAAATGGCAATTATTGTAGAAAAAGAAGGGAGCCTGCTTTTCTTATTCGTACTAAATACTCAACGCCTACAAAAGTACAAATTTAGTCAGAAGGTGTCATTGGTCTCTACAAAAATTTTCACAGTTTTGTGCTTTGTAGTGGAAATGAGTAATTAAGATATTTATATAATACTAACTAGTTTTTAAAAAGACCTTTATTGGTTAATTTTGCTCAGTCCATTGTGATTATGCATTATTTTAAAAATCAAGTTCAAAAACAGAGTCATGATTCCATTTCAACCACAGTATCTACAATCTATTAATGAAACCTGCATCCCATGGCCACTGTATTAATCTTATCTAAGACTATGTGAAACAGATGCCATCAAAGACACACAGTATTTTGACCTCACTCATTCCAAGTTATTCCAGACTCTCTGTGTGATTACCAAATGTTTATCTGCTGACAATTTCATTTTCCATGCTGAGATAAGGTGGGGGCTGACTTGATTTGATGACTGCAGCCAGTGTGAAGGATTTGCAAAGAGAGAGAAACAGTCCAGGGCAGTGATCAGAGCTAATGAATTGAAATCAATCAGATTATGAAATTTGTAAATGAAAAGGTAAGATCGGAGCAACTTGAATTACATTCATTTTTTTTTAACGAAAACGATTGATTTATTGGACTTCAAATATTAATGGCTTTCCAGAATAAAGTGATTAAGTTATTTTTAATCAAATAAGCCATTATGCTAGAGAAGTAATAAACTATACATATCCCATCTGCAGCTTCTGGATCTTGTGCCATGTGATGGTTTCGTGGATCAGGTGAGATTTGAGCAAGGGTCTCACTGGATAACAGTTCACAACTTTGCTCTGTCAGCTCTCCAGTCCAATGCTTGCTTTATGTAAGATTTTTTTTAAAAAATAGCCCTCTCCAGTGTTAGAATTTAAGTTTTTTTTTTTAAAAAAAAATCTATCTGACTGCCATGGTTTTGAGCAAATTCTGGAGAAGCAAACCCAGCATGGCAGTGTCAGCTTCCTTGTAAATGAGGTGTGAATCTGCTCCAGATTTGAGTCTGAATTTTGGGGGGAAACCAAAAAACCAAAACACCCATCTGTACTCTTGAAATTTAACTCCAAAAAAGGTAAAATATCTTGGAAAACTCCTTTTAAGTTGAGCCTAAAAGCTGGAATTGATTCACTGTCATGGAAGCCATCAGCCACCAAAATGGGACAAATTTACTCCAGTGCTGTTGGGATTTAATGTGCTCCATAGACTGTTTCTACCTATTTTTCAACCATTCTGATACCTAGATTCATAATTCACATAAAACCCTAAAACAATAAAATGGGATGGGGTGAGGATCAGGAGCCAATATTAACACAAAAGGGCAGCATTTTCCCCCCCAAAAAAGTCTGTTGGAAAAGTGAGATTTTCATTTGCCTCATAACAAAAGTTATCTATCCAAGATCTTTCATGCTATGTTAAGAAGCTGCCTAAAAGATGACATGGTAAGAGATGAGTGAGCAGTAACCTATTTTCCCTGAAAAGGAATCTGGCTTCCTAAGTGTTGAAACTAGATACCTGAAACCCATTGAATGGACCTTAATATTTTCCCACCTACCTGTGAAACAGTTGCTGCCCATCTAAAATTCAGGACCAGGCAGACTGTTGAATGGTGTCCTTGCCCCATGCTTCTTCCCAAATCAAAGAATATGCTTCAGTCGTTCCTCCATCTGGGATCATGAGTGATTGAATTATAATTCACATTCTTCCTAGGTATTGGCATTTTTATCCACAAATAAAAGCACCTGTACTTCAGCTTCCAGCAAAAAGTAGACATTGAAGTGTGAAGACATTACATGCATCTTTATTGGCTTTAAAAGGAACTGGAGGAGAATTGAGTGAATGCTAGGTAGGCTTTTGTCAGCTAATGAGGAGCTTCCCCGAAGGGGACTGAGTAAGAGGGGCAGATAAGTTATATATGTGCATGCCAGAACAGAATTGGGTGGGCAGGGCTGCTTACCAGCACCTTGAATTGAATTTAGAGTCCTAACTCAAAGTTTGAAATGTTCTAGCACTTCATTGCAGAACAAGAACCATGCCAGAATAGGGTAGAGATATGGAGATATCTGATTTTCTTGTATTTCCTTATCTGGACTGTATATGGGAATAAGTGTTCTGGATGTGGACACATCTATTTCTGCAATGCTGAGTGGCATCCATCATCATGGAGTTGGCCTACTTGTACAAGGGACTTTTTCTTTTCCTGCAGTGCTTCAGCATCACCCACCCCAAATTTCTCCAGGGGATATTCCAACCCTTGGGAACCGTTTTTTAGGAGGGGCATAGTGGACTGAAGATGTCCATCAACTATGTTTGTTGATAGAAGGACACCACTGGGTTTCACCTGTTTTTATTTGACTCTTTCTCCTGCCTTATCTTTCTTTCATTTCCCTGCCCCATTTAATCTCCTGAAATAGCAGATTAAGCTAAAAACTTTCCCCAGTACTTGTAACAGTTTTCTCCCAAATTGTCTTACTGGAAGAAAATATCCCATCTGCTTCTTTCCTTAACATAGCAAAATTCCTAAGTGAGCTGTGTGACGAAGACTGGCTGAGTTCCACGCAATGTGGTTGTTGGCCCCAAGCAAGATGAGCACAATCTGTTTTCTCTAGTTCTAATAAAGGCAGAGATGAGTTCCTTCATTTGTCTCTTGATTCTGTGATGCTTATGTTTTATGCCCTCCTTCCTTATAATAGCAGCCTCCCTGCTGCTCACCCATATTTGTATTTGTACAGGTAGGCATCAGAAGCAAATTTAAATACCAAGTGCTGCAATGGAATACCATTTAAACTCAGGTTTTCAAAGTATATTATAGGCTTTTGGCTGCTTGACTTCAATTAAGAATTTAAAGTTTGCAGAGACATTTACGCACCTCGCATTATTCTTTCCAGCAGCATACCTGTTCTGTTAGTCATCTGGTTATTCTTTGAACACTAAAACTTGCCTGTTTGTGTGCAGAGGTGGCCTTTCCTGGCTGAGTATTCCTTCAATTGTTTTATGTTGTGCACATGATAGAGTTTATGCTCTCTTTCGGCATAATGACATTTCCTTGCAGCATGAGGATATTCTGTTACATTTTTGTAATTTGTTATCTTATTTTTCTAGATTGTAATATGAAGAATGCATTCTCCAGACTGGATGTACTCTATCAGTTTAGTGACTTGTTAAAAATGATTTAAAAAAATCCCTCTGAGATTGTTGTCTTTTGAGCGCCACTTTAAGAGATTAATCCACAGTCTACAAAAACGAGGAATTCTAGGATATTTCAGTCATGTTCTGGCCATCTTGGGTCAGTCACAGGGCATGATTAGGATTTTGGAATTTCACTCACCAGAGATAACACGGCTGCTATTTCAAAATGGCAGCTACAACTGCTGGGGAATGTAAGAAGAAAGACGGATACCCAGACACAAATTGGTCGGAACTGAATTTTATTCTCTCCAGCCTTGATGGTGAGTCATCAGTGGGGGGAAAAGTGAGAGGACAGATAGTTTAAGAACTTTTCTTAAACTTTCTTACAGACCTAGTAAGCTTTATTTTTTCTTTCCTTCCTTCATCCATCCAGGCTTTTAAATATTTTGCATGGTAGTTCAGAAAAGACACAAAGACTATCACCGTTTCAAGAGCTGCAGTGGCCTTGAAGTGGATGGTGTTCCCCTATGCCTACTGTTGAATTGCTTAAACTTTTCTAAACTCATCCTTGATTTTCTTAGTAGCCTAAAGTGCCATCATCCTCTATTACCATCCTTGCTGTATACTAGCACTTGTACTAGATATAAGGGCCATCTGTTTTCATGGTGCAATCTTGCCTGTGTGTTGCTGTCCTCAGTAGAAGTGAAATCATTCAGGGGATTTGGATTGCCACAGTTATTTGTGTTATCATTCATTAAAATACTTACTGACAACTTATGTCAGCATTTGTCAACATTTATATTAAGATTGTATTGTTAGCCCTTATTTCACTTTGCCTATACTAATTTTGGAGCTGTCTATGCCATCCATTCTCCTAACTTGAAAAAGAGCCCCAAGAGCAATATATGAGTGCAATGTGAGATTGCAAAATTAATAAGTTGATTTAAGATAAATATAGCTGCTGAAATCCTAATTTCTAAAAAGGAATGTGAAGAGGCAACCAAGGGCTTAATTTGCTCCTCCGTTTACACAGACATTTGCACAGAAGGAGGAAAGACAATGACTAGAAATATTAGTTTTCTTTCTTTCATTTTAAATGGAACTATTATACATATTGAGTTGCTGTACATCATTACTTGAAAATTAAAGCACTTGGAGCTTCAGTGCAATTACATCAAGATCTGATCTATTTTGTTTTTTTTAAAAAGCAGTGGATTTTTTGTGCAACATTTTTTTTGTGCTTCAGCTAAGTGTGGCTATTAAAATAAATGTGCTCATTAAATAGTTCTGCCTAACTTCCATCTGCTTCCAAATATGCTGGTTGAAGCTTTTTGCTTGCAACGAAAAATGTGAAGTGTATAGGATGTTCCATGTATGTTCAGGCTCCAATTACATCTTTCATTTTAAAAGATAATCATCTCCCCAAACACAGCCACATAAACCATTTTGTACTGTCCACATCACAGATGACAATTTCTGGTATTTTTTTTTTCAGGGGGGTGCACAGTCTTCTCTAATAATAATATATGGGCCTGAAATCAGTTTTGCTGCATAATTGGGCACATTGGAGTCACCAAGAGTAAAAGCTTCCCTTTTATGAGGCATGAGTTTTTGTCAGAAAAATGGGTGGAAAAAAGTTTGATCCCATCACCACTTATGCCAGAGCATAAGTGATATCCCAGCTTGCTGGCTGTGGATATGTGAAAGAAAAATATGCTAGATGTGATGAATGAATCTTATGTAAGCTCTTGTGTAGTTGGTGTAGCTTAGTCTAAAGTGATGCAAGAAACTGCATACACATCAATGGGATCTGGACCAACTATGAATAGAAGTATGAAAGTCTGGATGAAGGAATACTCTCGGGGAGAGGAAGAGAGCAGGGAAAAGGTTTACTCCCCCCCTTTCTTTTCCTATAGGCATTTTGGGATTTTTTTCTGTAAAACTGAAAAAAAGTATGATGATTCTTTAATACGATCAATAAAACATTTATTGCAAGTTGTGGCCATTTTATTGAATGCCTTGTATATTTACACAATGATTCCTAAGCATGCTTGGGACTTAATATTGCAAGGAAATTTTAAAATGCAAAATGTCTTCAGATACTTGCTCTGAGAATACATTTGGTAAATTCATGGTAACTTGCTTTTTTCATCTTTAATTTTTTGCCCCGTGTCTCAGAAACTGGCCTCCAATAAACATGCTGTTCCCCACCCCCAATTTCCAGAATTCGATGTCTCTAGCTGTGGTTATCTAGACAAGGTGTCTTCAAGTTGGTAGCTCACTGAAAAAACAAATTCAATCAAGGATTAGGAAAAGGTGTTGAAGATTGTGTGTTATGTAATCCTTTTTATATAAATACATATAAATTCTGTGTGTGAGTGAGAGTGAGTGATCGAGTGAGCAACTGAAGTGTATATGATATATAGAATGCAGGTGTGGTAGACCCATTTCGGAAAGGATATTGCAGAGGTGTAGGGCAACAGAATATTCAAGAAACTTCAGTATTTTCCCTGTGAGAACTGATGAAACTCCATTTGTGTGGTTCCTCAGCAGATGAGATGGTGTTTTTAGATACATACATTTGTAAGTTATTTATAGATGATAATGTTCCCTTCTGTGATCATTTGCATAAGCTTGCTAGAGAGATATAGAAACAAAGGTGCAGTTGTTACGATAGTATAACCTCATACTTGCCATACTGTAATGTAAAGAATGTATGACACTTTACATGCAATACAATATACTGTGATGAAAGAAATTTGCCCAGACATGGAGATGTCTTTGCTTATTCCCTAAGGGGAATTTGCACGTTTGTATATCCATGTTGGATATAATTAATAGCCTAATATATTAGCAGAGATCTGCTTATTTTCTCATATAAATATCTTGAGACTCCACTACTTAAGAATGCTTAAATGGAGTGTTGATGTTAATTCTGCCTGTCTGGCTTTCACACCATTGTGGATATCCAGGTGGCCAAAAGGTGATAACAGGAGCCCAGGTAAAATCCAGATTAGCTATCAGATGACAAAGGGCTGTCAATCTCTTAGTCTAGAGAGACAGGAGTGGGGTATAACGTCTGTTTCAAAATGATAGAGAGAAGCATAATAGAAGTGGGGGGAGTTGTTCTTCTCTTGTAAAGTTAGAAAAGATCAGTAAAATCGATGTAGATTCAAAACAAACAAAACAATGTCTTTTACACAATGCATAGTTAACAGATGGAGTCTCTCACTTCAAAATATGATGACTACTAGCTTTGGTGTTCCTAAAAGAGATTAGAGAAATTCATAAAGAGATGAGTCTATCAGTGTCCATTAGCCATCATGGCCATCTGAACAACCGCGTTCAGGGGCAGTATATCTCAGTACCCAGGTGGTAAAGATGAAACAGTGGTGTGTGTGAGTGAGAGCTGTTGCATTCATGTCTGGCTTGTAGGCTTTCAGAGGAATCTGGTTGGTAAATGGGTTGGATAAACTTTGGCCTGATCCAGAAGGGGTCTTTCTATGATGATCTAATATGTAATTAACTCTGATTTAATTTAGGAAGCATGAGTAAATAGCAAGTATGTCCTGTGGGAGTATTTTCCAAGGGAGAGACTTTTATTTCCATGTTTGGAAAGGAATATGACATTACTTAAATGTTTTCATAGGCATATTTTTTTAAAGAAAACCCTGACCCATCTTAGGGACTTGACACAGGTAACAAAAGAGAAAGAAAGGTTCCATTTAAACACTAGAAGGCACTCTACAGAATCTTGGATTCTCCCTGCTAAAACTGCAACTCTCAGAAAATATGAAACTGTCTATAATCAGTGGAGCAAGTCTTTGAAACCAGACTTGATCACATATTGCAGAAAGTGAATGGCAGGAAGACATCTGATGCACAAGTCATAGTGGCTTTATCCTCTGAATACTCCCTCATCATCTCTCTCTCAACCTATTAAAATGTATGTCTGAGCTGTGATGATTATGAATTGGAAAACAGACCTGCAATATATTTCTAAGGTGGTGGGAGTAGAACAATACAGTAAATTTTTTTAAAAAAGAAATTTTATATGTAGTGTGAAAATTTTTAATTTTTTTGGCTACTGTTAAACTTTTATTGTTTAATCTCCGCAGCTGCAGGTGAAGATTGTCAAGTATTATTGTACTGAAAACTAGAAACCACTTGAGCATGACAGATTTACAAAACATAAAACATTACCACCATAGCTCTCTATTGTCAGATTCAAGTTGGGTGGGTTGCCTTTTGCGGAACAATTTATCAAAATGATAACAGTTGAAGATCCCCATGCTGCAACTTGGATTAACCAGGATTATAATTTCGTTAATTTATTATTGATATCATTGCTCAGACTTAATATTATTGATAATTCATGCATGGGACTATGAATAAACTCATGTTAGAAATTCATTATCGAAAAGTCTTTTGATAACTGATTCTGTTTCTTGAGTTTTTACATTTTCTACATTTTTGGAGTTCGTACACTGTACATTAAAAGTACATTAATAGATGCTTCTTTTCATGATTTGGTCTTGGTATCGCATATTCCTAAAATATTGGCATTAATTTTATCTTCCTTGAAGTTGCTATGTATTAAAGTATTCATTATTTTTATGTCTTTTTTTTTAAAAAAATATTGTTTAAATGAGTGAATACTCTGAGCAGCTCAGAGAATCTCATACTCTTGGGTATAACAAGTGATATTGATTTTAGCTGCTTTTTATTCTTCCGAACATTGCAATTGTAAAATATTTTGATTTTATTGCATTTTCCCCCTATAGATTAGTTTCTGTTGCATTGCATATGGCAGATGTGGACAAGATTGGCTAATATTGACAGTTGTAACTGGTTGACTTAAAGGCACTGGAGATTAGCTTTGTATTGAAACAGTCAGATCAAATTGTAATCAAGGCTGCTTGTGCCAGCTTGCTTTTGTTGTGGTTGCTGGTAAATATGATACTAGATGGAAGTGTGTTATGTTAAATCTAATCCCGGAGATATTTATACCTCCCTTGGATATTTTGTAAAAAATTTATAATCAGCTCAGGCAATCACATCTCTTTTCTATGAAATTATTGACTATGAGGTTAGTTGTTTGGAGATAGTTACTATCATAGCAATGTTGTCACAAAATAACAACTTCCATTTAAACAAAAATGGAATATTCTCATCACATTTGTCTAGGAATAAAATCTATCTGTGAGAGTTGCTTTTGAGTAGACAAAGCATTTGTCAGCACCTTCTGTATATTTGTATTGTTACAGGCTAGAGTCACAATGGCTGCCTCCAATTAAACACCTTCATGCTTAACTCTGAATGCTAACTTAGAAATGAGACCTTTGACTTACTGGGTGGTTATACTAAAGCTGTGTGTGTGCGCATGCATGTGTTAAAGAATGATGTGTAAATATTGTAGGGAATGGAGCTCGTTCACATATAACTCTAAACCATGGTGTTACTGTAGTTCCTAGCCTGGACTTGTGGGATATTAGATATCACTTGATATCAATAATTTGGCCTTCTTTAGCCATTCCTCTCCACGTGCTTGTGAGGCCCCCGGACAAGCACGCATACAGGCATGGCTGAAAATAGCTAAACCATTCAAAACTGATCCAGGCAGGCCAGTAATAGTCTGACTGCCGCTTTAGGAGACCTCAAGGCAAGTACTCTTTAAGATCACATTATGTATGCACACTATTTACAAAGGACTCCCTGCCCCGAGCAGGCAGCTTGACAAGCCGAAGACTCAACTGTCAAGCACTCCGTGTTTACATACTATCTGCACTATTGACAGTGCTGTCACACCTCAATCATGCAAAATACTGACCTTTCGGAGGCTTTGTGTCCAGCTTGAAACTCATTGTTATCCCCAGGAACGGACTAGCCTACGGGCACATTTTCCCCTATAAGACTCCCTGATTTTGAGCATCTCTTCAGATCGCTCCTGGCTTCCATCCTGCCTTGCTGTCACTTCGTTCGATGAGCCTTCCCCTCAGCTCCTCGTGCTGAGAATCTCCACTTCTACGTACTTTTCTTCAGACTACCTGGGCTTCAGGACAGGTGTAGCATTTCCCATGCAAAACCTCCTCTTAAAACCCTCTATCCAACTCCTACATTTATTTCACTAGGTCTGTGTGAATGTATTGCATACACGTGTTTGACTGTGCTGTACATTAACAAAAACAACAATTATTATTTACTTCTGTTTGCTCCTTGACTCGGCCTGACCCCGTAGACATTGGGTTCAAGATCTCGCTAGGCTGCCCTGCTGTTATCATGGTTATGATATGTCTGGTGAGAGCACTAGATATCTTTTTGATATCAAATAATTTGGCCTTGCTTGACCTCTCTTTGCCATCTCACGCCACGTGTTTGCAGAGGTCTCCTGGGCAAGCACGTACGGGTGCGACCATTAATGACTGTACATTCCAAAACCACATTCAGGCTAGCAATTTAAGCCTCTCCGTTGCTTTAGGGAAAAGCCTCCCTGCAAACCAGCTCTGCTCGGCTCAGAGTTACACAAAGCCTTGCAGCCAAGAGCCAAGCCATTCCTTTATGTTGGGCCATCAACATACCGGCCATGCTACTGTCATCAAGAGCTAAACCAATCATGCTAAACTTGACCTTTTCCAAATCCTTTGTCCAACTGCAAAGTCCCTTTGTTTTCACCAAGCATAGCATAGCCTGTAGGTAAACTCCATCCTATAAAAGGTCCCCACTTTTGGGACCTCCTCGGACTACTTTGGACTTCCATCCTGCCTTGCTGCTGGTTATGTAAGGAAAGTCCCCTCGGCGAGCCCCACTGAGCTTTCTTCCCCAGAACCCCGCTTCTCTCCAGGACTGCGAGACCAGGTGTCATATTGCCTTTCCCGTAAAAGCTCTCCGTTTCTATTTCCCAGTTAGTTAGCTTATGTCTTGTCTTGCTTGTTTCTTGTCTTTAATAAAATATTGTTTATTACTTTGAAAACCTTGTCTAGCCGCTCTCTGACCCGCCGCTGTATACATAGGGTTAAAGATCCTTGCTAACGTTACCCTGCCTCTCGTTTAGCCAAGAGAGTGCTCAAGCTAAATTCCCCCAATTTGTGTTTTTGTTTGGTAATTTGGGTGCCCCTCCTGGGACCCCCAACATACAGGGTAACACTGCCTCTCGTATTGCTAGCTTGTGCTCTGTTAATTCCCATTCCCCATTGTGAGAACATTGAGGTATCCCTCCTGGGACCCCAGAAATCAGGGTTTATGGTCAAGGGCACAACCTGAAAGAAGACTAAGCGAAGCCTTAATCCAGTTCTCTTTCTTTCTTTTTCTTTTCTTCCCCTGTCTGGTGGCAGAGGGAAAAACTAATAATTTAGTTTTATTTTCCACTAATCATGGCTTGTTCTACAAACTTTAGGTTATGGTTTAAAATCAACTAGTTAGTTTCAGTACAAGCCTGCTTCAAACCACAGAGTGTCCTAATTGAGGTTTGTTTTAAACCATGATCCATCTTTCACACATATTGCTAAACTTGGTTGGACAGGTAGAAAATGAGTCTAAATATTAGTGATGTTCTTCCAGCTACACAGGAGGAGGAAAGGGCAGACGGGAGTGTGGAAACCAAAGGCCTCATTTTGACTTATTTCAATTTTTGCATGATATAATAAATCCTGTTCTGGCATTATAAAATAATTGCATATCTCTTTCCTTAGACATGATATATGGAAGTAAACATAACTGGAGTGAATTTTAATCTCTCCTTAATGTGCTTGCTTTGGTGTGCATTAGTATTAACACATCAAGGTCAGCTATATTCAAAATATGAGGTGTGTAAATAAGAACAATATGGTCATTCTAGCAGATAGCTTAGCAAAAAATAGATTTCTAAATACTGATTAAATCCATCAGAAGTGTGTAGAACATCAGATTTTCACAATATTCTGTTTCTGTTGAATTTATAGAGGTTGGACTGGCAGTAAGAGAAGCATCATGCAGCCAGTGTCTATTCCACAGAAATAGCTGCATTCAGGAAAACCTCAAAACAACATTTCTTTTTTTTTTCTCTTTAATTTGATAGAAAGCAAAGGAACCCACATTTCATGTCTTTTCTGGGCAATCTATTTCTACATCTCTCAAGGTGGGTATGAGCCTGCAAATTTGAGATGATGTGGCCATTAATTGGTTACATGTTAATTAGTATGTACTGTAACTCATAAAGGTTGAGATCATGCATTGGGATACACATTTTTGGCATCTTCTGGGACCTCCACTGGTCCTTGGGAAGTCCCTGCAAATTGATATATTTGTGGCACAGCCAACTACAGGAAACAGCTTGGAAGTATTTGTGGCACAGCCGACTACAGGAAACAGCTTGGAAGTATCTTTGCTTGATCTCTCACTTCCAATGACACAGAACTGGCCTAGGGTAGATTTCATTTAAATGGCAGGTTTAGGAGAGATTTTTGGTCATGCATGGTCATTAAAACATTACTACCTCTGCAGCAACCAAAACAAATGGGTTGTGATAGTATAAGTCCGCCAACATGTTTGCAGAACTAAATCATTATCTAATACAATTGTATCACTCTCTTTTGAATCTCTCTCTTGGATATACAGCTTTCCTGAGTGTGTCAGGGAGGCTAAGAGTAATAGTATTAAAAAAAACCCAAAAAAACCCACCCTAAACTCTGTCAAAGGTCTACTAGAGAATGATCAAACTGGAGATGCCATCTTCAAGTGCATCTATCCTCTTCAGGGAAGTAATGGCTCCATAAGGAAAAGAGAACTAATGGTTCCAATGGTAATGGTGCTGGAAAAGATCCAGAAGGGAAGCTACTGAACAGTAGGAGCAGTGGGAGGTGACACTGGCGTTCAATCTCTTATAGACAATAGCAATGTCAGTTTAGCTATGTCTTGTTAGTACTATGCAAAAGTAGTCACTGGCAAACAACTTCTGAAGTCTTTTACACTGAAAATCTTATGATGAGAGTATCCAAAGGGAAGCAAGAAATAGTGCTGGAAGTTGAGACAATTAAGTTGGAAGGTACTCCAGCTAGTGGGGAAGAGCAGTGGACAGGTATGAATAGTGCTGTATCTAACGGTGCGAGCGAGGTAATCCAGAGTGACTGAAAAATATCAGTAAGAGTGCATAGAAAACCTAGCAATACAACTCTAATCCAACTTCATGCTCAAACTACATAGCCAAAAGAGAAAGACACCAAAACATTCTATGCAGGTATCACTTACCAAAACAGGATGTACTGATAATCATCGGAAGGAATAATTAGGAAACAGGGCAGAACCCAGCATTTTTGGAGAATTTGGCCTAGGACCAAAAAATGAAGCAGGAGAGCAACTTAATGAATTTTGTGAGGGCAACAGTTTATACATTGTACATACATATATTGTATATATGTTCTCCAGCGAACTGAACAATCAACTGTATATGTCAACATCACTGGGTACCAATATAGAAATCAAATCAATTATGTAATTGGAAATGGAATATGGGGAAGCGCAATTCTCTTGTTTATAAGGACAAACAAGGCTGTTACACATAGTAACAGTCTTAGTAATAGTTGTAATAATTAATGCAAAAACAGAAAAAGACAACAGAAAGGATAGAACAAGAGAGTTCCCTCCAAAAGAGCTGAGAAATCAAAGGAAATTTTAAACCAAGAGTGGAGGTAATAAATGTCCTCCTGAGGAACTTGCTATACGACCAAACCAAAATAGAAAGAGAAGTGAAGGAGTATACTGAAATATTGTTCAAAAGAAAGACTGACAGATACGTTTAAAGTATAACCTTTCAATGAAGAACTTGCAATTTTAGAAAGTAAAATGGGAGATGTTTGCAAAGTACATGGGTGAAATATATCATCAGGAACAGCTGGCCTACAAAATTGCAAATCCTGCCCTAGTGATATCCAGCCTACTGCAAACTATTGTACATAGGGCTGCCTTCAAAGACCGCTCTGAGACTCCACCTGTTTCATTTGGCAGCCACTTGTTGGTGTGCTTGTTGAGGCTAGATGGTTAGGTTGTATTGTCTTACATTTATACCAGTTGTATTGGTTGCCTGGACATATATAGGATGAATTCAAAATGTTGGTGTTGACCTTTAATAAAGTCCAAAATAATTCAAGTTCAAGTTGTTTGACAGATTGTCTATATTCATAGCTGTACTTTAAGATCCTACATGGAAGCTTTGCTCACTGAGAAGAACTTCTCTCTCCATGATGTTTAAAACTGTCAATCTGGCTTTCTTGGGGATTTGGATTTTTTAAATTTGTAAGATCTTTTCCTCCCAGATATGAAGGAATCTGCAAATGTTGGCAAATTGTAATAAAAACTGAAGTCAAATGAAATTCCTTGACATCTGCACTTACCAAAGTCAACTGTTTCTCCATGAGGAAACTGAGCCGTCCAAATCCCACCTTGGATGGAAAATTCTGTCAGTTTTAGTTTCTTCCATATTCACATTTTTTAGATCTCACATTTTCCCATGAAGACACTTAATTTTTGTAAATCCTTATGAGAAACAAAGTGATATGAAACACCCATCTCTTCTCTTAGATAATGGAATGCCTTCCTAAGTTAAGCTTCCATGGCTATGCTTGCTTTTTAAGAGCCCTTTTAAAAAGTTCCAGTTTTCCTGGCTTTTAATTAAAAATTTGTATTGTATTTGCTGTAGTTGCATATTTAAAATATTACTTAATTTTTTAAAAAACTGATTTGTTTTAAAATTGTAGAAAACTTGTTCAGTTTAAGAAAAGTTGCTAAGAAGTATGTTAATGGCAATGACTGGCTGCTAAAATGCAATAAACTTGACTTAAGGGTATGTTAACGAACAAAAAAAAATTTATTTAAATCTAGGCTGTTGAATACCTTCTAGGAATTCCAGCCTAGATGGTATCCTTCAGAAGATATTTTTGAGGAATTCTTCAGAAACTTACTGGAAGTTCCTCCATGAAATGATCAAGGCCTGTGAATTGTAAAACATACCTTAGGAGCTGCAGCATTTCTCAACAGATCGGTCAATGTGAACTGGTTCCTTGCATTGTGAACATTTATTTTAGGAGATCACGTGTATAAGCTATTGTAGATACTTTGAGAACAAGAATTACTGCAATACTTAGGGGGCAATCTAAGCCACAGGGCTCATGGAAGGCTGCCTCTTATTTTGTTTGGAAAGCTGCATTTTTCTTCCTTTCTTCCTTTCCCCCCCCCTGTACAGTTTCTTCAATAAGAATGGTGCTCCAAGAGAGATGCCCCTGTCATGAACCAAGGAGGTTGCTGTGAATTATTAATAACTAGCCGAGTCTAATGTGGCCTTGTAGTCCCCTGAAGGAATGAAGATTGTAAACTCTGTAAAACTATTGTGTTTGCCTGGTCTTGACAAATTGGGGGCATTTGAAACACAGCCACCCACTCACCAGCTGCTTGTTAACACTGAAGAGAAGAAAGGTGACTTGGGAAAGCATCAATACCTAGACATCTCTGAAAGACTGGAAAAGCTTGTATCAGAAATAGCAGAGAAGGGTAACTTTGAGCTTGAAAGTGTTATGCCAATACAGATTTCGCACATTAAACCTTACTGCTCTATTTTTGGTTTAAAACCTAAAAATAAACTCCAGGCAATTGTGTTGATGCTTATAGTATCTTGTGCAAGAGGAAAAGGAGTGAGAAATATTAGTCCAGTAACAATCATTGCAACAATTGGCTATTGGTGTTCAGGAGTTCAATACATCATTAAGAGTCATAGCAATGCTATGGTGTAAAATGTGAGCTAAAACAAGATGAGGGGGGTATTGATCATTCTTAGCATCCATTATGTGAATGTTTAAACTGAAATGGTGATGAGAAAGGGGGCAAATAAAATAAAATGGTTACCTTGGCAGATATGTAAATGAGCCATTCATTTTTAAATATATGCACCATGACTCACTTGTGTGAGAGAGTAAGTGTGATGTTGTGGATAAGGAGATGGGTTTGGACATGGAAGCCCAGAGTCAAATGCACATTTAATTCTGAAGTTTGCCTAAATAAATAAATAGTAATTTCAAGATAACTTAAGTTGCATTTTGTGCTTTAACTGGCAGTAATGCACAAAAATGTCAAGCAGTGTCAGTCCAGAAATGCATAAACCCTAGTATTTAAAAAGGTACATAAGCTGTACACCATGTTCAGTGTCCATTTATTGTATTGTACATTGCATTTATTGTATTGTAACACTGAAGCATTCTTGCTGAATCAGCCCTGTTTGTATACCTAAAAACTTCCAGACTACACAATATCTAAAATGTGAGGTGCTTGGGCACTCAGTCCTAGAAGTCCAGCTCTGTACTGATCTGTCAAGGTCAGAGACCTGGGTGGCAAGCCAGCCCAGAGAAGAGAGTGGGAGAGCCAGCAAAGTCCACCCAGGAGGAGACAAGCAAGCACTCACTCAAGGGAGTTCATTTACCAGAGCGCAAAGTGAAGCCTTAGTCAGAGTTCCAAAGCCAAGGGTCCAGAGATCAATTCAAGGTATCAGGAACCAGGTGCTGGGAGCAAGTTACAAGCAAGAGCAGGTAAGAAGTTTGCCACAAGCAAAGGGAAGCTTCCAGGCAGGGAGTTATATAGCCCCAGGCACAGGTGTGTCCAGTCACTGCTTCTTAAACTTAGCCAAGGAAGCTTCCCTTTGCACAGCCTTCTTGAGTCTCTGCCTTGATTGGGGGCTTTTATTGAACCAGGCTCCAGAGCCTCTTCAGAATCGGATCCCTGTTGCTCCAAAGGAGCAGGCACAGAATCAGATCCCTGTTGCTCTAAAGGAGCAGGCAGAGGGACTTCCACGCCTGCTTGGTCCATGGCAGCAGGAGGAGCTCTTGAGCTACAGGACTCATCTCCAGTCAGAGCCACAGGGACCAACAGCTGCTGCTTGTCATCTCCACCCTGAGCAACAGGGACCACCAGCTGCTGCTCGTCATCAGCAGCTCTGACAGGGGCTTCAGTTATCACATGATCAATCTGTGGAATTATTTGTAGATATTTAATGGAGAGATAAAACCTCTTCCCTGTATGTGCAGGAATTCAAAATAGGCTCCAGTCCATGTTGGATGATCCAAAGGGCCTGTGTTATTGTAAAGCAGTCTGTTTCCTAAACAAGAGTCAGAGAACACAAACAGAGATATGCAAAGAGTTTTGAGACAGAAACAATGTTGCTTCCAATACCTATCTGAGTGACTGCCTTGTGGAGGTAAGGTGGATGATGGGATTTAGGCAGACTGCACTAAATCCTGCCTCATACTGCTGTGCTCTGACCAACGTGGCTCAGAGGCAAGCAAAACAAACATACAGCAGAGTTGAAAACACAGTCACAAGAAGTGTGTGCAGCAGAGAGTAATATGCAGCACTGCTCTGACCCCAAAAACTACCCACTAAGAACACTAGGACACAGTGTTGTCATCCAAAAATATACCTGGAGGCTTTTTATTCTTCAGTTCCAATATATACATCTCTACAGGATTCGCAGATCCTCCAAGAAAGTTTCAGCATTCCATCATCACATCAGATTGAGGTATGCTCGGACAGAGCTCCAGCAAGAGTTGGGGAGACCGAGAGAGAACCTGTTAGAGCCCACCTCTTTATATACACAGGAACTAGCTGATGTAACCCCAGCCAGGATTTCATGTCACCATGGCTGATGAAACCCCTTGCCCAGGTTTCATGTCACTGTCCCTCTGCCTGCTCCTTTAGAGCAACAGGGATCTGATTCTGTGCTGCTCCTTTGGAGCAACAGGATCCGATTCTGAAGAGGCTCTGGAGCCTGGTTCAATAAAAGCCCCCAATCAAGGCAGAGACTCAAGAAGGCTGTGCAAAGGGAAGCTTCCTTGGCTAAGTTTAAGAAGCAGTGACTGGACACACCTGTGCCTGGGGCTATATAACTCCCTGCCTGGAAGCCTTCTGTCCATGGGGATTACCTCATGCTTCACAGTATCCAGGTGCTTTCTACATGCACATCAAAAGTATTTTAATTGGAACAAAGGTCACATCAGTCCTTTCACAACATGCCTTGTGTGTAAAACTGAGGGCTGCTAGCTAGTAGTCAAGGCATCCTTAGGTGTCCTTGATAGTAACCATGCATTATGTTGGAAGGAAGGAATGAGGGGGCTGGTCTTCTTCCTGTTCTGATTCTGAGCTGCCTTGTCCAGCAGAAGAAAGGGCTGTCTGGTTTCTAGCTGTCTGAATTGGTGGCTGCCAGATCTCTTCCCTTTCATGCTGACAGGGTAAGACTTGTTGCTGAGCTGATGAGGAGTTCTCAGGAGGAGGCATGTCAGGCTGCCGAGATGCTATCAGCTGTCCATGATGCTGGAGATGGCAATCACAGACTTAGCCTTTTCCTTTGAACTGTCCTGTATAGAGAACAGCCTTCCAAGAGTAGCTCATCCTCTCCTTACTTTGCTATGTCTTAACCACAAAAGACTTTAAAAATTCTCCTGGGCTTTTTAGGCTGTGAGCTTTAATTGTGGAATATGCTGCTTTTAATGGCTGCTGCTGATTAATTCACTTGATTTTGTAACATATGTTTGCATGTGTGTGTGCACACATGTGGCTGTGTATATAAGCTATTCATTTTTAAAATATATACACCAGGGCTCACTTGTGCGTGACAGTCAGTGTGATATCGTGGGTAAGGGATTGAGTTGGGACACGAAAGCCCAGGAGATCTCAATCTCTCTCTCTCACACATGAGAATATTTGCTTCTATAGCCTAGTATTGTCTACTGTGATTGGCAGCAACTCTCCAGAGAGTTAGGGAAGGATTTCTCCAATTGTCAGTCTCCAAATGCTCTTTTGGAAGACTGATAAGTTGGAACCTGTGACCTGCAGATAGAACATGTGCAGTGTCAATGAACATATGCATTTTTAATGGTTTCTTTTTTCTACCCCATTTGATTCCAAGCAGTAAGGGATTACCTAGCGAGAATCTGATGATACCACAACGCTAGGTGGCCAATCAGGTTTGGCTCCCTAATGTTACTGAGGAAAACCAGAATGTTTGCATTATCCTCACACTGGAGGGTAATATTATTTTCATGCTGAACATGCTAAGTCCCTTCCCAGAGAGGCAGATCAGAAGGATACCGTGGTTGAGGTACTGAAAGTCACTTAAAAGGTCCAGCAGAACCAAGAGAGACATGCACACCCTATTCCAGTGCAGGTTATCGACCAGGACAATCAAAGCTGTCTCAGTCGTGCAGCCAATCCTAAAGCCAGATTGAAACTGTCTTATTTGTAAGCTTCCTGTTTTGTTTTTTCATGTTTTGGTGATCATACAATACTTTTGTTCTTTTTACCACTCTTATGATTTCTTGTCAACTTGTTTTAAAGGTTACTATCAGCATGAAATGTTAAATGTCACTTTGGTATTAAATCCTGCCTTGGGAAATTCTTTCTATTTTTAATTATATACATAAGAACATTTTATCTGTATTTCCAAGAGTTTAGCCTTATTTCAGCTGGAGACTGGTCTGAACTGGAAAAACTGATTTTATTCTTTCTTTCTTTTTAAAAACTTTAGCAGTTTCCAAGCTGTACAGTATTCAACAACTTTTTTTTTTTTAAGCTGTCTCTCTTAGTGCCAAGAGTGGAAGCTCTGAAAGTTGTGTTGTTACAACCTGTGCTGTAATAACATTTTACAAATATGAAATCAGATCCCCCATACCCCTATGTCATGGATGATTTTAATTTGCACAGACCAGTAAATGTAAGCCACATTTGGAGTTTTGCTGTGCTTTGTTTAGCATCTAAAACAAATTTTCATTGAATTTTCACTTATATTTTGAGTCTGATTTTAAACCCCCTCCCTTCAAATTTAGGTATAATTGGTTAGATCAAGTTCTAAATAGCAAAGCACAATACATAAAAATCAGAGAAGCTTAGCATACTTCATCAAACACGGTAGGTCTTTTGTAGTGTTTACAATATGTTACTAAAGTGTGGTCTGCTTGTTTGAAATGAAGACAGTCTATTCATTTAAATAGATTGGAACATCATCAAAAGATGACGAGACAGTAAATCAAGAAAATTAAATACATCGTCTAATGGGAAATGTATAGTAGGTAATGGAATGCCAGCTGCATAAGATGTTACAGTAGATGAACTTTCTACTGATGAGTGTATGGTGTATTATTCAGATAAATTCTATATTGTTAGACGTGATTGTTCTAGTCAGCACAAAGAAACCATAATGCTTTCATATGAAACTATGTACAAAACAAGCTCCAGTTAACAGCTTTGTTCACATCTGAATGTGAACAAACTGTTGCCAGATGCAATTAAAATGTTTGATCTGTAGAATAAGGTACAGGTCAATTTCTGTTTTCATTTGGCTCTGATCCTTTTTTTATTAACTTGAGTTCCCTTTACACCAATAGGATTTCACAGATGTTGCTCTTTTTTTTTCTTTCTATTACAATAAAAGGTGAAACTTTAAAAGGAGCAAGCTTGTCACACATCGTATCATGTACAATTCTGACATTTTAGATGTATCCAGTGTTAGATAGAAAGTCCTATAATTTGTATGTTGCCTTGAGCTTTTTCTTTTCTTTGCACAAGGCAGAATAGAATTTTAATAACAAATAAAGTGACCTAGGTATATTGTAACTGTTATACCAAAAACAACAACAACAACAATAATCCCGAACCTTATGCCTGCAACATATTAACTACTCAGAGCTTACTGATATATTTACCTGCTTTTCAGTAGACCAAAATAACATATGTGTGGATGGTGGACCACAGCATATAAACAGTTTTCTGCCTCAAAGAAGGAACCCCAAAGAAGGAACATGGAGGAACCCCTGCCATCAAGTTGACTTCAACTTATGGTGACTCAAGGCCTTGCCCAAGTCTTGCAGATTTACAGCTATGGCATCTTTTATTGCATCTATCTACCTGTAATGTGGTTTTGCTCTTTTCCTACTGCCTTCTACCTTATCAAGCATCAGTATCTTTCTCTAGCAAGTCATGGCTTCTCATGATATACATCGTCTCAAATGTGGGAGCTTTTTCCTGTGCTTCAGCTTTTTCTTGTAACTTGATGTATCAGTGTGGTGCAGTGGTTTGAGTGCCAGACTGCAACCTGCAGACCAAGGTTCGATTCCTCACTCAACCATGGAAACCTACTGGGTGACCTAGGATGCATCACACATTTTCAGGCCCAGAAAACTCCCTGATAGAGTTGCCTTAAGGTTGCCATAAGTCGCAAACAACTTGAAAGCACACGTCAGAAACAGCCTGATCATTTTATTGTATCCTGCCTTTTCCTCAAGAGTGGGGGGTCCATCCACATTACACAATTTTAACACTATGGTTCCACTTTAACTGCCATAGCTGCATCCTGTGAAAGCCTGGGGCTTGTAGTTTGGTGAGGCACCAGACCTCTCTGGATGAACATTATAAATGCTCCTCCCTACTCTTCCAACTGCAGGATTCCGTAGGATGGAAACATGACATTTCAAGTGGGATGAGAGCTCTATAATTCTGAAATGAGAATGGGCTCTGAGACTCAAAATAGGTTCCTCTTTTCTCACTACCCCTTGCCCATTGACTGTTTCTCTCAGTGTCTGTTCTACTTTGGCAACATTTGTGGAGCCTTGTCAAAAATTCCTGAATTTGCTTTCTTTCTTATTTTCCCATCTCTCTTTTCCTTTTGTATTGCATCTTCTACTCTGCAAAACAATAACCTAAACCAAACCAGAATATGTGAATTCCACACAATAACTTTAAAAAGTAGCCTCTTTCTGTTGTTGCTGTAGGCTGTGTGAATTTTGAATTCTTTTCCAAAGGAGGCTAGGCTACCTCCTTCCCTGTTACCTGGCTGCCTGCAAGCAGAGACATTTTTATTGTGGTGGGTTTTTGGTAATTGGCTGGCTGCTAAGGAAGAGACTTTAATGGGCAGGTGCTGTACTTTTTAATTTGATTTTTATACACCATTTTTAAATCTGTTGGATATAGTATGTTTAGTGATGTTGTGTTTGTTTTATTTGTTGCTGCTCCGGTGATTAAGTAACTTTTAAGGGGTTTTATCTTTATACAGGAATTCTTACTGTATGTTTAAAGATTTTGCTGTTGTTAACTTCCCAGAGCTTGAAAATATTGTAAATACATAATAACAAACCAGAGTTTGACATGGAATATATAGTCAACAAGGGACCATATCTCACTTCTGTTTCTTTGACAAACATGCTTATGTGAATGCAACAATTATATGTTGCATTTTTAGATGTCCTTGTACTCCTAAGCTAATGCTGTGGAGCTTGTCTTTGCATATAGTGTGAAGTCTCTCCTTCGTACTGTTTTGGTGAGATAATAGAGGATTGTGATGGCAAAATCGAGAACCTTTGATTCAGAAGAACTACAAGTGGTGAACCAGGAAAGGGAAGTATAATATAGACTGAAGTGTAATAGAAATCATTAGCAAAGGCAGACAGAGGACTTAAAAGGTCTTATGTGCTTACCGATGATGTGATTCCTCTTGCACTCTACTGTGACTTATAACTTAATGCTGGAGGGAGTAGAAGATAACCAAGAATGAATATTCTATTAGTATCGTACACTGTCACTTTTCGTGTGTCAATGTCCCAAACCGTTAGGATAAGGAAAATAAAATACCTGCTCGTATGGTTTCAGTATACACATTCAATGAATATAGGGTTACTTAATATTCTTACTGACAATCCAGAGTGATCAATAAGAGCAGAGAAAATAAAACAGACCTACAAAGTCAACTTTCTTGCTACAGAAATTATCAATTAAATCTCAACTAACTACTAAATAATTTAATTGATCTGACAATTGGATTTACAATTTGCATTCAAAGATTTTGCTGATGTGGACCAAGAACCCACCTAATCCAGTATCCACTGTCCAATAGTGACAAACCAGATCCAGAAAGCCAATAAACTCTCATTCCTCTATTTTTCTACTGTCCTACTCAGACTCTATATATTCATTAGCAATAACAAATTTATTGTAGTAAAATGGTAGCACAAGGCATTTCATCACCACAGTGAGACTCACTAGGATAGTTAGAATGATTGATGGAACTTAAACTATATTTATTTGATTAAAGTTTCTGAACATGAAAACTTTTCTAAATTCTTATGAAAGTAAATATGCAACAAACTAGACATTTAAGTGTTTATTTTCTGAAATGATAGTTGGTACATTTCTACTGATGCTGACTCCACCCAAAATTGTTTCCTATTCTGGTGTCGTGACTCCAACTCCACAGCCCTGATTGCGTGACACTTGGAATCTGTAAGGGGGGAAATGAAAGAGAAATAAGATCAGCTGTGTCTTGCAACTAGAAATAATTTGAAGCCCCTTTCCCTAGCTGCAGAAAGATTTGAAATAAGAACTGGGCTAAATTGCTTGAGCTTCATTGTTCATGTTAAAGTTAAATGCACAGTAAAACAAATGATAAATTGGCAGCTGCAGCCACCTGTTGGAGTGTTTATTTACGTTGACACAAAAGGACTCGAAAGATTAAATAGTGATAGCAATTACTTTGGGTTGAATCTGATGTTGTCATTCTGTTAGCTCAAAGCATCTGCTTCTGAAAAAGCTGTTTGCATTCTTGCATCAGTGTCAAATCTAATACTTTGATTTTGTTTGTGCAAGCTGTTGTACAAGGGCTTCTACAATTCATTATGATTTCATTATACTAAGTAAGGCACACACTGGTTGTTCCACTGCTGCAGAGAGTGTGTATTTTGGGGGCTTCCAAAGGTCATTGGACTCCAGCTCCCAGCAGCTTTAGCCAACATAGTTAATAGTGAGGAATGCTAAAACATACAAGCAAAGTGAAACAGCAACAGTTAGTTCATTTACCTGCTTGGATTATGTTTAGATATGGTGAATTAAACATTGATGTCTGGATTACAAGGTTTGATCTTGGCTTTCCTGTGTTTTCTTAAAACTTATCCCGAATGACTGTAGAAGTCTATCCCTGTAGCTTAACCTAGTGTGAAAGTTGCTGTTGGACATCAAAGGGTATTGTAGTTCACTTAGTTACTGAGATGATCAGCCATGTTGGCTTTTGTATATGTGTATTTGTAATCCAAAATAGCCAGCGTGGTGTAATAGTTTGAATGTTGGACTAGAACTCTGGTAGTCCAGGGTTCAAAGCTCCATTCAGCCTTGGAAACCTATTGGATGATCTTTGCCATATTCTCAGCCATAGAGGAAAGCAATGGCAAACCTCCCCTGAATAAATCTTGGCAAGAAAACTCTATAACAAGATCACCATAGGTCAGAGTCAACTTGAGGGCACATAACAACAACATTTGTCATCCAAATGTGAACCCTATCATCATCCTTGAGCTTGTTACTTTTTCTCATGAGACTCACCAGGTAGAGAAGGACCCTATATCACAGAGCTCCAAGACCACATATGGTTATCTTGTCCCTTTCCCCCCTTTTCTATATTCTTCAGAGCACTTTCCTTCTCTCTTAATCTTGTACCTACCCTTTGTTTCAGGGTTAGTGTTTCTTTTTATCTTCACTGCCTTGGGTAACAAGATAATTTGCGTGTTACTGTTATCTGCCATCAAGTTGGCTTGGATTTACAGTTGATCCTACGAATGAGGGACTCCAAGAAATCCTGTTGTTAACAACTCTTCTCATGCCTTACAAAGTAGAAACTATGGCTTATTTAATTGAATCAATCCCTCTGTTACCTTGATTTCTGGGGTCCCGGGAGGGACACCTCAATGTGCTCACAATGGGGAATGGGAATTAGCAAAACACAAGCTAGCAATACAAGAGACAGGGCAACCTAGTGAGATCTTGAACCCAATGTCTATGGGGTCAGGCTGAGTCAACGAGCAAACAGAAGTAAATAATAATTGTTTTCTTTATTGATGAAAAACACAGTCAAACACGTGTATGCAAACACACTCACACAGACTGACTGAAATAAAGGTAGGAGTTGGATAGAGGGTTTTAAGAGGAGGTTTTGCATGGGAAATACTACACCTGTCCTGAAGCCCGGATAGTCTGAAGAAAAGTGCGTAGAAGTGGAGATTTTCAGCATGAGGAGCTGAGGGGAAGGCTCATCGAACAAAGTGACAGCAAGGCAGGATGGAAGCCAGGAGCGATCTGAAGAGACACTCAAAATCAGGGGGTCTTATGTGCCCGTAGGCTAATCCGTTCCCGGGCATAATAATGAGTTTCAAGCTGGACACAAAGCCTCCAAAAGGTCAGTATTTTGCATGATTGAGGTCTGACAGCATTGTCAATAGAGCAGACAGTATGCAAATGCGGAGTGCTTGACAGTTGAGTATTCGGCTCATCAAGCTGCCTGCTTGGGGCAGGGAGTCCTTTGTAAATAGTGTGCATACATAATGTAATCTTAAAGAGTACTTGCCTTGAGGTCTCCTAAAGTGGCAGTCTGGCTATTACTGGCCTGCCTGGATCGGTTTTGAATGGTTCAGCTATTTTCGGCCATACCTGTGTGCGTGCTTGTCCGGGGGCCTGGCAAGCATGTGGAGAGGACTGGGTAAAGAAGGCCAAATTATTGATATCAAGTGATATCTAATATACCGCAAGCCCAGACTAGAAACTACGGTAACACCTCTGTCTGTACTGCCTGCAACATTTCCCAACTTTATTGCCAATTTCAGTGAGTCATGTTTTCTCCTGATGTGTCCAAAGTATGAAAGACTGAGGGCCTTCCACACAACACTGTTATGGTGCTGTTATTCCAGTTTCGACCTCTTGTGGAATTCTGGGGTTTGTAGTTTACTGAGGCCAAAGAGCTCTCTGGGTGAGAATTCTAAAGGCCCTTCCATAAACTGCAAAGGATTCCATAGGATGATGAAAGTGGAATAATAGGACTGTAACGGTGTAGTGCAGAAAAGCCCTCAGTTTAGTCATTTTGGCTACTAGAGACATTCTAGGCTTAATTTGCTCCAGTAACCTGTTCATTTCTCTTTTTGTTTGTCCACAGTATTAACACTCTCCTCCAGGACCAGATTTCAAATGAGCTGATTTTTTTTTTCTTGTCCACCTCATTGTCCAGCTTTTCCACCTGTTCACAGTAGAAAATCCTACATTTTGATCACAGCTATATCAGAACAGTGGGTCACTGAAACTGTGAGCCCATGTTTGTTGTAAGTGGTGTGTAAGAGGGTCTCAGTGTCCTATGTTCAGCCATATTTCTGGGGCTGCATATCCAAATAACTTATTATTTTGGATTTAGGGGACAAACATGCAATAGTATGTCAGTTACGGTTTAGATCTTAAGCTTGTTCAGATTTTTTAGCGTATAAGTTTTGAGCCTAGAACATTGTGCTGAGGTTTTCTGTGGTCTAAGTTGATTCATACATGCTTACTGTTAGTTAGTTCTCATCTTTCCCTCCTCCCAAATTTTATTGCTTCGTTTTGTGTTCTTTTATGTGTCTTCCCCCCCCCCTTTGGTCAAGTCAGAATTAAAGGAAATGCTTCACTTTTGGCTAAAAGAAAATATTCCTCTTGAACTCTTCTTTCCAAATCATGCTTTGATTTGATAAATTAGCTTTTTCAATTAAGGAAGGATCTTTGGTTAAATTTAAAAAGGATTGAAATAAAATTGATTGTATATCTAAGAGGCTGGGGGGAGAGGGAATCAGTTATTGGTTTTGAAGGTTAAGCTTTTAGTTATTAAACACTAGACAGTAGCGTGATAATGACAGACACACTAGAAGAAGTATATCTTGTAGATTATCTTAGAACCAAAATCTGGTGAGTTAGAAGTCATTTATATATGTATTTTGTCCATGTTTTAGTTTAGCTGTAGTTTAGTTTAATTTAGTATTTGGTTAACTGTTAGAGTTTCTCTGTCGGTTTATTTGCAGTTGTGTTTTGTAACCCCCTATATGTAGTTTTATATACATGTTAATAAAAATATTTAAGAAAAAAAGCATGTTTTGGGAACCAAATTGTATTGAGTTCTGGGGATCGCAGTTACAGCTTAGCTAACTACTCACTCTCCCTATAATTGCCTTTTTGTTGTTTCTAGATAACTTGATGCATCAAACTGTCTGATCCCTGTCAGGGTGATCACAACATTTTGAGTTTGTGTCCCAAAGTTTGTAGGCTTGACTAAGAAGTAGACGGAAAACATATTGTGCTCTGGTTCACCATAGCACCTTCCCCACTCCTTCTTTCAAACCATAATTCCACACCTCTTTTTCTTCTTTAATTATACCTATTTATTGGAATAGCTGTGGCCTGAGTTCTAGGAGATTGTCATGCTAAATAACGATTTCTTTATTTTCAGGAGACAGGGAAACTTAAAATACAACCTTAGTTTTATATGTATCCTCAAACTGCTTTCCCACTGAGTCAAAACTACAGTATAAGATTTGTCAAATGTACACTGTGTCTCTTTTAAAAAGATTCCTATGTTTCCAGGTTCTTTGCGTACGCATGTATACAAGTGTACATGGGTATAGATGTATATCCATGTACATGCATGAAAGAGGACAGTCAATAACAACTGAAACCAGAATGTAGATTTACTTCAATTTTAAATAGGTTTATTGTTATATATGTAGAAGAGAGCACAGGCACAGAGACAGAGGTAAAAAGTAAAGTTTTTACAGTTAATGACTTGGTTGATACAAGATTTTTTTAAAAAAGCAGCTTTGATGCTGTATTCATATTGCAGGACAATCCTAAACACAGTGAGTTCTGAACAGTCAGACTTGTAGCTTTATCAGATCAAAAATTCATCAAGTTCATCCTCTTTCCCACAGTGGCCAGCTACATGTGTCTGGATAGCCCCACGCATGGGACATGAGGATGTTAGCCCTTTCCCAGTTTCATTCCTCAGCAAGCCCCCACAATCCAATAGCAGTGACGTAAACATGTCCAGTGCTTTAATTCAGTTGAGAAAGTAACAGTGAAAGTACACACAACCAAGCAAATTCAGTTACAATTGGAATTTCCATTGAAATTGTTTGCTTCCTTTGGCCATGTGGTCCCTCATCTAATACAGATTGGCAATCCTGTGAGAACACTGTTTATTTGTACAACTTTGTACAATGCCAAGCATTTGATAGATGATCAACAAATAACAGCTCAGCAACTGACCTTTTGAAGGACCAAGTTTAAAGAGAAACCTTCAGATCTGACTGGATACTTGTGCATATGCAGCATGTATTTTCACCTGAAGAGTAAAATTCTTGCAGAACAGCTGAGTTTGTATTTTACTTCTGCCTTAACACAGTCAACATATGTGAAATAAGAAGTGCCAAATTTTCCTTTTAATTCACTCTGTGTACTGAAGGGAGCTGGGAGACTGGGGACAAGAATCTGACCCTTTTGTGTTGGTTTGCTGAAGCATTTGTCCCTTATGAAAGCCAATACAATCAACAGAGCCAGCACAGATATAGGGTTGTATTACAGTGGCAGGACTGTTTTGTGACCATGTTCTGCAGGCAGACTAGAGGTGACAGTATTATTTACTTTTGTTGCTTAGGGTCCAAAGAAAGAATAAATTGCTATTGATTTTTGGAACATTATAGTGAAGTATCTGAATGCCTACAGAATAGTTGGGTGTCAGAACAACTGGAGAGATTGTATAGAGACTCTTCTTAAAATGAAAATTTGTTTTCTTGTTAAACTTTCCAAAGCTAGAGTATTGTTTCTACTTCAGATATTCCCACTGTACACGGTAAAAAAAATAAATAAATCTTAATACTGTGTGTTTGCCATATTCAAATCCAGCTCTTAGTATTTCCTGTGAAATCATGGGGTTGGCATTGGTCAACAGACAACTTGAAGGCACGTATACACACTCAGTTTCTTCACAAGAGCCTTTTCCCCATAGATTTAACAGCTGTAAGGAGAACAATTTTGAATAAATGAATGTTGCTATTATTCTTGTTTACCATTACATTTCCCTCAGAGGCTGATTTCTATAGTAGTTGTTCACTTCTAAGGTGGAACAATTATATGTTGTTGTTGTTAACTGTTTGGAAAAAAACGAATCCTGCTCCTTTCTTATTTTCTTGCCATTTTCTATAAAAATCTCATTTTCCATATATGCTTTACCTCTCTCCTTTTTTTTTTAAATGCAGTTGGATTTACTTATTTTATAGCAATCCCATCTTGCAATGATACCTGCTGGGAAAGGTATAAATGAAAGACCAGGAGTTACTCACCACTGCTTCCTAACAGGTCTTTTTCTTATACTGTTTAGCAGCCTGGGATGAGTCATGTTTCTGAGCTCCCTTCAGGCCATCTGCCATCACCGCTTTCTGAAGAAGCCAAATCCTGCACCAAGTCTACTGAAAGTCACAGACTTACTGGAATACCATTGTAAATTTGAATACTTTAGATGTCATTTAAGCTCACTGTTTCAGTGAAGTTGAGTTCCTATTGAGAGAACACTTTTTGTACACACCGATCGGCCTCCAAGTTAAATTATAAGAATCTTCAGTAGAATCAAGGCACTTGGGCATTCTTGGGCAACAGACAAAGAATAACAGAATCATACAGCTGGAAGGGACCACAAGGGTAATCTAGTCCAACCTACTGCCATGCAGGAATACTCAGTGAAAGCACTCCTGAGAGATGGTTATCCAGCCTTTATTTGAAAACCTCCAAAGATTGAGAGTCCACTAACCTTTCCGTCAGTTCTTTCCATTGTCAGACAGTTCTTAGTTTTTTTAAATTTTAGGTGGAATCTCTTTTCTTGTCATTTGCATCAATTGGTTCATGTTCTAGTCTCTGGAGCAGCAGAAAACAAACTTACTTCACCTGCAACATGACGTCCTTCAGATATGATAGCATGTCACCTCTCACTCTTCTCCTACTCAGCTCTCTAAGTCATTACTCATAGGGCTTGGTTTCCAGACCTGTTGCCTTGGTCACCCTCCTGTGGACATGTTCCAGCTTGTTAATATTCTTCTTGAATTGTAATGCCCAGAACTGGATACAGTATTCAAGGTGAGATCTGACCAAAGTGGTCAGATGAACTTGAACTGGTCCCTTGAACTAGACAGTATGTTGTTGTTAATTGCTGTCAAGTCAACCTCAACTTATTGCCAATTACATTGGGTTTTTTTGACTCAGGTTTTTACTTGTGGTTTACTAAGAACTCTAGATCTTTTTCACATGTGTTGCATTCACACCAGGTGTTACTCATCCTATATTTTCGCATTTCATCTTTTCCTGCTGAGATAAAGAACTTTATAGTTATTGCTGTTGAAATTAATTTTTTTAATGGCACAGCTCTGATCCTCAACTCTGGGGTATTAGCTACTCCTCCTATTTTGGTGTCATCTACAAATCTGATAAGTATGCCTTATGTTTCATCATCCAAGCCATTTACAAAGATGTTAAACAGCACTGGGTCCATGAAACACCCTACTTGTCATTTCTTTCCAGTATGAAAAGGATCTGTTGGTGACCATTCTTTGAGTTTGGTCCAGCAAACAATCTAAAATCCACCTAGCAGTAGCACCATCAGACCCGTGAGTCACCAGATTCTCTGCAAGAATATCAGACAAGAATATTAGAATTAGAATATAAGGCAAGAATTTCTCTATTACAGCAATCAACTAGCCAAAGAGTGCTGTGATACCTCGTACAGCAGGAATTAGCAAAGGGTGACACACAGCTCACACATGTACCCCCAAGGCCATTTTTGTAGCCCACTGACTCCTCTGGAGTTTTTTATTTCTAGGTGCTTTCCAGAGCAGCATTTTTGTGTTTTACAAGCTTGGCAAGCCACCCTGCTCCAGCCCCCAATTTTTAAGAACTTGAAACTGAGAGTAGATTGGAAGCCCCTTCCTGTTTTGGTAATTAGAGGGGATTGGGAGGTTTTGTGAAGTCCATGAAGGTTCTGGATGCCAGAAATACAGAGATTTATTTTGCTGTACTTTTCATGGACATCATCCATGAAATATTGTCTGTAGCTGGCATATGTACAGATGCATATACACAAGGAAAGTAAAGACAGTGGGGTTGGAAGGCTGTGATTATGCATATAGTTTTAGTTCTATGCAAAGCATACATATATGCAAGGTTAGTACAATAAGCACATTCACAATAACAAATTTTAGTAATGCATAATCTTTTATCTTTGCCATATTGAATTGAGAGCACATGTTGGAAACACAGGACTGCCTGACCTCAGTTCAACCTTAAATGAATACAGTAGGCTCTTGGTGTTTGCTAGGGTTTGGTTCCAGGACCCCCATGGATACCAAATTCATGGATTCTGAAGTCATATTATGAACAATGGTTTAATGAAATGGTGTCTCTTATATTTGACTCCAGAAATCTTATTTATTATTTTTAAATTTTCTGAACTGTCTTTCTGCATGGGTCACTCATGGCAGGTTACAAATTATTACAATATATAAACACCTAGGGCCTTTCCACACTATACTGTTATAGTGCTATTATTCCACTTTCAACATCCTGTGGAATTCTGGGGTTCACAGTGTACTGAGGCCAAGGAGCTCTCTGGCTGAGAATTCTAAATGCCCCTCCCTAAACTGCAAACCCCAGGATTCCACAGGATGTTGAATAATAGCACTATAACAGTGTAATGTGGAAAGACTCCCAGAAATGCTGTAAAACCTTGCTTTAAAGAAGCCTACTAATCCTCAAGGTGTAATCCTGTATTTATGTGTCTGAAGATGAGTGTCACTGATTTAAACAGTGCTTACATCTGAATAGGCATGTAGAGGATAGCACTATAAATCAATTAAGGAAAGAAAAATATTATCTGATGAATGTTCACTCTGAGATAGAATCTTCACACTGACACAATTAGCTGCCATTGCACCATCTCTGAGTCAGGTGAAGGCTGTTATTGCACTATCCCTGACTCAAATAAAGTGAAGCTTTTAAGTAATGAGTTCTAATTGGAAGTAACATCAGGTTACACCAAAGAAAACTTTTGAGTTACTGTGGAAAGACATCACAAAGGGTTCCACTTCTTTGAAATTGTCATGGTTACTTCCATCAGTGGCTCTGTCTATTTAAATCAGAAATCATAAAATGGACCCTTTTGCATCAGCAACCCTTTTGGAAAACAGAGTCCCATTGGTCCAATCAGTTAGTCAAGGAATTTGAAGCACTGCTCATCAGCATCTCTATCTGAGAATGCCATCTTTCTGTGAGGCTTTTAAGCCTCCTGCTCTTCTCCAGCATGCATTGCCAGTGTTCTTTTCTCCTTCAGGAAAATGATATTCTGACCCACCACATTTACCTTTGCAGACAAGGTTTTAGGGAAGCCCTAGCAGCCAGAATAATTTGATCTGTGAGCAACTCCCAGTAACTTTTTAGACCAAAAGTACATTGTTCTACAGTGAAATTTTGTTAATTATGCAAGATTCTATTTTGTAAAAAAATCTATAGGTTGAAGTATGTCCCATCACTGGAGAAACAATCCTTTCTATGTTGAGAAAGTGGTGGGGTGGGGGCAATACCCATTTCAAAATGTCGTTCTTCCTGTGTAAATGTTCCTTCAAGGTAATCCCAGTTTTTGTGTGTGTATATTTTTGAATGTGCCTTTGAGACAGGAAGAAGAAAGCACATGAAAAAAAGGGAACTGGAACATTGGACAATGAGATGGAACAATGGCTGTCACATAGGCGTCCCACTGCATACCAACTCCTAATGATTTTAGTCACTAATCCAGATTCAGATTTTTGTATGGATAAAAAGGAGGTGGTGATTCACGCTGGATTCTGTGTGTCAAGGAGAGTATAGGTGGATGTTGGGCTGAATACCTTCTGACCTTCAAATCGTGCTCCTCTTCTTGGTTTGTTCTATTTCTATTATTACTATCAGATTTCACCTGAACATTAGGATGGACTTCCTGGTAGTAGGAGCAGTTCAACAGTGGAATATGCTGCCTCAGAGTGTGGTGGAGTCTCCTCCTTTGGAGGTTTTTAAACTGGATGGCCATCTCTTGGGAAAGCTTTGTATACCTGAATGGCAGGGAGTTGGACTTGATGGCCCTTGTGTCATCTTCCAGCTCTATGATTTTATAAATTCATTGATTAGTTTGCTTGCTTTGTTTAGGCATATTAAAAAGAATAAGATTGCTATCAGAATTTCCTCTGATCTGTAATGGAGGTTTATCATCATCTGATTGCAAAGGACCAGGTTCTTTAAAACACAATTGTTGGAATCAAATGAGTTAATGTGACTGGTTGGTAATTTTTATGATTTAAAAGTAAAATAACTTTGAAAAATGTGATTTAATTGAAATCCCATTTAAAGGGTAAAATTATGTTATTGATTATAATCAACATGTCCCAGATGCTGATGGATTAATCAATTCTTGTATTCGTTGTGTTATAAATCTTTAGGTGGTAGTGGAAGAATGTGAGTGAGAGAAATCTTTTTAAATTATCTTGGCACATTACTTTTTATGTGTAACTTCTTTCATTCTCCCTATTGTATCTGAATGGAAATAGCTTTTAAGAGCCACAATAGAAGAATAGCACACAGTGAAATGTACATTATAAATCAAGTGAAATCCAACTGTTTAATGTCAATAACAAGTATGTTTAAAAACATAATGACAAAGTGTTTTGTGGTTTGTTGAAAAATGACTTTGGTAGGGTTTTTTTTTTTTTTGAAAAACGGTGCTTTTAGTAAATAAGGTATTTATGTAAGTGAAGAATTTAGTTAATTTTTGTGAAGTAGTTCTCCCTCAATTGTGCCTTTAATACATAAATTGCTTTCATGCAGGCAATGTTATACAACATCTATTGCATAATTAGAATAAGTGCCCATAACAATATCTTACCAATAGTCCATATATTTTCAATTTATTTTTTGTGAAAGATTCCATTTTTGCAACACACACTGAATTCTTACTACAAACCTTGATGTTCTACCAACTGCTGTGCTGTCAAATAGCTTTTGTGAATTTTGGTGGTCTGCTTGTACCCATAATCCTATGCCAGTATGACTATATTTTGTGTTTTGATAGGAAAATCAGTGTGTGTTAATTTCCTTTCAGAAAACAGGTTTTTCAAAATTAAATATATGTATTAGAAATAGGACCCCAAAACCTGGAATGCTACTCATAAGTTTACTATGTAGGAAGTTGCCTTATACCAAGACACACCCTTAGTCAGTTTGTCATAATACTGTCAACTTCGTTTGGCAGCACCTCTCCAAGGAGTTTTTCCTAGTTTTCTGTGGAGGTTTTTTGTATAACCAGGTGGTTTTCCATCCAGATATTAACAAGGTTTAACTTCCCTTAATTTCCAAAATCATGTGAGATTGCTGTGTTCACAGACATTTGATGCTTTGGGGCCACAGTTAAAAGTTTCATTATATTTTCACATTGATCTAAAAGATGTTATGTTAAAGCAAGTCCTACTCGGGATTTACTTCTGTGCAGTGTATTTTAGTTTAGAGCAATGTGTCTTGCCACCTTCTTTCAGTTCAAAGTATGTTCATATACTTCTCTGTGTCTATCTTGTTGAGCGAAAGGGGTTCTCAAAGTGAGCACACAACTGGGGCTTTGTCTATATTTTTTGTGGGATAGACACAATAGATCTGGAAAAGCAAGTTCAAAAACTAGAGCATGAGTAGTTTTGCTTATTATATTTGAAGTCTTTCTGTTCTTTTGCTGGGCTGGAATTAACATATGTATGTTTTCTTGAGGATCTTGAATACAATATGGATTTAGTTGATTCTTCTAGTTTTTTCCCCCAGCAAGATGCAGTTGGTCTCTGCCTTGGGCAACTTTGAACTTTGAAAATTCATTTGTTTGTCTTGGTCATAACTTATAATGTTTGTTCTTGTTGTTGATGGATCTTCTGTGTATATGATGTATTTTGGAACACATGCTTAGATCCTTTATGTATGTGATGTCTATGTCCTGTTAGCTGTTTAGCCTTTATTATGTGATGGTTGTGTGTCCTAGAAGGATTTCAAATATCATGGGTGGAGTAGGTCTGTTCTGCCACTCTGTAGTTCCATTTAGCCTCTATTGTTTACCAAGTCTGAAAAATCAATCAGGATCTGTAGAAGAATGCCATGCTGAGCCAACATATCCTTACTAGTAGTTTTGCAGTCTTCAGGACTAGAAACATACTTTAACAACACAAGACTACTGAAATGAGAAATTCTGCATCTAGTTCTAAACAAGGTGCTTGTACTGTGCAATCAGAGGAATGTCACAGTTGTGGGAACAACCCAGTTTTCCTTCCCAAAGAAAAGCATCTGAAGGAATAAGGCAGAAAGAAATGTACTTTTCACAGTGTAACCACCTCCCTTGAAAACAAAACAAAAAAGAATCATTTTCCAAATGGAAGAGACAAAACCTGTAGGGTGCACGTTCTTGAAATTGGCATAAAACAAATATCTGGTAGGAGGAAAAGGAAGAATCTGCAGTGCACTTTCAAATGGTAACTAGGGAATTCAATTTTAAGTTATCTAATGCTCTGAGACGATTTACTGCACACTGAAAGAATTTATTTCTGTAAGATTTTCTGTAATTCAGGAACTAATGAAGTTTTTTGCTTCCTCTGGGAAGGTGAATATATTGGAATGTCCTCCAAAACATAGCCTGCGTCTTTCTGAATAAAACTATGTCTCAGTGGATGAATTTTAATTATTTGCTTCTTTCATTGTTAGCATATTGTGTTTCCCCTGATTTTAACAGAGACCAGAAATTAAAGGTGCCAGCTTCTTCCTGCATAACAGTATGCGAACTAGAAGCCTATATAATACTGTAAGTTGCTGTAGTTCCACTGTGCCAATGCTAAACTAACTTCAGACATCTGTAACCTTTGAAGTGTTCTTTATACTTCAGATGTGTACAGTAGACTCCATTTCCTAACCCTGCGCTTGTGTGTGTATAAA
This sequence comes from Ctenosaura bakeri, assembly GCA_948474755.1. Classification (NCBI taxonomy): domain Eukaryota; kingdom Metazoa; phylum Chordata; class Lepidosauria; order Squamata; family Iguanidae; genus Ctenosaura; species Ctenosaura bakeri. The sequence goes on along the minus strand of CAOLHI010000255.1, from coordinate 475,454 downwards.
AACTATAAATAGAAAATTAACACAGATGCACACCCTTCTGTTAGTCTTTTTGCAAAATTAGTCATATGTATACTTCTGACGTTGATTCTTTTTTTTTGGCTTTGGCCTCTTGCAACAGTCTATGGCAAGAATGCAGAAGTAGATTCTAACATTATTCCAGCAAGTGCTGCTCAAAGGTGTTCCAGGTGGTTGTGATCAGCTGTTTGGGAACAAATAGCAGCATAAATGATGGTCGGTTGGTTAAATGTCTGGCAAGAGAGAGTCTGAAGGGATTCGAGGAAGGCTAGGAAAGCTGGGCAAAGGAAGAGAAAAGGCAAAATCTTGGAGCCAAAAACAAACAGTGCCCCTCCACTTTCTTAGGAGTCAGGGCTCAGAACCCTCGTGAAAGTGGAAAAATTGTGAATAATTCCCTCCCTACAGTCCCCTTCCCATTCCATTCTGGCAGTCTCACCTCTAGTACCCTTGCCTTTTGCATGCCAGGGCTAGGCACAAGGGAATGGGAGAGGAGAGTCCGAAGGGGAGAAGGAAGGCATGGGTGTGCCCCCTTCATTCCCTTCCTTTTGTTCTGGGTACTTGCCTTCCTTCTCCATGCCTGAAAAAATTCAAGGGAATGGGAGGGGGAGAGTGGAAGGGAAGCTTATGCCTGCCTTGTGAGTAATCAAATCTGTGAAGGTCAAACCTATGGATGTGGAAGGAGGACTGTATTGCTGCTGAGTAAGACTGAGGATGGTCGTTAATGTGTCCAAGAACTAGCATAAATGTGCAATATCTTTTCCATGTAATGTGACCCAGCTGTCCCTACAAAATATTTGTACATGACATTCATTGTATGATGGATCAGTCCACAAATCCAGCTCTAGAGATTGAACAGTGACTGATAAACAAACTACAGAAGTTAAAAAAATATGTTTTTATTATTAACAAATCATCATTGAGACAACTTAGCTGCTAGGATTGTTTTAGCAGTGATGTATTTAAGTCTTTTACTTCAAGTCTCAAGTCTCTACCGTCAAGTCTCAAGGCCCTGCAAGATGCGTTCAGGTCAAGTCTCAAGTCTGGGAGCCAGTTTCTGAAGTGGGGAACAGGATCCTTCTGACTTCTGTTTACTGAAGCTTCAAAAGTTTTAGAAGTAAGGATCTTTCCCTGTGCTCTGGGGACAAGTCTTTCCTTCTGCTGTTAGGAAGTTTCAGAAGGCTCCTCTGATATGCAGCAGGGACACACTGCTGAGCAGACCCCAATCCTTTCTCAAGCCAGTTGCCTATTACATTTGCTGTTACCCTCTGAGAAATGGCCCAAGGAAGGCAAGGAAATGGCCCAAGGAAGGGCTTGAGACAGATTGTCATATGACCAGTAGGCAAAAAGAGATGGAAACATTGTTCAAAGTTGTAAGGCTTCTGGATGAGCGTGTCATGTTACTGAACAAAGGGCAGCAAGTCAGTCAGTAAAAATGTCATAAGTCAAATTGAGTCAGTGTGTCATTTATTGCCAAGTTGAGCCCAAATTGTCGCTGAAGTGAAGTCCAAGTCGAGTCTGAGTCAATTGACTCAAGTCTACATCACTGTGTTTGAGTAACCTGTTCTTATCTATGAAAATTGAATGTAAGGAGTGTGTTGCCCAAAGTAAGTCTCTGGATGAAATTCACACCTTATCTACACATTCAGTATAAATATCATAAGCAAATATGATGATGAAGAGAGACAGAAAGTAAGTAAGTGGAGAGGGGGGAAGCCCCACCTTTATTTGAAAATAATTTGTTGTATGTTTTCGAGTTGTTTCTAACTTACGACAACACAAAATCAAACCTATCGTAGGGTTTTCTTGGTAGAATTTGTTCAGAGGGGATTTCCCTTTGCTTTCCTCTGAGGCTGAGAGAGTGTGACTTGCCTAAATTCACCTAGTGGGTTTTTATGGCTGAATGGGGGTTTGAACTCTGGTCCAGAGTTGTAGTCTAGTGTTTCCATGAAAAGACAATACATTTGAAAAAGCAGAACAAGCTCAAAACTTACTGAGCAATTTAAAAATAAAGTGGTTTTCTACAGCTCCTTTTATAGCATTGTCTTGTTTCTATCAGGGCCCCCCACCCAGCAAAAATCAAATGAAAGATTTGGATGTCTATACCTCCTCATTAAAATAAACAATTATTTCATTGCTATCAGACTTCTGTATCACAGATTATTTCTCAAGAAAGAATGCAGTATCAAAAGTAGTGTGTTAATGTTAAATATTCAAGAATGATAGAAAATGTTTTATTTCAGATTTCCATCCTGCCTTCATGTTTCTGACTAAGTAACATTACTTAAGTCACTTGGTTGACTTATCAATTCTTAAATTACAGGAGGCTGCCAGGTTTTTTTTAAAAAAAAATCTGTGAAAGACTGGATATAAATAAAATCACACTACTATATAACTTACTTCAAATGTCATATTATTGTGGAGATGGTTATTTAAAATTGAGATGCCTAGTAGAATCACTGTAGACTGCATGGAAAACCAACTCATGAGATGGTGTGTTGTACCCTGTACTTGTACTTCAAATTGGTGATGGGCTAAATTTGCGCCTCTGGTTATTGCTGGACTGCAGTTCCCAGAATTCATCATCATTGGCTGTGTTGGCATGGACTGGCAGGAGTTGCAGTCCAGTAGCGCTTGGCAGGTCCCACTTTGCCTCCCTCCTGCATTTCAAAAGAATAACAGAAATGATAGCTGAACAGTACGAGGATGAGAAAGGAAGCAAACATCAATCTGGTACTGAATGGAAAATTTATTGCAAATGAGAGTTGGGTCTTTATATCTGGGTGCTCTTTAAAGAAAAATTTCAAGGCCACTTTATGAATAAAGTATGGTAGATATACATTAAAAGCATAAAGTGGGGATGAGACAAACACATATTTGAAACCTGCCATAGAGTAGAAAGCTATGATTGATGACCACATTTTCCTTTTGACTTGCAGCCACCCATGTTGTATGTAAACTGATCTCCTGAATTCCATTTCCTCAAAGGGGAGTCTGTCTTGGAGAAGTATTACCTATAAAGAAGATATATGGACAACAGTATTGTAATATTAACTTTTTAAAAAATCAGTTCAGTTTACTGTCCAGCTCTAAGCTGAGATTTACCTTCCCCTCCCCCCTGTAGTTTCTTGGAGTGCTACTCATTTTTTCTTCACTTCAGCAACCCTGCCATTTTATCAGCAGTACCTACTGAATTCTTTAAAAGTCTCTTCGCTGACTCAGAGCAGGAAAGCAAAGAATATGACATTAAGTATGTTACATAGTCTGCTATTTTCAAAAATACATCTTTTCCAAAACCTGATAAAACATCAATATGATAAAAATGAGAAGATTCACAAGTTGTCACTTGGGGTCTTTGCTGACAGAGTCTGAGATTGTGCTACAAGAAGAGGTGTTGTAGCAAAGCTTAACATTAGTCTTTTTTACTAACACAACATTAATGACTTTCAGTCATTATTGACTTGGGCTTTGTTTGTAGTGGCTGACCTACAGGTGAAAGGCTCCACATCTCATTTCCAGTCTCTTGAGAGATCTACTCCTCTACAATTTAATTTGATGGAATGCAATTATTGGCCAATTGATTTTCATTGATTGTGCTATGGGCCATAAACATGATAACGCTGCTGTAGTTGCCAGCCGCTTATTCCTCAGGGATGTTTCTTAAGCAGAATCCTGAGCAGCCAAACGGCCATTTGTATACATGCCTTGGTCCTGGAAAAGTGCTGTCTGTACAATTATGTAAGTGTTTAATATCCAAGTAAACATGCAAGGTAGAAAAGGAAGGAAGGCACAAACCCAGAGGAAAAGGGGAAAAGACATCTCAAAATTGCAGAGATGCTGTTTATTCGTCCCAACTTGAAGCAACAAAAGTCTTGTATGAAATGTATAACAATACAGCAAATTTGGCACCACTTAAACAGGGAATCTTATTGCTCCATCATCATCATCATCATCCCTCCACTTTTTCCCCAGTTCAGAGCTCAAGGCAATTTACAAAAATTTAAAACAAATGCAACTAAAATTTTTCATCATACAAAAATAAAAATATAACCAAACTACTGTTACTATACCCTACACCTCCCATCCTGTGGGATGTGCTGTTTTCATAACTGGACATATTTATGGCTGAAAAACATGATCAGGAGCCCACTATCTGGAAAAGCGTGTTGCCAGGTCAAGCTGACCTCAGACATGGTTAGGTCATAAGTTCAGAGAGGATGTCACAGAGGATGTGACACTAATAGGTTTATCCTAATCCTTTCGACACTCCAGACTCTTTGCATTTCTGAATACAATGAGAGACAAACTGTCCAGACTGGTGAGCGATCAGAGACCATTGCTTGGCCGTGCCCTACAGAGATCTTCTCTATACCCCATACCTACCCAAACAGGTATGCCATGACTCCCGTCAGTGTTTTGTCACTCTGGAGTTAAGGCAGTTATCCCTTTCCAGACTCCGCTTTCAGTTCCGTGGAAAAGCCATTCCAACTTTGTCTGTACACCCCCTTCAGGGTATGAAACAGGGTATATAAGCCCTAGCTTCAATTTGAGATACTTTTAGTACGTTGGGCATATTGCACTGCACATGGTACTACCCCAAACTGCTGTTCTTTCATACTATCCTCAGACATTATCTGAGCCACTCTGCTGTGACCCTTTCTTCATGGCTGGTAACTATCACCCTTACCACCCAATCTCTTGCTATCAAACCTTTCATGCCTCACTTTTCAATAGCCTTGTTTGGTTCCTGAGAGTGTTGGATTTCTTGTATGTTTGTCAATACAAATAAAAAACTTTGCTTAATTTTAAACTGTACTCCTCTCTCCAGTTAGTAGTGGTATACACAGGTAAATAGATCCTGCTGTTACCCTCCTCTTACAGGTCTCCTTTGAGCTATAATTCTCCCAAATTCTAAGGAGACACTGGCATTGTGGGTGAAACCCAACACCCCCCACCTCTTAGTAGTGTTACCCTAATCATATTAAAACCAGTTTAAAAGCAACAATTAAAAAGAAAACAACAGCTAGACAACACAGCATATTATCCAAGGCCCTTTTTTCTTCACCAGTGGGATGCCTCAAATCCATGGGGCTCATTGGGGGAGGGGGAGGGGTTGGAATAAAAGTGGACTTATGTTCTTTAACAGCAAAGACAAAGCTGTGAGCCACATTTTTTGTGGTCTTCCACCCTTCCTGCCCCTCTTCCTACTGGCTAAGATAAAGAAAATCATGTAAGGAGAAAGGCATGCCTTTTTTGCATGTACCCCAGGCAGAGATGGGGAGGAGACTATAATTTTTCCAGGAGAAGGACATGAATTTTGGGGCTTTGCAACCTAATAAAATCAGGAGTGTGCTGGTGCCTCTGTTTAGAGTTCTGATATGGGAAACCAGATATGGCTCTGTGCTAGAATATGAAGTATTATGCTGTGCTTCCAACAATTTCCAACTTGTACATTTGTAAAGGATTATCTTTCAGTGAAACTAAACCTAGAACTAAAGCCACCTTAAAAGAGCAATGCAAAGTTTTCTTCTCCCTATAGCCTCTAGGCCTAGTTTGGGAATGTGTAGGACAGCCTTCTCCAACCTGGTGTCCTCCAGATGTTTTTGACTATGACTCCCATTATTGTTCAGGTTGTCTGGTGCAGTCTGTTTTTCAAAATATATTAATATAGCTCCAAGCTTAGGGTTTAGTTTTCAGGGGCTAAAAATAATGTTTGTCTGGGTGCAGCTTTATTTGGAGATACTCAAGTTTTACAGGCCACTTCTGCCTGAATAATTTTATTAAAGGTTTTTTCCCCCCTTAGATTATGCATTGAACACAAGGAGTAGTATCCAATTTATTCTTCTATTCATGAAAAGATCTTTTATCCAATAGAGCAGTGGTTCTCAACCTTCCTAATGCTGCGACCCTTTAATACAGTTCCTTATGTTGTGGTGACCCCCAACCATAAAATTATTTATTATTTACAATGCCTCCCCCCCGCAAAGGCCACCTCACCAGCCAGGAACGGGGGGGGCAGGGAGGGGAAGAGGAGCCACACATCTCTCCCGGGAAAAATCTCCGAGAACCGCCCCAGTTCTGCTTCTGCTTCGCTCTCATTTCCGCTGGGGGGCAGTGTAGGAAAAGTTTCCAGAGTGTCGACCCTGGCCGGGGGGAGGAATCCCAGCGCCTTTGTCTTTTGTGCTGGGCGCAGCTTGCCCCCCCAGAAAAGCGCCGCCTTGTGCCCCCCAGCCCTTCCACAGTGCCCCCCTCCGTGGCGAGTGGGGCAGGGGGGCGCGGGCATGTGGCTCGTGCTTGCACACCACCACCAAGGAGGGAATGGAGTCTATCGGAAATATGTATTTTTCGATGGTCTTAGGCGACCCCTGTGAAAGGGTCGTTCGACCCCCAAAGGGGTCGCGACCCACAGGTTGAGAACCGCTGCAATAGAGGCTTCTGTGAATTGAAACAAAAGTGACTTTTGATGATTTCGCCTCTCCTCTGAAACTATCTATACCTCACAAGTGCTTCAGAGAATGGGGGACCCTCTCAAACAGTGGAATAGAATAGAAGAGGGAATTTCAAAAATCACCTTCCTCCCACTCAATTCACAATAAAATAGTATTCTATGACCAGAACAACACCATTAGACAACAACCCAAGGCTTCTGTATTGATACTGGTAGCTGATATGGGGTCTTGTAAAATTACATTTGTTTCTATTTTGCCTCTTCTGCTTTTTTCTTTGGCTCCACCACCATGAGATTTGGCAAAAATTGAATGCATCTCATCAGTTCATTTTTTGAGTGAATGCTGGATGCAAATTTTTCCCAAATGTTTGGCTACAACTGTGCATTTCCCACAAACATTTTGATGAGAATTTGGCAAGTTGTCGATGTGTTCCCAAACACAAACTTAACACTTCCTTTTTTTTAGATGCGTGTATTGCTATTCCACTACAGGAGAATGTATATAGTTCTATTTTGATTTTGCATACCCAGTTTGGAACAGATGGGAGTAAGAAAATTTTGATTTAAAAGAATTAAATGGTTTTGTTTGTATGTGTAAAAAGACAAGACTCAATGTTTAGGGATTGTGCATGAGTATTACAATGGATATACAAATTGGTGTGAGAGATTTCCCTAAACTCAGCTTTTCACTATTCATTTCAAAGATTGCTAATTTGGACATGTTTACAAGTAATTAACTTGCATTTATTTGCATGGCACTGAAAGTAACACCACCTGAATTCAGGGAGGGCATGATGCCATTCAGTTTGTGGAATGTCTGAGTTGGAAGTGAATTTCACCAATTTCACTCTAATTCCCTTAATTACTTGCAGAGGGTTTAGACCCCTTCTTGAGTAGCATGGGGGATGCAGAGGAAATTATAATTGGCATTATAATTTGCATAATTGACATCAATCATCCCATCTCTAGTATTAGCAGAAGTGTCCACTGGACCAAAAACCATTCTGTGAGAGAAATGACATCGTTAGGGTCCAACACTGTGTGTGTGCCTGTGTGCAGATTTTAAAAGTTAAAGGATTAAGAATTCAAAACAAGTAAGAAACTGACAAGGGACAGGACAGAAAGACTGTTTTTTCTTAAGTTGTTTCTGAAGGCAATCAGAATGGAGGAAACAAATTGCGACTTAATGCAGATAGGGCAGGGATCTGGTGGGTAGGGAAATGGACCTGTCTCAAGAAAGTAATGCATCTGTTCTTAGGTGGAATTGGACTCCTCCTGAAGGACCAGGTGCACAATTTGGGATCACTTCTGGATTCCATGCCAACTGGAGAAGCTCAGATTGTGATAGTGTTCAAGGAGACTCTTTATCACTTAAGGATCTTATATCACTTGCAGTTTTATTTGGAGAGGAAACATCTTGCTTTGACTGTTAATGCTCTAGGATGTAGGGCTGCCTTCAAAGATGATTCAGAAATGTCATTTGGTACAGATATGGCCACACTGGTGTAGTGTGGAGCTCAACAGCCTGCTTATGTGATACTGCACTAGTTGTTGTTGTATTTCCAAGCCGAATCTAAAATGCCAGGGTAGAGTTGTTGTGTTTTTTAATCCTTAAATGGTTTGGGTCCAAATTATATGAAGGAATTATCGGTAGACGCCCTTTGCATGTGCCTGTTGCCAAAAGCATTTAGCCTGGTGAGTACAAGGAAGAAGATCTTTATACTCACCATCAGTCCTTACTGATGGGCCTTTCTCAGGAATCTCTTCCATCTGGGGGTTTCCATTAGGAGATTTCTATTTGGGACTCTTCAGGAAGGCTCTGAAGACATCTGTTTTTGGTAGCCTTTCCATGGCCCTATTTTTTGAATTTTGTTCTTGATTGTACAACATTTTTATCTATATAATCTCTATAGTTGGATTTAAATGTAAATAATTCTGTATTGCTATTTATTTTCTTCACTGCCTTGGAAGGCTTTAATCTGGAAGTGACTTTAAAAGTTATTGTAAATAAACAAATCCTATAGTTAGTCCTAACTAAAGTTTGCTCTTGCAGTATGCCTTGAAATTGTTTCCAACTTATTATAACCCTAAGGCGAACCTTTCAATGGGTTTTCTTGGCAAGATTTGCTCAGAGGGGGTTTGTCTTTGCTTCCTCTGAGACTGAGACTGCTGGACATGCCTAAGGTCACATAGTGGGTTTCTTTGGCCAAGTGGGGATCCAAAATGTGGTCTCCAGAGTGGTAGTCCAGTGGTCAGACTACTACACTATACTGCCTCTTAATACACATAGTGCCCATTAAAATAATACCACACAATTGTTACTGGCTCATTTACTGGAATAATTATATCCTGTTAATAGCTTAGAAACTGAATAATACAGTTTTTGTGTGCAGTAGGGCCATGTAAATAACTTTCTCAAGGACCAGCAAATCCCACATATTTCAGTTACTCAATAGATTCTGTTTTGAGGGTTTAGCTAAAAATGTAATACTTCATTCTACCAGAAAGGACTGTGTTTTTCAGGATAGGCAATCTAGGCATTGTAGTTGCGAGTTAGCAGTATGTATTGGTAACAAGGAAAAGAGGGGAATCGAAATCCTTCCCAGCAACATAGATCTTCATTGTTTTTGTTGTTTTCGTATAGGAGATGTTTGCTACAACTTGTAGTATCGCAGTAGTGGTTGATTATTCTATCTTATTTGAAAGCTTCAAATCTAAACATACTTACTAGCATCTCCAAATGTAATGGAACATTCTTTGAAGTAAAGATGTAGAAGCATGAAGAGCCTGCTATTCTATTCTGGATTTTTAAAACAAACAAATAAATAAAATGTATAATTTAAGATGTTTTTCATCTGAAGAGAGGGGTAGTGTGGAGCTCGATTCATGGACAGTTCTGCTTGGAAGTATAATACAGCCCAATTAACTCCATCTTCTGCTAATAGCTTTTAGGGTTTCTAAGGTTTTGGAGTAATAGTGGACTTGTATAGTCATCGGCTTGTCCAGAGAAATCTATAAATCAATGAGTAAAAATTAAAAGGTTTTCCCCTAATTCTACAATATAACATAATACTTTGTTAGATTGGTTTTTTTTTCTAGAAGAGATTCAGTTTCCAAGCCTGGTCTTCCTTTATTGACAGTCTTGGCAATGAGAATGAAGGAGGTAATTGAGGCAGCAGCTGCTGTGGTGAGGTTAACTGTCCACTAGGAGCTGAGATCCCTCATTGTCGTTGATACGCAAGCAATACTGTCACACCATTCTCAAGAATCAAATTGATGACCAACTCCCTGGGGAAACTCGGCTCTAACAGTATTTGACACAGTGACCTATTAAGGGTTTGCTCTGGGCACTTTTCTATTCCTTTAAAGATATTTAGCTCCATGTAGCATGGGACAGGTTGTTAAGTACAATTATGGAGTTGAAATGGAATCTACTCTTACTGACAAAGTTGCTATTCCTAAAGGCTGACAAAACACTTAGGCTCTGTCATCATAACCTTAGCAGTGGAGGAAGTTCTTCAGCGAAATGATAGCTGACTGTTTGTATGCAGCGTGAAGGGGAATGTCATAGCATTGCAGTCCATCATGACTGTAGCCCTTCCTGGGCAGCAAAGACTATTTTTTGTTCAAATTTCTTCTCACCTGTTTGCCCCAAATTTTGGCAGCAAGGAGGAAAGTTTGGATCACAGTAGTACTTCAGAAACAAAAAGGTTAGAAATTCCCCAAAGGTGAATATTTGTTGGGCAACAGCATTGTGCAGAACTTTTGTGTGTAATACAGAATTGAGATGTGGATGGATCTATGGTTGCTTCAGACTGTAGGCAATTTCTGAAGCTATTTCAGCCACCAAATCAATGGGACTACGTATCTGTCATATAGAAATGATTTGACAGAATGGAAATAGAACTGATAACATAGTTGATGTTTTACCCATTTTATTAGAAAGTTGTTAAGTTGGTGCATGTTGCTCTATACAGAGTTTCAGCTACATATAGGTTCAGCAAGCTATTTATAATAAAGTCATTTATATATTAGTCCCCAAACAGTTAAACTATATTTTTGGAATTTTAGATAGGCACCTTTAATGTTTAAATATCTCCAGTGACATGTCTCAATTCCAGATCATCTTTTCATGTCTATGTATCACTGTTTGACATGCTTCAGTGCGGAACTGATACAAGTACAGTATGTGAGTAGTGTACTGTCATATCAACCATCAGGATAATCTTAACCACAATTAAAGAAAACATTAGAAGAAATATTTAAACATGGAAAGGACACCAAAATTTCTGCAAAGAATGAGACAATGTTGTTCCTTTTTAGAGAATTTGATTGTTTTTATCATCTTTTATGGTTTTACTTATTTATGGTTGAGATTCTAATGATGGCTGAATCAATGATGAAGTACAGTATGAACAATTGCATTATGTCTACTTAAGGCTAGAGATAGATTCCAGAAGACTATAGTCAGTTCTCTCAGTTACTGCATCTTGCCTACACACTGGAGCTCAGTATTAAGTAATCAAAATCATGCCCAAATTAATATTTTCAGTGTTGCATAGGCCAGAATCTGGCCAAACAGATAAAATGCTTTCCTCAAAGAAGGTGAAAGTCCCATCTTACTATCCTGCACTTACCCTGCAATATTAGTTAAATATGAAGTTTTGTATAGGAAGAAAATAATCTTGCCTGAATTTTTGTACAAGCTCTCTCTCTCTTCTTGCATCAGAGGATATAGAACTAAAAACATTGACTCCCTGAGCAGATATCTAGTCCTTCTATTGTTATATCTGACCTTGTAGCAGATCATCAAATTAAGCTTCTAGAATTTCATTTTGGAAATGTGATTCCTCATTCTGTTGCACAGGTATTTTTAACCAGCAGTTAAAAATACCTGTGATTTTTATCATTTGAAGCTAAAGTATAAGCTGGATAAGCAGTCTGCAGTAATTTTACATGTACAATAATGCCAAATTAAAACATATATATTCTTATATAATATACTTTTTTTTTTAAAAAAATCTTTTTTGTGAAGAAAAAGATTACTACCAGCATCCTGAGCATTTCACTCTGTACCTCTTCTTTCAAGAGGAAAAAAAAAGTTGCTTTAGATAGTGTGCCTTCCTTATATGTGAGAGTTCTGGTCCAGGAACCCCCATATAAAAATGTGAGCATCTTGTTCCAATGTGTGCGTACCTGTGCCAGTTCGTTGACTATAAATGGGATGTGACACTTTTGTGCAACCTCACATTCATGCATGCAGAGATCACACCAGAAGAAGGTGTGCTGTAATTAGTTTCCCTTTTCCAATATCAATCTGATAGTTTGTTCAAGCAGCGGTAGGGAAATATATGTTTGGTACTGGTTTTTTCCACTTAAATCTTCTTCTCTTGCTTGCTTTCTCTTTAAGAAATGCTTTGGTGTGGGATAAACTGCTGGCTTGCCTCTGTAGATTTGTTGTATGCATTTGCTCAGTAATCTTCATACTTGCTGTTCTTCTCTCTATTGCATGATTGATGATATGTCTTACAGTTGAAGTCTAATAGCAGCCTAAAAATAAATGGGAAAGTGATCGACTATCTTCAGTAGGATTTTGCTTGAAGAGGTAAAGTACTTTTAACAGTAAAACTGAAAATGCTTAATAGCTACTGTTTGTCCTTGGTGCTGAGAGGTGTGTTTAGGTATATAGTTTTGAGATTTATATCTGAAAGGAGTAGGTCACTTGCCATGCACCTGAAATAACTGACAGGCCTGTCCATTGAGTTTGTACAGAGGCATATCTAGAGTGGGGCAAATAGGGCTTGTGCCCCAGACAGTAATGCTGGGGAGTGCAAAAAGGGCAGGGTGGGGGTGAGGGTAGGCATAAGCAAGTGGGGCTCGATTTCCATGCTTGCCCTGGGTGCTGTTTACGCTAGATATGCCACTGAATTTGTATAAATGTTGTGGGCTCTTGCACATCTTTTTGGTCTGCTGTACATTGCTACCCACTTCTGCAGCCATATTCCTTGTGTCATTCCTTTCTAGCATTTTCTCTGCTGTTTCCTTTTCTCTTCCACAATCTTTCTAGTAGGAATACCTGCGACTTTCTTACCACTGCCACTGCCACTCCTTTGAGCGATCCTACTGGAATGGTAGAATCAGAAAGTAAGAAGGAACTGAAAGGGGCCTCTAGTCCAACCCCCTGCCATGCAGGGGTGCACAACTAAAGCAATCTCAAGAGATGGCCATCCACTCTGTTTTTAAAGATTGTCAAAAACAAGAGTCTGCCACCCTCCAAGGATGTTGAACAGCTCTGTCTATCAAGAAGTTCTTTCTAATGTTCCAGTGGAATCTTTTTTTCCTTGTAATTTGTATCCATTGGTTTGTGCCCTAAGAACAGTAGAAAACAAGCCTTTTCCATCTTCAATATGACATGTCTTCAAATATTTAAAGATGGTTACTATATCATCTCTCAATCTTCTCCATGCGAAACTCCAAGCTAAACTCCAGGCAAAACTATATACTAGCTACTTCTAGATCTATTGTGTATTTACTACCTTGGATAGATTGGCAGGATATTACCAAAAGGACAACATTCTTGTACCATAAATAATTGTATAACTGAGGTCTTTTGGCTAGCATATATCTTTCCTATCCTGCTTTGAATCTCTTCTGAGTGCAGAATGCTTTTTCCTCCTCTATTCATCTAGTTGTGATAGAATGGGCATTCCATCACCACTTTAATGTAAAATAGCAGAACCCAGGAACTGGTGGTGGTAGGGGGAGATTCCTTACAAGGGCTGGATTCAGCACAATGCAGAAAACACAGCAGGGCAAAATAAAAAAAAATAACTAGCAAACCACGCAGGTTAAACATGCATGGATTAAGGCAGAGACTGCTAACTGTAGTCCCCTAGATTTCATTAGGTACTAACCTACATCAGTCCCAACCAACATGCCCAGTAAGCAGAAATGATGGGAGTTGCATTCCAACATCTGAAGGATCAATCTGTTGGGCCCACTGATGAATTAATAAATGACAAGAGGATAATTATAACAAAATTTGTACCATTACCAGCAATCCTGGAGTGTTGCAAACTGAAGGTCATGTAGGATGCCTGCTGGCCTACACGTCATGCAGTCTTCTTATGGTCAAATGATGTGGTGAACCAGCTAGTAAAGACCCCTTCCTTAAGACTATGGTTGAACATTTCTGTGATGTCAAGAATACGCTTTTTAATTTCATAGCACAAACTGCTGCCACCAAGTGACATGCACACACAGAGTAAGGAAATTCTAGTGAAATTGCAGCTTATAATATTGCTTATGTACATAGTAGCATTGTTGGATTAAACAGAGTAAGACCCAAATGCATTTGAACACCACAACAAATTTTTGCAGGATGAGGTAGTGCATCATTCTATTTTTTTTTCCACTGCTGTTTGCTCTACGTCTGAAATTACTTTTTTTTTTAATAACTGCTCCAATTGATTTTTATGTGAATGAAGATAAATAAGGTTGAAATGAAGCTAAAATAATAGAAAATAGAAGATATTAGTCATTTGGGCTACTTGCCTGTCAATACATTGCTTGATTTGGCTCATTAGTTAAGAAAATGGGGATTTATACTGTAATAGTTTGTCGGAATTGGAGACAGAGGGGTTGAGGACAAAAGAATAAAATCCCTGTTTCCTGAACTAGTTTAACATGTATAAGGCAAGCTTAAATATACTAATGATGGTAGTTTGTGCATGTCAGATTTTTGTTTGGACATTGCTTTTGGGTAAACAATCAACAGTTGTGTTAACAGTTGGAGGAGGAACATTCAGATGGTGATAAATGATCAGTAAAGATCATTACAGAATGATAGAGTACCTACTTTGAATGGGTGAGATCCTGCCTTCAGTCCTTATCATTGTTAACTGAAGGGTATTGGAAAACAGAATTGCAAGAAGGGAGTCTGCTTGGAAGTCTGCCTGACTGTCAGGTGGTCTGATCCAATCAGATACATGTTTTGACCAGTTGTCAAAAAATGTTTCATATGTAAACAAGATTGGCTTGAGATATCTGTATACGTAGGGCTCCTCATTAATTTTGGTGCAGCTTTGAAGTAAAAATAATACTGGTGATACCATGTTCTCTAGAACTATATAAATGGAAATATAAAGATCCCCTCGCCACTTTTAAATGTGGTTCAGGGGCTGTTGCTGAAGCTCCTTGCACATGTAAGGAGCAAACCCAGTAAAGAGTTGCCTGCAGGTGTCAAGATGTTTAGATGAGCATTTTCTAGTGTGTTTTGTTTAGAAAATTTTTACTTTAGTAAGAGATATTTATCTACCTGGTTTATTACTTTATTATTTATTACTTTCGTACCTTACATTTCTGCCAAAAAAACAAAAGCAAAAACAAAACAAAACCTGCTTAGTTTTGCGCACTCTCATTTTATCTTTACAGCAGCCCTATGAAATAGGTTAGGCTGTGAAGTACTGACCAGAGGTTGGAACTTTTTTTTTTTACTGCTTCTCACAGGTCCTCCCAGCATGCCTGGCTGTGGGTCAGGCTAGCTGATGGATTTGGGAAGCTATATTTTCACAAGTAACTTCTTGGAGCTTTGATTGTGATAGGCCCAATGTCACCTAGTGGGATTTATGTTTCATAACTATGGAGAGGAGTAAAAATGACTAAAATTGCCCATGCACCAATGTCAGAAGTGAGCTAAAGATGTCACTTGGAAACATCTGCTGAAATGGTGAAGTTGCTGCGATGAAACAGCTTTCCTAGTCAGAACTTGTATGGCTGCCTGATCATCCCAGCATTTGTTGCCTGAAGCAACTGCCTTATTTTGCCACCTTCGTTGATTTTAAGCAGTTTTTCCACTGGAACAGAAGCTAGATGCATTTTATAGGGAAACAGGAAGTATGTTCCAAGCCAGATAATGGCTTTTCCTAAATGCTATCTTACTCAATATGGTGGTCTGTGGACCTCTGTTGATCTGCTGCTGGTCCACATTGAGTTTCCAACAAAGAAAAGAAGTAGCCAATGAGCACAAATATGGCGCTGGCCCCTCACATCAGACAGCTTAAGAAGCACTGCTTTAAGGAACTTGGGTAGAATATGGCACAACAAGCCTTTATCCAGTAACATCTGAAGAGCCATATTCTCCACTAGGAACCTGCCTGGGTTTCAATGTCTCTGTTGAGGCCACTGTCTTAATCCTGCTGTCGCTAGAGGCGTGCGATGAGAGACTCCTGGACTCCTTCCCTAGGCAGAGGTCCCTTCTGGTTGTACTTCCTTGACAGATTAAGACTTATTTATTTGAGCAAGTTTCTTGGAACTGAGTATTTATAGCAAAAGGGCTTTTAATAGTGTGCTGTACTTGTTTTTATCTTTCTTGTCTTTTTAACGGGTATGTCTGATCAATCTGGAATGTCCTGATCAACCTTGAATACATATCCCATTTATTCTTACCATAAGTACATTCAGTGTTATCTCTTGAGGTTCATGGTAGGAGAGGGGGAAGCAATATTATGTTCACAAAGGTAGGTCCATTAATCAGTGCACTAAATTCTTGATGAGTAGAATGGCAGATGAAGAACTCTTGCTGAAGTCTTTTGGATGGCTGACTGACAGATCAATGCTAGGATCGGTAAGGAATTGCCAAAGTAATGCAGTTGGAGTGTAAAATCCAGCTGAAATTCTTTCCTGTAGGAAGCAAATCAACTTGTTAATGGACAAGCCACTAACTGTTAATAGATTTGCTAATTAGCCTAGGGTAACCCCTTAATGATTTAGACAGTTTGATGTATTAATTATTTCACAGTACTTGAGGTATACTCTACTATAGTGACTTTTTCTTAACTTTAAAAAAATCAGTATGCGACAAAGAAAATGCACAGGAAAAATACACTTTTTGATTGGTTTATGGGATGGTTTTGCTAATGTAATGGGACGACACCCATGTCTGGAAAAGGTGGACATTCTTGTGTTATCAGAAGCTAGTTTGCATGTATCAGTAGTGCTTCTGTTGCAAATCTGTTTTTAAAGAATGTGCAGTAGTAGACCAACATGTACAACAGTAGACACACTGTGCATGCATGTATACACAGACATATACAGATCTTATTTCTTCTATTTATAAAGTTCATACTTATAAAAGCATGAAGTTAGTGTTGATACCTACATAGCCCATATAAAATCAGTGTTGATATTTACATATCCCAAGCCACACCACCTATACGAGAGTTGTGCAATGTGGGTGCTTGTGTAGTTTCCAAACCTGTGGAACTGCCGACTCCAATCTGCTCTCAGATCGGGGTGATCAACTGCTGGGATTAAGGGGATACATGACTTGGAAGCCAATTTTTAACTTGTTTCCTGATGAAAAGAAGTTATCTTATGGGCTTAAAATGGTCCAGCTCCCCTATAAACATGATAAAATTTCCCCTTTTGGGGCCATGAGGGCATTTTATGACAATTTTAAAAAAATCTTTTTGGATGCTGGGAGATCCTAGGGACACAAAAAATGGCCTTGGGACCACAAATGCCCTGCAGGCTTCACTTTCACTAACTTTGTTTTAGATGGATACCCCCTCCCCGAGTTCTTCCAATTAAAATAATATGGACCCATCTTATGTTTTGGTATTTAATAGATGGAGAACCTTCTTGCTCACAGAATTTGCCATTTGCTCTCTCCTACATAGTATGCATGCTTTTATTAGGGCACCCTGGTGGAGTACAATTATGATTATGTTTAACCAAATGTCAGGCCACTGAGTATAGTAGTATTTACTTCCAGGTTCAAATGCAAGAGATTGTGGCCTTAGTTTCCCTTGCTGAGGAGGGAGAGGGTTGAGGAAAGCTGCATATTGGTGGCTACTGGCTTCCCTGGCATAGGGACAAAACCCTGTATATAGGATGGGGGAAGAGAAGCTATTTATTTGTTAGGTAGTCATCATTTTGAGAAGAATGTATACATAAAGCTAAAATTAATCACATTTTCTTCACTTAAAACATTTATTTTACTTATGCTTAAATGATACAAATTACACTGAATAAAATGTATTTGTTGACTGTTTGATAATAAATCTATTTAGATGAATTACAAACCTAAGAGACACTGCTGACATTTTCTTATGAATCCCACTGCTTGAATTAATATGCATGTAAATATGTATACACAGAAACAGAAGAAATAAGGTTAGTATGCATGTACTTCCTAAAGCTTTAAATTTTGATAACAGCTCTTCTAAATAATATAACTTATACTCTGTATAATTAAAGCCTAAGATACTATTAAATTTAGGATCAAATTATAATACTACTGTTAAGAAATATTCTTTATAAATATTCCTTTTGGATAAAGAGAAGTTAAAATTAAGATTCCCTGAAATTCAGAGGCTGAAATATCAAACTTATTTAAAGGGTGATCTGGAAAAGACACAAAATGATTAATATGCCATGGTGAAATTCATTTTTCTATCAGGTTATTTCATTACATATTAAAAGGAGTATCACTAAATTAAAAAATATTTTCTCCAGTATTCATTGCCTTTATTTGCCATGTAGTACTGGCTGGAAGGATATATAAGTAGACATATTAAAGCAGCTCCAATTTCTCTGAAAGGTCAGTTTTGTAATTTGAACACTAGACAAATAATGGTAACATTTGCGTGGCTAAAATTTGCTTTTGTTCCACTAATGAATAATGAAAAAAATGAATAATGAAAGGATAGTTTACATTTTTGCAAAGGTTGGTGATCCCCTCATTTTTTCATTGGTTTTCTGCTGATAATATATCTAAATGAACTTCAGTTCAATTACCATAAATGCCATCTAATATTTAGTTAATAATGACCCTTATTCCCTGTGGTCTGGCTCATGATCGCCATTCTGCCTTGTACCCTAGAAACCTTCAAAGTAGTTGAATATTGCATTTTTGTGACTGAAATTGGAAGAAGGATCTTCTCATGTTCCCCCCTCCCTGTTAACCTGTCTGTCTGTCTAGCCATCTCAGGTTAGAAGAAATATTTTAACATCATATTAAACATTAATAACTTAGAATGGTTTTCATAGAGAGCTCGTTTGACATTGTGAAACAGTTTAACTAATTCACAGGCCATTTTAAAGTGCTGAAATAAGAAACCCTAGCAGGAAATTCACATTTGAAGTAGTGTGCATGTGCTATTACTGTTCTCCTGTAGAGTTCAGAATAAAATATACATGGAGAAGGATCACTCATTAATATCAGCTTTATTGTTTCCTATGAAGTAAAGAATGTGTGTTGAGTTTTCTTTCTGCAGAATTTAACTTTTCTTAGAGCAAATTA
The DNA here is from genome assembly GCA_948474755.1 of Ctenosaura bakeri. Classification (NCBI taxonomy): domain Eukaryota; kingdom Metazoa; phylum Chordata; class Lepidosauria; order Squamata; family Iguanidae; genus Ctenosaura; species Ctenosaura bakeri. The sequence continues at coordinate 456,690 of CAOLHI010000255.1, read as the reverse complement.
TCTCTGGCTTAATGTATGCAATTTTTAAAAATATAAAAGCAAATAATACATGCTGGATATCATCATATTGAAGTATGGTATTTTATTCAAATACCAACCATTTCATGATTTAAATAGTCTCTTAAATTTGATTCTTATTTAAATGTGTGTCCTTAGGAAAATATATCATTGAACTGTATAGAATGGAGGACATGTGGCTCAGCAGTACTCCATGGTGAAAGGACTGTGGGATTATTGTTGATGGTAAATTGAACATGAGTCAGCAGTGTGATAATGCAGCAAAGAAGGCAAATGCTTCTTTAGCTTGCTTTAATAGAAGCATGGCTTCCAAGTCAACAGAAGTAATAGTCCCACTATATTCTGCACTGGTCAGGCCTCCTCTGGAGTACTGTGTTCAGTTCTAGGCACCTTATTTTAAGAAGGATATAGACAAGTTGGAGCAGGTTTGGACAATGGCAACAAGAATAATATCATTAATATTATATCGTTAATAATATCATATCATTAATATCAGGTTTGTTGATTCATATGAACTAAAGTATTTATGTGGAGTTTTCTTTGTGCAGAAATTACCTTTATGTAGAACAAATGATTTCTGGCTTAATGTAAACAACTTTTAAAATATATAAGTAAATATTGTATGCTGAATGTCTTAATTTCATACTGAAATGCAGTATTTTGAGAATCCTCAAAAACCAACCATTTCCCTATTTAAATGTTCACACATGTTTGATTCTTGTTCAAAGATGTGCCCTTAGGAAAAGGTAATATTGAAATGTGCCTTGTGATCCAGTATCATCTTTAGATAGCATGTTAATATATGTCATTTGGAACTGGAATAGAATTTGCATTGATTTGGGATCAGTGGTGAACACAACTGTCCCTGGCTCTAGGCGTACAGATCATTTAGATTCTCAACTGAAGTTTGTTCCAGATCAGTGTATTTATCAACTCTACAACTCCTTGCCTTTGCTTACATCTTCTGTTCCTTCCTGGTCATCTCTTGTTTACTGTGGTATGGATTATGTAGATTAAGTCTGAAGGTCTGAATGTTAAGGTAGAAAGTCCTAGGGGAGAGGTTTGGGTTTAAGAGCCTTCTGGATTCATCCCATCTCGTACTTAAAGAACACTGAAAGAGGGTTTCATGTAGTTTCTGGACTGCTAATGTTAAAAATCTGTGTACTGAATAAAATTTACTGTAAAGCAGCAAAATCTGTGCAAAAAAAAAGTGTGCAAGTCAAACCAAATATTAATTTGGCATACTTACTAAACTACGCTATTCAGAGTTTTGACTATTAAAGATTATTGTATAAATGGCTAAGTTTGTGTTGTGGGTGACTTAAAATCTGACAATCTGAAATATTGCTTTTCATTTCATTTTGTATTTTTAGCTCTTTGCCATATTTTTTTTTCTCATAGGTTTACTGGGATTAGTATTTCTTTACATATATATTTGCACCCTGGCCAAGAGTAGCTGGATTTAGATAATTTATATCAGTTTATTAAGCCAAGATATCTATGAACTTTTGCTCATATATGCAGACTCTTTGCTCCACCCCACCCTCCCCGCAACAAGCTGAAGCAAAGCAGGGAGTCTGTAGCAAGCTATCATTTTGCGTTCTAGTCGGACCAGAATTAACCTATGTTTCCTAGCTATATTAAACGTTTGTAACCATTATTTGAAAGGTGCTGTAACATCCTGGCTTGTTCTCAAAGCAGTAACCATAGTTTCTCTGTCCTACAGCTAGAGACTTTCTAATTTGGTTGGGACTTGCTGTGAATTGAAGAACAAAGAGGCAGTATTTGTGAACAAGCCTGGGCATATCTGTATTTACTAAACTTAAGATACGATTGTCTGAAATGGGCCAGTCTCTCCTCAAACTTTTGTGAAAATATAGTTGGAGTGGAATGTAAGGCTCTTCATCAAATAACAAGTGATGGGAGAGCAAAGTGAAGAAAGAAAATGATGGCACGTTAGTAATGACTTTTAAACCTAAAACTCACAAAGTAATTATTAGAGAAGGAGGAGAAGGAAAATTTAAACCTGTCTAGCTAAACAAAAAGGCTCTCTAATGTACATTTTCCTTGAAGCATGATTTCACTAGTATCTACTCCCAGTACCATCTATCTCTATCTCAGAGCAATGCAGAAAATGAAGACTAAAGATTTCCATTCAGTTTCTAACAATTAAGCTGTCTCTAGTGTGAATCTGTGAAGAAGCCAAAATAAGGTACTTGTTACTCATATGTTTACAAATGTTTATCCTGTGTATTGATTTCTTTATCTTTTTCCTTAGTTTTTCTTCTGTAATTTATGCATACCTACAAGTTAAGAACACACTCCATGAAAGCTAATAAGTTGATCTTTTTCTTTTTTCTTTTTTTGTCTTGTTTTCAAACTGCTTCTTGTTCTAGTTGGTTTTGGGGGTCTATTAATATGTATGCAGTATACTTTTATAAGTACTTTGAAGACAAAAGGTGTTCCTGACACTTCTTTGAGCCTTTGCTGTGTTGTTATGCAATTCATATTTTTCATTTGAATGATTTACTTTTATTACAGTTAATTGGTTCCCATGTGTAAAGAAGCTGAATATATCATTACATGGCAAGTAATTTTCTTTCATTTTATACTCTTGCTGTGAATAGCATTTGTTTTAAAAATCAAAGGTATTATCTGTTCCACAATAGAAAGGCAGACTTGTTCCCACTGACAGTTCATTATATTGCAATTTACCAGTACTAATGACTGCAGGATCAGGCATCACTTCTTAGTAAACTTCCTACATCTTCATCTATTCTTGGCATGGCAATGTCAATTGTTTCCATGGTGGGTTGTCCTTAATCAGTAATTTCCTTTTATAAAAGAACAATCTAAGAGGTAGATTGATTGACCAGGAAAGGGATCATGGGGTTATAATGAATGCTGACTTGTCTGGGAGAAGGCAAAAATTCCATGTTGGGTTTTATTAGAAAAGCAAGTGAAAGTAAAAGTGAAAATCTCACAGTTCCTTTATACGGACTTGTGACAGAATCATACTTGGAATACTGTGTATTATTCCACTTAAAAAGGATATTGTCAAACTGGAAAAGGGAAACTCATCAACAGATATGAAGAAGTTTCTATTCCAGGTTGTTTTTCTGGTCTTTGGGAAAAGGAAATATCTACAACGTGGCACAGCTGCACAATTTTTGAACATCAGGGGTACGTGTCTCAGTAATAACTAATAGATATGCATCCTATGTGCTGCTTCCTATGGGGGACCTGAGCTATGCCAGCTATTTCTGCTTCAAGATTTCTTGTAGTTTGGAAGACAAAAAACTACCTACATTGACCAGTGTCTCTTCTGAGTTAATCATATACAAATCTCATCTACCAGAGAAGTTTAGTACATAAAAGAGCACCAACTCCTGTTATCATTAATAGCTGATTTTTCTTTGACATTGTGAGAGAAAAGTCTGCTGTCTCAGACCAAACAATTGCCCAGCAGGACATTTTCTTTACCATGGTTGTCAACAGATGCTTCATGAAAACTCATAAGCAGAACATGTGGGCAGTGTCTCTTTCCTTCTGTTGTTTCCCAGCAGCCAGACAAGCTACCTCTGATCCTGGAAGGAGTGCACGGCTGATTATAACTGATAGCCTTACCTTCCATGGATTTCTCTAATCTCCTTACAATGATGGCTGTTCACAACATTTTGTGGTGGAGAATTCCACAGTTTAATATGCACTCAGTGAAGGGGTCTTCCCTTGTATCTGTCCTGAAATACCATTCAGCTTTGTTAGAGAATCCTGGCTTCCAGTATTCTAGGAGAGCGAGAAAAAATTCTCTTTATGCTTTCTCTACACATGCTATGAACCTCTGTAAACATGTTATAAGCACCTGTTACATTCTTTCCTTGTGGTTACCCTTTTCTGTAGTTTTCTAGATCTGAAATATCATTTTGAAGATGGAACAATCAAAACTATATACATTACAAAGGATATCATAAAATATGTAACTATTGCAAACACACAAAAACAACATTTTGTCCACATCCCATTCCCTCAAAGTATAACTCAAATCCCATAGAGCTGTATTTAGATTGAATTGTATGCAACATGACTGCACAAGCTGACTTCCCCACTCTCTTCCCTTCACTGTCCATGGAAGAAACTTACACCTAATCCTGAGATATCCTATGGGTGCCATAGTCTACCCATTTGTTAGAGTTTACTACCTCCTGTGGTAACAATGGAAGGGCTGTTTTGGGAAGGAAGGGATAGGAAAGTCTTTTTGTGTCAACCTTGTTGCATGTTTCTAAATCTGTACCTAGTATATGTTATTCATATCACAGTGAAATTGAAATGTGGACCACAATTGTGTTTAATGTCTAATAGTTTGATCTTCCATTGTGTCCTTAGTAGCTGGCAGTGAATATTGCATAGCATTCCATTGTGAAATTTCACAGAGAGAAATAATTTTGCTCTTAAATATTGATGTGTTATCTGATATGTTGCTTCATGACTCATCGTGATTTCTAGTGCCATAAAGGAACCCATTTGGGATTATCTCTCCTTCTTCATTGGTAAGGACTTTTTGCAGTAAAGCAGAAATTGCTGCTTAAAATGTATCACCGATAGCAATAACCCAACCATCAGTAAGAAGACAGTAAAACTTAAAATTAAACAATACAGAGACGATTAAAAGAATAGCATGACACCACATACCAAATCCAGAAAGACAAGAATATCAAGTTTTTATGTGATCAGATCTTGACAGTTTTCATCTTGAAGGCAACTCACGAAAGAATTTGTGTCTGTTATTAATTTTTCATTGATATACCAAACCCAAAAGATAACTTAGTGATAAAAGCAGCAAGACTCTGCTAAATAAAATTAGAAATGAAGTTATTTTTAAAAGCACTATTGATTGCATGTACCATATTTCTCCACTTCACTGTGATTAGCTTCAGAAGAAGACAAAGGGGCGTGATGGGATATTGACTACCTTGGGACATATTATTTAATTAGTCTTAGACAAGTGACCTCACATCTTCTCTAGGAAGACATTCAAAATGTTCCTTCCCAGCAAAGGAATCATTTATGAACACAGTCTTCCATCTTCCTATCATATTAATCCGGTCCACCTTTGTAATGTCATGAAAGAGAAAAACAAACTGCTCATATGAATCATGCAGGATGTCATGCAGAGTATGGTTTGTGTCATCTGCCTTGAGGATTGTTGGTGTCCACAATGAATTGATGACATGCCAATGGCATCACAAGATGATGACTATGATTAGGGTGTAGGACTATATTCATTCTTTTTATTTTAATTTAAAGTCTAAAAAATACTCATCAGCTGCAGTATATAAAAATACACTGTAAAATTTAACCTTAAAGTGCAATTTAAACATTCAGAAACCAAATAAAGAAATAGATTTGGGACAGGAGCCTTAAGAAAAAAAGAATCTGGAGTTTGAAGCAGACAGAGAGCAAGTTGGTATATATCTATACAGTTTGCCCTCAACTTTTGTGGGGGTTAGGAGCACAGGAACCCGTGAAAGTGGAAAAAATCATTAAACTAGCCCCCCCGAACATGTATGCTACAGACTCTGCTGCCTCTCCTTCACCTTTCTATTTACCAACTCAGCCAGCCCATCCAGTCCAGTCCTGCCCCCAGGTGGATCTGCAGCACAGACGCTGTGCTCTTTGCTACCACCATCACTGTCACTTCCTAAAGTGGAGTGCTGCTGAAAGCTAGTGAAGTCCTGCAGGCTCTATTTCCTGGCTTCCTTTACTGGCATTTCTTGGAACTGAGATGGCTGGGTTGGGAGAGGTGCAGTTCAACTACTTGAATTTTTATTCTTATCAACAGAAAACTTCTCAGGGTCTTTTTTTTTTTTTTTTTTTTTCTGGAGTGGAGAGTTTGAGGGGTAATGAGGGAACTTTAGGAAGATTTGTAGCTGTGGGTGCATGTCTGAGGGAATCCATCAGGAAGTGGCTGTTAGGGATGAGAGAAATAAAATATATTTTAGTTTCTGCAGTATTATTAACATATATGTATTAGCTTATGACACATTTTAGATATTCTTACACATATATTGTGGTATATTTTATATTTGAGCTCCAGTAATACAATAAGTCTAAGAAGGAAGATTTTAGATAGCAGTGTCAACAAAGGCCTCATTGAGGTGAACAGCCTGTTACCCTGTATGTTAGGGGTCCCGGAAGGGGCACCCAAATTACCAAATAAAAACACAATTTAGCTTGAGCACTCTCTTGGCTAAATGAGAGGTAGGGTAACATTAGCAAGAATCTTTAACCCTATGTATACAGCGTCAGGTCAGAGAGCGGCTAGACAAGGTTTTCAAAGTAACAAACAATATTTTATTAAAGACAAGAAACACGCACGACAAGACATAAACTAACTAGCTGAGAAATAGAAACGGAGAGCTTTTCGGGAAGGGCAATATGACACCTGGTCTCGTGGTCCTGGAGAGAAGCGGGGTTCCGGGGAAGAAAGCTCAGTGGGGCTCGCTGAGGGGAGTTTCCTTAGACAACCGGCAGCAAGGCAGGTTGGAAGTCCAAAGTAGTCCGAAGACGTCCCAAAAGTGGGGACCTTATATAAGGTGGACTTTACCTACAGGCTATGTTATGCTTAGTGAGAACAAAGGAAATTTGGAGTTGGACAAAGGAGTTGGAAAAGGTCAAGTTTTGCATGATTGGTTTAGCTCTTGATGACAACAGCGTGGCCGGATTGTTAATAGCTCGATACAAAGGAATGGCTTGGCTCTTGGCTGTGTGGCTTTGTGTAAATCCGAGCCGAGCAGAGCTGGTTTGCAGGGAGGTTTTTCCCTAAAGCAACGGAGAGGCTTAAGTTGCTTGCCTGAATGGGGTCTTGGAATGTACAACCATTAATGGCCACACCCATACATGCTTGTCCAGGGGACCTCTGCAAACACGTGGAGTAGGGTGGCAGAGAAAGATCAAGCAAAGACCAAATTATTTGATATCAAAAAGGATATCTAGTGCTCTCACCCGACATATCATAACCGTGATAACAAGCCTACTGTTTTGTTCTGTTAAGGGGTTAACATGCCTTTAAAAAACAGATTTTTAGAGCTGGCAGGAGGAAGACCTTGAATCTTCAGGTGCAGAGAACCAGATAGATAAAGATGAGGTGTCCTCCTCTCTTGGGACTCTTGGGAGGCACCCGCAAGTCTGAAGGTCAACAAAACTGTAAGGAGTAAACTAAGTTGATAAAGAAAAACAAGACAGAAAGTTGGCACTGTTTAGTAAAGGGGCAGCTGTAGCTTTGGGGTCCTGTCCAAGGGGAGGGAAACCTGCGTTGGGCAGGGGGATAAAATGTCAGCTGTTCCATGGTGGGGGGTCCTTCTCTCTCAGGAGGCACCCGGGTCTGCAGAGACGTATTTATTCTTGAATAAACATTTGGTGCTTCACCCAATCCTGTGTTAAATTGTTTTATGAGTCTTATCAGCTATTTCTTACAGGGAGGAGGGTGCTGTTGAGGAGGATGAGTGACGATGAGGACGAGGATGCAGGGAGGCCATCAAAAAGACGATGTGCATCTGTGATTGCTTTAATTATCCCCATTGATTTCGAGTGGACAGGTTAATTTTTTCCCACCACCTGGCTTGCCCTCTGGTAGCTCAAGGGGTGGTGTGTGTGTGTGTGTGTGAAGGATACATCAAGAAAGTTACTAAAAAGGAGGGAGGGAGAACCAGTGAGTGAGAGAAAATAACTTCCTTTACACTTCTCTGCTATTTGATCGCAAGGAAAGCAGAAAGTGTTCGGAGTGAGGGAATATGCGTGTGTGTCTGTGTGTGTGTGTGAGAGAGAGAAGAGGGGGATTGCCTTGCAGCACACTTCTTCAAAGTCTGTCCTAAGAGCTTCTTTCCCAAGTGCGGACCCCCTGGGGAGAAGACCTCCCTCCCCACACATGACCCTTCCTCCCTCCTCCTCCTCCCTTCCCCACCATTCCCATCCCTCTGCTGACAACTGTCTCTTCAACAAGAAGGAGCAAACTGGTCCACCAGAGAAGAGAGGAGGATACAAGAGACTTGTGAATAATCAAATTTGCAGAATTTAAACCTGCAAAAGTTGAGGGCTGACTATATACATATATTTATATAGATAGATAGATATTCTATAATTTGTCTTGTGATGCAAATTCTCATTGATAAGCACAAACAAAGGCCAGATAGGCACCAAGTAAATAATATCCCACCACCTACTTTTCAGGAGTTTGCATCCTTGGATCTATGATTAAATATCTGGGTGGGTATCCATATTATCCCAATGGTACAGTAACTTTATTAGCATCTCTTTCCTTTCATTACATCAGGAAATAGATCTGCATCACGGCATAATTTTCTCTATTCATATTAGCAAATTCCCCAAGTTCCTTTTTCCCTGGATTAATATTGTCATGGAAGTCTCCTAGAAGTGTTTCTGTCCTTGTAAAGAAGTTGCTTTCAGGTTGTGTGCCTTGTCTCTGCTAAAGAAAATGCTTTCAGTACTATTTGTCTTAGAAACAAAGCACATAATCTGTTGTGTCTTGTTTTTTACTTTATAGAAGAATCTGTTTTTGCTGCCACGGCAAATTTGGAGTTGAGGGTGATCCGGGCGGGGTGGGGGTGGTCTCCAAAACTGTAGGGCGGGCACATGTTTCCTGCCAGATATGGGTAGATAACAGTCTCAGCTTCCTCCCAAAAAGTTGTTTGGTTGCCCCCTCTGTCATTCACATTTCATATATCCTGAGAATTATAGCATTCCATAAAGATTTCCTGTGAGCTGACTGAAGGAGATTATTTTGAAGAAATTTTTAGAAAGATTCAAACCAGATTTCTGGCCTATATTAATTACTGGTTCATTGAAAGCAGACCCTACAAAAGTTCTACCTAATTCAGCTCCAAATTAAATAGTTATTTTTAAAGAATACATCCAAAAGAAATCAGAATAAAGATTCAACACTCATAACAAGAAGAAAGAGAAGAGAATCTGAATAGTATACAGCTAGCTTGGGTAATATTCAGACTTGACTCATGCAAAGTACCTGAGTACCCAAAGATGGCACCTTAAGATGTCACTTTTGACTCCTCTTCTGCTTCTTGTGGCCTCACTTAATTATACTAAAGTTTTGATCATAGCTGGAAATTGTTGCTGCTTAGGCCCATCTATTCATGTAACAGGCATAACATAATTCTCTTTATTGTCCTACTATTGTTCCTTCTTCTTCTTTTTTCCCTCAAAGTACCCCGAAGCCCATAAATAACTCAAAATTTCCACTCCACTGGTCATGCCTGTGGTTAAAAGTCTTAAGCCAGTTGTTTTCATCCTTGACAGTTTAAATAAAATTAGAACTTGAGGCATGGCACCTGTCTTAATTCCCCAGTAAGCTATTTATTGAACTACAGGCAGTCCTTCAAGTACCTGCATTTAGCTAACAACTTTGTGCTTGCGTCTGTATAAAGCCTTAATTTTCCAATCTGAAAACAAATAAGAGGGCTTGCAAAATCCTACATGTGGCAAAAAATTATGCTCACATAAACAAAGACAATGATGTGAGAAAGTGTTTATAATCGTAATGAATGATATTTTCAGTGTGTTTTATGCTGATGAAGAGCCACTGATTGCCCTAGACAGGAGCTGACTTCTTCTCTGCTTCAGAGCTTTTAGGAACTGGGTAATAGGAGAGAGACTGGGTGCCCCAGTGTTATTATACATTTCCGTTGTATCCTCAAACTATTTTTGAAACTAACAATGGTTTGCAGATAACTAAGGTTGGGGGAGCAGTTTAACCCTGGAGGTAGATTTCTAGAAAAAGGCTTGTAACAATGATGCTATGGCCAAGCAAGATGGAGGCATAGGACAGGTCCAGTTGCTATTACCAACTAAAGTAGACTTGATGAATTAAGAGAATTTACGTGTGTTGATTCAGCAGCTCGAGTCTGCTGGAGTCAGGACTAGCAATTGGGTTTTGGCTGTTATGTGTGCTGTAGAAGAATTGTATGGACTGCAATATGCCTACATTCCTCTGTGGATCAGATGATGTAGTTGTTGATAACATGAGCCATGACAATAACATGGTCCACGAGATTTGTTTAGCTTTGCTTTTGGTTAAGGAAAAGATGGATTTCTCTTTGACATGCAAACCCTTTTTAAAAATTAAAATGTTTAGAAGAACGAACGCATTTGTTAAAATGTTAATTAAAATCTCATTTCTGTTTGTTCTTCTGTGTTGCTTTATCAATTTAGTTTTTTAATGATAAAATGGGATCTCTGCAGACTAATTGAAAGTGGCAACAAATTCTGTATCAAATATATTAGTTCATTCAGCTCCATTAGTTCCATTAGTGGATTTCCATTTCCCAGTAGACCTTCCAGAACCTCTGGAGATGCCACTAAATTATAGTTTGCATGTGCTATTTAATAATGCTTTCTCTTAAAAATCATATGGAATTTAGTTATTGCATTATAATAAGGCCAACATCAATGTGTTTCTGAGCTCTTTGAGTTAAATTATTTTCAAGCTGAATTAATAGTGCTCTATTAAAGAGACAGAAATGCTGTGAAAGACCAAAAGATTCTGAATGACTGCTTGCACCATATTCCTTAAATGCCATAGACAAAAACAAACCCCAGCAAACAATCCCAAACACATTTGTTGAGGATCTGAGTCTCACATTTGTCCAAGTTAAATTCCTTGATTCTTTGCTTTTTGAATTGCTGAGGCGAGTGACCTGTAACAAATGAGAAATAGGAGAGCTAGTACCAGTACATTATGGTTGACATGATTTTTAAAGAACCCTTCCGTTTATTCTGAAAGGAGCAGAAGTTAACCCTCAGATAGTGTTGAGATTTATATCACATTTGCACTGACAACCTTGCCTGTACAAAGGTGAAGAACTACATCCATGACTTTCTTCCTCCCCTGCTCAGTTACTCTGCTGAGCTTGGCGGAAAGATCTTTTTTCATCCTTCCTATAGAAGCCAGTGAGGCGTAGTGGTTTGAATGTTGGGCTACAACCCTGGAAACCAGGGTTCTATTCCCTGCTTAGCCATGGGAACCCACTGGGTGACCCTGAGTGAGACACACACTCTCAGCCCCAGAAACCCCATGATAGGTTTGCTTTAGGGTTGCCATGAGTTGGAAACAACTTGAAGGCACACATTAACAATAGGAGTATACTATTGCAGCTAACTACATATGCTATATAATATGAAAAATACTCCCTGAAAAACTCCAAGAAGAGCAATTCTTTATGGATAAAATGTTTCATTTTGAAATCTATCTTTCAAAGGCACATAATGCTACAACATATAAGTAAACAACACCCAAACCTCAGTTTCAAGGTTTCCCCATCTCATTTCTCATTTACCCACCCACTGAAAGAGACTGCGTGAGATTAAAAACAAAAGGCAAACACACAGGAAAGATGCGGAAAACAAAAGATTTCTTAGGTGATATGATACCAATAAGAGATAGGAGGAAGAGAGTCCAGCTGTTGAGGAAGCTAGGCTAAATTCCAAACAAATCACTGCCTCCACTGAACAATGGATGTAACTCCAGTAACAAAGAAGTGCCAGTCCAAGTCTGTAATCACCCCAAAAGGCACTATCACAACACTGAAAGAACAGTGATCTATTCCTTCTTCAGAGGAAATGAGGCACGTAATAGGTAGAGAGATGGTACAGGAATACCTGGCCACACTGGGTGAATTCAAGTCTCCAGGGCCAGATGAATTGCATCCTAGGATATTAAAAGAGCTGGCAGAGGTCATTTCGGAACCGCTTGCTATAATTTTTGAGAAATCTTGGAGGACAGGAGAAGTTCCAGCAGACTGGAAGACAGCAAATGTTATCCCCATCTTCAAGAAGGGAAAAAAAGAGGACCCAAATAATTATCGCCCAGTCAGCCTGACATCAGTACCCGGAAAGATCCTGGAGGAGATCATTAAGCAGTCAGTTTCTAATCATTTAGAAAGCAATGCAGTAATCACGAGAAGTCAACATGGATTTCTAAAAAATAAGTCATGCCAGACTAATCTTATCTCTTTTTATGATAGAGTTACTAGCTTGATAGATGAAGAGAATGCTGTGGATGTAGCATATCCCGATTTCAGTAAGGCCTTCAACAAAGTTCCCCATGACATTCTTGCAAAGAAGCTAGTAAAATGTGGGCTGGACAGGGCTACTGTTAGTTGGATTTGTAACTGGTTGACCGACCGAACCCAGAGGGTGATCACGAATGGCTGCTTTTCATCCTGGAGAGAAGTGACTAGTGGGGTGCCACAGGGTTCTGTCCTGGGCCCAGTGCTGTTCAATATTTTTATCAGTGACTTGGATGAAGGAATAGAGGGCATACTCATCAAATTTGCAGATGATACCAAATTGGGAGGGGTTGCTAATACGCCGGAGGACAGGATCAAAATTCAAAATGATCTGGATAGATTGGAGAGCTGGGCCAAGGCGAACAAAATGAATTCAACAGAGAGAAGTGTAAGGTCCTACACTTAGGTAGAAAAAATGAAATACAGAAATATAGGATGGGGGACACGTGGCTGGATAGCAGTACGTGTGAAAGGGATCTAGGAGTCTTCATAGATCACAAGCTGAACATGAGTCAGCAGTGTGATGCGGCAGCCAAGAAAGCCAATGCAATTCTCGGCTGCATCAATAGGAGTATGGTGTCTAGATCGAGAGAGGTACTGGTACCACTCTACTCTGCTTTGGTTAGACCCCATCTTGAATACTGTGTCCAGTTCCGGGCACCCCAATTCAAGAAGGATATTGACAAGCTGGAGCAAGTCCAGAGGAGGGCGACCAAAATGGTGAGAGGCCTGGAAGCCATGCCCTATGAGGATAGACTTAGAGAGCTGGGTATGCTTAATCTACAGAAGAGAAGGTTAAGAGGGGACATGATAGCCATGTTTAAATATTTGAAGGGATGCCACGTAGAGGAGGGAGAGGGCTTGTTTTCTGCTGCCCCAGAGACCAGGACAAGGAGCAATGGATTCAAGCTGCAGGAAAGGAGATTCCACCTGAACCTCAGGAAGAACTTCCTGACAGTCAGGGCTGTCTGGCAGTGGAATCTGCTGCCTCGGAGTGTAGTGGAGTCTCCTTCCTTGGAGGTTTTTAAGCAGAGGCTTGATGGCCATCTGTCGGGAGTGCTTTGCGGGTGTTCCTGCATGGCAGGGGGTTGGACTGGATGGCCCCTGTGGTCTCTTCCAACTCTACATTTCTATGATTCTATGATTCCCAATATCAATGCCGTACTTACAAGGCCAAGAATGGGGCTGGGAGAGTATGTTGGTAACTGCCATGTGATCAAGAGGCTATAGTAGAGTACCATCAACCAGCTGAAGTTCCTTGAGCAGAAAGAAGGCAAGAATTTTAAATGTCACCTCAGAGTTGAGCTGTAGCCATCTGCATTGTCTAAACAGGGGGGCAGAAGCGCCTGTAAAACAAGAAGGAGGGAGGGTGAGATGGCTGGAGAAAAGTGAAATGAAAAATACCACTTCTTTCTCATCTCTTCTAATGTTTTCCCCTCTTTCTCTCATTCCACAAGCTTTACTTTCTTCTGTACTTGGAAGCAATCTGGCACACACATTCACATATCTCCCTCCCTCTATCCTTGTTACTGTTTATCATGTATTTTGATGTTCACAGCTCCATCGCACACTGTAGAATAAAAACTCCAGTGACAATAGCAGGGAAATAGCGAAGATGGGAGAAAATGTCACAAACAAAATACTTTATCCTGTTATTTTGGGGGAAAATACTCTCATACTTTCTGTGTCAGGGTATAACTATTCAAGGTAGATTTTTTTTAAAGTTTGTGTTTAATTTTTATTAAGTACCAATGAGACAAATTAGACCACACAGACACCCCACTACTCAAGACTTAGTTTATTTTTAAACTGCTAACACTATTTTTATTTCACTAAATTAATTAAATTACTTGTCAAATAGATTAACAGGAAGTACTTAAAAACTGAATTAAAATTTGGATTTTAAATTTAATCATGTTTATTTGGACACTCAGGCTAAGTAGCAGATGAAGCAGCTGGAACTCTGTACTTGCTGGAGTGCTGTCTCACAGAGACAGGGAGGTAACATGCCAGTAGGAGGCTGATGACATTTATGGGAGAGTAGGAAACTTTTCCCCATTTCCGTGTTGTTGTTGTTTTTGAAACAAACTAAAGAAAGAAAAAGGCTCCTCTGAGATAATTACTCAAGTTGTTGTTCCCTAACTAATTCCTCCTCCTGTAACCTTTTGCTACCATGTTGTTGTTGTGTGTGCTGTCTCTGGCTAATGGCAATCCTGATGAACCTATCACAAAGTTGTATTGGCAAGCTTGTTCAGAAGGGGCTATCCTTTGCCTCATCTGAGGCTGAGAGCATGTGACTTGGCCAAGGTCACTCAATGGGTTTCCATGGATGAGTGAGGATTCGAAATCTGGTCACCAGGATCATAGTCCAACACTCAGATTGTCCTATCTCAGTCCCATCACAGCTGATAAAACAAAACAAAAAACCCCAAACTGAATAACTCCCAGATTGCTACTTACTTCCAGGCAGTAAGCACAAAGTAATAAATAAAGTCCAGCAGTGTTCCAAGGCAAGGGAGTACCCAAGGTCAGTCAGAGTATTCATCAAGGTATCCGGAGGGGTAGAAGTTCAGATAAGCTCTGACAGCTCCTGGAGGGGAAGGACATCCACTATATACGTCTGAAGCCTAGCGCAGCTGCTATTGTTGCTGGTTATAAATTTTGAGAGAGCGACACTGGGTCTCTCTTTGCTGTCTGCATTCTGCAAACCTGGATACAGGTAAGTGTTCTTCTATGTCTGAAGAGGCAGGACTCCCTGCTGGATCTGGCACCGCTCCCTGTTCTGTTTGTGGCACTGTAACCTCTTCCTATACAGCAGTTCCAGGTATGCCCCCTGTTTTAGCCTCTGGCATGCCCTCTGTTTCAGACATTGAGTCAGAGTCCATGTTCTAGAAGCAAGGCATGACGCAGATCTATACACCAAGCTGGCTCCTGTTTCCACCTTAGTGTGATTTTTTAAAACAAAACAAAACAGTGGATCACTTCTTTGCTAAAGAAGTAATTGTCTCTCCTTTTAAGGCACTAGCCCTGGTCACTTCTGATTTGGGAAAAAGCTGCTTTCCTTTTGCTATCAACAAGCTGTGTAGTATTTTGTGAAATTGCCCCACATGCCACTTAGAGGGCAAGGGGAATTTATTATTTAATTTCAAAGAACAGAAGTATTTTCATTTCCATAAAGTGAAAACACACCCAGTAATTCATTTAAAACTGGGAAAAAACTGCAGTAAAGTTGCCTTCCTGGGATGCATTTTAAAAAGCCTTATTTTACAGGTCAATTGTCCTGTTTATTTTGCAAACTGAAATATGGGATAGTCATTTTCTATATGTGTTTTGTATGGTTTGACATATATATCTTTCTTGAACTTAGATTTATTATTAGCTTATTAGATTCATATTTCACTAGGGATTTATGTTCAGTTACAGGCTGCAAAATCTTACACAGATAGTATAAAGCAATATTGAAAGTGTATAAGACATATTTCATATAAAATCATTTAAAAATACAATTATTAGTACTGCAGAGTTAGGTTCTGAGTGTATTGTCATAAATCATTTTAATAACTGTTCTTCAAAATTAGTCCTAACTATTTCTCAATTATTTCCATACAAGCCTATCAAATGCTTTTTTAAAAAATTCAGAATGTATGCTGTAGAAAGAGCCTATTTTCTTTCATATTATTGTATTTCTTTCTTTTTCATATTTCTTTCATTTCACAAATATTAAACCTTTTGTTTTATGTATCCCAGTTGATCAGTGACACTCCCCCCCAATATGATTAAACTAAGTGGCTAACAAAACTATTAAAACTTTATCATCATATGAAATTAGTTTATAAGATGGCATACTTGATTTGTCTTTCATGTTTTTGGATTTAGAGTATTCCGCATTTTAATAGATTTCATTTCTTCCTTTAGGCAGCAGCTCTATTAAGATGGTCTGAAATTGCTTATAAATGTCAGGAATAGATTCTCAGGTCCTAGCTTTTATAGCATCTTAAAATGTTAATTGCTTGATTGAATTCTTCTGATGAAATAATTAAATCTGCACTTTGCTTATCTGCATTGCTTGGGCATGGCAATCTTAAAGTACTTAAAGTGCTATTTATGTTGTTAAGATATATTATTCTGTAGTTCCATTTTGAGAGAAAGTCTGGACACAAATAAAATAATTAAGATGGATAGATAAATAGATAGATAGGTATCTTCTTACGACCTTTGATATTTACAGTCAATGTAATTTTTTTCTTATGAATATTTGTCTAATAATGATGGGTAGCCATATATGCTTCTGTGTGGATTGCTTCTCAAGATAAGAGGTTAATCTCAAAGAACTGTACCTACAATGGGGTTGAGGAAGCTGACTTCCCAACTTCCTGAAAACTCTCCACCAGGGGGTTTCTTTTTAGTTAATTCAAAAAAGAGACCAATATTTCTCCCACCATTTCCGTGATGAATATTTAATATGGAAATTTACTGAGCTATGTCTAAGCACAAAGAAAAATGTTTCCATATTTAAATTCCTCTTTACCTTAAGATTAGTGTATTTTTCTCATGAATAAGAATACCAGCAAATTGTCTTATCACGTTTTCTAAACAAGTAGGAGTATTTGAACACATTCAGACATCCCACTGAGAAAATCTACCGCTGGAAGCTTTTTAATAATTTGAAATGTTTTGTGAAAGTCATTTTGCAAAAATCTTGGCTGAAATCCTACTGGGAAGTTATGAATGCGTAATCAAGAATTATGTATTCAAAGAAGTTTGGTATTCATGATCCCTAATTTAAAGAATACATAGGGACCATGGAAGCCCTCAATCCAGCATACTAGAATAATGGCCTCTCTGGTCAACAGGGGTCCATTCCTTTGTCACTCAAGAAACAGCTGACTGATGTTCCTATCCCCTCTCCCATGATAATGATCTATGGCATGATAGGGAGTTGCAGCGTGGACCCTTCTTCTGCCTTGTGCAGTGGGAATGTCATTCAGCTGCTTTTCAGCTGACAGACTTTGACACCTTCCCTTCCCATTAATCGCAGCAGTTGCTGCCTAGCAAGTGTGGAGTTGGGTGGGTTTGGGCTAAGATACGCGGCATCACTGCACAAATAGACACTCATAACTCCACAACAACATTCTGGCCCTTGCTTTTTGTGCCAAACGGAAAAAAAAGTTCATTCGTGCAATTCACAATTTTTTGCACCACCCTCCATTTTTGTATGCAAAGGGAATTTTTTAGAAACAAAATTCCAAAGTGCAAAAATTTGTAAAGAACCTCTCATTATCTCACCTAGGGGGAAAATATTTTTTTTGAAAATTGTTCGTTTAAATGAAAAAATAAATAAATTAAGTAAAGATTTATAACTATATACACTTGTCCTTAAATGTAGAGAATTCCGTGCCTTTCTGTGGATCCTCCTGCAATTGGCAGTGAGGTGGGTGGTGATTCAAGAAGTGATAGTGCCAAATGTTTGGAATAACCTCCCCTGGATAGTTCAGTCAAGTCTTTCTATTTGAAAGGCTTCCTAATTATTTCTACTAAATAGCCTACATCTTACTTAGTTCTAGCTTTGCCATTTGGCTTTATTCTATTTATTCTTTATTCTATTCTATTGCGGAGGAGACCTGGCATATTACCAAGACTGATCTGTTCCGACAGGCCTTCCCAGACTAGCATTTCCATCGCCTCCCATCTATTGGCTTGCTGCTTTGCTAATAGTAATTGATGGATTGTTAATTTCTGTGTATTTTAAGGGGTTGGTTTAGGTGGGTTGGTGGGTGGGGAGGATTGGGTATGTTTTTAATGTCTTTTAATGTATAATGTATTTCATGTTGTTTGCCGCCTCGATCCATGTGGAGAGGTGGGATACAAATAAATTTATTATTATATTATTACTGTTATTATTATTACTATTATTATTATTATTATTTGTTACATTCATAGTTTTGTTAATTCAGTTTTCTTGAACTGAATGTCACTGTCCAAGAGCAGGATGGAAATATATTAAATACATAATAAAGCAAAACACACAAAGATGTGGGAAGCAATGTAACATCTTCTTCCCTTCCTTCCTTCCTTCCTTTTTTTTTTTTTTTGACAATAACTAGGGCACAATTTAGCTGCATTATGATTTTACTTTTTTAATTGAGAAATAGAGAGGTTGTTATTCTGTTAAAACAAGGAGCGTATGATAGTTTTGTACCACAGGCCGGTAGCTTCTAGTATCGTATTTTCAGAGTAAATAAAAAGCAAGTAATTTACTGACTTTTGAATAGCAAGTAAGTGAGGCTACCCTTTAAAACTGCGACTACAGCCATAACTAACTACTTTAGGAGGGAGGAGACTTCAAACCGTAATTATGATAAGTTTAGTGAAAAGGGATGTCCCAACACCTCAGACACCATACATATTTGTGCATGACTAAACAAAGATTGCTTGCTCTTTTTTCCAAAGTAGATAAATTATGCAAACGTCATTGGTATGGAGTTCTTGGGTCACACATGATATTATCTACATGGTGCAGCTAAAGAGGCACACAGCTCCACCACACAAAGACTAACTAAATGCCAAAATCAGGTTGTAGTCTTTGGCCTTCCTTGTAACTGTTAATATATGTTAATTGGCAGGTTCTGCCTTTGTAACCATATACTAATAGGATACATTTGTGGTGTTGCTTGTGAGAAATATCTTAATTTATCTTAATTTTGAATTTCCTAACCTTTGAGAGGTAGGGACGCATCAGACATTATACAAATTTCTTCAGACCCCTTAATTTTAAATGTATGAAGAATATACTAATAAAGTGATGACCAGCCTTTTAGCCTTTTTGAAATGTTTTAGGTGTAGTTGAATATAGATAAGTTAGATATTAAAAGATAAAACTAGCTGAAAATTACATCACACAGATAAATCCTTCTAAATTAAGAACAATGACAGCGTCTTGCATCCAGGGTGCTCTGAAATTGATGGTAAATTGCCTGCTTGCTCTCAATTAAAGTTTGCTCTTGTGTGTTCTTTTGACTGCTTTTTTTCTAATGAAGAAAATAATAAATCAATGAATGATTAATATTTTGTAGAAACCTTTGGCAATCCACAACTGAAGGGTTGCCATTGGTATTGCTACATTAGGTATTATAGACAAGTAAAAAAAAATCTCATTTCTTTCCTAAAAATAAATGTTTTCTTTTGTCCTAGCCTAAAAATCTTATCTTGGCGTATGACTTATTTAATCGTATATGATGATTTACTGAATATTTTGTGAAATTCATTGTGCAAAAATCTTGGCCAGAATCCTGTTGGGAAGTCATGCATAACCAAGAGTTATGCATTCAAAGAAGTTTGGTATTCACGATCCTGAATTTAAAGAATACACAGGGACCACTGTTTCAAAACAAAAACAGTGTGGCAAAAAGTGCATAAAATCGTGAGGGCTGGGGGAAATCTGAATAAGGATCTTAAAGTACAGTTCTTCAAATTCTCCAGCTTTTAAAGTGAGTCTAGTGGAAGAATATGTGGCAATGAGTTAATTACAGTGTCCCTGGCTAGGAGAAGCTAGGGCCTAGATTCAAGGAGATGAAGGGCATACAGTGGAAACCTATTCATGTGACATTCCAGACACCTGATCTCATATTTAAATTGTGCTGGATTGCCTGGCTTGTGCAGCATTAGCATGCTAGGAATGCATGGCCTAACAGTTAAATATGTAACAGCTGAGGGCCACTTGAAACTTTAGCCATTTATGCAGATGTTGAATTTGATAGCAAACCAGGACTGAGAAAGTAGCAGTTTATTGCCCTAACAACCCTGAAAGATTTCTGAGATAATTCTAGTAAGAGCATCCTGTGGAGGTGAGGATCTTTTGCCTTTTGGTTAGAAAAACAAAAACAAAAACCACCAACCAATAAACAAAAAACCTTGGTACCTTCACAGGCAGGTAAAGCTATTAGCACAGAGTGAAGGCTGTGCCAAATGATACAAGCAATACTGTTTTTGCATGCCACTCTTAGTTCCTTAATGTATTCCTGGCTGATTATCCCTCTTTCGCCCCCAAATTAACCAGGGCTTATTCAGGAACCATATTGTGTACTTTGGGATTGAAAGGTAAGAATGTTGCAGCCTCCTGTGCTTCCTCTAGAAAGGGCTTAGGGAAAGTGCAGCCCACCTACTCCTTTTCTGTGCTCCCAGGAGTCCTACCCATATGGCTGAAGACTCCCTCTATTTTTTCTGGGCAAAAATAAAATAAAATATCCCCAAATGTTGTCTGGAATGGATGCTTTTCCTTTAAAACCTCTTCCTGACTCTTCCCTGACCCTGAAAAAGAAACTGCAAACCAAATGAAAATCAGCCTGAAAAAGCTGAAAATTTAAACAGAGAAGACCTTTGGTTAGTTCTTCTGGTGATTTTCTTGTGAAAATGCAGTGCTGCAGCCCGCACTGGGACTAGAATTGGCAAAGCTTAGAACAATGTGGAAGTGGTCAAGAGGGGAGCTTTAGGGAAGAGGGGTGGTAAATACTCCTTCTCTAATCTTTTAAAAGTTGTGTAAGTATTTTAGAGTCCAAGGCTGTGCTTGAGTGATTAACCCTCTCTCAGAGCAACTCCCATCCTACATTGTTCAAGAGAACCCCTTAAGTTGTCCTGTTTTATAGAGAGGAAACTGATTGTGAGGAAAGGCAGTTCTCCTCTAAAGTAAGATATGTGATTATGCTTTAGAAAAATGTGCACTTTCATGAGTTTTTAAAATCCAGAACTGCCCCACAATATATTTCCAGCAGAAAACAAACAATTCCCACACAACCATATTTTCATGGTAGTGTAGCCTCTGAAAGCCAGTATGGTCTACTGGTTTGAGTGGTGAACTACGACTCTGGAGACCAGGGTTGAAATCTCATTTAGCCATGAAAACCAACTTAGGCAAGTCACACCCTCTCTGCCTCAGAGAAAGCAAAGGCAAAACCCCCTGAACAAATCTTACCAAGAAAACTCCATGACAAAGTCACCTTAAGGTAGCCATACATCAGAAATGACTTGAAGGAACATAGCAACAACAACAGTGCAGGGCCTGAATTGTCCCCTGCACCTACTGGAGTTACTCATCCCTGGTCTAGTAATATATTCAGTCCAGTGACCGCTTTCTTGGTATCAATTGAATCCTGGAGGGGTGATTCTGAACATTTTAAAGAGCATACTGGAATGTGTAATCAGGAACCTTGTGCGACTGGTACAAATTTCCTCTACCTCATTAGTGGTGACTCCCCCTTTCCATTGCAGCCTAGTAAAACATAGGATCATAGTCTTCTGTACATTCAGGGTTGAATCCTCTCCCCTATTCCTTGTCCAAGCTTTTATAGATCTTGTATCAGACTGACAAGGTGAAGCTCATCCTTAGGGTATAGAACAGTGCTAAGTGGTGATTCCTGGGTTGGTGCTGGTCCCCAAGACATTGCCTGCTGGTCTCCAGATAATTTCTGGGAAAGAAAGAATTGTAGCCAATGGTAGAGCCCCATGTCACATTGGGGGAAAAATGCCGGTCTCCTACATCAAAGTCTAAGAAGCACTAATCTAGAACAATTTTAATCAAAAATGTAAGTCTTGTTGAGTCAGATGAAAAAGTTCTAATCTAGCAATCTGCTTCACAAGCCATATCATGAAAGCCTTCTCTTCCTGCTGTTTATCCCAGTACTTTGAATGTGCAGTCTCCCTGGATGCAACAACACAGAATATGCACATAAAGTTCTTTCAGCCATCTATAATTCTGACCAATCCACATTAATGGAGAGGGTTCTTCTAAATTTTTTTGTTTTATTTCAGGGACAGAGACACTGAGATGAAGGATGTAATGAATTCAGAAAACTAATGAGATTATTATTATCATTATTTATTATTATTATTATTTAAAAATACAGTCAGTGAACTGTGTAGCAGCTACCTAACTCTGTAGGTGGAAGAGAACATCTGTCTTTAATTAAAGAAAGCTTGCTGTGTTAAACTGGTTCTCTGGAATACAAAATTGCTGGGAGCGTGCGTGATTGTCGGCTGCCTGCCTAGCGAGCCTAAAAACTGGGGTACTTGTTTAAGCAAACAAGGACCTCCAAAAGAACCTCTGGCATAAACTACAGCCTAGAGGAAAAAACAGCCACTTCAGACCGCAATAAGGAAAAATACAAAAGGTTTATTGCAGGTAACAAATTAAGGCATTTAGCAAAAGTCTGTCATAAAGTTAAACAGTAAAAACAGCAGAGTAACATACAAACCAGCACAGCGAGGAGACAAGAGAAAAGGGAGAGAAAGAATGCTTCCTCCAAACAGCTTATATACACTCCACACAGCTGTACATTCTTAGGTACTTTACAAGTGCCTTAGTCAAACACATAAATTAACATACAGCAGCGTAGCCTTATTTCAGTCTACACCTTGAGCTTAAAGGGCAAGGTCAGAAGAAGCAGCGCAGCATCAGGTAAGCTTAACCCTTACAACTGTATATGTTCCTGTAAGCAAACATGCTGAGCAAACATTACATGTGAGGCTGAGGAGATATATATGGATGCTACATTAAACATGTCATGTTTGTCCAGTGAATGGTTTCTTCTATCGGAAGAAGCTTTAATTTCCATCGTGATAAGCAGGAGGCAATTAAGAAAATGCAGACATTAAGCACGTATCAGTGACAAGTGTGACCAAACTGATACACCTTGAAAATAGTCTGCTCAATGGCCATTAGGCCTAAATTTCACTGAGGCAGTAAAGTAATCACTGCCCTGTACCACTTCAGCTATGTAGTGGTGGTGGTAGGAAGGAACTTGTGTAGGATGCTTTTTCATGCAATAAAGAAGTCCTTTCACATGGATACAAAGTCATCCTTCAAAGAAGAAATGTTTTGCATCAAGTAACATTGATGAGCCCACATCTGCTGCCTGAAGAAGGACAACTGACACCAGAGCTTTGCTGGCTGGGGGATTCTGGGAGTTATAGGTTTGTTTGTTTTTTAAAAAAGCATTTTTTTCCCCAGGCCCTGGTCCAGACATAGGTTTTCCATTTTTATTGGATGCCAGGTATGCTAATACTGCAACAATATATTTAAAATGGGAATTAAAATCCAGAAGCTTTCACATCAGCAACAGGCTTGAGGTGAAAGAACTGAGAACAGCTTCTCCCAACTCATCCTCCAGCTTCCTACTACACAGTGTCTTGTAATCCACATGGGGAAATCTTGTTACATTTACAGTTATCAGAGGAATTTCCCCTTGAAGAAGAGGGCATGTTTATGCTTAGAATCTGTTGTTATTTGGTTCACTCCTGGATACTTCATTACTAAGTTCAAAGGTGGTTAAGTGATCAGCCAAGGGTAAATTATATAACATTTTTTGCAACCTTTGCAGTTTTCATATATTTCAAAGTGTGATCCCTACATTCTTAACCACATTGCTAGTTCCCAGACAGTGTTGTACAGTTGTAAAACTGTAGCTGAGGCTCATTCAGATTCAAGCTTACAGATTTGTACTGCAAATGTATATGTAATAATGTTTTGTACTGTATATAGTAATCCTGTTTTGCTTAGTGTGGAGCTGAAAGCTGGCAACCAGTTTTTCACAGTAAGAGGTGACAATACTAGGGTTGGTCTTTTTCCCCCTCCTCTTGTGAAATAATTAGCATATTCATCAAAGCATATTAAGTAGTTTCAGAGTATTTTTGTTGGAGAACACTTCTCCTTTTCATTCATGGAGTTGAAAACTGATAAATCACACAGGAGCAGCGAATACTGCATGCTAGCTAAATTAGGAACCAAGCAATTCCATGTTAAAAAAATAGTGAAAATAAATAGGACTGTGTTAAGTAAAATAGGTTTGCATTAATAACCAAATGAAAGCATGTCAGGAAGCTGTACTGTCACAGTGCATTTGAAATGTAGCATAAAAATGACATTGCTGCAAGACAAACATGGTCAAATGCAAAGTCATAATTTCTGCCTTATGGCCATGCATGCGGTCCTTTCAAGAAGTGTATCTGGAATTGTATTGATGGGTTTATCCCTGAAGGGCTAGCTATGTCTACACTTGATTTGAGTCTTACATAGCCTGATTTTCCTGGTCACAGCATTAAAAGAGGTAAAAGAAGGGGAAAAATGAACCAAACAGTGGAATGTATATTTATCAAATTAAAGCTTTAGCATGTTGCAAAATCTGTGGATAGGTACTGGGGAAGTGAATGAAATATAAAGCCATTATGGTCATGAGCACTTTCTTTGTATGTCTAGATCTCTGGATCATACAACTTAGGTCCACACTATTTGAAGGACTGTATCTTCCTTTTTTGAGCCCATTAGAGCTCTTAAATCTTCTAGAGAGGTCCATCTCTCTGTCCTGCCACATTCTCAAGCTTGTTTGATGGGGACAAAGGAGAGGACCTTCTCAGCAGCTGCTCCCAGTCTTTGGAATGCCCTCCCTAGGCCCAGATGGCTCCCTCCTTGCTCTTCTTCCATTGGTAACCGAAAACAGTCCTGTACACCAAGCTTTTGAAAATTGAATAGGATGAGCTTATAATGGTATGCTGTGCTGTTTTGTGGTATGTGTAGTCTTTTAATTCATTTTAATGCATTTAATGTTTCATTTTTAACTTTTTAAATAACTTTTATATTAAAGTTTTATGTAGTCTTTAATCAATATTTTTTTAATATGTTGTTAGCCACCTTGAGTGCCATTATTGAAAGAAAAGCAGGATATAAATGAATCAAATCATGATGATGATGATAAAATACTAACCCAAGCCTAGTATAGATATCCCTGCCTCACAACCTGAAAAAGTTGTGACCATCTGGCTGGGAGATTCTGGGAGTTGTAGTCCTCAAAAGTAATTTTTCCAATCTTTGTCGTGCCTCTTATACCACTGTCATTTGCAATTCAAGGACTAGATTTGTGGAGATGCGTTCCCTTATTTGTTCCTTTGCTGGAGATTTTTTCCCTCTTCTATCAAGTCCTGTCATTTAAACCATCTTTAAACACTGTAAGTGAACCAACTAGCTCACTGCAAATGTAAGGCTTAACTTAGTTATAGGAACAATCCCTTGCTCAGTCTCAGGCTTACAACTATTTCCTCTCCCCTCTGGCATGGGCGTGAGAAAAAGACTGGAGGTATCTGTTTCCTCTATTAAATGTGCTACAATTCTACATTATATCAGCACTTAGAGAACTTAGCCTCATTTTTATTATAGAAGAAGTTGGGAGATCAATATAGACAGGAATATAGTGTATAAAGTATAGTATAGAAAGGAATACTTGAGTTAGTCCAATCCATTTCATTGTTTTTTGAGGGACTCTTGAAACAACAAAAATTTGTATGTTTGGATGGATGTAGAATAACTTGAGTTAGGTTAGAAGCAGAATGAGAAGTTTCCAATTTCCTCATTAACGTCATGTTATGAAAGGAAAGACTCTTTCTTTTGCACTTCATCAGGGGGATTTTTCAGTGTCTTCTAATATCAGGAAATCATTGCTTCTCCAATGTAAGCAATTGTCTTGGACTTTCTACACATTTCTGCTGTTTGAGTCCATATTCTATTCCATTTCATTGACATTAGGAGGACCGGATCTGACTGTGGATGTGGGGAAAGGTCAGTTCCTTTTGCTCCTCCCTTTCTCTTGCTAATGGAGAAAGTTTTCCAGAAAAGCACCAATCTTTATTTTAAAAAAAGACAATATGGTTTGTAAAGGAGAGATGGAGGTTTTCCTCTCCCCACTGCCCCATTTTATCTTCCTTTGGCCAGTACTTTGAGCTTTGATATGATAAGTGCTGTTTATAAACAGTTCCTGTCTTTTTTTCTTTTTTTCTAAAACACACATGGGGCTTGTTTCTTATTTTGCTGTCCTTTCCCTTCCCTTCCCTGGAAGAAACATGCCATAAGAAGAGCAAATCACATTTCAGCCCTGTTCCAAAGCACATCAAAAAAGTTGATTCCCCCCCGCTTTTTCATCTTTAGCGCATACTGGCCTTAAAAGTCAAAAAAGTATTTTCTTATTATGGGAAATTGTGCAGGAACAACAACAAACAATTTAAAAACAGCGTGCAAACAAGCAGAATACAATGTCCTCTGAAGGCTGTTTGACAATCTAGCTACATGAAAAAGTGATGATGATATAAAAAGCTTGTCTGAAATTGTTCGTGGAAGAGCGTGGCAGTGCACGAAGTATAGCCTTGCATTGTATGTCCTAGCATTACTTACCATTGGCTATGATTCCTAGGTCTGCTGGGAGTTGCAGTCCAACAACATCTGGAGGAGTGCACACTGTCCAATCCTGATTTAGCAATGTGTATTAAATGCCCATAAAAACCATGGTTAACATGTAACAGATTTAGTCATGACCATACCTTTCAAAACATAGCTATAATCTTTAATTTATGAAGGAACCACAACTATATTAATCATAGTTTGTGTTTATGCGTATGTAATATGAAACCAGGGTCAACACTGGCAAAGAAGGAAGGAAGAGAGATGCTTATCTATTATCACCCAATTGTAAGTCATTCTTGTCTAAAGGATGGCATTTGAACTGTACCATACAGAGGTGCATAGCAAGCCCCCGTTGCTGCACTGTTGTCTTTTCGTAATGGGATCTGTACACCAGCAGCCCTTATGCAATGAGGATTCCCCCCCCACTTTTGCATTTCTGTTACTTAAGTCCCCACCTTGTTAAAATTATATGTGTGTGTGTGTGTAGCTAGAGTTCTGCTTAGCAAATCCCTGCTCTTTTCGTGAGCCTGGGAGACTTCGGTGTTACACTGCATGATAGCCACACCCAGAAGGCAGTAGGATAACTGCAGCTCAATATATTATTCCCTGCCCCCTGTAACTCTATCGGCTTTTGGAGGTTCTTGAGGACCGTACAAGTTCATTGTGATGTCAGAAAGAATATCCCCACCCTTCCTTTCAAATAGGGTCAAGATCAAGGCAAGCAAAAATAATTGACTTCTGCCAAGCTTAGCCAGTGCGTAGGGGACATGTATCACATGTGTCAACCTATGTATCTACCTACTTGAATCTTGGTGGACTTCATATATGCCATGCCTCCCAAAACATGCCACGTGTATTTGTAATTCAAAATTCCTTCTCATTTGCAAGTATATCACTAGATTTTTTTTTTAAATTGGCAGTCATCAAGGGTTGTTAAAGGTTCTACTTATAACGAATCTGTGTCGTACAGAGTTAATATGTAAAATTAGGCACAGGAATCTCCTTGTTCCTCTCTTGAAGCACTAAATGCAGCAACATATGCAGTCACAAGAGCCATTGGTATTGCTAGGCCGGCACCATTGAGAGTGAGAAAAGAGCAGAGTCATACAAGGAAAAAGTAGTTCTTCCTATCAGTGCCATAGCTAACACCAGCAAGCTGCACAAGGAGATTCAGTGACTCTTAGAAGCAAGTGGAGCAAAGCTCTAGTCAGTGTTCTTGCAGAGGATGCCTCTTCAGCAGCTGAATATCAAGCGGCTATCTCTTGCATTGTTTTCAGTTCATTCCCCCTCTGCCAACCCCCCCCCCAGTTCTTTTCACTGTGTAGCATGCAATGCTTCTTTCTATTGTACGGAGAAAGGTGATAATTATCTACTTTTTCCCCCTTTTCTTTTCTTTTCTTTTCTTTCTTTCTTTCTTTCTTTCTTTCTTTCTTTCTGTTTTTTTGAAAAACAGAAATCTAATGTTCTCTTTACACAGAAAGTATCTCTTTATAAGTCTGGTGGGAGGTGGGAGGAGGAACCATCAAGCCCATGAAAAATCTGTCTGCTGAAAACAACTGATGATCTTCTTTTACATGAACATTTAATTACTTGTTGCCAATAGAGTTTGATTTTAATGTTTTGCAGGGGATCATACCGTATAAAACACATTCCTCCAGTAGGTTTTCTCTACTATAGTTATGTTGTTGTTGTGTGCATTCAAGTCATTATTGACTTACAGTAACTCTAAGACAAACCTATTACAGGGTTTTCTTGGTGGAATTTGTACATGGTGGGTTGCCTTTGCCTTTGTCTGAAGCTGAGAGGGTGTGACTCACCCAAGGTCACCCAGTGGATTTCCATGGCTGAGCAGAGAGTTGAACCCTGGTTTCCCAGGGTGATAGTCAAACCACTTAAATCATTATACATGCTGGCTCAACTATAGTTTACCTTATTTTAAAGTTTGCTTCATGTATTTCAGTAGGTTCAAAATAGACTATCAAATATTACAAATTTTATATATTTCCAGAAATATTTTTAAATACCAAAACTCTTTCTTGTTATTGCATTAGGTTGTGGAGGAAGGAATAACTAATATTTAAAATATTTCTATTAGTTTTTAAAATAATTTTATATGATGATAACATGAAGGCTGTTGAGGCTGTCCCCTTCCACCCTCCTAGCAATGTCATTGGCTGGAACCAGGTATATCTGATTAGACTTTGCCGACCAGCGGGAATATCAGGTCTGCATGCCTTAGAGGGATGGTGTTTGCTTCTGGGTTCACTGTGCTTTCCTAAAGTCGTGGGACCTGCTTGTTCTACTAAAACTCTGGAATGCAAAGATCTTATTCCATAAGATGAATAGCTAACAGCTGCATTCCAAATGTTTGAGGAAGGTTGGGTCAAGTTCATTTCCTGCCTGAAAGTTTTTGAAAAACTCTAGGAAGTAAAGGAAGAGGTGAGCAATGAAGGGAAAGAGGTGTTTTCAAGGTTAAATAGGCTTGGTGGTTGTGAATCTTCTCCTTCTCGGAAATACCATGTAAGGCTCCGCCAATCTGTTGTTAAAGGTACCTGTTCCCATCTTCTAGAGGATAACATAGGAGAAATGATTGAAGATCATACTTGTGCCTTTCTTAAGAGGCAATTGTTATGAATGGGACTTGGTCTCCAAAGAGTGGATCATTTTCACTATATTTTGAAATCAAATATGAATCATGCCACTTTAATGGTGATTTTACAAAATGGGAACACTTTTTAGGATAAAGAATCACATAGGGTATTCACTAGATAAAACTCTCCAAAGTTGCAACCATTATTCTAGAGCCCTGTTTTTCAGAGCTGGAGATAAGACTTCCTTCAGCCAGGACACAAATTTCTGACAACAGATAATATGCAATATGAATATGAAATATTCCACCATCTAGAGTGGTTATGGAAATCATGTGGCCTACAAATGTTGAATTATAGCTCCTAGTATCCCTCACCAGTGACTGTACTGGCTAGGGTTCCTGGGAGTTGTGCTCAACACCATCTGGAGGGCCATAAGATTCCCATACCTAATCTTGAGGCTTTAGAGCAGCATCTTAAAGGTTGTCCCAACACCTTTTTCTTGATAGAGGTTCGTGGTTGAAAACACAAAAGTGATCTGTGGTAAATGAACAGAAAAGAATCACAATCCAGTTTCTGCTCTGGCTCTTTGTTGGGTACAGAATCTCATTTTGGTCCAGCATATTGTTCAAGAGGAAAGTATGAATAATTTGGGTTCTTGCTTTATAGAAGCTCACCGTGACCAAATATAAGCATCTCTGTTCTAGGGAGAAAAACATACAGCATGAGCTAAGCTTTGGAGCTTAGATGTTTGTAAATGTGTAGCTTACTGTGACATTTTTTTGGTGTGACAATACATAACCTTTCTTCAGATAGTGTGGGATCTTTGGCAAAATAAATCATTGAACATTATGAATAATATATTAAGTCTGTCAAGTGAAACTGAAAAGACGTGAAAGAGAAGAAGAGTTCTCTGGAGGAAATTTACTCTAGTTAATAATAACCAGTAGCTGTAAAATTGGTACAAAGATTTGTAGGTAATTAGCTAAGAGGATGATAAGACCATATGGCCAGGCATTATGCATTTCCTTTTTCATGCAAAAAAATTGCTACAGAATAGGCTTTCCCCCCTAATTAACTTGTGTTATCCTTTGATTTATGCAGTGTGTTCCATACTAAACTAAAATGCAATTTGTAAATTAATGTAAATATATCAACACTGTTGGGTTATTTTAAGCAGTGTTTTCATTTCCAGATGGAAAAGCTGGGGGAAACAATTCTTTAATCTAATTGTAGGTGGCAGAAGACCTGCTTACATGTCATTTTGAGTATGTTTCTGGCATTTTACTCATTTATCAGTGACCTAAACTGGTAAATTGAAATGGTTTCCGAAGTGAACATCCCATAGAAGCAGAGTTTGAGGTTTTTTGATTGAATTAGATGTTATGTCTGGCACAGTTTGCATTCTCTAAAAATTGTATCCACATGCATGAAAAATGTATAGATGCTTTTTTTTTAAAAAATGTCATCTTAGAGGGTTAGTATGCTTTGAATATTTTTTTTCCTCTCTCATTCTTGCTCTCTTTCTCTCAGTCTAGCATTAAAGGACACATAGAGTTTAGTTGAAATTACAAATGGGCTGTTTGACTATTTGACTTAGAAAGTCACAATAATATGCAAGCTTTCAGGTTCCCCAGAATCTCTTCTGGTTTACAAAAAATAAACAAAATAAAAAAAAGTTTACAAAAAGTAAACCAGAAGGCTATACATAGTTTAGAAAAAGTAAAGGAAGGAAGAGAAACAGACATTTCTGTTTGCTTCTTCCCTTAATTGCCTGCTTTTTGTATCGGTTGCCTGATGAACATTTCTGCAGAACTTGAAAGCTTGCACATTATGGTGGCCTTTTGTCTAGTCTTAATAAAGTTTTTTTCCCCAAGTGTGCATTTTCTAGGAGTCCTGCTTCTCCATGCTGTAGCCCAGATCTCTGTGTGTATTTAGTTTAAGTAACTCTTAAGTACTTATTTTTGCTTCTTCTTTTTTACAAGGGCAATAAGTTTTTTTTTTTTTTTGCTCTTGAATCAAAATCTGCTTAATGAAAACCATTCTCTTGCACAGCTATTCATTGTACTGCACACTACAGTAGAGAGAGACTGGCCTTTTCCACACGGGAGAATTAAAATGGTGATGTGCGTCCTCTACCGAGGTCGTCTGCACCTTGGAGCAGACTAGGTTTGGACTACTTACCAGAGATCCGCTCCTCAGTCCGCTCTGAAACGCCCCCAACTAGTCCTCCAGCGTGCTTTTTAAAGACCGGAAAAAAGAAGTTTCTTTTTTTTCCAGAACGCACCATTGCGTGCCTGCTCCCTTGTGCAGATTCGCAGGCTCGCACCAATACGAGCCTGCAATCTGTGGAGGGTGGGCTTTAGGCTTTGCGGTTGGTCGCAATCCACGACCAACCGGAATCCGCCATTTTGGAAGCCGGAGCAATGCGGATCTAAGACCTTGCACTGCTCCAAGTCACCCTGGACCAGACCGAGGAGCCAGAAGATCCAGTTAGTAACGACACAGAGTGATTCCCTCGCCTCGTGCGGAAATGGCCTTTATTTTGTACATTTTTTTCCCCAGCACATTATTGTATGATGCACATGGTTGAACAGTAGGAGGAACTGCTTTCTCAACTGATATATTTTAATTTGTTTATCTGGTAAGTTAATTTTCCTTAAGCAATGTATGAAGTCAGCAGTTAAATCTTTCTTGATGCACGTTAGGATGTTCTTAAAATGGTTGAACAAAATAGTCTGAATGTATATTTGTAACAAGCTAGCAGGGGCTGGGTTAAAAACATCTCAGTTCCCACCCCAAGCCAGTATTCTTTCTTCTCCCTAACTAGTTTCTTCTGTTAAGCAAAATTGGCTAGAGATGCTCATCACTAAAATCTACTTGGTGTCCATGTCAAGTCTTACATGTTTAAGCGTCATATTGGGATGTAAATCTTTGACTATTTTACCCATGCAGGTGAGAAAAAATTATTTCTACAGTTTTTTCCCCACTGCTAAGGAAATAAATATGTTTGCTCAGTACTTGCCCAGTGTTTGAATGTCCCAAAATGTTTTTGGAAAACATTGTGTTTGGTATTTTTTTCTCCATGAGAATCAGGCTGTTTTGTGCATGTGTGTGCATGGGCACGCACACAATCACTTATCAGATATTTATATTTCCAGATAGCCACATCTTCATACACGTATGTAAACACACATAAAACAGCAATCTTGCACAAAAAATATTGTGCAAAATCTTGCAGGGCTTTTTGTGTGTAATATTGTGGGGGCACAGAAGACAGCATTCCTGTACACATACAAAACCCCGTTGGCTATTTTAAATTAAAAACATATCTTGAGAAGGATTTGTGTCTTTCTGAAAAGAAATAAATTTTCTTGATTCTCCATACATTAATCCACAAGTTCCAAAATGTCCATCAATTTGTTTTTTTAAAAAAAAGGTTTTGCGAGATTTCCTTTGTCCATTTTCTTTTCTTTTTCCATCAGTTTTGGTGTTTAACTCAACAATCCAATCACCCATTTAAAAAGTTCCAAAATTTCTTTCAAACAGTTTTCAAAGAAGGGGACTTTGTTCTCTATGGCAGCATAAACCCTCAAGATAACTCTTTTTAGTCCTTGAATTTGTATCTCCACTCCAAGATAACATCCATTCACATCTTCCAGATTTTTTCCAGTTTCCATTTAGCATCTGCATAGATCACCACACCTCTAAATTTTTGTTATAATATGAACTGAATTCTTCATCCAATTAAGGATTTTTCTTTCTTTTTTTTCACCTTATGTGTCTCTTATAAGGAAATCAAATCTAATCTCTGTTTTTCCAAATCCTCCTCCTCCTGCTGCTGCTCTTCCTCATCTCTTCTCCTTTTTCCAGCAGAGTTGGCCCCTCTTATATTCCCGGAAATAAGTTTTAAGGCCGTTTTTAGGCCTTCCCATCACCATAGTCCATATCCATACTCATCTTAGCCCAAGCGTTTTTGTCATCTTCTTCTCCATTGCTTTCTGCTTTCAGACTTTGTTCCAGTGTCTTTCCCCCTCTCTCTTTCTGGGAATTACCCCTTCAAAATTCTTGCCATACTTCTCAAAAAAATGTCATGCTTTTGAAGTTTAATTAAATCTCCTTTGTGCCATAGAACCAAGCCTTCTAAATTTTCCCATCTGAAGAGAATTCCATGTTGCTTCAATTGGTTAATCCAGAAGGTGTAATCTCATCTCCTTCTCAAAATTCAAAATATTTTTGAAGACTATCCCTTCTTTCCCATCAATTTGAAGCTTGCTCACATAGTGTTGCTGAAAAATTTCATCTTTCATTTCATCTTTCATTTTCCTCCATAAGGTAGCACATATGACTATGCTATGCTATTGGCAGACCCTACTGCCAGTTCTTCCTCATTTATACCATATCCAAACAGACCTTTAAGATAGCTCACAATGATAAAGGTAGAGCCACATCTAGAATAATAAACATCCTCAGTGCAATACTTTAATGGGAAGTGACTTCAAATGCTTATGTAGGATTAGATTTCTCAGAATAGCAACTTCCCATTCCCTGAGATTTCCTGACCAAAACGTGAGACCAGAGTGGTTGGTGCTGGTAATGTCCCAGGAAATATGCCTTGGGTACAGGAGAGTGAAATAATATGGACTTTTTTCTACTATCTTGTCACCAAAGTGTGGCATACCTATATCACTTCTGCTGCTATTGTATGCCTTCAAGTGATTTCCAACTTATGGCAACACTAAGTTTTATTTTGAGTGTTCAGAAGGGGTTGCCATTGCCTTTATCTGAGGTTGTGAGAGACTAACATACTAAGGGTCACCCAGTGGGTTTCCATGGGTGAGTGGGGATTTGAACCGTGGTTTCCCAGAGTCCTAATCCAACAGTCAAAACCATTACACCATGCTGGCTCTCTTAACATGGTATTAGTGTAGCTTAAATATCCACTGGTGTACCCTATTATGCAATTCCTATACACATTGCCAGCATAGTGCAACATATGTGGATCAATGTGTGAAAATGCATGGCTGATAACCCATTATGCAGTTGCAATGCATAGTGTGCAAAGGCAATGCACAGACGCAATGTACATTTTGATATTGTTCTGTGTATTTTAATGACAAAGTTCACCATTACATTCTTGCAAAGAAGCTAGTAAAATGCAGGCTGAACAGAGCTGCTGTTATGTGGACTGGTAATTGGTTGATCGACCGAACCCAAAGGGTGCTCACCAATGGCTGCTTTTCATCCTAGAGAGAAGTGGGTGCCACAGGGTTCTGTCCTGGGCCCAGTGCTATTCAACATCTTCATCAATGACTTGGATGAAGGAGTGGGGGGTGTGCTGATCAAATTTGCAGATTACCTCAAATTGAGATGGGTTGCTAATACCCCAGAGGACGGATCAAAATTCAAAATGACCTTGAGAGATTGGAGAGCTGGCCCAAAGCTAACAAAATGAATTTCAACAGAGAGAAATTTAACGTCTTGCACTTAGGCAGAAAAAATGGAATGCACACATATAGGATGGGGGACGCGTGGCAGGATAGCAGTACATATGAAAGGGATCTAGGAGTCTTGGTAGATCACAAGCTGAACATGAGTCAGCAGTGTGATGAGGCAGCCAAGAAACCAACGCAATTCTTGGTTGAATCAATAGGAGTATGTGTCTAGATTGAGGGAGGTGATGATACTACTCTATTCTGCATTGGTTAGGCCTCATTTGGAATACTGTGTCCAGTTCTGGACGCCTCAATTCAAGAAGGATATCAACAAGCTGAAGCATGTCCAGAGAAAGGTGACCAAAATGGTGAAGGGTCTGGAAGCCATGCCCTATGAAGTACAGTTTAGGGAGCTGGGTATGTTTAGTCTACAGAAGAGAAGGTTAAGAGGGGACATGATAGCCATGTTTAAATATTTGAAGGGATGTCATGTCGAGGAGGGAGTAGGCTTGTTTTCTGCTGCTCCAGAGACTAGGACAAGGAGCAATGGATTCAAGCTGCAGGAAAGGAGGTTCCACCTGAAGAACTTCCTGACGGTCAGAGCTGTCTGGCAGTGGAATATGCTGCCTTGGAGTGTGGTAGAGTCTCCTTCTTTGGAGGTTTTTAAGCAGAGGCTGGATGGCCATCTGTTGGGAA
The DNA here is from genome assembly GCA_948474755.1 of Ctenosaura bakeri. Classification (NCBI taxonomy): domain Eukaryota; kingdom Metazoa; phylum Chordata; class Lepidosauria; order Squamata; family Iguanidae; genus Ctenosaura; species Ctenosaura bakeri. Next base: position 421,637 of record CAOLHI010000255.1, on the reverse strand, counting down.
TTCTTTGATGGGTGTTCCTGTGTAGCAGGGGGTTGGACCTGATGGCCCCTGGGGTCTCTTCCAACTCTGTGATTCTATGTGCTACCCTATATGCAGTGATCCCACATGCACAGATGTGCTTATGTTGCCTTCAGCTGGCTGTGATCATTGTGCGTTCTCCAGAAATATAATTCCACATGCATAGTCCATCCTACACTAGTTTGTGTCACTAACAGGATACTGATCATTATGTATATATGGAAGAGGGCTGATACCAGTAATGCTAATATATACATATGAATCTTGGTGTGCCTAAAGAACCCTGTATCTTGTAATATTTAAATGCAACATAGAAGTACCAGGAGGAGAAGGTGGAGAGAGTGAGGCGTGAACAGCTGAGGGATGGGAGGGAGGCAGGAACAGCTTCCAGGTCAGCTGATGATGGAAATGGTCATAGAGAGAGGCAATCCAGGTAAAAAGGTGCAGAATCCAGCTAATTAAATAATTTCGCAACATTATCCAGAGGCAGCAAACAAACAAAACAAAACTTTGTGGGCTGGAAAGTTGTGTCCTAATAGTTATAACAGGTTTTTCTGTTCCTGCTAAGGCACTTACTCTGCACAGCCTACACACAACATGTGGGAAGCTTTTTTAGGTCCTGCACCACTGCTGAAGCTTTGTAGAAGGCTCACTGGTGGCCCATTGGGAGATTTTTCCAGGCTATTGCCACTTTTGCCAGGAGCAGAAGCCTATGATGCTCATTTTCTGGTCACTGTGTTGCTACAAAAGTCACAAAGAATCCAAGTGGATGCACCCACTGTCCCACCTTTCCCTCACTCCTGACTATTTGGAATGCCAATGTTGAGCGAGTACAACATTCAGACACCCTCATACAGAGCCACTGAATTCTGGTGCCAATGAAGGTGGGCAGAAGATGGGTACCCAGGTTTTAAAGCCAGCACACAGACCTTCTCTTGACCTCACTGCCTGGAGACTCAAAGAAGCATAATGATGCTCTGAATCTTTGTCTGGTGTCCCAAGATCAGGCAGCCTTCAATCCCTTCCAAATTCTGCCTCTATCAAGATGCTCAGTCCCTTCTATATTCTGCCTCTGCCAGGAAGCTGGATTGAGCCAGGGAGAATCATCCCAGTTCCTCAACAACAGGCATGTGTACCATCTCCCTAACATCTCCTTTGCAGATGGTTTTGAACCTTTTTGCCAACATGTGCTTGAAAGATACATGCATTCTATAGCCATAGGAGAGAACTGTGTATCAGTTTCTAAGTACTGCCATCATATATTCTTGCTTTCCATGAGAAATGAGGTAATATCTTATTTCTTAGCTTCCCCATTGTACATGACAGTCTGAAGGGCAAACCTGCAGTGACTTCAGTTTTATGAATGCAGCCAGTGTCCCTGTTTTTATAGTGTAAACACTAGGAAACTCTGGGTAGCCTCACAGCCAAGGGTATTAGGGGAAGGTAAATTTAACTCTCAATCTCTCCCCATGCTGTTTTCATTTTGTGCCTTCAAGTTGTTTCTGACTGATGGTGACACTAAGGCAAACCTCTCACAGGGTTTTCTTGGCAAGATTTATTCAGAGGAGATTTGCCACTGCCTCCGTCTTAGAATGATAGTGTATGACTTGGCCAAGGTCACCCAGAGGGTTTCTATAGCAGAGTAAGTGTTACTGTAGTTTATAGTCCAGGCCCGAGGTCTAAATATAATTTGATATCAAAAGATTGTCCATTCCAAACTGTTCCTCTCCACATGCTTGTGAGGGCCCCAGACAAGCACGCACACGGACATGGCCGAACCAGCTGAAAAATACAGGATAAATCCAGGCAGGCCAGTAATTTGCCGGCATGCAGCTTCAGGAGTCCTCCAGGCAAGTTCACTTTGCAACTACATTAAGTATGCATCAAGCATACAAAAGATTCTCTGCCCCGAACCACTGGCTTGACGAGATTAGCACTTACAACTAGCCAACTGTCAAGCACTCCCCATTTGCATACTGTCTGTGCTATTGACAACTCCATCAAAATCCAATCATTCTAAGTATTGACCTTTTGGAGGCTTTGTCTCCAACCTGAAACCCATTGTTTTCCCTGGGAATGGACTACCCTACAGCCACATTTTCCCCTATAAGAACCCCTGGTTTTGAGTGCTTCTTCAGATCGCTCCTGGCTTCCATCCTGCCTTGCCACCTCTCTGCTTGCCAAGCCTTCCCCTCAGCTTCCACATGCTGAGAATCTCTGCTCCAACTGACTTTCTTCTGATTATCCGGGCTACAGGATCAGGTGTAGTATTTCCCCTGAAAAATCCCTCTCGAAATCCTCTATCGAATTTCCTACCTTTATCTTTTTAGGTCTGTGTGAGTGAATGCGTATGTGCACAGTGACTGTCTTTTAATAAAGGAAACAATTATAATTTACTTCTGCTTGGTTTGTGACTTGGCCTGACCCTGTAAACATTGGGTTTAAGATCTCGCTAAGTTGCCCTGCCTCTTGCATTGCTATAGCTTGTGCTCTGGCTAATTCCCATTCCCCAATATTTGGAGCACATTGAGGTGTCTCCCGCGGGACCCCAGAAATCAGGGTAACAGAAGGATTCAGGCTCTGGTCTCCTGAGTCATAGGCCATTTCTGCACTAGACTGTTACAGTGCTATTATTGCACTTGCAACATCCTATGGAATCCTGGGGTTTGCAGTTTCGGGAGGGGCCGGTGGCCCCTCCCGAAACTGCAAACCCCAGGATTCCATAGGAAGTTGCAAGTGCAATAATAATGCTATAACAGTCTAGTGCGGAAATGGCCATAGTCCAATGCTCAAGTCACTACACCATGATGGCTGCTCTCCCTGCTAGTGGTAAGTTGTCTGGCATTGTTCCTTGAGGTCTTTGGAAGATCTGCTTTTCTGCCTGGCAGAACTCCACGTTCTATTTCCTGGTTGTTCTGTCAGCTCAGAAATGGAACAGGTGGCTCTGTGTACCAAGTTCTTCTGTTTCAGTCTGTTTCTTCTGCAAACAGAACAAACTTAAAGCTTTTTCTGATTATTTTTTTTTTAGCAAAACATGTGAAGTGCCAAATATCTGTTTTTAAGATTAAAATGCATATTTTTTCCCTTTTGTTCAGGCCAATTTCATTTATAAAGCTCTCTGAAAAGCATTTTATATTTCCTGCCCTATATTTTTTGAAAACTTAAGATGAGGCAGATGTAATCATCATTGAAATTTAACTCACAGCTTGAAAGCTTGACTGACATAAAAGAATGCTAAAACACACAAGCAAGTATAGCCATCAAAGTATATTCTTTAGTTTTTAATGTAGTCATTCTGGGAGTGTTTTCCCTTTAAATTAAAGATAGTTAGACTGCATAGGCATATGTTGTGCTTGCTTGATTTTCCCCATTCCGCATCTCATCCGCATAACTATATTCAAACACTTTTCAGTAGTTGGTCTTCCTTCTGTTTTGCAGATAGGAATTTATTTCTCAGTTTTGCAGACTGCAGTGCTCAGTACTTGCCTATGGTCCTCATGCACTGAGGACTTTTAAAGATTTGCCTTCCACTTCTCTGATTTCTTTGTACTCAGTTTAATCAGAGTATCACTTTGAATTAGCAATAGTGACACAAAGAACTCTTCATATGCAATGTTGAGTATATTTTAAAGTTCATATGACAATGCTTGTTCAGTAAAAAAAACCAACATAACCTGATCACAAAAGCCTTGAATTTTGTGCATTTGTAATAAATATCAGTGTGTAGGGGGTGCTAGCTTTTCTAAATGCTTCATGCATTTTATCTCACTCAGAGGTGGCCTTGAAATCTGTTGTTGTCAGGTGGCCTCTGAGCATCACAGGCTATCAGGGTTGACTGTTGAAAATAAGCAGTAAGAATTCTGCCAAGCACCTTATATGCATCTTCAGACATGCATGCAACTGTTGGAATAGTTTACAAAACTGGGGATGTTGTGGTGCATGTCAGTGAATAACAGTGGGGCCATAGCAGGATAGAGTCTTCAGATTTGGAAGACAGCAAGTGCACAGTCCTCTCAGAAACTCCAAAGCCATCTGCTCTCAAGTAAGTTATCATTAGAGGTGTTTCCTGTGTTGCCATATTGTTCTGAATGTGCAAGGGTGGGATAGCCATTGTCAGCTGTATAGCACCTGCTCTGATAAGATAGGTCCAGATATCTACCCAATTTCCCACAGGAGTCTGGTCACTGGTTAGCCTGCTTGTCCTGTTTCCTATGAAGAGCACTAGACAACCATAAGCGGTGTCAATATTTGATGCGATTTTGACACTATGGCCATTTCTACACTAGACTGTTATAGTGCTATTATTCTACTTTCAACATCCTATGGAATCCAGGGGTTCCTTTGAGGTCCCTCCCTAAACTGCAAGCTCTATGATTCCATAGGATGTTGAAAGTGAAATAATAGCTCTATAACAGTCTAGTGTGGAAATGGCCTGAATCATGAACACGAGGGCATATGCAAGATAGATCTGACTGGTGTGTACATAAAGCCTCATCCCCCCTTCATTCTGTTATCACTCTGAGGTCTGGTCAGGTATTGATTGTTGGTTTACAGAGCTGGTAAAGTCCACTGAGAGGGACATTAAAGTTTTTTACAGTCTGTGAGATACTGGAGTTGGCCTTCATCTGAGTTATAGTTGCAGCAGCACTGTAAGGTAAATCATTCCTCCATTATTGAAAAACAGCGTTAATAAAAGTAACCCTTCTCTCTGCTTTTTTCTAGTGTTTACATTTTTGAGCCCCACTAGAGACAATGTGAGGGCTGATCTTGTTCAGCCCACATTTTATTACAGTGTAGTGCCATTACCAGTTTCAAGATTTTACACTTCATATTGAAACATTTTGATACATTTATTTAGTCGATTTGTAAACTGCCCTGTTCTTAAACTCCATGGTAGGGAGCTACACTGACTAATATTGAATGGCATGCTTGTTGTTGTTAATTGCTCGTCAATTTTGACTTATGGCGACCCTATGAACAAGAGATCTCCAACTCACCCTGTCATCAACAGCCCCACTCAGGTCTTGCAGACTCAGGGTTGTGGTTTCTTTAATTGAGTCTGTTCCTCTGTAATGCAGTCTTCCTCTTTTTTTTTACTGCCTTTTACCTTACTAAGCATTATTGTCTTCTCTAGTTAGTCATATCTTCTTATATGTCCAAAGTACCACAATCTCAATTTAGTTATCTTGGTTTCTAGGCAGAATTCAGACTTGATTTGCTCTAGGACCCATTGATTTGTCTTTTTAGTGGTCTATGGTATCTATAGAAGTCTTCTCCAAAACCATATTTCAAATGATTTTGTTAGAGTGGATAAACAAACCACACCTCGCTGTATCCCCAGACACAGAGCTGGCTTGAAACCCCAAACACAAAGTAGGAAGGTAGAAAAGAGAAGGAAAGAAAGAAAGACACACACACACACACACAACTTTGGTCAAAGGATGATTTATTCTTTAAGGCTTCTCTTCTTATACCATTTTTATGTTTATAGTAAAGAATGCTTTACAGAAAAGAAAAGATTCATTCATCAGCATTAGCAGAGTTACAACTTGTACATATGTTACATTTTATCTGACCCTTGATATGCCTAAGGTCCTTTCCACACCGGGGTTTAAAAACGGTGTAGAGCGATCTCTGACGGAGGTCGTCTACACCATAAAGTGGATTGGGGCGGACTACTTTTGCATAGTTTCACACCCCAATCCACACTAGGGCGCCTGGAAGTGGTGCCACCGCATGCTTTTTGAAAACCACTTTTCATATGGTCTTTAAAAAGCACGATCGTGCAGCTGCGTGCAGCCCCGTTGCAGCACCCAGTGTGGATTTGCGTGCCTGCAGATCTGCTGGGGGCGGGCTTTCCGGCTGGCGAGCTTCTCTGGTTGGTGGAGAGCCTCCGCCAGTCGTAAGCCGCCATTTTTGGGCCCCACAGGACGCTGTGGGACACCAAGGAGTGTGGAGCAGCGAAAATGTGCTGCTCCACATGGCGACGGACTCAGGTAAGCTGTGTTACAGCGTGGTTTCCCCCGTTTCTTCGCCCACGTGTGGAAAGGGCCTAAGTCTGTGTTCTTCCAGGGAACATCCTGGGTCATTCCCAAAGACGTCTTTCACAATAACAGTGTCCTTTGATTGTACATACTGTTTATAAACAGGAGCAGAACAGAATAAACAATTCTTAAGGAAGGTTGTTGATGAGCTCTGCATCTAAAATGCCAATTAATATCACAGTTAATGATTATCAAGAATTAATTCTATAGCAAGTTACAAAAACCAAATTTCAAGCCTAACAAGTTGACTTTCATCATATCAGCTTTCTTCACTGTCCAGCTTTCACGACCATAGATAGAAATTGGAAATACAATGGCATGCACAATCCTGACTTTAGTACAGTGGACCCCCCTTACCCACAAATTCTGCATGTGCAGGTTCCAGATCGCATGAAGCATCATGTTCCAATACCTAAAATGGTGGTGTCACATGCCATTGAATATAATGGGAGCAAGTACATTGACAGGAATGTCAATGCCATGGGCAATTAAGAATGGCATCAAGTTATGATGTTCTCCAAGAATGGCTTAAACTTTATACTTTTTCTGCCATTATTCAATTTTTTTCATGTACCTCTAAATGTTCTTGTTCATTTCCTTCGGGATATGCGTACCGCATGTTGGGAATCACTGTCCTAGTGCATCAGATGTTCTGCATGAGAGATCCACTACAGTCTCTCAACTTTGATTAGTAGACCACATATTGGCAAGTAACAAATTTGACCTAATAAAGGCAAGCAGATGAGTGTGTTCCACTTTTCTGAACCAAGACAATGGTAGCCAGAGCTAGGATAAAGAGAAGGAAATACACCAAAAAACCCACATGTTAGAGTATATTTTTCTACATCGTGTAAGTACTGCAAGTGAAGGAGGGAAACATTATTATTTTATATTTAGTATTTATTTCATTTATATGCCAACTTTCTCCCAGTGTGGAACCCAAAGCATCTCAGAAAAGAATCCGTTAAAACCCTACAATACAATTTTAAAACAATTACATTTATCACCTTTTAAAAGGTATAACATTAATTTAAAAGCATACAAAAGAAAAAATAAATAAAGCATACACTCCATTAAGTAGCCTCCCTGTGAGCGACTACATATTAAAATATTTTTGCTTTCAGAGGTAGAGCAGCAGATGGTGTTCCTTGTGCATCCAGGTTAAGGCATATAACACCCCCAACTAGGAATGTAAAGAATATTCACAGGTGTTTGTTTATTTGTTTATTGTCTGTGATGAGAAAGGGTGTCTCAACTCATTTTTCTTTTAAAAATCAGCCAACACCTGTAAGATTTTTTGGCATTTCGGGACTTTTATGAAAAAATGTGTTCCACAAGATATGTAATTTGTGTAAAAGGCTGTTTTTAATTTAAAAAAATTGTACAAAGAAAGTGTTGCAAAAATATGGAATAAATCAAATGAGGTGAAAAATTCTGGCAATCTAATGCAGTGTGTAGAAGACTTTTGAAAATTCTTTGGTCTTGCATTTGAGGACAAGATAAGTAAAGATTTATATCCCAAGTGTATGCCAAAGAAATTATTTTAGAAAATCCTACAAATACCTTTCTTCTTCCTTTGCAGTAAAAATACAATAACCAATAATTAAGTAAAAAAAAAAAACCAATTTATTGCCCTTTGATGATGCCCAAAATGTGGAATCTGAGATGGTTGACTCCTTTTGTCTAGTAATAGAGCTGGTTCTGATTCCAAGGAAGCAGCTACCTCATGGTAATCTTAATGTAATGCATTGATTCTCAGGCTGGTATACATGAACCCCCAGGGGTATGAACAAGGACATTTAGGGGTATGTGGAAAAAAATTGAACAATGATAGAAAAAGTATAAAGTATAAGCCATTCTCAGAGAATGTCATGACTCAGTTTGGTTCTTAATTGCCCACGGCATTGGCATTCCTGTCCTGGAAACTCAAGGGACAGGGGTAGGGGGAATCAAAGGAATATGAAGAAGAGTGACATACAAGCCAAACTTCTGGCTGCCATTGACCTAAAAACTTTTAAAAAGAGTCTTTCTCACACGCATATGCATATACAGCCTTCTATTTGAGATGCCATGTTCCTAGACCTGCCCACACTAGGTGGCTTCTAGAACCTTGCACATAACATGCTCTTCTCGCCTTCATCTCTGTGTCCCTCTCCACAAGGAGAGAACACGCTGGTGGACATATCCAGTTATACCCCAAATCTATCTGAGGGAGAAATATGATGAGAGATGGATTTACAGCACCAGCACAAAATCCTCCCTGGAACTGCTGCTCTCTGGACAAAAAGTGTCCCAGAGGCAAGCATAACATAGCAGAGCTTCCAAAACAGCAACAAGCATGTTAGCAGAGTACAACTACAGCATCAGCTCTGACCCCTCTACCCACTGGTTAATAAACTCACGGACACAGAGTTTGTCATCCAAAATACCTGGAGGCTTTAATCTTCAAAGCTGCATATATACATCGGTACACAGGATACACAGATCCACAGGCAGAGATTCAACATCAGAGATTCAGGAGCAGAGTGACGGGATGCAGAGATATGGGATGCAGAGAGTCAGAGCAAGTACCCACACTTCTCTTTTATACACACCTGCTTCCATGTCATCACTCAGGGTCTTTGGCTGATGCAACCCCTTGTCGTGATTTCACTATCATGACTCAGCCCTTTACTCCACGTCCCCTAGGGAATGAATCATACTTTGCCCAGTCATTCCCCAGCTGTCCCATGACATGCTCATCAAATGTATTTTCAACTGGGGCAAATGTCACCACATTTTTAATCCACAGGATGTGCAGCACCCGTCGCTTCTCCCTGTGCCTTCCACCGGGAGCAAACTGGTGGGTAATGGGGCACAATGGGATGGAAACGCCTCTGCAAGGTGACTGGCCAGACACTCTGCCTTTCCTCCCATTGGTGTGGGGACATCTCCTCAGAGCTCATAGATGCTTTTCTGATTCTTTTTCCCCTCAAGGAAAGGACATGGTGGTGAAGGGGGGGGTGCAGTTTGTGGAAATAGGTTGCCATGGGGCCATGGAAATGGGTTGCCATGGGGCATGCAAGTGAAAAAAAGTTGGGAAGTACTGATGTAGTGGTTCCAAAATTGTTTGCCCTGGTGCCCCACCAAGTTCTGCCAAGATATTTTAAATTTTCACTTTGTGGAGGTACCAGGCTGGGAGATGGGTTTCATGATGGTGGATCAGTTGTAGCCACAACAGCAGCAGCAACTCTTGGTCCCAGGCCCTATGTGGCTGTGATGCTGCCAGCATTGGGACTTGCACATTTCAGCTAAAGAGAAACACATCCAGGGCCTGTGCTCATGAGAAGTGGGAACAGTGGCTGTGAAAGGCTTTGAAAAGGGGTAGAGTGAAACTGCAGTTATTTATTTATTTATTTATTTCAAAGGACTGGGGGAAAGGGAAACCTCACTCTCAGCAAAGGGGGCTGGAGAGTAGTGATGCCAGAGCTCAATGTTTTAGTTCTTTTCCTCCTCTTCCTTCTCCTCCACACCAACCCATTGATGGCAGAAGTACGAGGAGGAGGGGGGCTAGAATTCCATTTCATGCTTCTGCATAGATGGCCTAGGGGAAAGAGAAGGAGAGCCGAAAGGGGAGGTTGAGTTTTCATTCCAAATATTAAATTATTGACATGGTTAGCGTTAACAATAACAACCAGTGTTAGAGTTTTCAGTATGCTGATCTGGGAGCACTCTGTATGGTGTGGACTGCTGAGGAAGAGGTGGGGGTTACGATGAATTGGGGTTATTTTGGAGTTAACGTGCTTTTAGGTTAATAGCCAGATAGTATAGTTCTCAGTGCACTGATTTGGGATACTTCTGCATAGGTGGATTAGTGTAGAGAAGAGGAGGAGAGATGTTGTTAGCTTGATTTTCAACATTTTAGCCTTGTGAATCCCATTGTCCTATTTGTGTAATGCTGGTCTGCTTTGCGCCGAGCCCAACACCAACTATTTTGTCAGACATTTTGATAAAATTGTGTCCCATATTAGTATCACTTGGGCAGAAAGATGAATACTATGAATAAATATTGCTCAGTGAATGTATTATTTAGTAAAGGAATGCTCTAATTAACTAAATCAGCATACCTCATACTTATTCCTTGTCACTGCATAACCACAGCTGTGTCTTCCAATCTAGAAAGATCTCCTTAATTAGAAGATGTGGCGTCCAGATCAGTTAGTGCTTAAGCACCTTCCTTAGCAGTTCTTCTGTATCTTACTTTTACATCTGAAAACAGATATAATCTAGAAAAAGTTGTATATGCTCAAGATATAAGGAGGCCCTTCCATTTTTGATGTCATCATGTAAACTTTAGATAGAATTTTATGTGTGTGCACCACACTGCTATTGTATCTGTTTTGCAGAGGAATGCCCAGCCGTAAAATAGATCCCGTTAGTTATCTATTTACTTCTCTTTGCTACATCAAACTTATGTTTGATTTTCTGTTCTCTCAGGTGGCATTGCATAGAGTGATCAAATTCACCAGTGCAAATGAATAAGTTTTGGAAAAGTAGATTTATATAGGACCTATTGGCAACAGAATTTTAGCTTTTACTCCTGTTGGAATCTCATTTATTCAATGCTCATTTATAAATAAATGCTCATTTATTCAATGAGCAACGCACCAAGTTTTGTGTTGAATCCATATCGGTTCTGAACTTGCAGTAAGTTTGTTACAGGTTCTCAGTTTGTTTCCACTTTTTTTCTAAGAAATATAGTAAATCTCTTTTTTCAGATTACTCATTTTCATTAGAAAGTGTTATGTAATCATCTGCATATACTATATAGCATGTATATCAAATCATGTTTGTCAGTATCAGATATTTGATCTAAATATTACTTGTGGATTGCCGTGGCTAAAATAGTAGTTTTCTAGATGTATCTTATCATCCAAATAGTGTTTGACTGTGTATATGCCAGTTTCTGCTGTTCTTTCATTCCATTGCCCCTCCCTGACAAAATGTCTGGATTGTTTTGTTTCATGCCGTATTGGCCTGCACTGGAACACAGCCACAGCAGTAGCATTTTATTGGCCCTGCAAAAAATCTAGCTGTTTGGCAGTCATGTTTCCAATGTATTTGAATGCTGCCTTTGTGACTGTAAAAATTTAATAGTAGTAGTTTAAAAAATCCTTTCGAGTGTGAAGGCTCTTTTAAATTTACTCACTGTCCCCATAAGCAGGAAAACTTAACTAAGCCTCCTGTACTATATGAGTTGTAAAGGTTGTCTCACATTTTGTGATCACTTATAGCTTTGGCTCATGCCCTTCTGTCTTCGTGGTTACAAGGATGGCCAAAGTCGGCCTTCAGGATATTGCTGGACTGCAACTCCCAACAACCCTCACTACTGACTACAATGACTAAGGCCCTTACTGCACAACGTCACCATCCCAGCATGGCAACACATTGCTCTCTGTCCAGGACACATGCGCAACATTGTACACTGTTGTTGTGTCCCCATCTGCTGCTGTTGTGCCCTGTACCATTACTGGAAAATCTGGTAATGGCCTCCTTTCCCGCAATGATCCCATCAACTGTGGATGTGCAGTAAGGGGAGGAAGTGCTTGACAGTGCTTCTTCTTCAGTACAGTGCAGGAAGAGGCAGGGAAAGGGACTTGCCATTGCTGTACTGCTTGAGGAAGTGTCCCTAACACTACCCATCCACCAGCAGCCAACTAGGTGAGGTTGGGAATGATCAGATCCCAGTCCCATCTTGGCAGTCAAGAAGTGCTCTTGGGTTATAAGGGCCTATGACTGAAGGGAGTAGCGATTGAGCAATATCCATAGGGCCATAAGCCCCCCTCACCCCCCCCCCACAGAGAGAGCCTATAGAGCCCCTGACCTTTTCCTCTGGCTTGGATTGTAATCTCAGGTGGCTAACAAATTTATTGTAACCCCCTTCAGTCCACTTGAATGTCTCCAGTTCTCTGCTGTATCTACCCCATGTCTTGCTGGTGCTACCCCTAGAAGTTGACTAAGAGGAGAGAGCCAAAGAAAAGTCTTACATCCATTTCTCATACTACAACATCCCCTTGTCTGCAAAGATGATGTTCCAGCCTATGTCTTTATAGTCAATAAAATGAACTTTCAAAATTGTAGATATATGTCTTCTGATGGGCACTCTACGTCATATATTTATGCATTTCATTCTTTTCCTCGGGCTTTCTTGACACTTAAATAATAGGGGTTTTTATCATTTTTTGGAACTTTTGCTAATGTTCTTTCCTTCCCTGCAATAAAGCCAGGAACTTTAGCTTTGGAATTTTAATGCATTTTGGATCATGAATGAATGCATAAAGCCTTAACTTTGCTCTTGAATTGAGCTCCACCCCACCCCTCACTTATCCTGGAGTCTTATATACCAGTGATATACCCCTTTATGCCTAGAAGGATCCTTTTAGCACAACAGTTGTCTAAACACATTTACTAATCTATAGGATGATTCCTTTTGCATACTAATACCATTGCCATTTAAAATATTTTGTATTTTCTTCTCAGAAGTCTTATGATTCATGTAATTTAGCATTATACAGTAATTTACAGCAGCATATGCCACAAACATAACTATTGTCAAAAAGATGCCAATCAGCACAGCCAAGTTAAACCTCCCACTGTGGGAGTACTTTGTGCTTTAAAAGTAGACGTATTTTATGCTTAATGTAGATAATGTCCTACTGTATATTTGTAGTTTGAGGACTTTATTATTAGCAAGAAGCAATCAATTAAAATCAAGCAATAAACCTGGCTGCTGTTCCCTGAGGCCCATGATAATATTTGCAAAGAATGCAATTTTTTTGTTTTTAATCATCTCATTAAGATATAATGATCCTCTTGCATTATCATATCAAAATAACTCCTTAATTGGTAGGCATGAGGTAAAGACTTATCCAGCTCCTATCCGTGTACATTTACTGTGAAACAGTTTAAAGCTAGATGAGAATACAGCTAGGAAAATAAAAAAAAACAACAACACATCAGTCTTACCAGCTTTGTTCTCAATATAGCAAAAAGTGAACCCAAGTCTCCAAACAACCAAACAAAAAAGAAATGGTGGGAATCCTATTTATCGTTCCTTTGACCACATTAGAACATTTTAATTGCTGTAGGAAAAAATTCATGAGATCTATACATTTAAATTAAGGGATACCACCCCCTGACGAAATGAGATATAATTGAATGTTTATGTAATAATAGCAAAATGAAATGAGGGAATGGGAGATTGCACTGTACTCTATATTTGACCTGCCCTGGGGGGGGGTGTTGTTGTGTCCATATTTTTTCTTGTTGAAGACAAAAGCCCAGGAGTATAAGGGATCATTTAAGGCAGATCATCTTGTCTGTGGTTGCCATGTCTACAGATTTGAAGTCCTTTGGGTTTAGCCTTCCTCTCCTGTTTTAAAAAATGCAAACTCTAAAGTGAAAAGATGAAATTGATGGGTCTAGATATTTTTTCTAATTGCCTTGAATGGCTTCAGTGTGCTTTGAAGCTGTCATGCTCTCTCCTCTTAGACCCATAAGTTGCTATTTGCCAGCCCAGCAGGTTCCTTTTGCTATCAGGCACCACTATTTAGCTCTCAAGCTCTGACCTTGAGACCATCTGACCATCTTTATTTTGTTTATTTTTTTTCCTGTTTAAGACAGAAGATGATGACATCAGGACCTCTTGTAAAAATCTATATATAGGGCAGGAGAAGTACACAATAAAAACATTATCTTCCAACTACCACACACAAACACACACTCACACACACACACACACACTGGAACTGAAGGATTTGTGATGAATGAAAGATATAATTCTTCATATGTTTAATGTTTTCAAGCCGTGGTTGGTTGAATCAGTGGATATGGTTCATAAAACAAGAGCCTAGAGTCCCTAGAATGGGGATAAGCAATAGATCAAGGTTGAAAATCCACACAAACTTCTCACCAGATCTTAGGGAGCTACACCTCTCCAACCATGCTCCTCACCTCAACTTTTTAAACTTAAAATTTGTTTAAAATTAACTCAAAATACCTTCCAAAGTATCTTGCAGATGCGAAGGACAATTTTGTCATATTTTGGCTGCCTCTGGTCTATTTCCATATGTTGAATCTGGACCAAAAGCAGCCAATGCCCCAGCCGAATCTTGAATTAAAAGAAATAAGATTCTCCCAAAAATGTGAGGGGGCAAAAATAGCTTTGGGATGCATGTGACCCATGGGCCATCCTTTCCCAACTATTCTTCTACCTTGTTAAGTCTCTTGCAGCATTAAAAAGGAGGAAGGGAGAGAGAGAAAAGAAAAAGAAATGCGACAACACTGTTAAGACTAACTTGTTTTATTTCAGCATGAGCTTTTGTGGACAGAATCCCACTCCTTCAGGTAGTACTCAGTACTGCATCCATGAAAGCTCATGCTAAAATAAAAATCACTTAGTCTTAAGGATGCTGCTACATTGCTTTCCCCCTCCCTCCATTCTTAGAACATTTCAAAATGTCCATAATTGTGTTGCATAGTTTAGTCCATTGGTTTATGATGGAGATGGAAAAAAACTATATGCACCATTTATTTATTTATTTATTTATTTATTTATTTATTTATTTTTTGAGGAAATAAATCTTTACCATTTTCAAAATCTCCCTCTTTACCCATCTGGAAAGAGTGTGAATTGGTTTGCTTCATGTTGACTGATTCACATTTAGAAAAGTGATTCATTTAAAATGCATTTCCTGGAACCAATTCACCATGCATTGCTCAGCTGTAGGTCTTAATCGTGCCAATTAGCAGAGAAAGGAAATGAGAGGAAATTCTCTACTTACTTTATCAGATATAGAAGCAAAGTTGTATAGAGAAAATCTACACTCATTACTAGTTTGGAAGAAGTGGAGGTCATGGATACATTCCTGCTTGGTTAAAAGAAAGTGAATTATGCTAAGGATGAGTAGAAAAAAAGACTTCACTGTAGCATCCCCTTTTGTAGTGCCACTTTATACGACTTGAAGAAATCCCCAGTTTTGGCAAGTGTGTTCCTATCTGAGGTGATGATATGATGCAGTGTAATGACCCACTTATACAATCAGAGTGCCCACCCAATGAAAAGAGGATATGTTTCTCATGTTATTCCATGGGTACAATATGTATATTTAAAAACAAGGGTCCTGATACTATTTAACTTTGCGACTGTGCACTAACCTCTATCCCTGTACGACCAAGACAGCTGCTAAGAGTGTTTGTTATAAAAGCTACATCAGTTGAGTGATAGAAGTACAGTTCTTACAGAATATTACTGAAGATAATAAAACTATGTTAGGGCTCACTGGGTACATTGCATTACTACAGTATAACCCATAAATATAACTTAATTTTAATTTTTTTTTAGTAACACATTTTGTCTTCATAAATAAAAAGGATCACATTGTACTTCAAGTGATCAATATGTGTGGATTTTGGATGTAGGATTCCAGGCAACTATCATGTTCTGATCAAAGATGGGTATAACATTGGGTCTAACTAGTGATGATAAAACTATGGGTCAATCACAAAATCTTGTTTGCTGGTATTGTTTTTATATAATGCAAATACATTGCTGTCAAGCTGTTTCTAATTCTGAACAGTTTGGGTGATAACATTTGTTATATTTTAGATATGAAGTAGTCACCATTCCTTCTGATGTGCTTTTCTCCCCATTTTTTTTAAATTGATCATAGGTCATTTGCTATTAATTAGTGGCTTTAATGTGTAGGTAACACTGTTCTCAAATCAACATGATAGCTGCAAGAACAAAAAACATCAGTTCCTTTGATTGTACAACACAGCATCCATGCAGTGAGAATGGCATTCCCATTGTTTGGACAGAGTGTTTGATCTGCCAGTTTCAAAAGAACAACAACAGAAAACCTGTTTATAGATCTAACTGATGGTTATGTATATGTAGCTCAGCACATACTAGGATTCCAAACAACATGATGCTTTGATATTTGAAGGAAGCTTCTGGAAACTTAATTCTAATCCAAGAATATTTGGCATCAAATTCATCTTGGTGGCATAAGCCATGCACTGATCTTATCAATGGTATTCATCTTTTCAGGACATAAGGAAAGTGAGGCCTATGCAAAAATTCACCAAAACAGTTTCTTTTTTATAGCACATTTTTTAAAAAAGGTAATTTGACAAGGGCATTAAGATTAAATTATCAAGAAAGAGTTCATAATTCATGGTGAATTGTAATGACAACCACAGGGCTTTCCAAACTGTCAAGGGACAGCAATTTAATGGCAGTGGGTATAGCTTGTCATTTCAAGTATCTTTGAAAACATTATAGAAATGCTAGCCAAAATTTCAGAAAAGGAACACCATGTAGTAAATTGCATGCCATTGCTTTTGCTCAACTTGAAATGTATTAAAAATATATAAGGGAAGATGTAGGTAAAGCACTGAGTTTCAAGCTGGCCAAAATCAAACTTAAATTGGCACCAACTAAAATTTACACAATAATCTCAATGCCCCATATGCTACCACAAATTAAACACAACACACCTCAAAGGCCTTGCATCAAGGACAGGTGTGGTGTTGATGTTGGAAAATGGGGGGAGGAAGAAGCAATCTCTATGAACAGGACTTTGATCTTTAGAACTTCCATCTTGCAGAGGCTGTGTCAATAGTAAGTTGTGACATATTGCTTATTGAAAATTATTTTAATGGCCCGTTTATAATGAATGGGGCCAAAGTTTTGTGTCACATTATCTCATAACTCTTCAATTTTGCTTTAGCAGCACCAGTGATAACATAACTGGTTATGAACAGTAATATCAGGGAACCTAAAATTATGAACTGTTTGACACAATGAATGTTCTCAGAATATGCTTTTTATATCCTTTTTTGGTTCAATACTGATTGCAGCACTCAGACCATTTCCACCCTATGCTGTTATAATGCTATTATTCTACTTTCAACATCCTGTGGAGTTCTAGGGTTTGTGGTTTATTGAGGCCAAAGAGCTCTCTGGCTGAGAATTCTACATGTACCTCCCTAAATTGCAAACCTTGGAATTCCACAGGATGTTGAAAGTAGAATAGTAGCACTATAACAGTGCAGGGTGGAAATGGCTTAACTGTATAGTTCCTAGAGTGGATATACCAATTAAATACTTGTATACATCTTTATATATGTTTTTCATCTTAAAGGTGTCAGGAGGTCCCAAAATGTAAATAATATACAGTTATAATCTGGTGCAAACCATTCAGATTGTGATAAAAAGTGGGGATTAATGGTTTGGTAATATAGAAACACTGTTGCTCAGTAATGTACTTGAGATATATGGTCAAAGGATGAGGTGCCATTTCATAGGTCACAGAACTAGGTTGTTCTTTGTTCTTGACTGTTAATATGTAGGACAGAGTTGTAAAGATCATTCCTTGTTAAAATACTAGAGTGTTCTACATTAGTTTACAAAAGACCCTGAAGTTTTATTAGAATTCCTTACCTTATTTCTCATTTCACTTTTGCAAATTTTCATAATAAAATTCAAACTTCCCAAGTGGCCACTTTGGAAAATGATCACAGCTAGCAAAAGATAATGTAATTCAAGCTGGATATCTATTGTATTTTGATGAACTTGAGAAAAAGTAACGCATCAGAAGCCAGTTTCCTCCTTTTGCCATGAAGTAGATAGATTTCGTTACCTATAGTGTAACAGCTATACTACTGCTATTCCTAACCAAAGTAAAAACTATGCTGACTATTGGCCTGTAACTCAAAACAGCACTTGGAAAAGCAGAAAATTCTATGTTAAAAGCAACAACGCTAATATGATTCTTGGAATAAACAGATAAAGACCCAGTCAATGTGTTAATTTTAAAAGTACAGAAGATATATATGTATTATCTCAGATATACGTAACATGGCCATATGGACAACAATTTGCATGGACATCAACTACTGATTATTTATTTATTTATTTGGTAGGCTGTAAAGGGGACTTTTCAACTTTTTAAAGTTCATGAGTGGATAGTAGTAGATAGTAGACTGAACTCAGAAACTTAACAATGCAGCACTAGGTGGACTCTGGCATGGTAGCCCAGGATTCCACACCAAACGAGCCATTAAACATTATATAGAATTCTTGCAAAAATGCAGTGGCAGCAGTTGAGCAACAATAGGAAGCAAGAACTGTTTCCAAACTATGCCATACCCTCCAATTGTCCACGTTTGGCAGGGACAGTCCTAATTAGTCTCCCCCCACCCTTTCAGATTTTTTTAAAATGGTCCAATTTCTCTCTCCACTTTTCTCCTTCAGTTGCTGCAAACTGAGCAAAATGTAGAAGTTTGCACTCAGTGAAGTCAGTGTGGGAAAGGAGAGGGAGGAGAGAAGGGGACAGAATCTTTCCTTCCCCAATAGGCTGAAGCAAAAACAAACAGCTGCACCCTTTCCTGCCTTGTGTGCTCTTCCTCATTAATATCTTTTGCCCTCTTGACTTTGCTCTGACCTTGCTTGGCCACACATGTCCCAGCTTCCATCTGTGAAATATTGGAGAGTATGCTATGTACACCACATCCATCCTTTTTATCTTATTCCAGTGTTCTGTCTGTTATATTATCAGCAGAACATGTTAAGATGTTTTGGAACATGGCTCAGAATGTTTAACTTAACTTGAAATCACCAGGAATTTACATCATTTTCTTTGTTTAAGCAAACTGTTTTCTTCAACATGACTCAACCTCATTTAGGCCTTATGGTCACTTTCTGACTTCTCTCCTTCAGCTGTGGGTTACAAATGTAAGGAGGATGGTTTTACCTAAGTATCAGATTAATAGACAAGTAGGCTTGGGGGCAGAAGTGTATTTTTCCAGTGTAGACTACAGTCCTGTGCACACTTACCTGGGAGAAAATCTCACTGAAGCCAATGAATCCTATTTCTCAGTAACATGAATAACACCTCAACGAAGTCCATATACAGTCATTTAAGACATTTGCACTCTTTGCTAATAGAAAAGGAAGTCTCAAAGCCTGCTTTACCATCTGAAAAACATCAGCTTATTCTGAACTTGCAGCTATAGTCAAGGTAAAATATAATAGCAGAGTTTTCCTTCAAGCTAGCATGGAGAGCAAACATTTCTGTTAGCCGACAGTGTTGTTCAGTGAGTACTTAGCATCATTGCAGTTGTAATTGTGTAAGAAGAATATGGCAAAATCTGGCTTCAAAATATGCATTAGACTTCTATAATTCATCAAGTCTCAGGAGCTACATAAACGATCAGCTTTCCCTTTTGTGGTTTGCATTTATTGAGCTTGAAAGTTGGATTTGGTTATAGAGTGAAAATTTATGACTTTATGTGTGAAAATGAAATCTCATTGAGATTGAAAATGCAGACCGCATAGATTATAGGTGTGAGAAACCATAGTTTAATAGACACAGTTCAAAGAAACTCTAGTAAGTTTTCCACCACACAAAAACTGAAAATGTTGACAGCAATGTGTACTTTATAAATTATAGGTGTTCAAAGAGGAGATGCTAAATGCAAAAGCAAGGTGATACAAAAGACTAGCCTAATAGTTGTATGAGGTTGTGTGTTGCAGTTGATAGACGTCTTGGTTCCATGTCAGCAGCAGCAGCTAGAACAACCAAGCATAGCTCCATTGAGGTAAGGAGATTCTGATGAATTCTACAACACAAATCCGTTGATTGTTTTTGAAAGACCATGCATATATTTAACCCTTCTCTTCCCTGATTCTTCACTTTTAATTTGTTTGACAACATTATTTTTTAACATTGTACGTATGTTAGGAGCTATTGTAGTTAGTTTTACCGTAGAGAAATATAAGGCTTCTATCTAAGTTGGAACAAGGATTGTATTTTTCACAACAGCATATTTTAAAAATATAATGCTTAAATCAAATCTGTATATAATACTAGCTTATTTTTCCTTGCAGCTATATATTCCAGAGACACCTCAGAAAAATTTAGTACTGTTAAAATTTTTGTTTTGGAAAAAGAAGCATACATTTCCCTATAACACACACAGTGAATTATTTTATTCTTTGTTTTTTTAAATAGATATCTAATTTTGCAGGATAGGCTTCTGTCATGTAGTACGATAAGATAAAAGGGATCCCCATGTTCACCATTTGGTCGCCCTCATCTGAACACGTTGAAGGATGTCGACAAGCTGGAACGTGTCCAGAGCTGGGCGACCAGAATAGTGAAGGGTCTGGAAGCCATGCCCTATGAAGAACGGCTTAGGGAGCTGGGTATGTTTAATCTGCAGAAGAGAAGGTTAAGAGGGGACATGATAGCCATGTTTAAATATTTGAAGGGATGTCATATTGAGGAGGGAGCGGGCTTGTTTTCTGCTGCTCCAGAAATTAGGACAAGGAGCAATAGATTCAAGCTGCAGGAAAGGAGATTCCACTTGAACCTCAGGAAGAACTTCCTGATGGTCAGAGCTGTCCGGCAGTGGAATATGCTGCCCCGGAGTGTGGTTGAGTCTCCTTCTTTGGAGGTTTTTAAGCAGAGGCTGGATAGCCATCTGTTGGGAATGTGTTGATGGGTATTCCTGCATAGCAGGGGGTTGGACTCGATGGCCCCTGGGGTCTCTTCCAACTCTATGATTCTTTTTAAAGTACGAGTAGGCACAGGGTCCTCTGGTAAGGATCAGAGTGATAATACACCAGAAATTTGAACACATTTATTCTCATGTCTATATGAACTTGTTGTACTTCTTTTAGGAACTAGCAATCTTATTTCTTTTAGATTTATTTTTAAAAAAGAAGTAGCAGGAAATGTCTTATTTAAGCAGCCATCTTCCATGTTTTGGTGTACTTCAAAATAACAGAAAATATTGCAAGTATATTCTCCTCAAATTCTTACATGGAATATTGGAAATGGTAGCATCACATACATTTAGAAATAAGACATTCACAAGGAGAGTTAAAGTCAAGCATACTATCTATGTATTATGTGTTTTTAGAAAATCTTAAAATTTTCTCAGGAAGTTCTGCTTATTTGGAAGTTTTGCTGATTGCTTATTTGTAGTTTTCATAAATACAATGTTTACTTAAGCAAGAACTTCTAAATTTAAGCTTGCATTTCCAGCTCAATAAAATTCAGTGGAATCCCTAGTGTAGGTGGAGGTGTAGTTACCAGTTTATAAATTTATTAGCATCTCTTTTGTTGCAAGGTTCATGTAAAATGACTACAATACAAGTTCAGATGATTCATGATATAACATTTACTGCCTTGTGGGCAGAACTTATGAAGTCAGGGCAGTGTGGTATGTTATTCTCATTCCATTTAATATCCTCTGGCCCCTTTGAAAATATCAGCTATTGAATAGGCATGATCCCTTGGAAACAGCTATGTGCACATATTCTCCCTTATGTTTCGAGTTGTATGAATCAGATTTTCACAATCCCAATTTCAACAGTACTCTGTGAAGCTCTGTGAAGACTGTCTTTTAAAGTTAGTATTATAGTTAGAGGGTAGTTCTAAAGAAAAAGTAAGCAAGGCTTACCAAGTGTGAATTATTTATCCACAGAATACAATGTAATTAATGCAACATAAATTATAAAACTATACAGATAAGTAATACATATTCAGAATCTTGGCTCTTGGAGACACTTAATGCTGTTCCTAGTATGATATAACGCGCATCTAGCAATAGTGATGAATGACCTTCAGCTACCTATTTCTGCAGTAACAGTAAATGCAAAGAAGGAAAATAGCCTATTTCCCTTAACTGTCATCTTCAATTTTAATGAGCATAAATACCACCAAAGGCTGCCATATTTAATTTTGTCAGTATTTTATTCTGGCTGCAGGCCTTTAAATGGTTTCACTATTTAGGTGATGAAAAATTAGTCTCAGAAGCTGGAAAAGTGTAAAAATCTTATATTTTAGAAGGCATAGAAAAAAGTAGAACAGATAAAGGAAAGCTAAGGAGGTAGTATATTTCACATATTCTTTTCCCAGTAGATTCTGACCTGACTTGAAGCTTCGTCATTGTCAGACAGTTTTGTTTGGTGCAATAAAATAGTGTTTCATCCATCCAATTTATACATTATTCACATCATCAGTTTCCCAATACAACAATTTCCTTTTCATCTAATTTTGACATGTCATGTAATCAATGTACCTAATATTGGCAGCTGCCCAAAGTTTTAGTACTGTTTCACATAGGCTGGACCCAGACATCTGGAAATAGTCTTTGGTATAGATACTATTCTTTGGTATAGATATTATCCGGAACCTATGACCCGGAGAACTTGCAGAGGCTTTAAACAAAAGTTAAATGATGATCCAAAAGGCCAGACTGTCTATCATTGTCAAGGCTACATCTTGTGGAATCCTAGGATTTGTAGTTTGATGAAGTACAACTACAAATTCCAGGATTTCTTTGGAGGGAATTTTCACTATTTCTATAGAAAAGCCGAATAGGAAAGCATTCAAGAAGTTCTTAAAATATGATGAAAGCTTTCCATGGCCTCTAAAAAGTAGGAGGAGATCTGCTAAGGAATTTTGTGGTAGCATGTGGCCAAGTGGCCCCAGACACCCCTAGATCCCCCATTGCTGGACAAAAAATGGCCCCAAGCGAGTATTGTGTTCCAGAAACCTTCAAGACGCACACTTCTCCATTTTAAGGCTATTTAACCCATTCTGAACTTTTTTGAGTATAGGACTGAAATAACCATTCTCTGATCAGCCTTTAAAAAAAATCAGTGAGTACAGCCCATGGGTGTCTAGGGGCATGAAAATGAGAGTGATTGGTTCTCAGAACTCCATGATTGTCCACTCCTACACTAAGTCATGGGCCACTGGTCTTTGGGCCAACTGCAGGCCTCCAGTCCCCTCAACCTGGACCTCCACATTCTTCTAAGACTACACTCCTTCCTTTAGCCTTACTTGTGGTTACTGGTGTTATTTAATTGATTCTGCCCCATTCTACAGCCACAACTGTGACGAAAAGAACCTTGCACAAGCTGGAAGTAAAGACTGCAAATACATTTGTTCTTTTTGCATACTGAGCAAGGTAAAAGGTTTAATGGAGGCAGGATGATTATATAACACTTTGGAAATTGCCAGATTCAGAATGCTTACTATCAGCATGAATTTCTTCACATTGTTGGGAAGTAATTGTACTTCAGTGTGATTTCTAGCACCACGTCTAACTACAAACATTTCAATTAATTCCAGCCTTGTCATCCTGCATGTTCATTCATTGATATACAATGTCTCTGTTTATAGAAATGATTGTGTTCTGTAAGACAGTAAAGGAACTGAGGATCTAGATGCATTCTAGAAATGAATGAAGCGCCTTTCTGCCAGTGTAATAAAGTTATTAGCTTAGTAATGAGTCTCCACCAAAATAAGGCTGGTTCCCTTCATACCCCACCAAATATTATGTGACAAGATTGTTCAGTAGGATTGCTGTGCACTCAATAAGACCCAGCTGTTGTTGAATAGATCCTGCAGAAAGGAAGAGCGTCACATTTAATGTTTTAACCTCTCCAGTTCATCATCTTCATTTGTTTTAATGGCAACATTTGGCATGTGTGTGCAGAGCTCCCCACAGTTCAATTGATTTGAAAGAGTCTAGGTCAGATGCTCACTAATTGTGGTTTTTGGTCTGGAACACATAGCGTAATTAGAAATTTCCTTAATGTGGTAGTTACTATTAAAGTCAAGCCGCTTGATCACTTCACACTTGTTATATAATTGTTACAGTTCTAAACTATGCATGCAGAACATTTTGAAAACTCCTGTTCTATTAATGTAATTAAAGTTTAATTTAAATTTGCAGCCATTTCCTTTTCCCTGTAGCAAAAGTCCCAGTTTAGACTTTAAAGTATTCTAGAGCAGAGAAATTTATATTTTTTGCTCATTATTTGCAGTTGCATAGTGATGTATGAGAACACTCGTAAGCACACATATGTGATTATGGTAGCATTTTCTCCTGCAGAGAATACCTGATAATTGAACTCTCAGTTAGTAGCACTACGGCAAAGAAGACTACTCTCCTGCAATACTTTTTCATAGGAGAAAATCTTTTTCATAGAAGCAACCAGATTCAGATTTATTTCTGTGCTGCTCACGCTGATGTGTGTCATCTGAAACCTTCAGAACCAGTTCCCCTTGGACCACTGCTGCAGTTTGTAGAATATTTCCCGTGAACAATTCAAATATTGCTGATTTTTGGATCAGAGTATATAGTAGAAGAACTAAATTCAAGGTTGTTATCAAGTTCTCTAACATTTTTGCCCTTTGGTTGTATCAGCTGGTTGGGTGATTTTTAAATGTGTTCATCTTCTCCAGCTCTAGCCACACAAAATCCAAAGAGGTGGTTTTGCTCCACTTTTTTAACATGTGAAGTGGATGGAATGTTGCATATGGATACTTCCCTTATCTTAAATTGGTTTTGTCATGAAATAGACTTTTAATGCTATGTGGTGCTATTAAGTTCTGTAATTGGCCTGATAGTTGCTTAGATTGATTGATACTCTATATAGTCAAGTATCAAAATGGGCCAACCTGCAAATGCAGATTTCACTAAATTTATGACTTCAAATTGATGTTCACATCAGTTTGCCAATGTGGCAAAAATAGGTCCGAAAAAGTCCATATGAAAATTCATAATTCATTATTCACTATTTTTATCAGGAAAATGTCGTGGAGAGGCAGGGGTATGTGATTTCTATAAATGGCCCAGGACTCAAAAACCTGAAGAAGTAAAAAAGATATTCAGAGAACCTAATACTCTTGTTAGAGGAAATGCATCATATGGCAAAGAGGGAAAGAACTTTTTGTGGTATCTGCCTCCTCCACAGTTGCAGAAAACCCTCCTCATAGCATACAATGCCACAGTTGTTTTTGCATAGAATCATAGATCAGATCAAAACTTTATGCATCTTCCCATTTTGAGTTGATTTGTGTAGTTAGTATGTTCTCTTATTTTAGTTTCTTCTCAGTTATTTTATTATAAGGATCTTGTGTTAATTTTTTTATTTTATATTTTATTTTTGTGTGACTACTTGCTCATACTGGTCTTGGGCATATTCTTTGTACGCTGTCCTGTTCTCTTCAAGGATAAAACTTCAAGCATGTTTTTGATAAATGACTATAAACTCATTTGCCTTATGTTCCTCCTTTCTTAATGTTTTTCTCCTCTCCTGACTCCTTTTTCTATTGCAAAACAAGCCCCCCCCAAAAAAAAACATACCCCAAAAAAACCACCCCAAAGCCTTGGAATGTATTCAGACTAGAAGAAATAGACAAAAGTATGAAAACAGGATTATACTGTATAAGTTGTTACTATGTAACATCTATTGGTTTTTTAAAAAATCAATTAAAAAACACTCAAGAAAACAGACAAAAGAACTTTGAGTCTCATTTTGCCTCTTATTGAGAGTTTTCTTCACGTTGGCAAAATCTTCAAGCTGGCATCCCCAGTCCCTTGCCACTGCTACATCTAATTGTTGTGTTATACTGTTGCATGGGCACAGTAACTATTGCAGGAATATGAAATACCTTCTGCATGGTGGTTTCATGTGCTCCAAGGGACAACATTTGATTAGCACTGTCGATGTAGATGAGGATGGTCTTGATGCTTTCCCTCATTCATTTAGCATGTAATGTGTGCTTATTCTCCTTTCCTTCTGTGCTGCCTCTGTCAGATGCTTCCTTCTTCTGTAAAAGCAATTTGATATGCACTAGCTTTATTGGATGGTTGAGCAAATGTAAAATACTTTGTCTGAGAATTAAGCATGGATGTCTTGCGCTTGGATTGTGTACAAATCTACTTTCACAGATTTCATATTCATCTGTGTAAGAAAAAGGGGAGGGAAAGTCACCTTGGCTGCTATGACAGTAATGTTTTTGACTAAGTCATATTACACCTGACATTTTTCACTCAATCTGACTATTGCAGTGAATTCTTAGCTGTTGAAAAAGTGCAAAGTTTAATGGCAGGAACTATAGTCCTGGATCCAGTTGGTACTTCCAGCTACAAGAAGACCATTAAACCAGTGGAATTTTCATAAAAATTGACTTTGCACTCAGCACTTGATTCAGTGGGACTAGAAGTCAGATTTTGTGGTGTCGCTATACTTATGAAAAACTCTTAGGAAAATTTCATCAATATCCTCCCTGCTTCTGCTTCAAAGTAAACAAATCATTATGTTTGCCACTGAACTCCATTATTCTGTTCATTCCTTTATTTCCTCTGAAACAACACTGTATTCATTTGAGACTGAGTAATAGCTTATAGATATAGATATAGATTTACTGTCTCTGTTTTAGAATATCTTGCCATTATGGGATATGGCAAGGATGGGTGCTGAACTCCAAGGAAATATACTTTTGCAGAGTTCAGAACAGCTACTTTTTTGGACTACAGCTTATGGACTGCTACTCCCAGAATTCCCTGGTCAGCATGGCCCGCACTGATTCTTGGGATTCTAGTCCAAAATAGTAGTTTGGAAATACTACTATTTTGGACTGGAATCCTAAGAATCAGTGCTGGCCACGCTGACTGGGGAATTCTGGGAGTAGCAGTCCATAAGCTGTAGTCCAAAAAAGTAGCTGTTCTGAACTCTGCAAAAGTATATTTCCATATATAAAAATGCGTTAACTTATCAGTTAATCTGAATTGCATATTTTGCCATTTTGTAACATGCGTTGGACAGCTGTATATTAACGATGCCTCAGGCCTACTGTTAAAAATAGGACATGAACATATTGGAGTCTCTTATGTAATGCAATTAGCAGTCACATTCCATCTTTCCTCTTCTTTTCTTCTATATGGACTGGAGAATGCCTTTCCCCGAACCCCATGCATGGATTTGTTCAATGTGGTTGGGAGAACCCAATGCTACCTAGTAACAGAGCAGTTTGGAAATGTCCAAGACATATAGTGCAAGTGAGAGAAGAGATGAAGGCATATATCTAAGACAAAAAGAAACTGCCGGTGTGGAAACAAAAATCCACAGAGATGAAAACAGAAACTGATCTTTACACTTCTTAAATTCACTTATCCAGAAAGTAGGGAGTTGGTAAACACTTCAGAGTTATTTCTACTTTAAGGCTATAAAAAGGAACTTGTGATTCTGATTTCCATTTGTACTTATGATGATTTTGAAGTGGCAATCATATGTCTCATGTCTAGCAAAATCCTCCAACTCCCCTAAAGTCACTTGAAGCAAGGGGGCAGAAAGAGTCCCCATTTCTGAAAGAGCAGAAGGAGTCCTCATGTTTTTCCTTCCTGAGTTGTTTTATGTATCCATTTCATAAGAACATCAGAACTAGCTTACTGAATCAAACCAAAGCTCTAACACAACATTCTCTTTTTCACAGTGCCAGGTCCTACCTATTTGTTTACTATCTTCAGGTCACTTGATACGGTGAGCTGACTGTTGGTTACATAAATGTATTGTTTTTAAAATATACCTAGAGACCTTGTGTCAGAACAGCTAATCAGCCTCACTTCAGTTGTTCTGAACTAGAACAGCCATCCAACACAGAAGCATAAGAAATGGTCAGGGATATATATCTGTCAGAAAACATATTGAGAGTTGTAAAATATTTGAATTTCTTTGGTGACAGGACAGGTAGAGAAAAAAATGATTGATGTTGTTGTAATATGCCTTCAAGTTGATTCCAGCTTTTGGCAACCCTATCCTAGGATATTCTTGGCAATGCCAATTTGCAAGAAGCTTGTTATCATCTTTATCTTAAGCTGAGAAAGTGCAACTTGCTCAAGGTCACTCACTGGGCTTCCATGGCTGAGTAGGGATTCTAACCCTGGTCTCCGAGAGTCCTAATGAAACTCGCTAGCCACCATACCATGCTGGCTCAGGAAAAGAAAAAAAATCATTAACCCGAGATACATTTCTAGGTAAATGGGAAATGCTTTTGAAATCCTAGAGCTTCTACTGCTTTTTGACACTTTTTTTTTAAAAAAGATAGTTTTAATATTTCCCTTTGTGTCCTAATACATTTTATCAGATAGGTTTACCACAAGGAAAGGAATTCAGTAGTCACTTGGCGTGAAAGATATTCTGACTTCCTAATTTGACTGACAGGAGAAGTCCTGTTTCTATATAGCTGTCATGTGGTTTTTATCAGTAAATAACACACATTTGACTGTAGCTGCAGACATTAAAATAGACAGCTGTGT
The DNA here is from genome assembly GCA_948474755.1 of Ctenosaura bakeri. Classification (NCBI taxonomy): domain Eukaryota; kingdom Metazoa; phylum Chordata; class Lepidosauria; order Squamata; family Iguanidae; genus Ctenosaura; species Ctenosaura bakeri. Next base: position 393,405 of record CAOLHI010000255.1, on the reverse strand, counting down.
CTTTTAAAATGTTTCTCTGCTGCACCAGAGACATCTCTTAAAACAATGATATTTTCATGTGCTCTGCTGTTCTGAAATAACCCATTAAACAGTTTATTAATTCAATTTCTGGGTGTCATCATCCATATAGTACATAAGCTAACAAGGTGAAATGGATTTGTGATTGTAACATCTGAACTACAGCTTTCTGCCTGCTGGGAAGGAATGGACATGCTCTTGTTATACAAGACTATTTATGGAGAGTGTATGAATAATGCATAATTAGTTGAAAAGTTATTAAAATGTGGCCAATTTTTGGTTGCATCCCTTTGTTGTTGGACTTCCTGTCCATGGATTACTGAAATGTCATACTGGGCTTCCTCAAATATACATTCTTTTCAAAGTGTCAGAAATAGCTTGCCATCAACACAGAACAGAACAGAAGAACTCTGTGTGAAGTAAGACTATGCAAAAGTTCAGGTAAAAATAATCCAGTGCTGACTGGCAATTCACGCCAAAGTTGTCTAAATTTAAAGTTAATACAGCTTCCTTGATTAAGCTGAGAGAAGCTGGCTCATTAAGCTGTCGGGATCTAATGTAAAAGCAGTGGATGCTTGTCCACAGTTTACCTGCCACTTCAGTTCCTTTTGCCTGGGTTTCCAAATAAATGTTGAACTGTTTCACTTCTTTGAAATATGGTCATAAGGTGCCATATGGTTGCTGTCCCATTTCACATAACTGTAGGGGGGTTTGGATGAAGCACTCTAATAGATTAAGATAACTTTCCAACTTCTTGTTGTATTTGGCATCATTTGTCATTGCCTTTATGTGATTTGTTAAAAGTTTAATTCCCATTTGTGCAGTTCAGGACTAGTATGATGAGAAAGCAAACCTGAAAAACTTGTGACCCTTTTACCCACACCCCAAAGTGGACATAGCACTCCAGCCATACGTGGTGGTTCACTGAGGTCTTGATGAGCTGCGTATTGCTCTTGTTGGACTGGGAAAATGGGTTTAGTCAGACACTGGCGGGAAGGGGGCAAATTAAACAAGGGCCAGAGGACTCCAGATCATGCATTCAGAGAAAGGCTCACATGCACCACGTCAAGCTACACGGATCATAACAGTTTAATAGTGAAAAATGTGCCTTTTCTTTCAGCATCATGAATAATATAGTTTGTGATCACATGACCAGTTACACCTTCTGCATGTAAGGGCTGCTTCCAGTTTTGCCCATTGCAATGTTACAGGTATGCTTTACTTCTGACTCCCTGAATGAGGGATGATTCCAAGGTTACCTATATAGTGTGGTAGAATCTTCTGCATAGACATGCTCCTTGCCGTACTAGTAAGACATGGAATACCTTGGTTCTTTTGTTACTCCTTGGACCTAGGCCATATTGGTTGGCCCTATTCAGAAATTCCTTACATAGAATCAAATATTGGAAAAGGCCCTTTTACCATGCTGTGCTTATGTAGAATCTGTGCATGCTACAGGGAACACTTGCACAACCTGTCACACTCAGGCTCTATTTAAAGTTGCATAGAGACCATGTGTAGAGGCAATGTCATGTTTTATCCAATGTTTGTGGGTAGGTAAGCTTCTGGACATGATCCTGCTGCTCTCCATATGTTTGAACACATGGGGTTCTGTTAAATTGTGACCTTTTGCAGTAGTGAAAAGGACTTCCACTCAGGTGGATCACTCAATTCTCAATTCTTTCATTTCCTCTGATAAGCACTGGTATCTGACAGAGTAAGGGTTACCCAGGCCATGAAATTAAGCATGAGAATGCAACCTACAACAGGGAATGGCAGTGCAATAACTACAAGTCCATCTTCCATGAGGTCTCAAAATAATTTACTGGAAAGGGTTCAGTCACAACAGAGGAAAGTTACAAATCACACTGGCTGCTTGCATTATATATTTAGAAAAGAATGTCCAGTCCCTTTAGTCTTCAGGTAGAAGTGAGATATAGATCATTTCCACCTGGTACAGAAAAGAGAGTGGGGGGGGACTTTCTGCCTGAACAGGCAAACCTTCCTGGAGTCAACTGACCATTGATTCCTTTTTCTAAGCCAAAACTCTGTCTTAAATGAAGTTAACTAGAGTTAACTGTGTTAGAAAGTTATTGCTAAGAAGAACTATTTATGGTGCCTGTTCCTTTTACAATATTTTCAAGAAAAGTAATTTAAAGGAATTCCAAAGTGCCCTGTGAATGGCATTATATTTAGTTTTAAGAAGTGCCTTAAGGTAACTTCTAACCTCTTAGTGACCTCTTGTTTCACTTGCCTAATGGAGAATGATGTGGGTTTTCCAGAAAGTATTCAAGTTGTGCTTGAGAGTGGTGCTGTAAAAGATTTGCGGCTACTCTGAATACACCAGAAACTAATTTAGAACCTTTCTTTATTTTATGTTACTAAGAAAAAAAATATCAATGTCCCAATGTTGTTAACTTCTGTCAAGTCAACTTCAACTTATGGCAATTCTATGGATGGGAAACCTCTAAGTCATCCTGTCATTAACCACCCTGCTCAGGTATTGCAGATTCGGGGACATATTTTCCTTGATTGAGACTATCTATCTGTACTGTGGTCTTCCTTTTTTCCTTCTGCTCCTCCCCCTTAGCAAGCATCATTGTCTTTTCTAGTAAATCATCTCTTCTCATGATATGACCAAAGTACGACACCCTCAGTTTAGTCATCTTGGCTGCCAGGGAGAGTTCAGACTTCATTTGAAGTAGGACCCATTCATTTGTTGTCTTAGCAGACCCATTCTTCTCCAGCATCACATTTCAAACAAGTTGATTTTGTTCCTATTAGCTTTCTTCACTTTCTTTCATAACCATACATAGAAATTGGAAATATAAAGACATGGACAGTCCTCACTTTAGTATTCAATGATATATCTTCACACTTCAGGATCTTGGATAGTTCTTTCCTAGCTTCCCTTCCAAGTCCTAGTCTTCTAATTTCTTGACTGCAGTCTCCATTCTGAATAATGACTGAGCCAAGGTATGGAAAATCTTGAACCATTTAAATGTCTTTATTGTCTGTTTTACAGTTATGTAAATCATCTCTGGTCATTATTTTTGCTTTCTTAATGTTCAGCTATAAACTTGTTGTTGTTGTTGTTGTTTTGCAGTTTTTGCCTTGACTTTCTTCAGTAATCATTCCAAGTCTTTGCTGTTTTCTGCTAGTAGCTTGGTGTCATCTGCATATCTTAAAATGTTGATGTACTTTACTCCAATTTTCATGCTTCCTTTCTCTAAGTATAATCTTTCTTATGTGGTCTTATATAATCCTTCTTATATGGTCAGTGTATAAGTTAGATAGGGTGATAAAATGCAGCCTTGCTTGACTTCTTTGCCAATTGGAAACTATTCAATTTCTCTGGCCTTTTCCTCATGACAACACTCTCCCTCATTGTACGATCACAATCCCAGTAGTGCCTCTGCCAGGAAGGGAATGTGTCCCCAACACTTCTCTCTGCAGGTGACCAGCTGCCTGTGGAACGGAGCATGAGGGACACGCGATGTTCTTCCAGACTGCAGCTGGCCTTCTTCTTATGTTGCAGTAGAGAAAGAGGAAGCGCATAGATTGTGCTTCCAGCCTCTCTGCATGGCCAGCTGCAGTGGAAGGCTTGTGTGATCAGATGTCATTGATGGAGTTTCTCTGTCAATGATATAGCCTACGATCATGCCGGCTGGCAACGCTAGAAGAGCGGGACCATGACAACATGCCATGTCATCTTTACAGTCCCACCATTCTCACATCCCCATGCCAGGACACTGTCATCATGTGGAAAGGGTCTCTGTATTCCGTCGTAACGCTAATCTCTTGACCTGTGTACAGGCTACACATCAGGACAATCAAGTGTTGTGGCACACCATTTTTAAAAGAGCAATCCATAGTTTCTTATGATGTACTCAATCAAAGGCTTTGCTAAAAACTATCCAGCACAGGCTGATTTTCTTCTGAAATTCTTTGGTGCATCCCAATAGCCCATATGTATCTCAGCTGATATATTTAAGAAGAAAAATCAGTGTGATCTAAGTAATATATTGCAAATAAATTCAAAGCTTTATATGAAGATTTTTATTAGTATGCATATTTTTACCTTTTTATAACAGCATGCACTTCTCTTACATTGTTTATTCAAATTTAAGAGCAAAAGCAACTGTATAGTATGATATGGTTGTCCATTCATCTCTTTCCAGCAAGAGTTTATCTTCCTTTCATTGAGGTCATTGGAATATCTCCAGTTTCAGTGGCGCTGTCTATAAATCCACTTGCCCTACTGTTAACTATATTTGCCCAACACTGTATTGGCATCCAGTCATTGTAAATTTCATAGAGCATTTTTTTCAAAAAAAGACAATTTTCCAAAGACAAACAATCACTGAATTAAAAATGGCTGGAAAATATTCCACTTTGTAACACTGATAAAGAATTACGTTCTTCAAGACCTCTTTTCATGCTCGTGTCTGTGACCACCTGCTAATGGCTTGACTGTTTAATTAATGTAAATAATATATAAACTGTTCTCCATATGGTTTCCAGGGGTCTCCCCACTATCACGATCAGCTTTTTTGAAGCTATGGGGGTGATATGGGATACAGTAGTAGTAAGCGGAAATGAGATCCTTGACCTTGACTGAGCAGAGATGTTTTTACTAGTGCAAAACTACTCTCAGATACTACTCATGGGCTGAGCCATTAGAAGTGGGCTAATATGAGGCAAAGAAATGGGATCATTACTTATGCATTCATGTTAAACCTCTCCGGTGTACAAGCTTCCCCTGTTTATCTGACAGTGTCATGGGCCAGGAGTCAGCTTCTCCAGGTGAACAGCAACCTTGAAGAAGGACAAGCAGACACAAGCACACCAGGAGCTAATCAGGCTGGGATGAGAGCCATCTATCTCCAGCCTTTGTAAGGAAGGCAGAGTACAGTGGCAGATGCAAGAAATAGCTTGTGTGTTTGCTGGTCCTTGCTTTCTTGTGTGCTACAGATTTCTATGCCCGCCATCTGCCTGTCTTCTCTGACCTTTGGACTATCCAGCCAAGCTGCTTGCTGGATTCCTGGCCTTTGGACTGACACTTGACTATGTTTCTACTTTAACCTAACCAGGCAAGCTTTATTGGAACATTAAGCTGTGTCCATTTGCCTGTTGAATATCTTGGCAGTCTGTTGCCTGACAATGGACAGCTGGTGCCTACGACAGACAAGTTAGAGACCGGAGCACTGTCAGAAAATGGAATTGGTTGAAATGTGGAATCCATGTATTGGAGGGAGCATGAAGGAGTTATGGAGGCTCATTTGGGACTGACTACATGTGTACTGCTTGAAAAATCTCTCAACCGGCATAATACCTTCCCTCCCCCTGCTTGCTTTGCAAGCAGTGCGTGCATGTGAATGGTTCCAAGCAAGTTTCTATAGCCAGTAAGAACACATGAAAGAATGGAGCCCCCACTGAATTAATGGAAGTTGTCCTTAATTTGGAAGTTTCAAAAGAGTAGGTTAACAAATAATATGACATCAAAAGGTAGGATCTTCCTGTATCCAGCAGCAGACATCAGAATGGAGTCTGAGGTCTGTCTCAGATATGCTGTCAGCAGCATGATGGTTGCTTAATGTGTGTTTTTTTTGGGGGGAGGGTAAGCTGGTTTGGCTTTGGTTGTGCTGCCTCAGCATACTCTTGTGACAGTGTTGTTTGGTGTTTTGATGTTGATTTCCCATTATATATTCAAAGAAAAATATGTGTTTCATGGTACATATGGGGTTTGTGATTGTACAGTGAAAATGATCTGCACAGTGACTGTAATATTTTGGCTATGTTGTTCTGCAGATAGGCAAGCTAATAAATGAACAAGAGAGAAGCTACTGGGTTCAAGAGATGTGTTTGCAGCAGCAGTTCATGGTACAGATGAGAAGCCACAATTACAGTCAGACTTTTAGGGTCTGAGTGTACCCAGTGAAACTCAATTGGCTACTTGTGTCACCTGACAATTGGTGAGAATAGCTGTACAACTTTTTTAGCCTATGTCTTTAAAAAAGCAGATTGATGGCCAGCACTTCTGTGGAATTTTTGGAAAGAGATTTAGGAGCATGGCTGATTTCTTGGTTCCAGAGCCTTATGCTTTGTCTTGGCCAGTCAAGCAATCTTGCCAGGACTGCATTTTCAGGTGGTTGTTTCCATTAGATTGCTTGTGTTGATTGCAGATTAGTCTTTAGGGGATGAAGGGAGTTTAAGAATTGCATCTATAGTTTCAATAAATAAAAACCAATCTTCTAAAAGCTCATTGTTCAAGCCTTCTCCCAAGTCATTTATCAGCAAATAAAGATTTTGAAGTCTGCCTTAGAATCAAAACCATTATAAGTAAGCCAAATACATATTATTAATCAATGAAGTTCAATTGTTTTCTTATGTTTTATGCTATCCAACAGTTTTTGTTATATATGGTAACCAGTTTCTTCGCTCAGAGTAAATAACACTTCTAGACATACACAGTTTTAATTCACAGCGTTCCAGTGGTGGGTGATAGCATCATAATAAAATGATGTTTTAATAGCTTTCAGGGTGGGTGTGTGGACAAGTTTATTGGCTGCTAGTGAAAAATTCAGTGTGGCCTTTTTGTCATTGTTAGATTGTGCTTTGAGAAACAATGCAATTTATATTAAAAATTATAAGAGCCTTCAGAGGCTTTTAGCCAGATTTTTTAAAAAAAATAAATTATAGCAAGAGTCAATGTCCCTTTGAATGGTTGTAATTCAGTTTTGTTCACTGAGATTCTTATGCAATCCATCCAGGCGTGCATACTACAGAAGACATCTGAGAAATAACACAACTGTGCTTGTATAGTGGAGGGCAGTTGTTCATCTCTTTCAAAAGCTGACAAAGTGGATATACATTTTACAGGGCTGTTGCAAATTTCTGATGCTAGCATGATCAACAGAAATTTCTCTGAGGTGTCTGCTTTCTTACATAGTGTGAAAGTAACATCCATTAGACATGAAAAATCAGTGTGCAATAATAATCTCAAAACAACTCTCATGCAGGCACATCTATACTATGGAGGGCCAGGGTCTTCTAGGGAGTAGCATTTGCACTAGAAGAATGAGGAGACCTGATTTTAAATCCCCAACTTTCATAAAAGTTACTGGATATCCTTGGGCCAGTTACCATCTCTGCCTCAGCCTACTGTGTAAGGTGGTTGTGCCGATAAAATGGGATAGCTTCATGCATTGAGTTTTTCAAGAATAGGATCTAATAACTAAACTACTGTACCTAGAGGGATTTTTGTAACTTTTAGTGGTGTTGTCGTCATTTGAAGCAAATGAATTTTCTATTTAACTGCAACATGAGAAACATTTCAGAGCAAAGGGAGAAGTGGGTGATCTATGGCATAAACATACATTGGGTAGGGGAAAAATAATACATAGATCCTCTACAGTAACTCACAGTTACAGCATCTGAACTTGAAGCCTATCTTAAGAATATTAGCCTTTTAAATCTAGTTGCATCATTAGTCCCATGTACTGGAACAATATTAGCAGGACGTGCTGCATCTCTAGTGCTTGGAAAAGTCTGTGGTGATGCCCTGTTCTATCATGAAAGGAGCTTGTTCAAGGTCTGGAAGAATGAGAGGGGAGTTGAGTCAACCAATGTTGCCCAGTACCAAATCTTCAGCACCATTGGAGCAGCCTCAATGTTAGCAATAGTTCTGAGGGGTGCTGAGGACACAATGCCCTCCATGTGGAGCTGGTTCATAGCTTACATCTTCACCGCTACTTACTTGCCCTTTACTGTACCGATGGTGTCTTGTGCTGTTTCTTCTTCTTACCACAGTGGTAGAGAAAAAGGAAAAGCAAGCACGTGGTAGTGGTAAAGAGAAGTTACTGCTCTCATGGTCAGTCACTCTTAATATCTCTGAAGGCTCAGTATGGCAAACAAGTAGTTACTTGTGATTAGAATTTTCTAACAGCAAAGGTATAGCCAAATTAGGGGCCTTTCCACATTCCAGCGGTAGGATAGGGTCAAATGTTGATTGAAATAGCAGAGTGGATTCCTTTACCACCCTTAAGGCCAGGAGGTTAAACCTTAACTACTGTTCAAATGGATTAAGCATGGAACAAGCTGCACAAGTTTCTCATGACCATATGATTTACATGTGATAAAACTGTTATCCTCTCAAAGAGCAGGAAGCATGTGCATTTGTAACACAATAGGAGACATTTTCCTAGTGCTTTTTTTGGATGCTGCGATTCATTTTGCAGAATGCCAGGTTGGTATTAGCAGAAGTTATTATTTACCAGTCCGTCAAGGCAACTGCACCAATTTTATAGGCAGATGGCTGGACCTCTGTTTTGAATGTTGGGTTAGGAGTCCTACATGGTTGTACCATCTGAAGGAAGGAAAAGCAGAAGAGAATATAGAAGAATGTAAAAGAAAAAGTAATATATTTGGGTCCATAGCAGATGGCAGGAGCATAGTGTGTCATTGAAGGTAACTTGCACTTAAATTAGAGGTGGGATTAGCAAAGGAGGGGATCCAGTGTGCTACTAATGATGAATCCTTTTATAGAAGATCACTCAGAGTAGTGGAGCTATACTTTTTTTTATAAAAGAAGCCTATATTGTAAAATAAATGCTCATTTTCCCCAACCATGTTTCCAGAGATTTATATCAGTATTTTAACATTCTTGGAAGCATTTTGGATATGTGTTTTTTTCATGAACTTGGGAATCAAAATCCACCTGAATTTATATCATTGGAATCAAGTTTAATGAAAGTATCTGCTGTGCATAAAGCTGAGGATAAAGTTTCCCATCTTGGACTTTAAACTTTATGCATCAGCATGAAATCATAGTGTTGTCACAAAACAAATGTGTTGCAGTTACTTGGTCCTAGTAATGTTGCTTGAAAAACTATTGTTCCAACCAATCTCCTAAATTGTGGAGGCAGGAGTGGAAGAAGCATCACCTCACAGGAAGTGACACCACAGTTGATGGGTTTTGACCATATTTTATTTGAAAGAATGAGAAGAATCTTACAAAATATATCTTATCTGATTTCTTACAAAAACCACTCATTGACTTCATTTTGTCAAGTATAAATCTCAGATGTTTCAACTGATGCATGAAAAATAGGGCCTTGAAGAAGTTAAGAGGTTTCCAGATCCAAACCAGCCTACCTACTTTGACAGCATGGAATTCTATTGTCACTACAGGCAGTGGTGGAGCTTGGAGTGTGTGGCTGGGGGAAGGGGGCAGGAGGAAGATGGAGCTACGATGTGAGGGGCGTGATCACTGTGCATGGGGGTGTGACCGTGATGCATGGAGGCATGGCTAGGGCATGTGAAGGCATGACTATGGGATGGGACACCCCAGAAACTTTGCTGCCTGGGGCAAATTGCCCTTCTTGCCCCCACGCCCCTACACTACTGACTACAGCGATGTTAAAGGAGGATAAGATGTTGAGATGTTGAGTGCTTTTCTACCACTTCTTTCTTTCTTCCTTTCTAGTTCTGATCTGGTTTGTTTATAAGAATTAAGAGTATTTCCACGTTGCCTCTGAATTTCCACATTTTTATAACTGGACAGTATAATTTCAGGATTACTCTTCTGAAGCCCACAGATCACTTAGTCATTTCTGGCTTTTTGGGCAGCTTCTGGTTAGCCATGTATGTAGTAATACTAAGAGAATATCAGGTAAGAAAGTATTACTTCACTTTGGAAAGGCAAGCAGAGTATCTTTTAAGACTGTGCAAATCCCATGGGTTTCTTGGTATCACATATCCCACAATTTGAAGAGACAGGCTGTTGGTCCCCTTCCTCCACACACCATTTATTTTAAAATGCATTTTTAATCTTGCTGACATTTAAATTGTGCTCTAGGGAAAGCATTAAGAATGGCAATCCCATTGAACTGAGTAGGAGGGAGCCAATTCAGTCCTAAGAACCTTTGCCTCCAACAGGCTCACCATGGAATCATATTGCACTTGTTTCATGTCTGAAAGATTTTTCTTTGCAACCGTAATTGCTGGAAAGCCATTTAATTTTTATTTCATAATTACTGTTATTTTTCCCCCAGTTCTAGTGAGGCTGATGGGTCTTATGTAGAACAGTACTTCTTCTTGTGTTAAATGCCATGTTGGGCTGTATTAATTAGTTTTCTGAACTCTTACTTTCAGTCAGAGTTTGCAGTTTGCTTTTTGAATTGTACAGTGCGGTTCTGGAGACAGTTCTTTGTTTATGACTTAAAGAATATGTGTAAAACATCACTCAGTCCGGGAAAAGGAGTATTGGGAATTATGAGATACTAGCAGGGGATTGGCAGACAGTTTTATATCTTACTGGAAACTAGCCTATAAGTGATGGTAGTTCATTTCATCCTACAGAGTGCACAACATTGTCATCTTAGCCTAAAGGAATGAAAAGCCATGTTATTTCTTTTATTACGTACTACTTTATCAGTTTACAGCATTGCATTGCTATATTGTTTTTAAATATATCTGTGTATGACATTTTGCTTTTGATTACAGGTGGGTAATGTAGGGTTTGATTGCTACAGGAGAATGTAGTTTTATTGGGTCAGCCCAAGGGTTACCTACCCTGCCCAGCTTTCTGCTTCCAGTGATGATCAGCCAAATGATACTTGAAAGTGTCCAAAGGACAGAGTGAAGGTGATGGATCTCACCCTGTTGTTTATTCTCAGAATTATCAGGTGTTCTGAGGCATGCTTCCTTTGAACGTTAAGGTTCTGTCAATCTATCATAGTTGACTTGCAAGGGAGTAAATACAAGGAGCATATTTGTAAGCAATAAATAGAAGGAACATGTTTGTTTAATTAAATTTTTACACATTGCCTTTCTGTTCATCCAAATATAATAGAAATGTAAGTATTAAAATTAGGTCCTGAGATATTGGCATGGTTTGTAGCATACCACTTTTGGAAGTCAAAACTCTTCCTATCTATAAGGGTCAAGACTGGGCATCATAATAGTGCAGGGTTTGCTGGAAGAGAAAGATAATAGGTCCCTTATTGGTGTAATCCCAGGTATCTCAGGCTGCAGAGAAAGTTGAGCAATGGAGAGGGACAGGGCTAAAGGGGGAAGTGTTGTAGGACTAAATAAGATGCAAAATAGGCCAGTTTAGGAGTTGATAGGAAGAGCGAAAGATTCCTAGATAAGATAAGGCTGTGTGTCAGCAGTGATGGGTAGTTACATTCCATATGTTACATTACTTTTTAGAAGTATTTATATCTCTCTTTATTATGATATATATTAAAAAGTAGGTAAAATATATTTAAAATGCACCACTTTTCTGCTTTATATGTTGAATGCTGCTGCTGAAATCGCTTGTGTGGCTCCTCCTTTCTGAATCCTGAAACAGCAAGATATAAGGTTACCAAAAAGCCCCAAGTTATGTGCCTTGAAGATTTTGTGAGAGAGGATGAAAAGGGAATATGCTTCTTTTCTTTGTTCCCCCTCCCCTCTGAATTACTCATTCAAGTGTTTTTGGACCCTATTCTACCAGATTGGCATGTGGGCACCAATTATGGTACATCTTTATAGGGCTGTACATTTCACCCCTGATGGGTGTGAGAGGGCTGTGTTACCCTGTTCTCTGGGGGTCCCGGGAGGGGCGCCCAAATAACCAAACAACAAACACCAACTTTGGGGGAAATTAGCTGGAGCACTCACTAAAGCCAGTGAGAGGCAGGGTAACTTAGCAGGATCTTGCAACCCAGCATCTAGGGGGTCAGGCCAGTCAAGCAGTCAGATGGTTTAAAATAGCAAAAACAATGTTTTATTAAATACAGACAAACACAAAAGACAACACAGTCACACAGTTAACTAAAGAGTTGGGGATAGGGATTTTCGGAGGGAAATGGGTGATACAGCACCTGTCTCGTAGTCCTGAAGAGATGTGAAGATTGAGTTCGTGGATATGGACTCTCAGTACGTGGAACCGAGGGGAAGGCTTGCCAGGCACAGCGGCAGCAAGGTCGCCTGGAACTCAGGAGCGATCTGAGGTTGATCTTGGAATCGGGGGTTTTTATAGGGTGAATTGTGAAAGCAAGCCGTACCTTACTCATTGAGAACAATGTGAGTTTGTAGCGGGACAAAGCTTGGGAAAGGTCAGAGTTTAGCATGATTGGCTTAAAGCTGAATCAACAATAGTGTAGCCAGTATGCAAATGCGCAGTGCTTAGTACAGCTTTGTAAGGCTTACCTGCTCGGGGCAGGGGAGCCTTTGTTAGTATCATGCATAAGCAAAAGGGTGTTTGCCGGAGAGGTCCCTGAAGCGACGAACTGGCTCAGTGTGGCCTGCCTAGGTAGGGAATGGAATGTCCAGCAATTACCGGCTGCGCCTGTTTACGTGCTTGTCCGGAGGCCTCGCAAACACGTGGAGCGGGGTGGCAGAGGAAGGCCAAATGGTTTGATATCAAAACAATATCAAGTGCTATCGCTGGGTAGGCCTGGGCCGCAGTAACAGCTGCTGTCTTGAGTTCTAAGGCAGCAAGACTGAGTGTTCCATGCCTTCTTTCCCCTAGGTGATTACAAATCAATGTTTTATCACTTGTTCCAAAGCCTCTTGGTGACAAAATTAAAATTACATGTTTGTAATTCCCCAGTTTCTCTATTTTCTTTCTTTTCTTTTCTTTTTAAGTGTTTTCTCTTTTGCTGGAACCTCGCTTATTGCCCTGCATCCTCCTTCTGGCTATTTCTTTGTAATAAGATAGCAAGAAGCAATGTCTCAATGTGATTCTGGCTAGTTCCTCTATACTTAAACCATGAAGTAAGAAGCCACAGTGCTCAATCAGTGCCGCTTGTTTTTATCCGTTTGAGTGCAGATATAGCATGTCACTAATTCCCTTTCTGGAAAGGTCCTCTTTCCTTTAAGTTAATGTGGAATTAAAAACAGTTGTTATCCTTAGCCCTTTTTTGCTTTTGGACTACTGCATCTGCTTGGTCAGTGGAGTAAACTATGTATAGAGACATTTTGTATGCAGTTTAGCAGCAACAACACAGTTTCACTTCTTTCTAATGTTTAATCAGATGACATCTAAAGATGTAACTTCCTGCAAGATAATTTCTCTTCTGCTTCTCCCTATTTCCTGCCATTTCTGTTTTTTAAAAATTCTTTTTGATTTCTCTGTGAATAACTTGTAGAAAACTCTACTATAGTCCTTTTGAACCTCACCAGGAGTCCACTTTCACTGTACAATTATAGCAATTTGATGCTCCTTTAACTATCATGACTCTCTCTTGCAAAATCCTGGGATTTGTAGTGTGATAGGTACTAAGAACACTTTGGCTGGAGAGCTCTATAGCTGTAGTTCAAAGGAGTGGATTGTGAATATCTCACCAAACTACAGATCCTAGGATTATGTTGGATGGAACCATGATGATTAAATAGGTATCAAACTGTTATAATTTCACAACCTATATAACTATGGAGTGTGTGTGTGTGTGTGTGTGTGTGTGTGGTGTTATGTGAATAAAATCCAAAAAGCTCCAAAAATACAGAGAAGAAAGAGCCAGTGTGGTATAGTGGTTTGAACATTGGACTATGACTCTGGAGATCAGCGTTCAGTCATGGGAACCCACTTGGTGGCCTTGGGCAAGTCACAGTCTCTCAGCCTCAGAGGAAGGCAAAGGCAAAGGCCTACTGAGCAAATCTTGCCAAGAAAACCCCATCATGTTGTTTGCCTTAGGGTTATCATAAGTCAGAAATGACTTTGAAAGTACATCACGACCACCACCAGCACAACAGCAACAACATAGGCTGCACTTTGCCCACTTCTATTCCATGGACTTCTTTTTTTATTTGTTTTTCTTTCATCCATTTTTTCCCTTTTCTTCATAAATATTCTTTTAAAAATCCAATAAAATATATGGGGAGGCACTGCTAGTGTGCTGATGTGGCAAGGGCACTGCTGGAACTTCTGATATGTTTGGGTGAACCTTATTCTGAATCTGTGAATAATGTTGATAACAGTTCATTTATATTTTTATTTTTTATTTTTATTACCAACAGTCATCGCAGTGTATATCATATGTGTTTGACTTACCTAATTGTTTCTTGTTTATCTCACCTGCCTTTGTTTTCACTACCTGCCTACATGCATTTTCCCACATTTGTAGCATGTTTGAATCCAGAGTATAATGACCCGCTCCGCCACAGTGCACCCATTTGGGCTGCTAGACTGTGACCCAAACCTGAATTGTTTTCCTCCATCTGATGTTGACAGGGGAAACCAAGTAAATGGTACAGTTTGCTTAATGAGCAAGAGAATGTCTGCCACTGTGATTTGTGTACTTGCAACTCAGACAAGTAGGAAATCAATTGGCACCTTAAACTAAACAATATCAAAGACTGGTATCTTGTGCTTTAAGATGGTTAAGGGCTTATTCAGGAAGCAAAAAATAAGTCTGCCTCAAGGAAGGAAATCAGAAACCCTTCTGAAATATCTCTTTTGGCTGCTTGGAAGCTTTTTGTTTCATGCAGTAAGGAACACTACAGGGAAGGATCACAGCTTTTAACTAACCCATCACTGTAACAAACATAAGTATTCTGGGTTTTTATTGTTTTATTTTTTAACCTAATAGCATTTAAGTTTCATTATTCATGTTTTTTTATGTCAGACACACAGCCATTATATACCTGTGGAAAGAAGGGGAAGAGTTCCAATCTTTTGTCAAATTCTAGTGTTGATAACAACATTTTTACTAACACTGATGTCACCATGTATTTTTATAGTTTGTAGTTAATGCAAGGTGGCTTTGCATTGTTGGACATTTAATTTATTAATCTTGCTGCTGCTGCTCTTGTTGCTGCTGCTGCTGTTATGTAGAGCATTTTGTGCTACCTGTCTAGATGAGAGATGATGGACAATGTAGGCCGCATACTGTTCTCTATTGTTTTGCTTTTTTCTTTTCCAGGCAAGAATCTAAATGCCTCTCTTTGTGAATGGCCTTAGTGCATGAATAAATCACTTTTAACTAAAACCATTTGGAAAATACAATTTTATGCATCGTAAATAGTGACTCATACCATACTGAATAAAGCTCTAGGTCTTTGGGTAACAACCGAAAGTTGCATATTTTTCATAGTTGGTATTCTTTGTGATGATAGGGTGGGAAAGAGAGAGAAGATATTTGAAGCTCTGTTTACAACCTGGCGTTGCTTCCAGCATAAAATTGTAATTGAGTATAAAAGCACTCATTTTTCTACCACAAAGTGTTTCTTATTCAGATAAACCTGTCAAGTTGAGGAAACGAGCAATAATCTTGGATTAAAAGCGCATGACCCAGAAATCTTTACAAGTAATCTTACAAAAGGCTTCCCTCATTGATTAGTGTTTTAAGACTCTTATTCCTCTGAATTTGCTTTTCTCGGAGGACAGTACAAAGGATGTCGGACTCCCAAGTTTATTTAACAGCCATGCCAATTCTAATTAGGTTGTCCTTGTATTCTTATCTTTATAAACCAAGTGTTAAAACAGGAAACAGGAATGTTGGCACTCTAAATATTACAACTCCCATCATCCCTCATCATTGGTCTGTTAGGTTAGGGTTGATGACAGTTGCAGTCTGATATCTTTTGGATGGCTACTTCTTCTTCACCGCTGTCCTAGATGCATATATGCCCTCATTTGTCACTGATATAGCCTGTTACCCTGATTTCTGGGGGTCCCGTGAGGGACACCTAAGTGCGCTCCAAATATTATAAAGTTGGGAATTAGCAAAGAGCACAAGCTAGTACTACGAGAGGCAGGGCAACGTAGCGAGATCTTTTACCCAATGTCTACGGGGTCAGGCCGAGTCAAGGAGCAAACAGAAGTAAATAATAATTGTTGTTTTTATTGATATACAATCAAACACATGTATGCAACACACTCACACATAGATCAATAGAAATAAAGGTCGGAGTTGGATAGAGGGATTTTAAGAGGAGGTTTTGTATGAGAAATACTATACCTGTCCTTAAGCCCAGGTAGTCTGAAGAAAAAGGTCCGTAGCAGAGGCGATTCTCAGCACAAGGAGCTGAAGGGAAGGCTCACCAAACGAAGCGACAGCAAGATGGGATGGAAGCCAAGAGCAATCCGAGGAAGCACTCGAAGTCAGGGGGTCTTATAGGGGCAAATGTGGCCGTAGGCTAGTCCGTTCCCAGGGAATAGAATGAGTTTCAGGCTGGAGACAAAGCCTCCGAAAGGTCAGCATGATTGAGTTATGATGGAGTTGTCAATAGAGTAGCCAGTATGCAAACGCAGAGTGCTTGACAGTTGAGTATTCGGCTCGTCAAGCTGCCTGCTCGGGGCAGGGATTCCTTTGTAAGTAGCATGCATACATAAGGTGGTACTTGCCTTGAGGTCTCCTAAAGCTGCAGTCTGGCTATT
The DNA here is from genome assembly GCA_948474755.1 of Ctenosaura bakeri. Taxonomy (NCBI): domain Eukaryota; kingdom Metazoa; phylum Chordata; class Lepidosauria; order Squamata; family Iguanidae; genus Ctenosaura; species Ctenosaura bakeri. The sequence goes on along the minus strand of CAOLHI010000255.1, from coordinate 377,018 downwards.
TCTGGCCTGCCTGTATTTGTTTGGAATGTTTCAGCTATTGTTGGCCGTGCCTGTGTGCATGCTTGTCTGGGGGCCTCGCAAGCATGTGGAGGGGAATGGGTAAGGAAGGCCAAATCATTAATATCAAATGATATCTAATATCCCACAAGTCTGGGCTAGAAACTACAGTAACAAGCCCTCATTTATATGTTCAAAATGGGGAGGCAATCCCTTGAGTGTCTAAGTGAGATGCACACATAAGCTTTCATTCAAGCTTGTATTGGAATGATGCCAGTGGTAGAATTTTGTACCACTGAACCAAAGGAAGATTTTAACTGTTTTGATAAGGTGGGCTACTGTTCAGTACTTTTCAAATATTCTTTAAAGGGCCACCACTGCTGCATGAAATTGCCTTTTTTGTTTTGAGTCATGCCAGATATTTAATGCAGAGACTCTGAAGTGATAAATAAGTGTTATGCTTAGCCAACAGTCACTGAGTATTGACTCATTAAGGGAGTTGTATTGCTGGAAGCTGAGAAAATAACATCTTTCTGAAAGCAATATAATCAAAGAATATGTCTGTGTGAAGAAGAGGAAGAGGAGGAATCTTTTTTGAGTTGTTTTTTCAGTGGGAATTTTACCTACTGGTAGTTTCAACATAGCTGACTGGAAATCTGTCTGCTACTTCGATTACAGAAACTCACAGTGTGTTTCCCTAGTAGTTCTATGCAGTTTGATCTTTTCCGCCTTGTGTAGTATGACCAAGTTCACTTTGTGCTCAGCTGCACTATGATCATTAGTTTTGTAATTTATTCTTTTGATTTTTTTAAAAATGCAACCTAGTCTTAGAGACGACCATCTAAGTAAAGTAATGGTATGGGGAAAGGCTGTTCAACCATTCCCTTTTCTGTCATTTGTCTGCTTAAAATAATCTTCCCCAAACTACTTTTAACCCTTCAGAGAGAAACAAAGACCCCATATCTTTTCTAGATGGGATGGTTAGGCTGTGATTTTCTGCAGAGAAATGTCAGGAAGGGAAAGCCTTTAAGAACTCTTTCTTGTAAGGAGATACAAGCGATAGCCTATTTACTCACTCTGTTTACAATGAATTACTAGGGTTTTCTAATACAAAATACACTGAATGGAGCAAATGGAAAAAATAACTTCAACATCTGTGGAGCAATAATGGTGTAGTGATTTGAGTGTTGCGCTAGAACTCTGGGAGACCAGGGTTCAAATCCCTGCTTGTCTATGGGAACCTGCTTGGTGACCTTGTGCAAGTTGTATTCTCACATATCCTCCAACTATCCTAATTTAGCACGGACAGTTCCAATTAATCTTTTTCATCCCATTTTTTCAGCTGCTTTAAAGATGTCCTAGTTTCCCTCTCATCCTTCCACATTCCCTCTTCGATTTTTGTATGGATTTTTTTTTTTCATCAGAGCCTAGCTTCCTTCACTGTAAGGGATCAAATTCACTTGAGAAAGTTGGAAAGGGCAGAGTAGCAGTATTTCTCAAAGCTATTTGGGGGGAAGTAAAGTACAGATTGTTTAGCACACAGCTTAGGACCACAGGCTAAGAGGAGTTGGTCTCTGCTTCTTGTTTCTATTCAATAATCACTAGCTTTGGGCTCTGGGTTGCACTTTTTTATTTGCATTGTCTACATGTACCATTCCGAGTTGCGGTTGTACAGGAAATTCTGTATTCCATTAACACTGCAATTCTGGCCCCATGTCTTCTCATTTTTGTTGATGATCCCCCGCAACAGGTTTTCTTCACTGAAGGGTATGTGCGATAGGGACCTGATAAGGTTCCTAATTTTTGCATTTGAAGGAAAAGATGCCATGGTTAGTGGAAGCTGATGTTTCCCATATCAGCAGGAAGTAAATCCAACCTAGAGTTTAGTCTGGGTTTTAAACAGCCTATGAAAGATGCTCAATCCTATATCCAAAACAGGTTCAGCATCTTGGGTAGCTCTTTTAAAATATAAACTGAAACTCACAATGGATCCAGTGCCCCATGGAGATGGTGCAACAACTGCTTGCGTACCTATGGATTCCAGTCAGAAAGATGCAGACCTATTCAGATCTCTCTCTCAGGTTCATTCCATCCCATGTTGTTTTGTATCTTGCAAAATGAGGAAGGAGGCACAAATGAATGGGTTTGTGTCTATAAATGAGGTATTATAGATTAAGGATGTAGATTTTGGCTTATTCTTATTCATTCTTGCACATAAGAATGAATATGAGACACTTTCTGCTCACTGGCCAAGTGGGGGTTTTGTACTTTACAAACATAACAGTGTGTGTAAGATGAGAAAGTTATTAATGAGGAAGAACGCACAAAATGGGAGAGGCTGCAGGAGTTTGCTTTTGCCTGAGCATTATACTGTTTCATTTTTTTCCAACATGTACCAAGGAAATCCTTATTATGACAATTTTACAGCAGATGCAAAGTTAGGGGATATGTGAAAACTCAAGTTTTAAAGCAGATGGATTTACTTCATATCTACACCATGTGGAACTAACACACAAAGTTTCAATATCCGATCCATTTCTTTTTTAAGCAGGGTCCTCTCATTATGAGTAAATTTTCTCAAGCACCAAGAAATGCAGATCTTTAAAAGTATAATGTTCAGCCTCCTACTTTTCATACTATCAGTTGCCAGTCATAAGCTTCAAAAATGCTCTTTTTGGACTATCTGTAGATGATTTTAAAGTTGCATTGTAAGTCATATTATGTTGTTGTATGAATATAACGGGGTTAAGAACTAGTTTTAAAGCCAAGACATTTTATATGTATTTTTTGTAAGATATATGTATGTATAATTGGTAGAGCAAATTGTAATGTGTCTCTTGTTATAATTCTTCTTGTTTATGTATTGTCCTTTCCTTTTATCTTTTATTAGCTCCTGAAGGAGGCCATTAAATATTACCAGACTGAACTGTGTCATGCCCCTTGGAAAAATAAAACCATCTTTTTTCAGCACCCTGAGACTTCGTCTCTTCTCTATATCCCTTTCATTGAATGTTACCAGTCTTGTTGCTTTCAATGTACGAGTTAAACAGATAGGGTGATAAAATGCAGCTTTGCATGACCTGCTTACTAATTGGAAACCATTCCATTTCTCAGTATTCTGTCCTGATGGTAGCCTCTTGTCCTGAGTATAGATCAAGACAATCAAATGTTGCGGCATGCACATTTCTTTAAGAGAGTTCCAAAGCTTTTCCTGATTTACACAATCAATTTATAAAGCACAGGCTGATTTTGTTCTGAAATTCTTTGGTGCACTCTGTTATCTAAAATTTGTTTACAATATCATTCCTAGTGCCTCCTCCTTTCCTGAACCTAGCTTGGACATCTGGCATTTCTTTCTCCATATATGGTAAAGGTCCATGTTGTAGGATGCTGAGCATCACTTTTGCTTGCATGGGGAATTAATGCAATGAGCCTGTAGTTCCTGCAATTCCTGGTATCTCCTCTCTTTTGGGATTGGAATGTATATTGAGCATTTCCAATCTATAGATCATTGTTTTGTTTTCCATATTTGTTGACAAATTTTAGTTAGAGCTAGAGTAGATTCTGTCTCTGTAGCTTTCCTTTTGGTGGCAGCTAGTGGCTTTCTGCATTCCTCCCTGACAATGTCCCTGGCTTCAGTCCAGAGTTATTCTGGCTTCTGATCAATCAGGCTTTAATTGTGCAAATCTATTTTTTACATTATTTTTCAATTCTATAGGGATATTCTTCAAGTTGTATTTTGGCTCAGTGGTTGGTTTAGTGTTCTTCATTAGGTTTACTCAAATTTTTTATATTAAGAGTTCATGGTCTGGGCCACAACCTGCTCCTGGTGTTGATTTTGCAATGAAAATGGAGCTTCTCCATCTTTTGCTTCCAATTATGTAGTCTGTTTGATTTCTACATCGGCTATCAAGTGATGTCTATGTGTACAGTTGCCTTTTTGGTTCCTTGAAGAATGCATTTGTGGTGAACAAATATTGGACCCACAAAATTCAGTCAGTTGTTCTCCGGTTTCATTTCATGATCCTAGGCCAAATTTTTCTACAATCTTTGATTTTGCTCAGTTTTCTACTTTTGTATTCCAGTCACCTATGATTAACAAGAAGTCCAGCTTTGTTGCATGGTCAATTTCATCATAGACTCCAACAAAGAATATTTTCATTTATCCTGCTGCTGTTTCTATATTTGAAGCAAAAAAAAAAAAAATGGATTATGTTTTTATTGATGTGTTTTCCCTGAAGTCTTATTGATATGACTTGCATTATATCCGCTGACTGCTTTTGCTACAACTCTCTTCATTATTAATGCCAACCCATTTTTTTTTAATTGCCTGTAGAGAACACTCTGTAGTAACTGACTCAGAATGTGCCATTCCTGTCCATTTTACCTCATTCACCCCAAGTATTGCAGTGCTTATATGTTACATTTCTTGTTTTACTATGCCTGGCTTCCCCTAGTTATGTTTCTCACATCCATATTCCTATAATATGTACTGTGCAGCTTTGGACTTTCCTTTCACTTCTGAGCATATTAGCAGCTGAACATCCTTTCAGTTTGAGGCCAGTTGTGTCATTAGCAACAGTGCTACTTGTAGTTTCCTCTGCTATACTCTTGTAGCTCTTTGAGTGCCTGCCAACCTGGGATTTCATCTTCTTGCACTCTCTCTTCTCATCATAGGGTTTTCATGGCAAAAGGCATTCAAAAGAAGTTTACCGTGCCTCCTTCTGTGCGGTACTAAGAAATGTTAGCAAAGCTTCCCCTGTTGTTGTCTTTGAGAAGTCATCTGCCAGTGTCACACCCAGCCCACTACTGCTACTCCCCAGTAACTGTTCGGTACATTTAGTCTGACCTGTCAATAACATGGGAGATTCCACCAGCAGCACTACTGTCAGCAGCACAGCCTCTTGCCTCCCAGGAGCACACAATTCTACCACTGTGGAAAGGTAGTACCATTGGTGGGAAGATAATAGGTACAAGAAGAGTATTTTCTTCCCATGTTAATGACTTGGTAGGACTACCATGAAGGTTTGTGTTTGTCAGCATCTGACAAATCTAGTAGGGAAAAGTTACTCAACTGAGAATTTCTGCTTTAGAACTTTTAGGTATTAAGTACGTTATATTCCTTCTTGCCTTCAGATCTACAGTTATTTGTACGAGGAAGGAGAAAACAATATTTGAAGGATGAAGGAATCAAGACTGATAAGGGCATCTTTTAGCATTTGTGAGGGTGCTTAATAAGCTTGTTAGCAGAAATAGAAAGTCAGGTGTGTTTCTCTGTCATCTTTCGCCATCTTTAGCTTGACATAACTAATATATAAATGTCCCTTCTGTTCCAATGTGTAACCAGCCTTCTTATAATAAGTTATAACTCTTGAGCAAGAAACAAACCAGCATAATCCTTGAGTAAAAAGAGATACAAATGCTCCTAATATAGACATAGAACCTTAAGTGGTGTTTATTCAGAGGAAATGTGCTTTTGGGATGCATTTTCCAGTCCAGTTAGTGAGAAGCTTCTTTCATTTTTCTTTTCTTTTTTTCTTTTCTTTTCTTGGACTCACTCCATTTTGAACTCAGCAAATAAGGCTCCATCTATTGGGTAATAGTGATAATGATCTGACATTTATTTAGAGCGTTTTATCTAGTTGGATCCCAAATGGCTTTATAAACTGTCCCAACTGATTCTACTAATTGTGTACAGTATATAAGAAGTGCTTTACTCAGCATTAAAATGTAAGTACTGATGGATCAGTTAAAAGTCAGATTTTTTTCTCTAGCCTTAACCTACTGGCTATGTTGTCACACCTACAACTTGGTGGTGGTTGTTTTTCTACTCCAAAGGAGAAATGGATAAAGGCTGCAGAGAAATGTGGCTGTAAATCCAGTTCTCCAAACTTGATGGAAGGATTGTAATGGAATTTTTTGAATTCTGTTTGAATGTTTGCCTGATATCTTCTGGAAGGTGCCTAGACATTGGAGTTCGTGAAGTGTAGCTCTCCAAATGTTGTTGGATTGTGACTTCCAGCAATCCTCACCACTAGCTAGCTATGCTGCCTAAGGCTGATGGGAAATGCAGTACAATAACATGTAGAGGGCTGCACTTTAACCATTGAGAACTGGCAGCCTCTATATACTTTTACAATAGGACTGACTCTAGGTGTCTGTACGTTCAGGTAGGATTACCAGGGTGCTTCATCTTGTAGGTCCCTGGAAGGTCTTTGGTCCATGTGGAGTCATTCTGCGGAGGGCAGAATCATTCCAAGTGTGAAAATGGATGGCTCTTTGGAGACTTCTATGTGCTTACATGTATTAGTGATCCCACTAGCACATTCTAGTGTGTAAGGGTCTCTATAAAATCTTTGAAAGATTGCTGGACTGGAGACCCAGTGGCATAGCTTGGTATGAGTGGGATAGGGGCAGGGGTGGAGGCATGTGAGCATGGCTATGGTGCACATGGGAGGGGCTATGGCATGTGCTGGTGGAGCTACAGCATGTGGGACAAGGTGACGGCACGTGGGGGCCAGGCAAGGAATGGCATTGCCCCCCGAAAAAGTGCAACCCAAGGCTCACCGCCCCCTCATCCCTCATTCCTATGCCACTATGAAGACTCCTACAAAATAGGTTAATTCCACTGCAGATTCTGGTAAATTCAGGTAGGAATGAGTAGTGTATTATGCTCTGGCAGATTGTGTATGCACTTTACCAATGCTACTCAAAGTGTTGTCTGTGAATGAATACCAGTCTCTGAAGCACTTGCAGCCAGTCCTTGGAGTTTCCAGGAAAGTAAGAAACAATTGTAGCCACTGGACACAAATATGGCACCAGTTCTGGAACACTGGGGAAGAAAATTGCCAGTTTCCTCCTTCCTATCAGATGGTTTGATAGCCAGTCAGCTACACTATATGCTATGCTAGTTGTGGTACCAAGACTTATCCAAGGGAATGATTAATAACTCTTAATGATTGTTCAGTTTCAACTGTTCTAGGGAATGAGTACCTATCTCTGTGAGTGGTCAGATGTTCCTTATGTTGGATATCAGCCTCGGTTGCCCTTTGGAGAGTATGCTGTCTTGACAGGCCAATAAATACACTAATCTGTATGAACAAAAGTATAATTGCAGTGCCCTCCACATACTCACTGATGATTCCTCAGGAATACTAGATACGGTACTAAATCTTAAGTCAGACCATGCAAAACATACTATCTGAATTTGGGGAAAATCCATCCAGGCATTTAGGTTGATTCAGTAACAAACAAACAGGCAGAAACTTAAATTTGTTTGTTTGTTCTAACAGATAGATAAAGACATTAAAAAATTCAACTAAAATTAGAATTGCTTACAATTACAAGTAAAATAAATGGTAGATGGTGCATATAAGAATACTGCACTGCTGGGATCTCAGTATGGTGCTGGAGGGAATGTGTTGTGTGTGGGGGGTGTGTGTCGGGTTCAGTGTGTGTTTTAGAGACAGTTTGCTGGATATTTATTTGACAGGGTCTTGTCAACGTGTGAGATTCATGTTGTCCGCTCAATGAAAAGCAGTGAGACAATGTTATGGCAGCATGAGACACTGGACAGTCTTGGACTGGGGCAGCTGTAGCCTTCCAGCTCCCATATTCCCCTTCCAGCCTGGCTAATACTGAGGAATGTTATATGTAGAAATTCATCAATGTCTTGAGGGTCACAAATCTCTCGTCTGTATTCCAAGAAGAAATTATGATCAATGGATTGAGTCCATTCCAACTACATATCTAACTATATCTATCTGTGTATCTCTACAACATAAATAATAATTTCTTGAGTTTCTGACTGGATGATGAGGAGATAAAATTTCATGTGATTCAAAGTACTGTGATAAGAGGAATAAATATGCTTGCACATCTCTAGTTTTTACTTATGGTTACAGCCTACCTCAGTACTATATACTAAGAAACATGAGAAGGAGTATGTTTTTGTTTGTGTTCTGCTTGTGGGCTTTCCATGGACTTCTATATTAGCTTGATATTCTAGGGTTCTGGCTTGTACAGAGGTTCTCCATAGATAGAAGAGGCTCTCTTCTTCAGGTTCATCACTTCTTGTGCAAGTAAAATCATGATGAGACTCACTGGTTCTGTTCACCGTATGTTTACTTAAAGAGAATGACTGATTCAGCATTAAATGCTGCCTTTTAGAGGTCATTGTAAACACTGTTCACTATAGCCTTTTTCAGGCATTAACAGGAATGTATGGAGGGCAAAGTGGCTGGTGAGGATGTGGGCATGAATGTAAACTTTGTTCTCTGGATGTCACCACGCTCTCAGTTGCATTTAGGTCATTGACCTGAAAGGACTGCAGAAGACTGTTGAAGGGAATTGCCTTCCCCAATTACTTCAGGAAGAAATAGAAGGTGATTCTGGTGAATCAAGTGTTCAGCTTTATTGAAAGAAATCTGTTTTGTAACTATGTTTGGATGAACTCAGTTCCAAAGCGCTCTGGTACAGAGGTCTATGGTGCTGATGGGTATATAGGGACTTGGTCTGAGGTGGCTTTTGTGTGTACACCCCCTTCCCCTTCCCCATCACCCATTTAGCCTTTCACAGGAAAACATCTGAAGAGGGCAGTGAAGCTGAGTTTGCTTGTCCCCACTCCCAAAATCCCCAATCTTCCCTTCCACTCCCTGAAGGGGGATTTTACGTGCTTCAGCTGAATATACTCAGAATTCCCTTTCAGACATTTGCTCTAAATCCTCAAAAGCCAGAACATGTGGGGTGGGAACATTATGTTTCAGTTTCACAGCACCCTCTCCATCCAGTCATTCTTTTAACATATGTACACCTAATTTTCAAATAGTACTATGTTGTTACATTGAAATATGCATGATTTCTCTGTTCCAGCTTGGGAGAGCATATATTGTTTGGGCATTGAAAACAAATAAGATTTGCTTACGAGTGAGCCCTTATTGTGCAAAGAATTATTATTTTGGAAGGTTTTGTTATTTACTGGATAGACATTAGAAGATTTCCGTACTGAATAAATACAAATGGCACACTTAACGATTTTGCAAATGCTTGTTATTTACATAATCCCTTTCACACTGATATACATAATGTTGTCATGATCTGTTTATCTTTAGTATTAATTAAAAAGCCAATTTGTCTTCTAATGGACCTTAAAAACTCTCAGGGTTCCATTTCCTCCTATTTTTGTTTACAGATTATGACCCAAGAGACTCTTGATAATGCCTCTTGCATTCATATAGGTGGACTGCTCAAAGAGCCTGTCAGATTTTTGTTCATCAAAACTGTATTTATTTGTGCTTTCTTCAAAACTACTGTTATTGAAAGACTGGCATCATACGTCAGAGGTCAGTGGGGATTTCAGCACCTCTCTCTCTCTCTCTCTCTCTCTCTCTCTCTCTCTATATATATATATATATATATATATATGTTGTGGACAATTAAAAAAAATAAGCTGTGGATAAGGCCTACCTTGTCAAAAGGGTACGTGTTTTTCACTGTGTTTCAAATCCCTGGTGTCCTGCAACAAATGAGGTAAAGCCAGTGTGATAGATTTCCACTTGGGATATCCAGTTTCCAAGAAGCCATGAAACTCACTGGTAGCCTTGAGCCAGTCTGCCTGTCTCTGTGTGGTCTGCCTTACAGGGCTGTTGAGGGGATAAAATGGGGAGAGGTGAGACATCGTCATTGAAAGTGATTGGAAGAAAGGTAGGATAAAAATGTAAATCATAGCACTATGTGATGTGTATATGTGTGTGTGCATGTATACAGATGTACTGTCCTCACAACCTGCAAACATTCAAGGTACATGCTCCCAGAGGACCTTTTCTTCTGTCGCTCCCAAGTTATGGAATGGCCTGCCGGAAGAGACCCGGCACGTACCAGTCTTGACTGCTTTAAAAAAGCAGTCAAGACTGTTCTCTTCCGACAGGCCTTCCCAGACTAGTGTTCCACCGCCTCTCATCAATTGTCCTTTTGTTTTTAATTTTGTTTTTAATTTGTTGTAATAATTGATGTGTTTTAGGGGGATAGAAGGGTTGGTGGGTGGGGAGGATGGGGTACATTTTAATGTTTTAATGTATTTATATATTCCTGTAATGCCGCCTCGATCCACTGGGAGAGGCGGGATAAAAATAAATATTATTATTATTATTATTATTATTATTATTATTATTATTATTATTATTAAACACACACAGGTCAACCAAGCAGATGTTGCCTTTCATTTTATTCTGTGATGCAATAATTTGGTGAGTTTAACTGATACAACTGCACTGTCATGTTGACTATGATAGGACATAGTATCCCAGATCCTTATCCCCAGTGGTGATTAAATGGTTCTTCTTTATATTTGCCCTTAGTGGGTATACTCCGTGTATCTGGTGAAGGTTTGTATCATAGTAGATCTGCTATTCTCTAAGGTGCCGCAAAATATTCTCATTTTTAAAGCTTAAACACTTGGGGCTATATTTGCTCTCATTCTTCGTTTGTTTACTGTTATCTTATCCGGTGACCTCAACTTAGAATTGTAGCTTTTCTGGGCAGGGACCATCTTTTAATTCATCACCCTATAAACCTAGTGTACATTGGATAGTTCCATGGATAAACAGATGGGATGATTAGATATGTCCATTATATTTACTTTTGAGACTGAGGCCATTTCCACACTAGACTGTTACAATGCTATTATTCCACTTTCAACATCCTATGGAATCCTGGGGTTTGCAGTTTAGGGAGGGGCCTTTGAGGCCTCTCCCTAAACTGCAAACCCCAGGATTCCATAGGATGTTGAAAGTGGAATAATTGACTATAGTAGTCTAGTGCGGAAATAGCCTAAGGGCGCATCCAGACTGATTGAAAAGACCAAAAGGTCCTAGATTTTGTTCCTATTCTTTCCTATTTTATTGTGGAGATCCATACACATTTTATTTATTCCAGAATACTTTCTGTCCCAGTGCTACCAGAGACTTTATATACCATCTCCTAAGGTTGGTTTATTTTAAACCAATATAAAATTAGGAAGAACGGGAACAAAACTTGGGACTTTTCTATCAAACTGGATGTGTCCTAAAGTGGCTTATTGCAGCTCTTTTGTGGATATCAGTCCACTTCTTTTAGATGCATTCTTCAGAGTGATATCTATGAAAGCTCATGCTAGAATAAACCAGAGTTTCTAAAGTACTTCTGGAACATCTCTCTCTCCCTTGTTGAACCAGCTTTGTCAGCCACTGATTTGTTATGGGCACAATTCAGGCTGCTGGTTATGACTTATGACCTCCACAGGTCCATCTGGTGGGGACACAGGAGAAACTTTTCTGGGTGGCTGCTCCCAGGTTGTTGAATTCCTTTCCACAGGAGGCTAGGCTGGCCCCTCTCAGCTCTCTTTCAGTGGCATGCAAACACATTTTTGATGGTTGACTGAACATAGAGAGTCTTTTTAAGACCATGTTTTAAAACTGATTCTACCCCTTGTAAAATTAATCTTATTTTAACTTTTTTGTCATCAGGTTTTTAGCTTTATCTTGTTTTAGCCCTTCAAATCACCTTGGATGCCATGTTGGGGAAAAGCAAAATATAAATAAATAAAATATTCTGATTCTGATTCTGATTAACCTTTATTAGGCATACTACAACATATACATTTACAATAAAACTTCAAGAATCATTTTTAGAAAATTTAAGCCATAAGTTTGTTGCCTCCACCAGAAAGTTGGCCATTAGCCTAATAATATGCGGATTCCGATCTTCCAATAAGTATTCCACTGATAACCTATCCAAACAGATATTCCTAACTAAATATATGAATAGTACTGGATTCCATTATACCTTTTTATGCTGGAACAGATTAACATATTGACCTCTTTGAATACTGTTATGCTTGTTTGTTGCTGTAGTGTTTTATTGGATCAGGTTAACGCAGAACTATGTAGATTTAACTGTTAAGGGATGCATTTAGATCTTTATAGGTTAACAACAACAATAACAAAAATTGAAATGGTAATTTTACTATCTATCATATTTAGTCTATTTTACATTGCAAAGTTTGTGCATGTTAAATCATAAGCTTTAGGATATTTAGAAACTTGATTTATACTCTATAAAATTTGGATTTATAAGGTAGAACTGTTTACATAGCCATACACTGTTATAATGTCATGGTAAGTTATTCAAAGAAATTAAGATTGCATGGCATACTAATTTTTTTGTGTTGATAAATTGTAGTCTTGCTTAGATGGCAGGGTTTTTTTTCTTGTCCCCCCCCATACATTTTTAAAGCTATGCAAATTCAAGTGTTGATACCAGTTGTATTTCATGGTGCTATTACTTTCTGTCCTTTAGAAGTCTGATGCATATGGTTGTCTGTTTATTGGTATATGTGCACTGTATTTGTTTTTATTTTGAAATAAATAAGAGCAAGACTGCTTATGTTACCATGTGGATATCTTTTTTAAGAAGCAAATCAAGTTTTTGTGAGGTTATAATTGAGCTCTTTCTTTTCAAAGACTACTTGGAACTGTTGTGTTCCATCTAAGGATTCTTGCCCTTTTTTCAGGATCTATCTGTTAAAGCAAGAATGGGCAACCAAACTTCTACAGTTGCTTTTGAGCTACAACTCCAGTCATTCCTCAGTATTTGCTTTGGTGGCTAAGGCTACAGGGAGGTATGGTCAAAAATATCTGGAGGGAAATTGCCCATAATAAAACATCTCTTCCTCAGGTCTCATAGCATCTCAGCATCATAGGGTTGACTGAGGTCCCATCGGTCATCTACTTCAGTGCCCTGCCAATGCAGAAAATCCACAGCGAATGCATCCCTGACAGTTGTTCTTGACAAAACCCAACAATGAAGGAGATTCCTTCTGAGGCAGTCATTTCCATTTCCATTGATGAACAGCTCTTACTCTCAGGAAGTTCTTGTTAATGTTTAGTCAAAATCTCTTTTCTTGTTATTCACTCTGTTGATTTGGGTCCTAAACTCTGGAACAGTTGAAAACAAACTGAGTCCATTCTCCACCTGTCACCCCCTTCAGATATTTGAGGCTATATGACTACCTTGTTGTTAATTGCTGTAAAGTTGACTTTGACTTGTGATCCTATGAATCTGAGATCTCCAAGTCACTCTGTCCTCAGGTACCTTACTCAGGTCTTGAAGATTCAGGGATACATCTTTCTTGATTGAATCTATCCATCTGTAATGTGATCTTCCTTTCCCTATTGCCTTCCACCTAGCCAAGCATTATGGTCTTTTCTCATGAGTCATGTCTTCTCTTGATATGGCCAAAGTGTAACAGCCCTAGTTCAGTCATCTTGACTTCTAGGGAGACTTCAGGCTTAATTTGTTCCAGAACCCATTCATTTATCTTTTTAGCAGTTCAGGGTAACCACAGAGAACTCTTCCAGCACCACATTTCAAGGAGTTTATTTTCTTCTTATCAGCTTTCTTCATTGTCCAGCTTTTACAACTGAATATAGAAATTGTGAACACAATGGCATGGGCAATCCTAACTTTAATATTCAATGATGTATCTTTATGCTTCAGGATTTTGTCTAGTTCCTTCATAGTTGCCCTTCCAACTCCTAGTCATCTTCTGTTTTTTTGACTGCAGTCTCTATTCTGATTAATGACTGAGCCAAGGTATGAAAAATCTTGAACTATTTCAATATCTTCATTGGCTATTTTGAGGTTATGTAAATCATCTGTGGTAATTATTTTTGTCTTCTTAATGCTCAACGGCAAACGTGCCTTTGCAGTTTCTATCATGTCCTCCATCAAATTGTCTCTCTTCCAAGCTAAATATACCCAACTCACTCTGTGTTATTCATAGGGGAGTAGTGAAGATCTTTCTGTTATGTTTCGAATAATTCCACCAGTATGCCTGCCCAATTCCAGTTATTTATCTGATTGCAAGAAATGACTGTTTCTTTCCTGTATACATGTTAATATAGATTTTTGCAGATTTCCCCCCTAAAATGTATATATGCATGCTTGTAAACATCTTTCTCACAGTCTTAAAAACACTTTCCCCACTGACAGAATCATATTTGTCTGTATTTTCAAATAGGTCCATTTTTGACCCTGCACATTTTTATTAAATGTATACTTCTTTTATGTCTGACACTTGCCTCCCGAAAAGCATTGCAAGCCTCAAGAACGTACAGATTTCTGAAGCAAGAGGTTTTCTTTTTGTTTCCATCCTAGGAGGACTGGCATAAATATTTTCATAGGGAATGAATTCGTTTTCCATGTCAAGTTATTGCCACCGCTAGTAGTACAGGAACTCAACCACAGATACTCAGTAACCTTACAGGTCCCAACATTTGCATGAGTTAGGGTGGAGCTGTTTTACCAGTGGTCCTGTATGAGTGTTTACTAATGGCAAATGATAAATTTTAAGGGTTAACATTACTAGGTTATAGATGCAACACTTTCTTTACTGGAGTTTTTGAGAACATGGATGTATATACTTATGTTGCTTATGAATGGAACGATAGAATGCCTTCTAACAGAAGAGGTTGAAGTAAATCAGAAGACAGATAAGGCATTCATCTGGAAGTAGAAACCAATGAAATAAGGATGGTATGGGAGAACCATCATCAAAAGCTTGACATAAGCTGTAAAGCACTGAAGTATGATGGAGGAAAGGTGGAGACCAAAGACTATTGGAGGAAAGGGAATTTACAAAAATCAGTCCAATTGAATAACAGTTCTTTCCATGAGTGAAAGGAATTGTTCCACCCACAGAAGGTAAATCTGGATCCATACCATAGAATGCTTTCACAATATTATTCTGCACCCACAGGATAACTTGTTCAGGCAGGTCTCCTGCTGAAAATAAATCCACAGAATCCTAGAAGTCAAACCAACCAGCTTAGCTATCGTTTAACCTGGGAGGATTTTATGACAATCAAAACCTCAGCATTTCTCAGGCTCATTAATGGAAGCCAGCATAAAGATTGAATCAAATAATTTCCATATGCATATTTTAATTGTTTATAGGATGGAAAATAGAAATGCAGGATGGGAGGAGGACTGTTTAATGGACCAAAACAATTATTCTTGAACTTCATGAACCAACAATAATTTTCTAGTAATTACATTATAGTTTCATAGTATTAATTACTTATACTTTCATTCAGTTAGGTGATCAAATATTTATAACTTTTAGAAAGAAAGAAAAACTCTATATTCTTCATGCAGAATGCTCATTTTAAAGTAAACATAAACTTTTCATTAATTTTCATGGCTTACTCTTATTTTTTAATATTAGTCAAATTGCTTTGGAAATGTTAAATAATGTATAATTGCTACCATTCAATACCAGTTTCTTTATTAGCTCAGAGGATGTTTACCCTTTCGTCTTAAAAGCAATATACTTTTTATCTGCTTTTAAAGTAGTGTCACACTGTGAAGTGGGATGACAGGACTATCCTGGCTAAGACTACTGCAAGTTGCCTTACTACCCTTTCTGGAGGGCCACATAAGTCCTAAGTGCTTAATGTCATTGTTTTTCATTCTCTGATTGCCTGGGGCTGATTGAGCCATTCTGGTAACTGTGTGATAACATATGGGGATAGTGAGTAGAAGTCTTCTTGGCCTAAATTGGCCTGGGGGACAAAACATGGTAAAATGTCCCATGCTCTCTAGAGAGCATTTGGGGGATTTTTTTTTGGGGGGGGGGAATGACTTTTGGTGGTCTCTGGAAGCCACAAAAATGACTCTGACTCTGGGGGTACATGTTATATGTCCATCCCTGATTTAGAAAGTAGCTTGTGGGGTTAATTGTTACATAACTTAGAGATGAAACAAACCACCTAACTCCTTGTTACAGTAGTCTTCCAGCTCCTTTCCTCTACAGTCCTACAGTATATTTACTCCAACTCGATGCAGAAAATCCATAGCTAGAACATTCGTTAGACATAGCTGTCTGCCTGAAATTCTCATGGAAAGGATAGCCCGCTGTCATTCTAAGTAATTGCTTCTATTATTAAACGGCTCTTATCGTCATTTTCTCAGAAGTATGGTCCACTGAATTCAGCTAGAATGATTCTCAGGGCAAAGTACTGTGTAAACTGACTTGGAAGCAAGTTTCCCTGCCTGAAAGACTTACAAGTCCATTCAGAATTGGCTATAAATCTGTAAAATGTCAGGACACTCTAACCATCTAGCTTTGTGTTTGTTTTTATCATAGCCCCAAATTTCCATAGATGACATTACACTGAGAACATTTTAATCTAATATTGAAGCAATTATTCTGTGAGAAAAAAAATCCCTACTTGCATTTTGTAATGTACCTGTTGGTACATTTTCCGAACAAAGGAGTTAAGTATCTTGAGGACAACTGTTCCTGGCAGAATGGAGTTAGTATGTCCCCAGCAACATTTGGGTAATGTAAGCAGAGTCTTTATTATGCTGTTTTCCCATCCCTTTGTCATCTGCCAGTAGAAAACGTCAGACAAAGATGAATATTCTTCTGGGAATGTTATATATTATGCAAATATGGTCCTTTTTTATTTTCCTAAAGTATTATATCACTGAACAACAGTTCTTCCAGGTATCTTGGGCAGCAAAAAGACCACTTACTGTGCTGTGGTGCTGAAAGCAATATTGAACTGTTTAGAAGACAATGGTAAATAAGTTGCAACTATATAGTAGCATTGCTAATTTAAAACATGTGAAGGAAACTAGTGGTGATACAAATAATTTTATCAATGTCTTTTGCTACCAGAAGTGGTGGCAACTTTTCTGGGTCAAGGCCTACATCTGATGTTCCAGGACTGTTTCAGAGCTGTACATCCAGGGAGAGGTGTGTCCACAAGAAAAGGAGACAGAGCTATAATTTTGCTTAAGGTCTTTCCTAAACTATCATTTCAGTCAAGTTCTTTTCCTTAACCATTATCATCAGAATTTAGAAAGGTACTTTTGCTGTTAATGATTACCCAGTTTTCCACCTTAATCATTACTGTTGCTTTTTGCTCAGGTTTCCTTGTCATTCATTGCAGTACTCTTTGCTTTTTCAATACTATTTAGTTCCTTTTTAAAAAGAATATTTTGAGACAGTTAAAAAACCCAGGAGGGAGCTAAAATTAAAAAAAAAAAGACCCTACCAAAATGCAGCATTGTAGATGTTCTAGTAGTCCCAAGGTAACAAGTAAACATTATTTGTTACACTTGGAAAAAACAGTAGTTTTGGTAACTGTTACGTTACTTTGCAAATGGAATACCTTTATGCCCTCATCACTCCCTCATAACACATTGCATTATTGTTAACTGTAATGTGTTATTTATGTGTTCTAATCATTAGTATCCCTAGGTTGTTAGTATTTATATTAACATTGATATTGATATTTACTGCCATTTTGATACTGTTGTTGTCGTTGTTGTTATTTTCATAAATTGTCCCCAAATCCAAAATCTGAATTTCCCCAATCTAACAGCAATTTTGGTGTGTGTAACTAATCAAGTACCACCAGCAGGAGCATCATTGTCAACTATGTTTTCCAAGTCTGGTATGGTAAAAGTGCCCCAGAGTTATATCTAGCAGATGCTCTGGCTCCCAAACTCATTCAGGACATCAGCTATAGAGATCTAAGAGAGTGGATTTCAAATCATCTGCTTAAATGGAAACTGATGAAGGCCAAAAAGTGGTACAAGAAAACAAAGGAGAATAAACACAGTGGAAATGGAGGGGAATTGTTGTTGTTGTGTGCCTTCAAGTCATTCCGACTTATAGGTGATCCTAAGGTAAACCTATCATAGGATATTCTGGGGGTGAGAGTGTGTGATGCACCTAAGGTGACCCAGTGGTTTCCATGGCAGAACGGGAAATCAAACCTTGGTCTCCGCGATCATAGTCCAACACTCAAACCACTATAGAGATGGAAATTTAGAAGAGCAAATGCTATTAGTTACAAACACCTTAATTTACATAAAGTTGGGTGAGTGAGAGCTTGATGAGCTGGTTGGGGCTAGATGAGAGCAGTGGCCACTAATTTGTACAGCAGAAATAAACATTGCAATTGTCATTTCAGAGTGATAAGAAAGTGGTGGGTGGCAGTCACTGTTTTGGACAGTAGTTGCAAATGCTGCCTTCTAGCAGAAATATGGGAGGATGATGTACAAGTGGTGGTTTTGCATAGCACCTGTGGATGCTATGCTTCATGTTGAAGGAAGATGTGGCTGGGGGTTATTGGAGTTGTGACTCAAACATTGCATTCCTGGGGACGAAAGGAGCCACAATTGCAAATTTAATGAAATGGCTTGGGAGGAATGCTCCTCTATCCAACACCTGTTATTGTTAACTGTGTTCCAGCTATCTTGTAAAACATTACCTAGACTGAAATGTAGATAGTAATCACAAATTATAAAATATTTTTTCTTCCAAGTAAGGTGTTTGGCATTAATATTACAGATGGCAATCATCGGCAGTGGAAAGTGGTGTTAACTGTACACATATGGCTCCATAAACTATTACATTATTCTTACTGTTCTGTATATGTGTGTTGTAGGAGAGCCAGTATGATGTAGTGATCTGAGTGTTGGACTAGGACTTCAGGAGGCCCAGGTTCAAGTCTCAGCTCAGCCATGAAAGTCCACTGGGTAGCCTTGGACAGGTCACACTCTCTCAGCCTTAGAGGAAAGCAGTGGTAGAAAACTCTGTGGGAGGCTCACCATAGGCTGGAATCAACTTGAAGGCACATAACAATAATAGATGTACTGCAGTTTGTAGAAAGGTATACTGAAACATCTGTGGTCAGCTGATGTTATTTGGTCCTAAAAGTATGCTTAGATAAAACAATATACACACACAAATTCATAACATCTGTCAATGCTGGGGGATCAGAAACTAATTTTCTCATATGCAGTTGGCTGGTGATCATCAGAGATACTAGTCTTGGATTTGGATTCTTCTGCACTGTATAGTGTGGTGCCTTCATTTCCTTGGATGATTAGGAGCCATCTGCTCTGCAGACCTTTTGATATGGCACATCTTCCTGTGGCACATCTTCCCGTTCTCCAACAGTAGCATACCATGGCCTGAAATATGTAGGTTCACACACACACACACACACACACACACACACACACCACTTGTGAAAGTTTCTGCCAACTTACAATCCTATTTCAGTCCTCTCCATGAACTGATTAAGTGCCCTGGACAACTTTCCATCTCAAGTAGTTGGATGTCATTTTTCTTGTCCCAAGAAAAAACTCTAGCTGCTTCTTCTGTAGAAATGGGCAAACCAGTTAAGTTTGTCTTCATAGTGTATTTTCAGATTTTCACCATTAAGTTTGTTGTGTCCCATGCCTACACCAGTTTGCTTTGAAAATTCTTCAGAAGTGTTCATGTAATTCATAATATGATAGGTTTGCCTGCCCAAGGATTGGGGTCTACGGTGAAGCCCTCCTCTGTGCTTGTTCAGTGAGCTCAGTACATTGTGTTGAGACATAGGATTTCATTTTAGTGCCAAGTAGAAACTTGGCTGTTCAGTGAGGACTTTGAGCCTTATTCATTCATCCATCTCAGATACAGTTGTGTATAGTTCTAAAAAACATTTAAATCTTATAAATCTGTTTTTAACTTATTATCTTTAATATCGCTTTAGCTCATTTAATTTATTTTTACTCTTTTAAACCATGTAATCAGTTGTAATATTATCTGTGAACTGCCCTGACAATTTTTTTGGTATAGGGCAGAGTAAAATTATTTGTGGATAGGATGGGATGAAAAGGGATGACATGCTGTTGCTGTCAGCATGTTGAGCCCACATATTGCTGATTATGTAATATAAAGTCTCCCATCCTGATATGGCACATTCTTCATCTTTATAGGCATTTCAGGATGAATCAATAACATTAATTTATTTCCTGTTTTAATGCAAGTTAATAAATATAGATCTTTGACATCTCATACACATGAAATCCTAGAGACTCCACTCTTCCTTTTCAGAACCAGGACCTTTAACATTCACAATGAACCTAATCAAGACCTTGCAGATATTCATATCAGTATATTGATTTTTCTAAAATGAAGATTCGTTTTATAAAAGCATAATGTGGTGCTTTAAAAATGGCTTGGACTATTCATTAATAGGTATGTAGTCAATATGTAAAGAATGTTGACATTTACAATGTTTCTCCCCTGCACCTTGAAATGGCAACTCTATTTGGTAGCACATATTGTTTATCATATCCTGCTTTCAGCAGACAGGTCATGTCATATAATGTAACATGGCAAAAGTGTCCCTAGGCTATTTTTCAGAATGGTGGACTTCTCATCTAAATCACTTCTTCAGAGTTTGTTCCTTAAAGGAATCCCATTATCTGGATTACAGACAAAGATGTGGCATGTAAAGTCTTTTTTTTTTTTTTAAATTGCCACAGGGAAGACAGTGGCAGGTCGAACTATGAAAAGCTCACAAGGGACAGCTATCTTTGAAATGTGGAAAATCTTCAAGCTTTGCTCTAGGAGCTCTTTAATGGTTCACAACTGAAGTCAAGGGGGAAAAATATCTCTTATGCTAACCTCTAACAACAGATTTCTGTGGGACCCACAATAAGAAATAGATGTACTTGAGGGCTTACTCTGTATCTTAATTTATATTAGCCAAAATCCTGAGCAATTTTACGTAAATCATAAGTGTTGTTTTGGATTTATTTAGGCTTTTAGAAGCTTTCTAAAAATTTAATACATTTCATAATTCAAATATTACCTTAACATAAATTTCTTAAGTTTATGATATTACTTTCCCAAAGAGCTGGAGAAAGCAAAAAAGTTGTATGAGTCCTTTTGAAGAATTCCATCCACAGTGCTGTCTTAAAGAATTTGATATTGCTAAAACAAAAGGTAGCCATGTTGGTTGTAAGGGGGGAAAAATCCAAAACCTGTATTAGGCATCTGAAAACTAAGCCCTGTGAGGAACAGTTGAGAGAGCTGGTTATTTTTAGTTTGGGGAAGAGAATGATGAGAGGTGATACCGTAGCTATCCTCAAATATTTGAAAATCTGTTACCTAGAAGAAGGAGAAAGTTTCATTCTGTTGCTTCAGAGGCTAGGTCCTGAACTGCAATATTCAAACTACAAGGAAGGAGATTGTGACTAAACATTAGGAAAAACTTTCTGATGGTAAGGGTTGTTTGATTCCCTTGGTAGTTTCTCTTTCACTGGAGCTTCTTAAACAGAGATTGGATGGTCTTCTATCAGGAATGTTTCGGCGATTGATATCCTCAGTGGTGTAGACTCGAGTCGATTGAGTCTCGAGTCTCAAGTCACTTCACTCGATTCACACTTGACTTGGCAAAAATTGCATACTGACTTGGCTTGACTTGAGACTTGCATATTTTTTGTGACTGACTTGCACTTGGTTCAGTAACATAACACATTCACCCAGAAACCTTACAACTTACTGGTCACATGACAGTCTGTCTCAAACTCAAAGTGTGGGTGCATTTCTCAGAAGGAACAGCAAATGGATTAGGCAATGGGCTTGAGGTGGAGTTGAGGTCTCTTCAGCAGCCTGTCCCTGCTACATATAGGAGGAGCTTTCTAAAACTTTTCCCAAGAGCAGAAGGCAGGAAACACCTCAGAGTGCAGAGTGTGTATCTCAAAGGGGAACAGAAAATGTGTTAGGCAATGGGCATGAGGAGGAACGATCCTTTCTTCTAAAGCTCTTGAAGCTTCAGTAATGGGAAATAAAGAAGGATCCTATTCCCCACTTCTGAAAAAGCCTCCAGCTTCAGAAATGGGAAGTAAGAAGGATCCTGTTCTCCACATCCAAAGCTGCAGATGGCAAAATCGCAAAAGTGGCACGCTTACTCTACTTAAATTGTTAAAACTGACTGTATTCGACTCTGTCCTGAAATTCCCGAATACAGGTTGAGGTATAAAGTTGGCTTCCAGATTTGAGACCTGACTTGAGACTTGACTTGGAAGTATCCTGCAAGGACTTGAGACTTGACTTGTGACTTGGAGTAAAAGACTTAAATGCGTCACTGGATATCCTGCATTGGCCAGGATTAGTCTAAATGTCTCTTAGGGTACTTTCCAATTCTATAATTCAGTGATTGTATATGCAAAATTGATGTTTCTTGATTGTTTCAAGAAAGAATATCTTTCTAAATTCAGAAATGTGGTGCTCCAAGGCATATAGTAAGGCAGGGACGGACAAAGTATGATCACGGAGAACACACATGGCCTTTAAAGCTATTTTGGAAGCTCCCACATACACACCAACTCCCCTAAGTTGCCTGTCTTTGGTTTAAAAAAAATTAGAATGAATATCATCTCCCTGAAGCTTTCAGAAGCAGTTATCCATCTTTTAAATAGGTGACACCCCTCACACACTGTTTTAACATTAAATAAGACATTTGTGTGTTTTTTGTTTTGTTTCAGAACCCAAGGCTATTTCTGGATTTAAAAAAAATGTTTTGGAGCATTTATTTTGGTTAATTTGTGTGTTCTTCTCCTGGTGTGTTGCAAGAAAATTATTTTTCCTTTTGACACAAATGAATGGGTTTGTGGCCATAAGTGAGGTATTCTGGGTTAAGAATGTAAATTTTTGCTGACTTTATTCCTACATGCAAGAAGGAAAATATTTCAGACAGTTTCAGCTCACTGGGCAATAAGGATTTTTGCATGTTACACATGTTTTCTTAATTTGTTTATTTCTATTTGTTTATATATTTTTTGCAAAAAAAAAATGATTTGCAGAAAAACATTGCCTTTGGTACAATATTATGCAAAATGCACTATTTCATCTCAAAAAGTGTGGTTTTATTGCAAGAATATTTTTTTCACTCTTAAAAAGACACAGAATATAGAAAAAAAATCTTACAAAAGTTAACCATTTTTTTGAGGTAGGTATCTGACGGATCCAAGAATGAGAAAATGTATGAGTATTCTTTTTATTCCTGTTCCAATAGATTTTCCTGGAAAAGGCTATAGGGTGTAGGAGGGATGCTTCCCCACTTTGTTCCCATGCCTTTCTATGATTATCACCAATGATATCTATAAAACTGAAAACTGTAATACATTATGTTATGGCACCTTACCATGTGAAAGGCAGTAGTTTATACCTTATTTGCCAGACATTGCTGTCTACCTTGGCCAATTGCTGCAACTCTGAATTTGACAGTAATTTTTGGCACCACATGAGCATGTTAGCAGGAGTTACGTACTGCAGTTATTTACGTGAACTCTGAGAAGGACCACACTGGTCTAGAAAAGACTTGGAAGCTGCAGGCAGCATGTAATTTTCTCTCCATCATTATTTTCTAGACAATTGTCTTCTCTTTGGGAAGCCAGCATGTATGAATGGGTATTGCTGTATTTTAAAAAGCTTTTCTTTTTTCAACCCTCGCCCCGGAAAAAAAACTGCTTTAGCACAAATTGTAGCAAGCACATTTGTGTTTTTGTCCTTCTTTGATAGCATGTGTTTGTGTGAATTAAGAGAGAGTAGGGTTGCAGAGTCTATATTTAGATTTCTCGAGCACAGGAGTAATCTGAAATCGGTGATTATTCTGCATATTCTGCATAACCTGCTCCTTCATTCTGTGTAGGAAATCCAATTCAGGGTGACGTCCGAAACGTATTTGTTTGAAAATAATTAGCTACCTAAATAAGTAGCTAAGAAACTTACATACTGGGAATTGGTACTTGGAACTGGCTTTCAAAATAAAGAACTGCAATGTGACACTCGTTATATTTTTGAAACACCTCCCCATACATACTAAGATTTTACCGTACCATTGTGCCTGTTCTCCACGTTTTAGAAAAATGTGGTTTCTTATGCCATTCTCAGGAGTATGAGACTTAAAAAACAAAAACAAAACCCAGGCTTTTAAATATCTGTCTTTCTGTCTGTCTATCTCTTGTTCTTGGCCAGTATTTGTCAGGTTCAACTCCAGCCATGGCTTCCCAGTGGAGATTGATTCAGACACCAGCATCTTCCAGCTCAAGGAGGCAGTTGCTAAGCGACAGGGAGTTCCAGCTGACCAGTTGCGAGTGATTTTTGCAGGGAAGGAGCTCAGGAATGACTTGACACTGCAGGTAAGTCTCCCTTGATAGTTTTGTTTCTGGGATGCTGCCCGCTTAACTGCCTCTACCTCGAACGCTGCCAATCTGACATTCACGCCTGAGATCTAATAGAATAAATAGTGCCTGGGGATTCCTTGAACTTTACTCCACACTGCTTCATTAATTCTGACCTTCTTAATTATGCATTAAAACAGCAAGCTGAAAGGATGGGGAGGAAGAAAGACTATAAGAAGCGGGGACGGAGCAGGAGAGAGCTGTGCTTAGTGAATAAATGTTTACGGACTACAGGAGCAAGCTATGCACATTTTCTGTATCTGTTCAATTTCTACATTACTTATTCCATTTGAATCTTAATGAAGAAGGATGTGAATAAATTGTTCTAAATCAGGCTGCTCAGTCATCACATTGTATTGAATTTGTAACCCAATTGTGACCCCTGGAGGATAGTTGTAAGGCTGCTCTTGCTGCTGTGTGAAAGTGTCTGTGTAAAGTGCATGTGCTGATGAAATACGACGTTCGAAGGCCTGGTCGCAGAAGCCACTGAGGTTTCCTACCCCCCCCCCGAGGCACCTGCATAACAATAAACTCGGCATTCTGAGAAACTAGCTGATGGAGGATGGGAAACATGAAAGCTGATGAGTTCACTGTAGCTGGATTTCATATTCAGTTAGCAGTTCTACCATCATTAAAATGGAGAAGGAAGTAGCTTTTGGCATTGCTCCCTCCACCAGTACAATCTGCAAGATGGGGCTAATGTTAATGGCCTGACTTGCAGGGCTGTTGTAGTGTTAGCTGGCTGAGTGTATGTGAAATCTATATCATGACTGAGGGAGATTCAATTTCCAGATGCTGTGACACTGCATGCCTTGTCAGCCCTCTAGGTAGCATAGGCAGTGAAAAAGCAATGCTGGGAGATGCAGTCCAAGAACTTCTGAGAGGCTACTGGTTTGCCATCGTCACTCTCTGTGAGTGCTGTGTGTTATGACCCTGCATAAGGAACCAGATTGTCAAGGCATATGATGTAGAATAAATAGAATTTTTAAAAGGCCAATTAGAGTTACTGTCTGTATTGGTGCCTTCATTGTTATCAGCGTTTGTGGTGCTTTGTTCAGTTGGAAGCATCCTTTGATCTGAGCAAAAGAAGACATGTAAAGATTTGGAAATTCCCATAAACCTGGGAATTACTTGTCCTTGGGGGGCATTCCTATATTACTGTGAGCACTGTTGTGTTATTCCACCATCAGAGTTAGGAATGGTAATAATATCTGCAGTTGGCAACCCTAATAGGGAAGAAGAATAGATCTACAAGAATTTTATGCATTTTCTGCTTGGTATTCAGTATTTATCAGTGCTGCAGAGGAATCATTCTTCAAAAAAGGGGCAAATTTTTCATGGGGGAGAAGACTGTTTTTTGAACAGAAAATTGATTTCTTATGCAGAAATCCTGTTTCCAGTGCAGAAAACAGCTTTTTTTTGGTACCCCCTCCATAAACAAAAACTCCACGTGTTTTTCTCCACAGAATAGTTCCAGCACAAGACCTCAAGACATGTGAATAAGGGGAGAATATGGGGAGAATATTTTCTTTCTGAGGCAGAGGAAAAATTACTTTCACTATTCATCCCCACATGGGAGGATGAATTAGTGGAAGATTTACATATCTTATCAGATTAGGATGTACTTTACAAAGTTTCATAAACAAAACAAAAAAGGGGAATTTGCCCCAAAATATAAATTATGAATGGAGTAGTAGAAAACCCATTAAGGAAGGGAAAGGCCGGAGGAGAAAGGAGATGAGGATAGGAAGAGATAATGTTGAGCAAATGCTGTTCTGTGTGCTTGATACAGTTGTGTTTGGGACAGCAGCTGAGCAAAAGCAGGAAGAGTTTACAGCAGTGGATGGAGAGGTGAGATTTGAGGTAGATTTCTGTAGGCCGCTGAGAAGAATAGCCACCATACACATACAACTGCACAGTGGGAACATCAAAGAACTAGGCACATTCTTCAATCACCCAGGTGACCTTTAAGGTAATGTTCTGCAATCACCCAGTCAACTTTTTTCCTTTAAAAAAAGAAAGAAAGAAAGAAAGAAAGAGGAGGAAGCAAACTCTATTTTCTAACAAGCACAAGTTAATTGGCACTCATGATTAGGGTGGGAGGCGGGCAGCCATTGCTGTGCATTGAATGGCTGCTGCCACCAGTTGCAGAAAGAAGTGCTACTTTATTGACAACCTATCTCTTCCTCCTAGCCCAATATGATGTTTATCACTTTGTAAAATGCTTTAGGGAATTTGGCCGCACAAAAGAAACTATAGAAATGCAAATTGCTCGTTGTTCTCCAATGCATCTCCTGCTGCTGAGCCATATATTCCTTCCTTAGCTTTTATGTAACTTACTTAAAATACAAACAAACAACATAAAACCCCCAGAGAATGTGAGGGGCCCGTCTGTGCTTCTGTGTCCCCATCTTATAACAGTATATTGTATATAAAACACAATAGTTTTTGAAAGAAAAGATACAGGAAGGTTTTTTGGTGCCAAATGCTAGGCTTGCATGGTGACGTTATTCTTCCTGAAGTTTCTTACACTTGTCTCTTTTGCTGCCTGTTTTGGTGTCAAAGTGTTACAATTGTTGTGTAATTATACTGATCTGTTTCTGGGCAAACTGTAAACTGCTATGCGAGTTTACTTAAAATAGAGAAATACCAACCTCTTTTAGTATGAAACAAGGAGACGTAGAGTAGAAAGCTTACCTTCTTTTCATAGCTATGAGTGAGGTGGCTCACACCCAGTGAATGTGCTTCCTCACATTATTTGCAGTTTTATCTTGAATTTATGAGCTTATTGCTTGGTCGACAACATGCTGCACATACACAGTAATATTTCTTTGCAGTAAAAACTAGTCCTGCCCACCTACACACCCGTTGAAGAAATAAAATCCTTAGATATTTCAGCTGCTGCCCTTGCTGGCTTTAGCAGTGAAACTTTCACGCTTGTTTTATAGAGGCTAAGGTCACAGACAGGGGAAGAGAGTAACACCAGCCCTCATAGAATCAAACTTTACTGTGTTGTTTTTGAAAGAAGTGAGGTGGAAAGTCAAAATGTTTCTAACTAGGATTATAGTATTCTGTGCCAGGGATTCTGTGCCACATATTCAGGATGCAATTATACTGTCTAGCTGCCTTGTAGACTTTTTCACAGTCAGGGGCAGGCATGCTAGCAAGGACTCAGAAAAGCAAAAAGACTTAATGGTTTGCAACAACATGGCTGACTGGAGGGCAGAGAGGCAGGGTCCAGAAAGCAGAGAATCATCCCCCCCCCAGATGAGCAGAGGGCCATTAGCACCTTTAGACCATATTTCTCCCCAATACTTCTCAATACAAGGATGAGTCAGTATCAGGTCCATGGGCTCTTGTATCTAGGGTCAGCTCTAGATCTCCATAGCCCCACACTGCTGCCACAGGGCATTTCATTTGTGGATTGGATAAGTATAAAATGTTTTCAAGAGGAGGGGTTGCTGTGTACCAGTAACAGCCTAGCAGTCTTGCGTTGCCTACTGCTACACAAACAACATCCTGAACTGAGTTAGGGAGAGACATTCTGTTACTCCCTTTCATTGGCCATTGGTTGTGCAGTGTGCTCTCCATCCAGCATCTGTTCTCCTAGGACAGACTGTTTTTCTGTGTCTCTTCCTCTGCTCTGAGGAAGGCATATGTTTCCTCTAATTTAATTTTTTTTATTGTGCATTCACATGCTGTGTGGACACTCATACCGTTGTGTATCATTTGGAATCCTCTAGATATTCCTTGACTGCAACTCCCAGCAGCCATGGACAGCATCTAGTGGGTCACAGATTACCTGCCCCAAAGTACACCTGTGCCTAACAAGCAAGTGACCCCTTTTGCCAGTAGCCATTGCTGGAACACCAGTTCTCAGCCGTCTGGATGGTTAGTGGAGCATATTCTAACTAGGTTTCCATCCAAATATCTAATATTGTGTTTTCTTTCCCCTTCTATTTAGATGAGCTGCACTTGCCCCATAAAATCTTTTTTTGTTTCCCTGCTTGTCTTTCCAATGTCTTGTTTCTGCAACCTGACAGCCTCTGTTACATGAACTTGTACCCCATCTTGTACCCCTGAAGAAAGGTAGCAAATGTACAAAACTCTTCCCAAACATATTCCGGGAGATAGGCTTGGTGGGTTTTGAGATGGGGCAGTGGGGAGAGGATGAAGATCTTGCGTATGAGAAGAAATAACATGGTTTTCTGAAGATGTGTATATGTTCCATACATAATATACTCACTCCAAACCCCTGTAAGTTTTGTTCTCAAGAAGTTCATAATGGTACTTTACACGAATGGCACTAGCTGTTTTTTGAAGGAGATTCCTGTATATGTTTCTAAGATGGTAGTAAGATTTTCCATAGTTTTGCTTCTTCACATAGTCTCCATCACAAAAGCAGTGGGCTGAACGCACCTATTGTTGGTGGGTGCTCTGAGAGCAATTCCAAATGGACTGATTCCTAGATTTTTGGACAGAATACAAATAGCTGATGATACACAACTGTGGTTGGTAACATATTGTAGACTGCAAAACAAGTAACAATGATGTAATAATCCTATCGGAATTTAAAATTCAAATTGACAAACAACTGGAACACCAGGAACAATTGTGGTTGTGAAAAAGAAGGCTTGTGTTTCAGATGAGGCAGTGCCAAGGGACATTGTGTTAATCTGCACTGATCTTTTGAAACTGGATAATGTGTGTGTGTGTGTGTATCTGTAAGTATATGTATCCAAATCCTAACACTGATCAATAGCACCATGCCTTGTTTTCAAGAAATCTTTACGGTGGTTTTTAATGTTCCCGCATAAATATTTGTTACCTGCTTGATTTGTTTCTTTAAAAAAATCTTATTGTTATTTGAGATTGCTCATGAGAAAAATAAATGAGACCTGACAAACTGAAAAATTTTATTTAAGACTGATATAAAGACAGAAAAGTTTTCAGATCCATTTCTTCCTTTGTTGTGTTTGCTGTTATTTGGCTTTGTCTTGACTCCAGCCTTTGGTAACCTAAAGCTTTTTTGACAAAATTTATTCAGAGGAAGTTTCCCATTTCCTTCCTCTCGGGAGACGACTTGCCCACGCTTGCCCAGTGGGGTTACATTTTATTTATTTATTTATTTATTTCCATAGCTAAGCAAGATCCAAACCCTGATCTTATAAAGTCCTAATCCAAAAGTCAACCTCTTCTCCACAGTGGTTCCCTGCATTATTTCCAGAAACAGATAACTTGGGGGAAAATGTTTGTTACAATAAAACACAGATGCATTACGACAGTAGAGGTTAAGTTAAAGGGAATAGTTTTTGTCACTTGAAAAAGGAGGGGGGAATTAGAAAACATCCAATTATTTCTAAGGAAATATCAAAAGAATAAAATATTTGGTAGATTCACCAGAATGATTATTCATAACTCACAGAAATTTTCTCACTAATTAAATGCCCCTTAGGAAGGAATTCATGCAAAATGTATCATAGAGCTTTTTGTGAACAGCAGCACAAAATAATCTATTTCAGTCTACTCAAATAGAAACAGTTTGTATTCCTGCTGTTTCCTGGTATAAACTGCTAATTAACAATTAAGTGTTACTCTGGCAGTAACATTAACCATGGTCAAGGTAAACCAGAGTCCCTGCTTGAAACTTGCCCTAAGACCTGATTTTAAAGGGAGGGGTGGAGGTGGAGTGTTCAGTCCTTCAAATGTTGTTGCATTACAACTCCCAGCATTCCTTGCCATTAGCTAGGCTGACTGGGCCTGATGGAAGTTGCAGTTCAACGATATCTGGTGGGCCATACTTGCTTGAACTTTGCTCTCAATACTTCTTAACAGGGAGCTCTAACTAGCTTTAACTTCAGATATCATCAGTGCTGTTGATAAGAATTAACCATAGTTGAAAAGAAAGAGCAAATTAATACCTGGGTGAAAGAGGTGCGTGATTTTACAGACTACTCCAAATTTCTTTGCGTCAGCTAAGAAACTAATTAACATTAGATCTGTTCTTTGTGGTTTTTAGTTGTATCTATTTTTAACCATGTTATGAGTCACCTAGACTTCCAGTCCTGGGAGAAAGGTGAACTATAAATTAACTGAGGAAGGAAGGAGGGGAGGAAGTAAGTAAGTGTTCAAAAAAGGATGGGCCAGTGTTGTGCATAAGGAGGTCAGGTATTTCAGCTAATGTAGAGAAGAGTGTTCCATTTCTAAACACTTTTCAAAATAACTTTTCTTTTAAAAAGTTTACAAAACCGCTGTGGGAGAAAGATGGGGATTTTACATTATGATCAACGCTTCCAGAAATTAGATGTCTCCCACAACACAAGTGCTACCATGCTAAAAAGCAATCTGAATTTGTGCACTAATTTAATAGAGATTGTGTTTGTTTTTGCCTTCTCTTCTTCCCCACTTTAAGATTGTGGTCAATTTGCCCAGATTGTATCAAATCCCACACCTAATAAATACTGTGGGTTAGTACAGATACAGATAATTCTGCAGAATCTTAACGCTTGATTTGACAAAGAATCCTATATTGACCTTAAGGAAATTAGCAAAGCTTGTGAGGAAATTCTAAGATACAACCCTCTTCTCCAGTTAAATTTTTAAAATATTTAATACATTTCCACTGGATGTCCTGCTAATTTGTTGGATGAAAGATCCCATCTGCCCCAGCTAGCATGGCCAGAACATAGTACGTGAAGTATACCACTGACTGTATGACTTCTGTTAGATATATCACAGAAATAGAGGAAGACTACTTTGATAGGGAAAGGGATTTATGATGGTCATATTCTCTCCTCACTTGAGAATTCTTTGTCACTGGAGCCCCAGAAGAGGCCTGATAGCCAGCCAAGTCCTCCCTTGGTTATGCAGATCAGTTTAGGTTCAGAGCAGGAAAAGGAGCTGGAGGAAGGGCCTCCCACTCCTAGAAATAGGCGGAGGCTCTGGACCAGAACATACCCCTCAGAAAAAGTGAGGAGCTGCAGTCAAGGTTTCACAAGTG
The DNA here is from genome assembly GCA_948474755.1 of Ctenosaura bakeri. Taxonomy (NCBI): domain Eukaryota; kingdom Metazoa; phylum Chordata; class Lepidosauria; order Squamata; family Iguanidae; genus Ctenosaura; species Ctenosaura bakeri. The sequence goes on along the minus strand of CAOLHI010000255.1, from coordinate 345,940 downwards.
GCACAAACTGTGGAACACTTTCCCTAAATATTGCCTGGGATCTGGGTGTTGACTGAAGACCAACCTATAGAAGGCAGTTGCAAACACCAGCTTTGTTATTATTAACTACCATCAAGCCAACCACCTTACGGTGACCTTATGAATGAGAGACGTCTAAGAGATGCTGTTATTTTCAGACCTGATAAAATCTTGCAGACTCAGGGCTCTGGCTTCCTTGATTGAATCTGTCTAGATGTAATGTGGTCCTTCTCTTTTCCTTCAATTCTATCCAAGCATTCCTGTCTTTTATAATGAGTCATGTTATCTCACAGTATGGCCAAAGTACAACACAACCAGTTTGATCAAGTTTTGTCAAGAGTTTGCTCAAGTTTGGTTAGTTTGGTCAAGAGTTCAGTCTTGGATTTGTTCCTGGGCTCATTTATTTGTCTTTTTGGCAATTCATGGTATCTATAGAATGCTCCTCCAATATCACATTCCAAAAGGGCTAATTCTCTTTCTTTCAGCTTTCTTCACTTCCAGCTTTCAAACCATATATAGAAACTGGAAATAAAATGGCATAGACAATCCTAACTTCAGTATTTAATTTTATATCTTGAAATTTCAGGATTTTGTCTAGTTTCTGCATAGCTGCCCTTCCAAGTCCTTGTCTTCTTCTGATTTTTTTAGACTGTGGTCCCAGCTACCCTGCTGAGAACAACTTCAGTCCTTCTTTGAGTGCTAGGCTTTTCAAGTTGCTGTTAAGTTAATGGCTTTACAACACCTAGATTATCTAATGACCCACCCACAGCTATTCCTTGGATTCTTGGCTCTGATTTATGGCTTTTCTTGACCTTGGATTGTGTATACTGGCTATTTCTCGCTTTTGATGACAATTACTAGCACTTGGCTTCTGGCTGACAATGGCTTATGGGATCTAGACTTCCAAATTTTATTTACAATTAAGAACTGGACAATAGGACAAACTGTCTGATCCAAATCCCCCATGATGTCTGGTTAGAGTAAAAATAAGTACACCCATACTCATATTTGGGAAATGGGGTGGCTTTGAATCTCCTGGGTCCAAAGTCTTCCCCAAAATATCCCCATTTGTTCCTCTTTTGCTATTACCAGTGTTGGAGCACCAATGGCACAATAGAAGAGATAGTGAGTTTCCATGCCATCTTGTGGGAACTGTGAGGAAAAATTTTCCTTTCCAGCTGTGGACCTTTGTCTACTGGGGCAAAAGAGAGAGCCATTCCTTGGGGTCTGGGACACTGAACCAGGCTTTTAGGACAATAAGCATAAGGGGATTTTTTTTAAAAAAAAATATTTACCATTTACTTTTCAACTACTTGTGCTGTTTCTGACTTACAGCAACCCTAAGGTGAACCTATCTATTACAAGGTTTTCTTGGCAAAATTTGTTCAGGGTGGGTTTGCCATTGCCTTCCTCTGAGGCTGAGAGAGTGAGACTTTCCCAGGTCCACCCATTAGGTTTTCATGGGCAAGTGGGGATTTGAACCCTAGTCCCAGTCTGACACTCAGACCACTATACCATGCTGCTCTATTGAAGTATTTACCATTTATAATTTCCCTCTTCATTCTCAAAGCACCCTTGCCATTTGACTAAGAGGAGGAGAAGGGTAAACAATAAAGATTTTGCCACTAAGGGCTTAGATGCTGTCCCTCATGCAATGAAATTGTTCCGTCTGTGTTTTGGAGGGTGTGTGGAGAATATTGGCTAGAGATGGTTTGCACTAATTCACCTTCATCTGAGCTTTAATGAAGGAAGTGACACAAACAAGTTCTGACTGAATCCGTGTGAGGTAATTCAATTGCAAGATTCTGGTGAGAAAGCTGGAAGGTTTGAAGCAGTAGGAGACAATGTGAAGTTCTGCTGTGAGATGAAATTAACAGAATTAAGTAATTTGAAAAGTTCCTTAGTTTTTTGTGTATAAACTTTGAATTATTAATATCGTCTGTGAATAAACCTCTGAAATAGTTTTTTAAGATTGGTCCTTCATCGTTATGAAAAGGAGGGTGCCCCTCTCCTCTTTGCATTATAGCAATCCTGACTATCCAGTTTCCCATTATACTGGTAAAATGCTATATCCCAGGATCCAAAGAGTTACTTGTAGGTACACTGAAAGACCCAGTGGAATTTGTGACTCTTTCTTTTGAAAAACAGATCCCCATCACCAAATCATACAAACTGCCTTTGAAATCTCTCTCTCTTTCAAGCGAGGAGGCCTAATGAGCTGCCCTTTGAGAAACACACAGCCAAAGCTCCCTTGAGCACAAGAAACTCATTGGTCTGGTGCTTTGGATCCAGGCCTGTGAATCCTCTGGTCAAATTATGGCTTTACTTCAGTGGAAAAGTCTGGAGGTGTCCAGGGAATAATCTGCATGTCCTTCCTTCCTTATTCATTCATCTCTGTGTCAGTAGCTCTTGCTTTGAAAACAGCCAGAGGACACAGTTCAGTTGGTATGTTGACCACCTGAGTGAACCAAACAGCGTGAGAGAATCAGGCTGCCAATGTGAAGACTTATTTTTTAGTCTTTAAATGAGCTCTTTATGAGCTAAGGACTTCTTGCTTACTCAGTCATCCCTCATACCAGCAGTGTGATGTTAACATCTGCAGACTTTCTGTGACTAAAAATAACAGAATTGGTTCAGAAGATCTGTGAAAGTTAAATTCTAGGTGCTGAAGAAATGAGTAACTCATGTGTCAGCTAAATTTATATAGATAATTTAGAGGACACATTAGTTAATGTGATACATTAATTCAAAATCGACTCACCTTTCGTACTTTTTCTGAGCTAGTTAAGCCTTCCCTCTAGAAGTCATATTCTATCATCCTTATGATCCCTGACCATTGGCCAATATTCAAAGGTGGTGGGAGTTATAGTTCACACCATCTGGAGGCTTACAAATTAGGAAAGATTGAGAAAACTGTTAAGGGATTATTAGTTCTTCTTCTGTTACCTTCCCCTGTCATTTTCACAAATAGTAGAACAAGTAGTAATGTATGTGTGCTGTTTCTTGGTGACCCTTGGACTGCTAAGAAGCTTCTCAGTAACTTGGAATTGATGTAGGTTTGAGTTAACTTCATATTTTTAACATTTATTTGGAATATGTGGAATATTAGAATTAGTCTGAAAATAACAACCTATGAGATAATATTTGCCAGAGTAACCTTAACAGAAGTCCATGGCGATGTTATTACATTTTCTCCTTGGGAAGCAGTTTAAAATGTAATTTTAGCAAGATAATAACAGCTCTGTGTGCAATGCACATCTTTTTTTTTTTTTAAATTTTCGTCTGAAGTTGAATTTTATTTTGTACTTGTGTTTCCATAAAATTAATGACTGAGGTCATCTGACAGTGAGCAATCCAAACTGATTTTGTTTGTTTGTTTGTTTTGGTTAGCTCAGAGAAGCAGATTACAAAAGTTTAATTGAAAGGCTTGCCTAAGAATGGCAAGACAGAACAAGTTCAGTACAAACTGGAAAAGCTCTGGTCCACGGTTGATAAAGCCATTAGCCTCCTTGTTTCTTGCTGTATGTGAAGAGGCATGATGTGAGGGACAGCTCCTTGAGATGGCCCGATTTCTCTTCACCCTGCCCTCCAAGGCTCTGCATTAGACATCGTTGTCTGAGTGGGTAAACGTGCTTTTATGGAAGGTGGACTTCCTTTTTTTAACAGCTTGTTCTCGCCGGTCTTTACGACACTGCTGCCCTGGTCTGCTCTTGGAGGTTGGGAGTCCCACTGAAATGGAGTGAGATAAGAGTTGGGGAGGAAGGGATCCAGATGGGGTACAAATGATCCTTCTCAGTATATGAATTGAAAAATTTAGAACTGAGGCCACAGTGCTTTACTGATTTGTTAAGGAGAGATATATAGACCTAAGGGTCTAATTGCAACTGGTAGTCCCAACAATAATGGACTCCTTGAATCAGTAGAACTTATATAGGTGTTGCTTTGCCATGTGCCTGTTGCCTCAGCAAGATGACTTGGTTCACTTAGTCCTTTGTTGAGATAAACACTTGGATTTATTTTTTTAACTCTTTACAATCTCATCTTCATTTGGAATGTTTGTTGTGGTATACTTTTTCTAAACTGATTTTTTCAAAATAATTTTTAATATATATACATATATATAGAGAGAGAGAGAGAAAGAGAGAGAGAGTCACATTGGGTTCCAGTTCTGGGAGAAAAATCAGATATAAATAAAGGAATATTAAATACATACTTGCCTGTGGCCACATACAGCCCCCCTGGAATAAATCTTCTGGGTTATAGGGTCAGTTTTTCCCCCTAACCCACATATTTTGCCCTTAAACTCCTCTAAAGGGTGTGAATGGAATATTTGCTATGTTTTTGCCCCCCCGCCCCAAGTCATATTAAGCTGAGGAGAGGCCTTTTTAAAAAAAACAAAAAGTGAACAGGATTGCTTCCTGTGGTAAAAAGGCCTCTCCTGGGCCTAAAATGGTCCAGAACAATATGGCAAACAATCCCTCCATGTGCCTTATAGGGCATTTGTGGGTTAAAATGATTATTGAGAGGGTTATACAGTGGGAGTGTTATCCTCCGACGCCTTCCAGCAGGGCTAATGCATGTACAACACTGGTTGTTTCTTTGTGGCTGTAGCTGTGCCAGTGAAATGAACGTTAAATGTTTCTTTTCTGCTGATATAATTATTCTAGTAATACTAGTGCTTCCATTCTCCTCTCTTGAAATATACAAACAGATTCTGATAGGTACACAAATGGATAGGCTTCTAAGAAATTATTAGAGCATTATGGTCAGTTGTAAGAAAAATCCAGTTTTTAAAGGCAAGAATAGGAGTGCTAAAGTCTTTCTCTTGCTGTATTAATTACCCCTGATCCCAGGATGTATAATTGGTTATACATTTGACCTACTTATTCTTGAACTAATGAGCTCAACTGATATTGGTGAAACTCTCATAATTCAGTTCTGCATAATTTAAATTCTGTTTTGTCTATGTTTTTTAATCTATATTGTTGCCAAATTAATTATTGTCTAACATCAACTGTTAGCTTTACTTTTCAGTTCTTTCTCTCTCTCTCTCCCCTCTTTCTCTCATTAATTACATTATTTGGGATACAGAATAATCCACACTGGCTTTTCTTCTTAATACGTCCCACACAGAGTATTTCTTTTGTAATCTTCAGAGATCTTCCAAAATCAATTTTTATTCTTATCCATTTAAATGATAGATAAGCACCACACACTTAAACATTGAGTTACTCTAGTGTTTCTGAAAATCTGAAATCTGAAATTTGGGCATGTAGGGCATTCTTTATAATCATATTGATGAAGGCCAGACAACTGAATTTGTGCACTCCTCCCTCCAAGTTTGCAGATTTGACCTTTGCAAACTTGATTATTCACCAGGCATCCGCTTTCCTCTCCCCATTCTCCCCTTCCCATTCCCCTGCCTTTTGCCCAGGTGTGCATATCTTCCTTCCCCAGACCTGAGCAAAAAGCAAGTGAATGGCAGGGGGCAGCACATATGCCTTTTCTGATTGTGTTGCTGCTCCCTGCCATTTGCTTGCCTATTGCTCGGGCAGCTAGAAGGCAGCAGGTCCAGGTGAAATGCAAGTGAATGGAGGAGGAAGCAAGCACACATGTGCACTTTCTCTGGGTGTATGGCTGCTCCCTCCCATTTCCTTGACTATTGCCTGGGGGCTTGCAAGGCAGTGCAGCTGAGTGCAATACAAGTGAATGTGGAGGAATTGTGCACATATACACGTTCTCTGAGTACGTGGCTGCCCCCTCCCATTCACTTGCTTATTGCCCAGGAGTCTGGAAGGCAGCTCACCTGAGGGGGGGAGCCCTGGAAGGGAATAGGAGGGGGAAGTTATTCATGCTTTTTAAAAAAATTTTTATGAGGGGTCTGTTCCTGAACCCTCACAAAAATCAAGGAACCCCTGTATTGTCCAGGGGTGCTTTCAACACATCATGAGCTAAGATGACCTATTGGTAAAGGCAATAATGCTGGAAAAAAAATTGAAGGCATTAGAGGAAGACCAAATAACAGATGGACTGATTCAACAAAGGAAGCCAAGTGCTCACCTTGCAAGACCTGAGTAGGGTTGTTAATTGCGCGTGTGTCAAACACAAGGCCCTTGAGCCAAATCCAACCTGCCAGGACATTTCATGTGCCCTTTGCACCTCTCCTGCAGCTGCAGCACTTCCTCTGCCTGGTGAGCCTGATCTCCAGATTGCGGGCCCTGGCTGCCGGTATTCCAAAGAGGGGCCCAGCAGCCAGCGCTCGCAATCTGCTTCTACTTCTGACTGCTCATTTGTCCAAGTCTTTCTGTCAGAGCATTGCCACAGGCAACCATGGTAACACTCCATGTGGCTTGTGAGAGTTGGACAGAGGAGCAGTCAGAAGTAGAAGTAGATCGTGAATGCTAGCTGCTGGGCCCCTCTTAGAATACTGGCAGCTGAGGACCAGCAATGTGGGGATCGAGCTCACCAGGTACAGAGAGTGACAGGGGGAGCAGAAAGAGGCACAGAGTGGAGTTGGAGGACAGAAAGAGGTACAGAGAGGGTCTGAGGAGCAGAAAGTGGCACACTTCAGATATACTGACCAATTCTCTGTCACTTTACAGAGGCATGGGAACCATAAACTATGATGAAATAGCCCCAAAATGGCCAAGAAAAGAAAAGTTGATGCAGGGAGAAGGCAATTTAAAAACCAGTAATAATCAAATTCAGAGGCAATTATTTAATATGATAAAAGAGTAGACACATTTATATAGTCTTACAGATACAACCGGCCCTTTGAGAGCAACCATAATGCTGATGCAGCCCAAGATGAAATTGAGTTTGACACCCATGTCTTAGAGGCCTCTCATTTATAAGGCCATCATAAGTTGAAGTCAACTTGATAGCATGTAACAATAAGAAGTTATGGTTGAATTTTGAAAGAAGTCAATAATTATAATTGCTTAGGGCTCTATGTGTGTAGATAGGAAGAAAACTGGGATTGAAGATGTTGTTCTGTTTTCCTACCCACTTGATGTCTGTGCAAGGGAAGATCATGGACTTGTGTACATAGAATTTAACATGTAGCTTCAGTCTCAGATACTAAGGCTTTCTTTCCAATTTTGTAAATCATTCTTTCCTTTTCCGCAATTAAGAAAAGAAGTAGGGGAATATGAGGAATATCAGTTCCTCCAGCAGAGATCTCTTTAAACATCCTTCAAATTTCTTGAAAAGCACTACTGAGATTAAAGTCACAAAAGCTGTGTGGACTACTTTATTATTTTATTTTATTTTATTTTATTTTATTTTATTTTATTGTTGGTGGGAGAACACCATGTTGGCAATAAGATAGGAGAAATCAGATATGGACCAATCCTGCAGATGTGTATCTTTGTTCAGTTTGGACGAAACACAGCCCTTCATTGCTAGAAGCAAGAGACTTTTCCATTTATCATTTCATATAAAAGCTATTCAGAAATTGCACCCAACATCTCTAAGAAGCATCTTTCATTTCTTTTCTCCACTGTAAAAAAAAAAGACATTTACATTTAATGTTATTATGTTGTTCCATAACAATTGAATCCATTTCCACAGCAGTTCTTATAGTTCTTATATCAATAGAAATAACATCTCCACACACACACATGTGGGCATTGCTGTTTTCAAAATCAGAGCATGCGTCTTTAACCTTTCAGCTGTAAACCACAATAGTATATAGTATAACATCTTGAAGGTAAATGCTCATAACTACGAAAATGACAGAGTCCTTGTTCTTCACACAACTAAAGACGGAACCTCAAGATGCAGACAAAGAAGCGATATCATGACAGCAGGGCTAATACTGAACATGCTTAAGTCCTATATGAGGAGCATGTGCATGCATACAGTGAAGTATGTCTGCTGAATCCATGGCAGCTGAAGCTTGGCCCTATAATATTTTCTGTAAGTTCCAGAGATGGTGCTCTTTCTTAACCTTCAGTGCTCCACTTGATTCTGATCTCAGTCAGAGCCTAGAGAACCAATGGTCATCTGGCTGAGGGATTTGGGAAGCTGTAGAACAAAGGAGTAACTTTTCCATGTTCTGCTATTACCCTATTTGCTAGCATATAAAACTCATTTCCCCCCCTGAAATATAATGTTTGAAAATGGGGTGCATCTTATACACCAGTGCATCTTATACACCAGCAAGTATGGTACTATAGCAGATACAGTAAGTAAATAGTTTATTTTATTAAGAAAAACCTCACTGGGAACATTACTTTCTAGTGACATCACTTTCTAGTCTAGTGACAAGGCAGCTTTTGCAGACTTCCACAAGTTCCAACACAGAGAAAGAGGGAAAGAAAACATCAACCAGAGCTATTTTCAGAGAAACCAAAACACAGCAGACAAATATCACAAGAAAAATCAGATAGAATCATAGAAATGTAGAGTTGGAAGAGATCACATGGGCCATCCAGTCCAACCCCCTGCCATGCAGGAACATCCTCAAAGAACTCTCAACAGATGGCCATCTAGCCTTTGCTTAAAAACCTCCAAGGAAGGAGACTCCACTACACTCTGAGGCAGCAGATTCCACTGCTGGACAGCCCTGACTGTCAGGAAGTTCTTCCTGAGGTTCAGGTGGAATCTGATTGTTATTTTACAGATCCCTTCAAGATATAGTTAGTATATTGTGCTTCCTTCCTTAGCTAACATAACTAAAAGTTTAACATTGATAGAAAAAATGGAAAATTATACAACTGTGGATACAGATTTTGGTACCTCTTTGCTTGCTGTTGAGGCAAAGTCTTCATTGCTCACCTGATCACAATTATTACATCAAACAGGCAACCTCACAACTTGTCATGTTTTGTTAAATGTGCTTTCAGCAACTGCTTCATGTTTTAATCGTAACACACCATTGGTTCTCATTAGTCTGGCATGACTTCTGTGGTTTCATTTAACTTCCTTCCTCTTGCACAGCCACCCATCTATGTGCCTGTAGTTATGTCCAAATATATATGTGCGTGTGTGCCCATACTTCCTACAACAGTTGATTACAAAAAGGCTGTCTATCAGCCAGGCTAGAAGTCAGAAATAAGAAAGCCGGAACTTTTCTGATGTTTTAGACTACAGTTCTCATGGGCCCCACCCACCATTCCCAGTTGTGGTCTAGAACAATTGGAGAGAAGTAACTTGCTTATCCTATTATAAACCAACAGGTCCTCATTGCTCTTGAACAGAGACGAGGAACATCTATCTGGCTTCTAAACATAATTTGGTCTGTGGATGTCTTTCCAGGACACTTCCCAGTACTGTAGGTATAATAATCCATAATTTTATTGTCAATTAGAGACTGGAGATAACAACGAGGAGTCTAAATAAGATTTCTGCTGCTTTGCCCATCCCATGCCTTTTTATATTTGCAGGGTAAATAAAATTTCTACTGAGCTGTTATGTCTAGAGAGTTAATCTTCTAGGTCACACAGTAGCAAGTTGTCCTGAATAGGGAAAGCTTTAGGTTAGCAAAGGCTGGGTCCTTAGCTCAGGAATCATCTGGAGAAGGTGCTTTGGAAAGGGACCCAATGGAATCAGGGTATGTGGCCCCACCCCTGACATAAGCAACCTAGCTAGAGTGCTGTATATGTAGGGAGCTTGAGAGGGGATCTATTAAATGTTCCCCAGTCTTACCTTGAAGAATATCAACAGTACCCTCCCAGATACTGTTACACTTTACTCATTTAGGATTGCCTGCAACAGGAGAAGAATGGCTCCTAAAAGTCTTTCAAGTTTGATTTCCTCCTAAGAATGGATGAATCTGTCAGTTCTAGTTTCTTTCCATTTCCCATTTGTCTGATCTTCAGTTCATTTTGTTTCTTTTCTGTATGAGTTTGGGGTGAAAATAAAGTCTGTACTGAATTCATATACAGGTTAAACACATTTTTTTTCATATGCACACATTTCTAATGCAGTATACACATTTCGGCAAGCACTTTTCTTCTTTGCTTTTAGATGTATTAGGCACTAATGTACGTATTTTTCTCTGTCTGCGCTGTGATTGTTTTTTTTAAAAAAAATTGCATTGAAGGATTCTGAGAAATGTGAATATCAAGCGATAACTGTGTTCCTGTTCACATACTGATTTAGGAAGTACAAATTTGCTACATTCTTATCAGAAAGCAAATTGTCTTAAATTCTCCCCTTCTCTAATTCTGTTTCTTTACTGCTGGCTCAGGAAGGACGTCTTCTAACAGACAGAAAGGTAGATATCACGGCCCCATTCCAAAGGTCTTGTTTTAGAGTTAGCAAATACCTTGCTTGATGGATCCATTAAAAAAAAAAGCTGAAGTACTTTCAACAAGACTTGAAGTAAGCATAATTATTGCTGTTCATATACCTACAGATTTCAAGTGCAGTTTCAAATGTGATGCAATGCAAGTAAAAATGCAATGCTGGTGCCTCATGTTTTGATACCATCTGAGATGCAGCTTTTGTATATTCCTTTGTGGTCAAATGCATAAACTTTTCAGTTTATGAAGAAAGGACAGATAGACAAGAAAACAAGAAGTTGATAATTTCTGAGTTTCTTATTATATAAATGTTAAGCAAACTGGGCTCAAAAGGCAATAGCAATAATTTTCCTCAGTTTTTTCTGATGAACAGCTCCAGTTTGTTGTTTATAAAAAAAAAGAAAAAGAAAAACTCATAAAACTCCTACTGATGGAATAAAGAGACTATTTTGATACTTTGCAGCAGCCTGCTGAAAAATCTCCAGAAAGAGATGGAGGCAAGAAATGGTTTGGTTAAAGTTTCAGTAATTTACAGGAAAATCTCTTAGCCAAACTATGATATTTTCCCTTTTTTTTTTAAAGCAAAGGCCACACACACAGAGAGACAAGTGCAAGCAATCTATCCAATGCTTCTCATTTTAAAAAAGTCCAAACAGCAAGGCAGCAGTTTAGTGGCCCAGTTTACACAAGTAGTACAGACAAACATACATTCTCACAAATATGAAGACTTCTTTGAAAGCTGCAGAGAATACATTGTCCATCTCACAAGTGAAGAAGAAAAAACAGTGGTTTCTCATTTTCACTTCTGAGAATTGAACAAGTCAAGATTTACATCCTTAACAAAGCACAATAATCAATCCCAGATTATTATTGGTGATACATTTCAATCTATAGAAATGTTTAGTGCCAGTATATGCATTTAAAAAAAATCAGGCTTAACTGTAAAACATACATTTATTAAGGTATCTCTTGTAAGGGACATTGTAGCTCTTGTGTAAGCATCACACAGAAACAGAAAATAACTTTCATGTGTTAGAAAACATGATTTTCAGCAGTGTTGGGGAAGTCTTGAAACCAGTCCGTCTCTATTAGTAAAAAAAAAGTCTCCATTCTTAGTCATCTCAGCAGGTGCAGGCATAAACAGTGGGGAGTATCTTTCTCACACGAAGTAGGTATTCATGCTGCTACAAAAGGAGACATGCTAGCTCTGTCATCCGACAAGAAAAATCCACCTAATCTGTATTATTTTTACCAGTGACAACATTTCATTGGACACTCTGAATCAGTGCTGGTTGCTCAGCTGAAAATCTTGCTCAGAAGTTTGACTCTGGAGTGAGGAGTCAGTCTCTTTAGATTTCTTCCATTACAAAACTGGCGGCAGATGCGGCTGCCTTCAAACACATACTTTAATATTTCCACTTTAGAATTTGCTCTGAGAGGCAGTGTGGTATATTGGTTTGAGCACTGGACTACATCTCTGGAGACCAGGATTCAAATCGCCATTCAGCCCTGGAAACCCACTGGGTGATCACACGCTCTCAGTCTTAGAGGAAGGCAAAAGCAAACCCCCTTTGAATAAATCTTGCAAAGAAAAACCTGTGATAGTTTTGCCTTAGAGTCATCATAAGTTGGACATGACTTGAAGGCACACAGCAGCAATAATTTTCTTTGAGAAATGAAAAGCTATGTGTCTTGGGCTATGATATATCAGCACAAGGCTCCAGGTGATGCCTCCTAGCAGTTTCATTAATATGTTAAAAAGCATAGGAGACCAGGTAAAAGTCTAAGGCACCCCAAAAGCCAATAACTATGGCATAGAAAGAAGTCCTATAGCACTCTAAGAAGGGCCCTGACCACCGTAATACTGTCCCAAAGTCATACTCTAAAAAATATTCTAAAATGTATTTTAATATATATCTTTTATTATTTTAAAAATACATTTTATATGATTTCATAAATAAAATGAGACTTTTAGAAGAGAAATGGCCAGGATCCAGAGAACCACAGAATTAGTTTTGCATGTCTAAGTAATCTTTAGGACTGTGTACTCCTAACAACAGCCTTTCATGTCTCACCTCATCTCCTGTTTGAAATGAAGAAGAGTTTCCAGTGCTGTGTGTATAAGACATTGAATGAGGGATTCCTTAAAAGGAAGGGTATTTTAAAAAAAAATCTGTCTTTGCAATCTCTGGTCATTGAGCTTGCCTAAAGAAGCTCTTTGGAAGCTGATCAGTAGCATAAAAATGTAATGAAGACAAGCAAGCATTTTGGGAATAATCCTTCATGTTGCCTTGCTACACAGAACTCTTGGGCACAGGTGTCAATACTCCTTGCAACTCCTTAGTGCTGGCAAAAGTCAGGCATGCCTAGGAGACCACAGAATTCTTGAGCAGTGGCTACACTAGTATGATTGCTGGTAGCAATCTGAACCAGTGTTACAAACCTGTAGTAACCCATTTCTGCCAGTCTTTTTTAGGAATCCGCTTAGATACCGATTCTAAGCACACCTTTTTGAAAGCAACTAGCCTTCATATCATGTTTGCGAAAGTCCAAGGACATTTGGCCAGCTGCTTTATGAAACACTATGTTGAACTGAATAGTCTTAATTTAGCAAGGCATTTCTTATGTTCATGTCTGTCCATGGATAATGTTTGCCTTGGTTTTGTGTGCCAGTAGTAGTACCCGCTGTTCTATTCAGGAGTGGAAAATACTGAAATTGCTTAGGATTGTTCTCCTGTATATACAGTGTAGGAAGTTGTTTCATATGGTTCTTTGCTCTTTTGTATTATCCTGCTGGATTACCACCAATGGTCACAATCCAGAGAGGACTAGATGTAGTTAGACCTTCTACATGTCTCTAAACCTCTTCCTATGCCATCTGGCTAGTCACTTTTCAAACCTGCTCTAAGTTTCCAAATGTCTCTTCTGTTTCAGTGTGTATGCGTGTCAGTGAATGAGTGGGCTGTCTTGCTGAAACAGATACTAAAAGCCACTCTTAGAATGTACCTTGACTTATAATTGACTTATCACGTTTAGAATGGAGCTGTAAAAATATGTGAACTGGTTACATTTTTTTACCTGTTTTGGTTTCTTGAAAATGTTCTTCATATAATAGATAGTAGATTTAGTTCACTTTAGGTGAGATTGCCCAGGCTCCTGTTACTGCAGTTTAAGCTTACTTGGAGATACCCCTAGATATCATTTTGATATCAATAATTTGGCTCTCTTCTAAAGCTTTGTCCCGCTCCTAAAACGCATTGTTTTCCCCAAGTATGGCATAACCTGCAGTCACATTTCTCCCTATAAAAACCGCTGATTCCGAGACCATCCTCGAATTGCTCCTGAGCTCCAGACCGCCTTGCTGCTGCTTTGCTTGGTGAGCTTCCCCTCAGCTCCACGTGCTGAGATACATTGAACCCCAGCTTCACTCTCCATCTTCTTTCTGGGCTCCAGGAACAGGTTCCGTATCACCCGAATCAACTATCCCTCAGAAAATCCCGCTATCAAACTCAAACCTTTATTTTCCTTAGTTATCTGTGTGCGTGTGTTGCTTACATTGTGTGCCTGTATTTAATAAAGATCATTCATTTATTTCCAGCACGGTTTGCTTCTTGACTTGGCCTGATCCCGTAAACATTGGGTTACAAGATCCTGCTGTGTTACCCTGCCTCTTGTAGTGCCAACCAGTGCTCTTGACTAATTTCCTCATCTTTTGTAATTGTAAGGTTATTTAGCTGTCCCTCCCGGGACCCCCAGTAAACAGAGTAACACTCCCCCTCTGTCTGCCATTTATGTAAACCATTTTTGCTGCTCCATGTGTTTCAGGCAAACTATGGTTTGCACAAATCATATTTTCCTTCCACCTGACATATTTCGAACTGTGTTTTGAATCTCCAGCTTAGAAGTGCGTTACAGTTTTCTCAAATAAGAAAGAGAATGAATGGAAAGGGGAAGAAGGGGGAAGCCCATCAGTTCATTGTTTCATAATGTTGGCAGTGTTACATCTGAACTGATACATTATATGATCTTTTAGCTTAGAGCCAGCCCTCCACATTGGAGGTTTACCTTTGACTGATATGATTATTTGCAGGTTTCTTCAACCTCTGCCTCAAGGGCTTCTTTTTCAGAAGAACTTTCCCTCTCGGCACTCCAATCAGGGCACACAGCCCTTTAAAAACCCACCTCTGGTCCTTCACCACCACCACCTGACCAGCTGAGGACAGCTCACAGCCCAGTTTCTCAGAACCACAAACCCTCTCCCAGTTCTCTCCAAACAACTAAGGAAGGAGATGGGCAAGAAAGGAAGTACACGGCCATTATGTCAATCCACCCCCTTTCCTTGACCTGGTTTGGAGCCTTGGTGCCTGCTCTCCCCACCATGCCTCAGCCCCTTTCCCCCATCACAGACACACACATTTTGATACTTATGGCTTTTCTACTTTTGCTAGGGTCCTGTCCCTGTACCTTTAGCAGATGTATTCCTGTTTGTTCTGCTGAGTGTATTTCTGTCTTATTGCTGTATCAGTTTTCTGCAACTTTTAATATTTGAAGGCCAGGACGGAAGGCAAATTTGCATCCCTCTTAAGACGATGTGTTCACAGACTACACAATTAAATTATAATTAACCTGTGAATAAACATTTGATAAAGTTGTAGATTATCTGTTAAAATAAATCATGGTCACTTTCTTTTCATAGCAAAAGTGCTGTTCTTAGTGAATTAATTGTTGTTAGTATTCAGCCTCTAACTTCAAATCTAACTTTAAAATAAAGCATTTCCAAATATTTGTAAAATGCCAGAATAACTGGAATAACTGCCCTTCATGGCTGGTCATCCAGGGAGGAGTTGCAATTAAGACCCATTTAAGATATATTATTAATGCATCCCTTAGGGAGGGCAATTTTTCAGCTTGTTTAAAAGAAGCAATTATATAGCCGCTTCTAAAAAAGCCCTCCATAGATCCCCTGGATATGAATAATTATAGACCAGTCTCTCATCTCCCATTTTTAAGCAAGGTGATCAAGAGGGCTATTTGTCTTCAGCTTCAAGCTTTTGGATGAAACAGATTATCTAGATCCATTTCAAACTGGCTTCAGGGCAGGATATGGAGTTGAGACTGCCACGGTCACCTTAGTGGATGATCTTCACCTAGGTATCGACAGGGGAAGTGTGACTCTGCTGGTACTCTTGGACCTCTCAGCGGCTTTTGATACCATAGACCATGGTATCCTTCTGGAACGCCTGAGAAGGTTAGGGATTGGCGGCACTGCACTTAAGTGGTTCCGGTCCTATCTCTCAGGTAGATACCAGATGGTGATGCTTGGGGACAGCTGCTCCTCGAAAAAGGAGCTTAAATCTGGCATCCCTCAGGGCACTGTCCTGTCCCCAATGCTATTTAACATCTACATGAAACCGCTGGGAGAGATCATCAGAAGACATGGAGCAAGGTGCTATCAGTACGCTGATGACACCCAGATATATGTCTCCACGCCTCAGATAATAGCATCAACTAAGGGTGGCATCTCGCCTCTGAATGAATGTCTTGAAGCAGTAATGGACTGGATGAGGAAAAACAGACTGAAGCTGAATCCAGATAAGACGGAGGTACTCGCTGTTAGGGGCTCTAGCCCAGACATGGAAGTCTGTCAACCAGTCTTAGACAGGGTCACACTTCCCCTGAAAGACTGTGTCCGCAGCTTGGGGGGTGCTCCTGGACTCACCACTTCAGATGACAACTCAAATAGATGCGGCGACCAGGAGTGCCTGTTATCAGCTTCGGCTGATACGCCAGCTGCACCCTTTTCTGGAGCTGGAACACCTAAAAACAGTGGTGCACACACTGGTAACTTCATGGCTTGACTTCTGCAATGCGCTCTACATAGGGCTACCCACGTGCTTAGTCCGGAAACTTCAATTAGTTCAGAATATTGCAGCCAGTTTGGTCACCAGTAGACCTAAAACTGACCATATAACACCAATTTTAAAGTCCCTTCTTTGGCTGCCTATTAGTTTCTGGGCACAGTACAAGGTGTTGGTTATTACCTTTAAAGCCCTTCACGGCTTGGGGCCAGCCTACCTGCGGGATCACCTTCTCCCATATAATCTGCCCCGCACATTAAGGTCCTCTGGGAGGAATTTACTGCAGCCAGTCAGAACTAGGTTGGCTGCGGTTACCCAGAGGACCTTCTCTTCTATTGCTCCCAAGTTATGGAATGGCCTGCCGGAGGAGACCCGGCATATTACCAGTCTTGACTGCTTTAAAAAAGCAGTCAAGACTGATCTCTTCCGACAGGCCTTCCAAGACTAGCATTTACATCACTTCCCATCAATTGTCTTGCTGCTTTGCTAATAGTAATTGATGGACTGTCAATTGCTGTGTGTTTTAAGGGGTTGGTGTAGGTGGGTTGGCAGGTGGGGAGGATTGGGTATGTTTTTAATGTATAATGTATTTTATGTTGTTCGCCGCCTCGAACCATGTGGAGAGGCGGGATAGAAATAAATTTTATTATTGCTGCTATTATTATTATTATTATTATTATTATTATTATTATTATTATTTGTTGGTTCCTGTAATGCAGTGGTTCTGAACCTTTAGTCCGCCAGATGTTTTGGGTTTCAACTCCCAACAGTTCTAGCCACCTTGGCCAGTGGTCAGGGAGTCTGGAATATGAAGTCCAAAACACCTGGAAGACTAAAGGATGGCCATAGAAGCCTGACAAAATTGCACGATGGTCTGATGATCAGGCACTTGCATCATCAGATTATTATTGTTATTTTAAAAAGAAAGAATTTCAATTGTGATGCAGTGAGCATAGAAGGAGGCTGCTGTTTTGTGATTCCTAAGTGCATTACCAACAAAATTGTATTATGTAGTTCATAAGCATTTTTACATTCCAAAGGGCTGATAAAAATGATTAGCCTGGAATGGTGGCTTGTTATGAATGTTTCAAGCAAATAACTTGCTTTGTTACATAACAATGTAGTAATTACATGAACAGACGATTCTGATTGACTCTTTGGGGCATTGAAGCAGACATTAAATAAAATGGTGGCTGCACTGCACATTTGCTCTGTGATTTTAATGTGTAGCGATCTTCAGCTGAAACATCTGCTATAATGAACTTGACATTTGCACTAATGACAGCATCAGTTTACTTAATGTCCTGCATTACATTTGCTTCCCCAAAGAGTTGTCCTTTTGTCAAAGGCGAGGGCAGATTTGCTGCTGTTGTTTTTAAGGAAACACATGTTGCTACTTTGGGAAATAGGAACAGGAAATGACAGGATTTGTCCATGCAGGACTCTCTCAAGTAAAGCATTCTAAATTTGGTGCTGAAATGCTAGACCAACACACTCTGAGTGCAGCAGTGCGTAGAAGCAATTGATGAAGACAGACTCAAATCCCAGATGCTCTTGATTGATTTCTTTTTTAATGAGAGCGGTAAGAGAGGATAACATTCTTAACCAAAAGAGAATAGCACAGTCAATGGAGGGAAGTATCCATAGTTCAAACCATTCTGGGTAGGCTATTGGAACTATCAAGCCAGACTAAAGCCCTTTAATACCTTGCTGAGTTCAGCAGGAGGGTTAGCTCATGATATTATCGATGATCGCTGAATGAAACGTAGGCAGTGTGGATTGTAAACACTGGATCAAACTGGGAGAGATCTGTTGCACTCATACCATACTGTATGGAGCTATCTGTTTGGTCATTGTTGGAATAGGATGTTAAAGTAGATAGTCTTTTCCTTGGTTTCATCTGGGAGAGATCATCTCGTGTTCTGAGGATATGGGTACATTTATTCTGTTGAAATAATGTCTTTTAAATGAGATTCGCTTTTGGCTGAGTTAATTCTTTCCATTTAATTCTTACTAATAAATGTAGCACCTTCATCTGGGATAGAAAACCTCAGTCCTCACGCACCCAATCTAGTTTTTTTTCACTGAAGTGTTTTGATACATACTGGGCCCTGTCTAGAGGTCATAGGGGGGGAAATGTTTTTCCTAGATTTGTCTCTGGCCTTATCTCTAGGCAAGATCAGGGATGCCTAGGTATCTAAAGGTGGTGTCAGAGGGTATGGATTTTAATAAAAATGTGTTAATCCATTTTCGAAATAAAGAAACCCTGAGATGCACATTACTAGGGTCCCTTTAGTGTATGTGCTATGCATGATCTTGGAGCAATGACAGAGGCAAACTGACAGATACACACATACTGATTTATATTGCAAAGGAAAAAGCCACTGTATACCCTTTAGACATTTCTGCTAACTAAAGTGCCCTTTTCTCCATTCAAAGCCACAATAAAGATATGCAACCAAACATTATAGCAGAAGCAGAAGGAGCTGCCTGCTGTATTAGTGTTTATTTGCAGGAGATGTTCTATATGGAAACATAGTGATTAGATGCATCTGAATTTGGAAACAACAACAGCGATAGAAAATGTTCATTTTTCTTGGCTACTGAACCAAATCGTCTGGCTGTCTGAGCGGGAAAGGTTCAAAGCAGAGAAGACTGAATGTAAACTGATAGCCGGTTTTTGCTTTTTGCTTTTTTTTTTATTCCTAGTTGCATCATGTTTGCATATTGCACTGCAGAAGAACATAAAGTGCTGCAACTTAACAAGATGTGATGAGGCAAGGGGAAAGAAACAAATAAGCCTTCATTGTGACATCAGTTTGATTGCTTGGAAGTTGCATAGAGATTTGTAATTGCGGAGAGCAAAATATTGCCAACCTTGTGCCTAGGCTAGCAAATGTATTTTTAGCTCAAATAACCATTTTTCAAATAACAGTTTTAGCCAGCTAAAAGGCGATTATTTTAGCCAGAGTGGATTTATGCTAATATCTGCATACAAATGTAAACTAAATGCAGTCTCTCAATTTTCTGGGTGATTGAATATGCCATAAAGCAGGAGCTTGTGGATATTAGAGAATGTGTTGGGATTGATTCCTGTCCCCTGTTCATAAAACGCTTCCCTCCTTTCGATCAACAGACATTCTCTGTTAGAGCTGATGAAACTGTCACTCATAAGGACAACCCATCTTCTTCCATAAAGAATACTTTTTGGAAGGTTTGGAATTGCTGAAAAAATGCATAGGATCTTTGTGCGTAACTACAGACCTATACTTGAGGTTGTGAATATCAAGGTAATAGTTTAAAAATAGTTTAAAAGTCATCGTGGTGATGTATGATGGACAGTCAGTTAATAAGCCAGATAATTGATAGAGTGGCATATGTGCACATCTGGATGGATACATATCCCTGTATTCTATCATTTCCAAAACTTTACATCATATAGTCTGGAAGATGCTACCAACTATGATGCAATATACCCAGTTTATTAAAGGCTACTAATATGCAAGGAGTCATTGTGTGAAATTTTCTACATACTTGTAATTCTTAGTTTGTGCCTGGAAGGATTTTTTTTTTTAATACTCAATTGAGGTACCATTCTAAAATAAGGAAATGAAGACAATATCTGTATTGTTGAAAATGTTCTGAGACTTGGCAAAGGCCTACACAAACTGTCAGAATAATTCGTAGATCTTACATGTCAGTCCTAGAGCTTACTTTCCTCTTTCTTTTCCCAACATTCCACTATGTTTCTCTTAAAGGAATAAAAATATATTAACAATAACAGAGGTAAAGCTTAAGGTTGGATCTAGTTATTTTTTTTAAACACTACCACAGAAGAAAGAACAAAACACATGTTTTGTGTCAAATGTTGGGTTTTAACTGGAAAATAGTTGCTAATCCATTCTTCTTGGGTTTTAATTATACTGAATGCTCCGTCGTCTTCCAACAAAGGGTGGCAGAAAATGTTTTTGGTATCATAACTGAGGAACAACAACCTGAGTGTGATTTTCCAATGTAGTCCATTGAGATAGTGTATCAGGATTTTAAAATCCAGTCTTAATCTTAAAACCTACCCTTAATGCAGCCATGCAGGCTTTCGCAATAAGATAGCAAGGAATATTTAAAAGAAAAGCTAACAATGGATTTGCTTAGCACTGCCATTTGGGGACAGAATGGTTCCATCTTTATTGGTAATTTATTATTGATTATTGCTGTACTGCTGTACACATAGAACTTCATGAGCGCAGTGATGATGTAACCAACAAAGAAGTTCATGACGCCTTAAACACTCATAGATTATGTGGCATAAACCAGAACCCACTTTATGAAAAACTTGAAAGGTTATCAGTGGGTAGAAGTGTGTAAACAAACACACACAGGGTTAGAGAAGAACAATATAAACAGTGGAGTCAAGTAACAAAAAGGTACAAGCTGTTAGAATACCACATAAATCTTAAAATGAACAAATCACCACACCAAACTACAATAATTTTTGACAGTGGAATAATTGGGATAGTGCTAGTTAATTTAACACTTGAAGTGGGATCGGAACCATTGTTTTGATTCAAACCTAAACAAGACAAAATCAAACTTCTTGAAAATTTGTAATTCCAGAGTATCATTCTAGAGTCTCTTCTAGATTAGTAGTGGAATGTCTCAAATGCATTAAATGACCTCTCCCTTGTTTTGACAGATGTCATTTTGAGCATCAGACGTGGCTTCTGCATAGAGACTGATCATGTAGGAAACAGAATATTGGTGTCAGGTCATCACGTGTGTTGCTATGGAAGATGAGAAGTGAATGAGCCCATGACATTGTGGATATTGCAGTTTTAGTTCCTGTAGTAAAATAGTGACTACTTTGTGGAAATACCATTGGAAACTAGATATGCTCAAAAGTTGTTTCTGGCAAACTCACTTATAGCCTAGACTCATTTTGTTAAGAACTCATGTGGTATGAGTTTTAAAAATTAAATTTTGCCATCCAAAAATAAACATTTATCCCTCTTTTGGAGATGTGATGGTGAGTGCATGCCAGCATCTTTAGAAACTGAGTATACTGTTCTTAATTCTGCTGGCTGGACTCCTGTTGGTTGATGTAACTACTCTGGCACAGGTGGAAGCAGCAATATGGGAGAGGTAGTGGTCAAGGTAAAAAAGCCAAGAGCAGAGCAGTGAAGGGAGTGGTGGCAGAGGAAGAAAGCTCTGTTGAAAGAATAAATTGCCTTGTTGGCTCTTAGCTGCTTAGGAGTCAACAGAGCAGATTTCTGTGTTGGTAAAGAAAGCTTTCTTTGCCATCCTCTGATTGCCACTACTCACTACTGAAAAAAGTACAGGGAAGTGGTGTAATGGTCATTACACTAGCCTAACACACAAACAAGTCTCCAACTTTATGTCACGTTATATTGGCTAATTTCCACTGCTGTCCAGAGGAGAATGGATGCTCCCATTTAATCCACATAAATGGTTAGTAAGCATGGTAAACTTCAGAAACTTAATGTTATTTCAACTAAGGGGTTATTTGCATTCTTTTTAAAGTCCCTCCCCACTTTTGATAGACTGGAAAGCAAATGCAGAGATAACATAAGGAATAGCAAAAACAAACAACGCAGCTACTTTCTCTCATTAAGATTCAGATGCATATTTGATAGGAAGGTCAGACATCAAAGAATATGTTAGGGAACTGAGCTAATAGAAGGAAAGAAACCCCAGCAAAAAGAAATCAATTTCCTTAATGGCTGTCTTCCATTTTTATTGCTCTCAGTGTTCGGTTTTTAAGATTGAACAATGAAAAGCTGTAAAAATGAAAGACAACCAAGTTTACTTAGCTGATTAAAAAGAAACCCATAAATTATACTCAGTTTGTTCCTAAATCTGCAGCAGAAGTCAAAGTATGAAGTACAGTGTATAATGAAAAGTAGAATGATTCTCAAGGGTTTTATGGCTTTTCAAAATATTTTTCCCAAAACAAGAATTGGCATATTGTATTTCTTTTCTACAATGTGATCTAAAGTGCTGTGTAGAGACAGTGTGCCTGCATATTCTGACCAACAGATGTTGATCCAGTTAGAGTTATCACTTGGCCTATTTTTTGTGAATTCTGTGTTAAAAAGTGATATGAACATGGCAGCAATATCTAGAACAAACTTAATTTCCGTTGTCTTTAATAATACTTCAGTTCACTTTAAACTCTAGATTGCCACACATGGAAATATGAAGATCATTCATTTGTCTAAGGCACTTGATGTTTTCTCAGCATTTTGTGCTTCTTTGGGCTGATTCTGCCTCTTTTAAGAATTGTCCTATCTCAGTCTCAGTACAGTTGATAATTCAAACAAACAATCTGAATAGCTCCTAGAGTGTTACTTACTCCCAGGCAGTAAGTACAGGGTCATAAATAAAATCCAACAGAGTTCCAAGGCAAGAGAGTGCCCAAGGTCAGGCAGAGTATTCATCCGGGTATCCAGCAGGATAGAAGGTCAGATAAGCTCTGACAACTCCTGGAGGGGAGGGGCGGCAGCTATATAGGTCTGAAGCCTAGCACAGCTGTTGCTTGATTAATTGTTGCTGGTTATAAATTCTGAGAGAGTGACGCCAGCTTTTTCTTTGCTGTCTGCACTCTGCAAAGGTGGGTACAGGTAAGTGGTCTTATCTGTAGTACTCTCTGCTGGAGCTGGCACTACCCTCTGTTCTGTTTGTGGCAGTGTAACCTTATACAGAAGGTCCTGGCATGCCTCCTGCTTCAGCCTCTGGCATGTCCCCGGTTTCAGACTCTGAGTCAGAGTCAATGTTCTGGAGGCAGGGCATGACAAGAATCTCCATGTCGTGTGTTTATAGCTATCTTGATCTTGCTGTAGAAACCCATGAGATAATTCCTTTCTACTGTTGACTAATTCTTTGGTTTTGGAGTGTACTGCTTGTATGCTATGAGACAATGACCAGTTGAATAATTTAAAGTCTGATTAAAAGAAAGAGAAGAAAAGTGATGAAACTTGGAGAACAAAAAGCTAAGTCTGGGTAGACGTCTACCGTCTTACTGGAGGACAGCAGAATGAAGTTAAATACTTAGCAGTATGTCTCTTCTTTAATAGCATACAATTTATGGAAACTAAGCTTACTTGACTTAAAGAATCTTTACTTTGACCTCAGCCCATGCTCTAGAATTATAGGATCATATAATCTTCCAAATGTCTGGTTAGGGAAAGAGTATAGTAGGTGACCTCTAGTGAAGATGAGGCACACTTATATCTGTACTGTTTCTAATCAGAAGGCTTTCTCTGTAACTTTCTGGGCTTGTCTCTTCCAGTAGAGTCAGGCAAATTTCTTCCTACTTCTACAGAGAAGAGCACTCCATATCCCCACCAAGCCACAACGAGGATACATCCTTGTGATACCGTTAGTGTGGGTGCAAATACTTGGGCCATATGGGCAGAGTCTGAGGTGTCAGTCAGTTGGCACACCACTTGATTGTGGTGTTTGTGGACATATTAGAATCTTACAGGATTGCTAGACTGAAAGCTGGAGACGACTCCTGTACCTTTTATGGTTGTGTAGAAACAGAAATGACTGGGGATATTGCATGTTACCTGCTTGTATGACACGGAACAGCCACCAAAATTCCCTGTTCTGCACAACCATTAAAGGTACAGGAGCCCTCCTTAATTTTTCCTCTGGCAATTCTAAAACCATATAAGAAAGAACACCAAGGAAAATAAGCAAGAATCCTGTTTTTGTGCAGAAAATTCCATGTGAATTTTTAATGGACAAAATAAGGTCTGAATTGTGAATGGTCTTCAAAAATCATGCAGTTTTCAACAACTCTAGGAACAAAGAGAAAAATGGTAAAATTAATCTTGCCTGTGAGAATGAGATGTGTGAAGATTTTATATCCCTACTTCTGTGTTGCAAATCTAGACATTTAAAAATAATTTATTGAATTGAAATGATGTGTTATTTATTAAATCCTAAATAGCTGGCATTATAAACAGGGACATAAAGTGTGTGCATTTTGCTGTCTGCTTTCCTATTGATATCTTCCCTCCTCTACCCCCTCGCCTTCTTCTCTCTTTTTCTTTCTCTATCTGATGACAATTCTTTTGTGTGTGGGGGGAGGGAGAATATTGCTTCAGTTCCAGACATCAATGAGCATAAATATCCCCAGTATTTCAGTTTTGTAAGCATCTGAATATTAGTACCTTTTCCTTACAAATAGCCTGTTCCAAGAAAAGGCTTCTGAATAAGAGGTGTCAATTCAATTAACACTCTTGGTTTGGTGAATTCTCCCCCACCCCTGTTCATTGTTGTTAACAATGAAATAGAGCTGTGCATATGTACCTAAATGTCTTTCCTAATGGGCTTTTCTTGCTCTCTTTCTCTTTTCTGTCGTTTATGTTTTCATGCATGAGACAATGTGATTTGGGGGAAAGAGGGATACAGTTAACAAATATGCTGTGAAATTGAAGTTGGTGTTCAAGTGTCGCAGTGAAAGCTGGGAAGTATAGGTACTGGAAACATTTCCCCAAAGAACCATTTGAGCCACGTTAGAGATGAGTATGGCTTGTATGTGTGTGTCTAGCTCTCACGCCTAATTATGAAGCAATAAGTGTGACATTTCAATATTTGAAAAGTACAAATAGAAATATTAAAGTACCTATTGATTGACATCTATATGCAGTCCTACTTATTGGATTTAACTAAATCTTTCTTTGAAGTGTTGTTAAAGGTGGACATGGATGTTTTCACGAAATTTTGCATTAATTCATGATGGATCGTTCTGGTTTGAACAGCTATTGAATAAATAGTTTAAACTAGGCTATTTAAAATGTAAATAGACACAGGAAAAATATATATGTGGTGCTGAAAAGTCTTGCTTCATGATTCAGTATTTTGTAGAACATTCTATAGCAAAGTATATATAAGGGACGGTTTTCAAAAACACAATACATCAGGAGACTGTTCTAAGCAGATATTGACAAACAAGAATTTTATCCTTTCTGCGGGACTGAGTTTATGGATTTTTGGCAGTTTCTTCCTGTATATATAGTTCTACATAAGTTAACATTTTTCACTTTTCTTAGTTCTGGCACTGGGTATTATTTGTTATGCGTTTTATTGATTGGTTCTCTCTCCTCCTTCTTTTGTGTGTCTGGTGTGCCCTGGATTTTTGTCTAGTTATGTCAAATGCCTTTTGCTTTATCTGTGCAGCTTACACCATCCTTTTTGTGTGAAATTTTATCTTCTCATTCCCATAAAAGTTTTATAACCACTTATAAATGTGTGCTTTAGCTAAATGCTAGTTTTAGCAATAGAGTTCCTATCAGAGTATGTCTCTCAATACTGGTTGCTGGGGAACATAAGCAGGAAGGTGCTATTGCACTTATGTCCTACTTGGGGGTCCCCACAAATATCTAGTTGCCACTATCCGGACAGAATGCTGGACTAGATTGACCTTTGGTATAATCCAGTATGAATGTGCTCTTAGGGTGTAAAATGACACATTGTTGCATGCATTTTTGGAGTCCTACTTCAGTGTAATATCTGTGGAACAAGAAAGCACTTTTATGAAACAAATTCTGTAGATCCCTCGGTTTCTTTATTAACTTGTTTAAAATATGTATTTCCCACCTTTCTTCCACTAAGGAACTCACAGTAATATCCATGGGGATTCCACGTGGACTCCATTCAGCCACAGACCTGCTTAGGTTTATTAAGGTGTTGTGTGCGCCCTCAGCCTGCACCTTGGTACATGACATTTCGACTAAAACGGAACACATGAGGAATTTTGAGTGAAGCTAATGTTGCTATCTTAGGTAGGGATCCGCTGCCAGGAAAGTTAATTTCTCCAAAAGGAATTAACTTGGTTGAACTGAGTATACTAGACACTAACTCCAGTTTTCTAACCACTGGATAGTAATACTGGAAATCTAATCAGGCTTATTCCAGATGTCCCACATGTAGCCCAAACTCATTGGCTATCTATCTGTTTAATTTTGGGGTGTGGGGTAAAGAGATGAGCTGTCTTTTTGCAAAAGACTGACTAGCTGACTGATATTTCATCTTATCTGACCTTAGATTTTGTCTCATACAAAGCTCAATATTTCTGCTAATGCTTCTGTTTATCAGGATGTGATCTGAAAGCCAGCAAATCTTCCTTTCTTTTTTTCACAGCTCTTCTCATGGATTCTTTTGTTATGTTGCATGTAGTCTGTTGGTAGTAGGCAATCACACTGACATTTAATAGTTAGTTAGGAAAAGGCTTTAGCAGGTAAATATGTGAATAGAGGGGACCTGGGCTTGTTGTCTCATCTCTTCTGATGTTACCCTGCAAGTGGCCTCAAAAAAAGAGAGAATAGTGTTTGGTCAACTTATTTCCTTCTCCTTCCCAGCATTACCAGTTTCTGTGGAACATCCCAGCTTCATTCTCCTTGACCAGCTGACTCTGGAGCATATTCATGCCTGGTATTGCTGTTTCAGACTCATACATGATGTTACCCTGATCTCTGGGGGTCCCGGGAGGGACACCTAAATAACCAAACAACAACATGACTTTGGGGGAAATTAGCTGGAGCACTCATGAAAGCTAGCGAGAGGCAGGGTAGCTTAGCAGGATCTTGCAACCCAGCATCTATGGGGTCAGGTCAGGGAAGTAGTCACAGTTTAAAATAGCAAGAATGATGTTTTATTAAATACAGACAAATATTAAAGACACCACAGTCACACAGCTAACTAGAGAATCAGAGATTGACTTGAAATAGGGATTTTTAGAGGAAAAGGGATGATACGACACCTGTTCTCGTAGTCCTGGACCTTGAGAGCAGGGGTTGGGGCGCAATAAAGAAACTCAGCGCGGCAGAGCGGTCTGGGGTTGAGCAGTCTCAGTTACCGGAACTGAGGGGAAGGCCCGCCAGGCAAAGCGGCAACAGGGCGGGATGGAAATCCAGAGCGATCCGCGGTTGAGCGGGCTCAGTCACTGGAACTGAGGGGACGGCTCGTCAAGCAAAGCAGCAGCAAGGCGATCTGGAACTCGGGAGTGATCGAAGAAGGTCTTGGAATCAGGGGGTTTTATAGGGTGAAGTGTGACTGCAGGCCATACCTTACTTGGTGAGAACAATACGTTTTAGGAGCGGGACAAAGCCTTGGAAAGGTCAGGTTTTAGCATGATTGACTTAGAGCCGAATTAACAATAGTGTAGCCAGTATGCAAATACGGAACACTTAGTATAGCTTTGTCAGGTTACCTGCTCGGGGCAGGGAGCCTTTGTTAGTATTGCACATATGCAATGAGGTGTTTGCCGGAGAGGTCCCTGAAGCGACGAACCAGCGTTATCTGGCCTGCCTTGGTGGAGAATGGAATGTCCAGCAATTATCGGCCGTGCCTGTTTACGTGCTTGTCCGGAGGCCTCACAAACACGTGGAGCGGGGTGGCAGAGGAAAGCTGAGTTGTTTGAGATCAAAGTGATATCGAGTGCTATCTCCAGGTAGGCCTGGACTGCAGTAACAATGAAGTCTTCCTTCAAGGGGAATGGTTGAGCATCCCAGTTTGAGGGTAATCAGCTGTGTTCCATGTTCTTGCACCCCACCGTCCAAACAGAGAATGGCTATAACAAAAGCAGCTTGGAAAAGCAGCAGGGTAGTGAAACAGATCAAGCAATCCTTTATGCTTTAAAATAAATAAACACCTTGTGTGAGCTTGAGTTTGGGGGTGGAAGCAGCCAGTGGCCTTCTATATGATGGGACCACCCTGAGATCCTGCCAAAAATCAGGATGGATTTGTATCAATCAGTCTAAACTACAGAACTGCCTCTCCCAACCACAACAGAGCTTTCACTGGTCAAAGAACACTTGCCCACTGCTTTTGTTCCAAAGCCAAAATTGCTGTCATCATCCCCATCCTCAGAAACTTCTTTCATTGGCTGTCACACGCTACTCAGGCCAGCCATGGCAAGCTATTGATTATATTTGTAAAAGGACACATTAACTGCAAAGTACAAAGTCCTTCTCAGTTCTCAGGTATGATAACATTATTCAGTGGCATGACAAGCTGTTCCCATTGATGGATCCTATTGAAAATGAGAAGTGAGAACAGAGGAAGGATTATTTATGAGGAGTGCTATGACTGATCTTGGGCAAAGCATTCACTTTTATTTGCAAATGTATATGCTAGTGGCCCTTCCCTTGGTCTTATTGTGAAAATGAATGACATAATGTTGTGTGACCATTCAGCCTGAACATGAGATGAGCTGCAGACCCAAAGGAGAAAGAGCACCAATGGACCAGACTTCTACAGTGCCTAAAGCTATCATCTTAAGCGTGCTTGTTTGGAATGAAGTGTCACAATAAGCAACATCTACAGGATTTGATTGTATGTATGGCACCTAGGGCTATAAGAAAAATGTAACGTTCCCTGTAGTCAACACTTCTGAATTCACTAAAACCCAAGGGTGTGTTTTGTAATGCGGACAGTACTATAATATAGACAGTTGATTTTTTTTTAAAAAAAACAACAAACCTTTTTTCTCTGCTGTGAGAGAGCTTGGCTTGATGGAAGCTGGAATAAACATTAAGAGGCAAGGCAGTGGAAATGGAACACAGTTCAGTCCTCCAGCCTTGCTCCTTTCTGTGTCTTGCCTCCACTTTCATTCTTGTAGATGAGCAACAGTTACTTCTTACCCTTATTGCAAATTGAACCTGAAGTGCCAGAAATTCCCAGAAGCTTGGTTCATATCTCATCGATCACAAATAAACAGGCCAGTTCTATCTAGTTATTTAGAGCAGCAACAAAATACCATAAATAAATGTCACCCTGGATGATTGTGAAAGTAACACAGAATATTTTATAAGCATCTACTGTATATTCTGAAATCCCATCTGAAGTCAGAAACAGCTGTGCATGCCAAATGCCATGTGCCTTTTTGATGCTAAATGTATGAATCAAAACAAGGGGAATGGAAACTTTCCAGTATTGCTTAAATACCATCATTGAAGTCATGACACCTGCCTGATTATCTCTCATCCATAACGTACTTAATGTGAAGATCAGTCTCCATATGCTTTCTTGCCCTGTGCTAAGTGTGAAAAAAAAAATCTGTCTTTTTCCATTGTAGTCCCTTGTAAACATTTGTAGGTATATCAATATTTTTCTTTGACTCCTAGTGCTGATTCATGTCAGTATGAGATCCTATAGATATTCACCTATCCCTACTAACATCTAAACCAGTTTTTAGGTGTTTTTTAATTAGACAACCAAGATGATCAAAGACTGAGATCGGAAGGATCAGGATATAAATTCAGAGTTTGAAAATTATTATCTTTATACCTGGAGCAAACCAATCAAAGTTGTACATCTCAGGTTACTTAAAGCTTCTTTGAAAAGCACAAGGAGAATCTTGTAACAGTGCTAAAAGGGAAGAAGAAGGTGCACTGAACCAGGTCTGATATATTAGATGGCCAGAATACATGGACATTATGGCAGGAGCCTCAAAGCATCATGTAGCCCTACTTTCCAATAAAGAATGAATAAAAGCAACTAGGATACACTGGGCCAGTTGAAAGCTAGTTTCTGTCCATAAAATGTAGATGCTGGGCTTAAAAAAACTCAAACCATCT
Organism: Ctenosaura bakeri; assembly: GCA_948474755.1. NCBI lineage: Eukaryota > Metazoa > Chordata > Lepidosauria > Squamata > Iguanidae > Ctenosaura > Ctenosaura bakeri. The sequence continues at coordinate 316,210 of CAOLHI010000255.1, read as the reverse complement.
AGGTATCGTGGAACTAATGGCCTTGAATATGGAAAAATTTGAACTGCATTTTTGTTTTCTTATGCCTGCATACATGAACATGGGATGGTGGAATGGGTTGTACCATGTAGCCCTGCCCATGAGCTTGAGGACCAGTGTGGCCTTGTCTTTTACCAAGTTATACAAGTGGTTGCTCTGCAGATTTGCCACATACTTTTTGGGAGGCAGGGCTATGCATCACAGGTAGTCATAAGTTCAGCCACCCAGAAACAGGAAAGTGCAAAGACGAGTGTGGTTTCTTTTAGGCCACATTCAGGAATCTGGAAGACTCTTCTAACTTTGCTTAGATTAAATATTTTCCACATCTTTAAAGACAAATGATACTTACTTCGTATAGTAGCCATTAGAAACCACCAAAGGGCTATTTGGTGTTCCTTGCAAGGGAACAATCTGACAGGTTGAACTGTGATGGCAAATGGGTGGCAGTCTTGGGAAAGGCAGTTTTCAATTCACTGTTAATGAAAAAAGCTGATAGCTCTTACTGTAATAATAAACAAAGAAACCTGGAACAAAACAAGTTGGAAAGAAAAAGCAAATTCACAAAAGAAATGGAAAATGAAAGAAATTGTTTAATGTGCACATGCACAAAATAAATTCAGCTTTCCCTCCATACCTCAAATAATGTAGGGTGGAAAATAAAGCATAAATGACTGATGGAGAGGTAGAGGTATCTTTATGATGAGAAACGTTTTCCTTTTGTGAAAAGACAGCCTGGATCGCAGATCAACCCCCACACTTCACACCTGTGCATGGCAGGGAGGAAGAAGTGTCAGTGATTGCTTTTAAATGTATCGTTTAAATCATTATTTCCTTTATGTTCTTTTTTGCCAACAATATAAATGTACATTTGTGGGAAGGAAAAGAGGATGAATGCGAATCCCATCTCTGTTTTTTCATGCCAGCAAAACAAATGAATTCATGGGGAAAAATGATTTAGGACTTGAAAGATGTATTCTCTGTTGCCCTAGTTTATGGAGTAAGAGCGTTACATTGCAAACTGCAAATTGGCAGTCAGCTATCATAGTTGTGGCCTTTGAAAGTCAAATGGCTTTATATCTGAGCTCCAGCTTATGTTGGGAGAAATTTAAGCTGCCTTTCTTTTTTTTCCTCCCCTCATCCTCCCCCTTTTCCTTCTCAACTTAAACGTCAGTCATGGGGCCATTTTTTTTATTACAAATTATAGAACACATCAGAGAGGGACTGATTTCCCTGCGTGTTAAGGTAATCCTTTAAAGGTCACCGTCTAACCAATGTGAACTTCCAAGATAAGGCACTGAGAGTGGGTATTTCTTTTTCGTGTGTGTTATTATGCGATAGGATATTTTGAGAGCTTACTTTGAAGTCTGAAGTCCTTGCCTGCTGGTTCCCTGTTTGCAAATGCTGACTTATTAATGTGTTGTTGGTGAGACATGTACCTGTTCTTGTTCCATTGGCACAGAATCAAGCTTTTTTGGTTTGTTTATGATTGGCTTGGGTGCAAGGGAAGTAGAGTCTGAGCAAAAAGTAAATGATTTTAATGGATAAAGATCAGATCAGCTATCAACACTTGAACAGGCTTTTAGATGAGGATAAAGTCTAGAATTTGCATTTTAGAAGCAAATTCTTTTAGATGAGGCAAAAGTCTAGAAGTTGCATTGAGTTGTATGCTTTTATACCATGTTTGCATCACAGTACTGAAAATAGGAATCAGGAAACTTAAAAGGAAGGCTATATGATATTTTATGGCCTCACAGTATATAAATTACTACAAGAGCTAGTCCTGTATAGATTAGAGGAGAATGTAGGAAGATACCTGTTGCTTCACAGTAGAATCCCCAGTAGGTAAACCTGGAGGAAGAGAAGTATGTGAAAACATGTGGTTCTGTGGGTAGATTTGCTGTCACTACACCCTCAGGGAGCGATGCTGAGTACATCCTCTGTGGAAGATTTCTGGCAAGACATGGAGAAGGATCACATAAAATGAGACAGGGTGGAATGGTTGCAATTTGCATCAATGGAAGGACTATTCAAGGTTTTAGGTAAATATTTTCCGGGAGGGAATGGACAGGGTGGAGTGGTGAATCTCAGCAGAAATTGCCATGCTCAGCAAGATTTTATATTCTGGCAAAAGAAGGTAATTTGGAGCAGAGTCTTGTTAGCTATATTATTTTGTGATGATGTGATCATTACCCATGTAGACAGCATTTGAGCCATTGAGATGGATAAAAGCTTTAGTATACCATTATTGATTGTGTGAATCATCCAGTCATTCTCCAACCCCAATCCTACCCAGGAAGCCCATTAAACAAGGAATTAGGCGGGAAATCTCCTTACACTTATTCTCATCATGGCTAATAAGTGGCACTGCAATAAAAATGAAACCTTATTAAAGCTGTAACACAGTGTAAGTATTTGAAGAAGGAAATGAAAATGTGAAATTGTAGAGCCTGGTAGATTTTTGGCATTACTAACACAAAGTCCTAGCATAAAGAAAAATGGGGCTATTTAGCACCAATTCCTTTGCCGCCCAACCCACGAAATAACGAGATCGCAGACAGAGCTTGGGTTGAACTAGGGCAATTTATTAATATGCCTAATTAACATAAAGGGGTGAACTTAAACATGAACTTAAACTTGACCGTGAACTTGAACTTGCATTTTATGACCTGAGGAGATGGGGGGGTCAACAGCATCTTCGGACTAGGGTCAAGAGGCAGCTCCCGACCATCTCCCCTAGCCCGTTGGGCGAAATACCAGGCCCCAAAGCCAACCGCTGAAGTTGCATGATGACTTTTGGCCAGCCCTTGTCTGGAAGGTGAGCCCCAAGGCCCCACCCCCCGCTGCATAGCAAGTGGGGTGATCCCAGGGCCCTCCTCAAGGATAGGATTTATCCTACACCCCAAAAGGGGTGCCATAGGTACACGCCGAACCTCAAGACCCCCCCATGCCGGCCACGGATAAGGGCAAGCTCTGCTTAGTCCTTATCCCCCCACCCCCTTAGAATCTAGTCCAGCCCCCTTTTGCAAATCCTGTAGAAAATCTCGTCGCCCTCTGGTGACAAGTGTACGCCATCATGTCAATACAGCTCTGTTTTATAAACAATATCAGTGCAAGGGATGCAATAGCCCCAAGTCCTGTCTCAAGGCAAAGCGAATCACCCTGTTCGCCCATCTGCGGGCGCTTCTCTGTGTCGAGGGTCAGCGCCCCCTCCCCATATTCGGCTTTGAACCGATGCAGACCAAACAATACTAGCGTGAGGCCATGTATCTTGGATAGGCTGCATAACCTGACAGGCCTGTATACCAAGGCCTTTCCTTTCAGCAGTCCAAGGTCATTACCAGCCAGGTGAATGACCAGTACATCCAGGGGAGGCCCACTGCACTCCCTGAGCAACATAGGTAGCAAGCCATGCCACTGTGGCCACTCTTGCCAAGCCAGCGTATGGATGCCCAATCACCCAATCCCGGGTTCGGGCCCATATAACCCTTGCGAGCATACTGCTTTGCCCAGAAGATGAAGCTGTAGCCACAGATCAACTCGCTTCCACCTTTCCAAAGCAGGTCAATCTGAAAGGAACCAGAATGTTAATGCAGGTCAATTGGCCTGACATAGTGTCGGAACGCCAAGGACTTCCACCTACCAAACCTCCTATGCCATCCTTGCTCATGCTCATCATTGCTGCAGTGGAGGCTGCCCCTATGCACAATGAGCGTGTGCCAAGCTTAACGCCGTGCGGGCTCAATTGTAGCAGGGCCTTCTTAGTAATGGTTCAGAATTGACACTTAGTGAGCCCCGCATGCATCCCTCGGCTGGCATTATATGCTCTAAGCGCCCTGGCTGAGCACCAGGTTGCATCAGAACCGTCCCGTAAAGTCACAACAGCACCCCACTTGGCCTGATCTGTCTTTGATCCTCTCATAAGCAAACATAAATGTCACTCGCCCCATGTCAGGTCCCGAAATTCCACGGTCCTGCCATACCTATCCCCCCTTTACTCTGAGCAACCAACTTGCTTACTCTTCCTGCCCCAAAATTACAGTGAGGGCCGCTGCATGGAACAAAAGAGCCTCATATGCTGAGGAACACCAGACTGCCCATGCGCCGTCCAAACCCCTTAGGCTGCAAATCACTAGTGGGATCCGGTAAGCCTCAAGCCCTGGGCAAAGGACAAGGCGAACACTCGAAATCATGAGCACGTAAACTGCAAAATGCAGTCTACCGGGACCAGCCACGCATCCTTTAACCGCTGGACTTACGAAAAAAAAACAAAAAAACTGCTGAATTCCCAAGCCGCCCTGCTGTAAGCGCTGGGCGCGATATGACCAACCCATCATCCCCGTTACTTTACCGACCGAACTTCCACAGGTCGGAGGGCCTTGGTTCTTGCAGGGCTGCCGCGTCTGTTGCCAGCTCTATGAAGCGTTCCACGTGCCCAGACGTGAACAGCTACCTGGAAAAAACTCCATAAACGTAAGATCAAATGTAAGGCCCACTTCGCCCAGCACTGGGTCATCCTTGAGCACCACCTGCAGTGTTGTGTTTGTCAGGAAAGCCCTCCTGCAGAGGAGACCAGATATCCACAAACTTGAGCCTAAATAAAATGGCCCAGGGACATTGATGAGTCAAGGTATTTATTTCTGAGTACAGTAACTGAATAAAGTTCACCATACCTTCCACCCAAAATGTGCCCCCCAGGCTACCATGATCATGTTTGTTTCATAGTGTAACTAGGGAAATTTTTGTATAAAGATGTTGTGCTTATTAGCGATGGTAAAGTACTGGTTATACATGGTGTTACAAGTGAGGAAAATGAAAGGCTGCGAATTGGCTAATTAAAGTCAATCCGAATTTAGTTGTGTTGTATTAAGCAGACTCTGACTATATGATGAACCTCTGCGTAGTCCATTTATCTAGGTACCCATCTTGCCTGTTCATGTTCCTGGGTCTGCTACAATGCAATTAAATTTGTTCGGAAACCTTTAATTTGGATATGGCATCAATTGTGTGCGTGTGTTATTGTTTCCTGCATTCACCACCTCCTAGTTATCCCCTCAGTGAGCTCGCCACCATACGTCTCTGTTGTCAATAGGTGACTGGATTAGGTAGCTTTGATAGGAGCTGATAGCTACTGAAATAAAATTGTTTTTCTGCAATTCAATATGATTCCCGATGCCAGAAAAAACTGAGGAGTGGGGGTATGAATGAAAAGCATACTACCCCGAGCTAATGAACTAGCAGCTGTTCTCATCTGACTTCCCTCACTCCATTCCTGCTTAACCTTCTTAGCCAGAGAATCTTAAACCCCGGATTCAGACAGTGGTATGAGAGACTCAAGGTTCACTAGGTGCCACCCCCATCCTTGATGAGCCTGCTGCTGACTACCCGATCTGTTATTGAGTGAGACTAAGTGGACATCTCAGAACATTAAGGTTATGGGAGGAGAATAGGGGGAGAAGAAAGTGAACCAATAATCTCTGTGGCCACCGAAGATTCTGACAACCGCTTTCCTGTAAAATTAATACATTGTAGTTAATTCAATCACACCATTGAGAAAGGGATGGCATGTCCATCGGCTAGCCGGCTGGTTGGTTAATCTTTACCACAGGAGGTGCTGGGAAGGAACCACTAGGAAAGGCCAGTGGATTAGGTGGAAGGCTTGAATGTGAATTTCAGAACCTGTTATTTCTGCAACGGAAGAGGTGAGACACAACATTAGACTTTCATGATTGAAGCAAAACGGCCATCCTGAACATGTGTGTGTATACTTAATTCCTTGTAAAACGGCCCCGCCATAACCATGGTGCAATTAGAAGCTAAGCCAGTGCGCAGGTAAACCTTAGGTTCTATATATATGTTTTTTGTTTTGTTTTGCTTGTTATGTTTCGTTTTGTCATAGGTAGCCTTGTGCAGTTCACTGTCTGAAGCTTTCTATAACGATGTAATCTGTTACAGGGCTGTCGCCGGAGTTACTGCGTGCTTATGAAGTATGTGGACTAATATGAAGTGCTTTAAAATGAAGCCTATTAGTCGTAACAGTGTTAATAAACTAAAATGTATGCCACTAGCAAGCGGGCGTTGAACCAATTATTACAGCCCTCATCTTTGGTCCTTGCACACAAGCATAAGGCCAAAGCAAGGAAGCTGGCAATCCTAACAGTTACAGCGCTGTTACAACTGCTTACCAAACATTATGACCCCTACCGAGGTGACAACCCTATCATCAACAGGGAGATATGCCTTTTCTAGTATCAGAAGAATTATCCATTCGAAAGTATAATTTCCTTAAGGGTGCACTGGATGCACTCTGCCAAGTCTGTCATAGAAGGATGCTCACTCGGCACCCACGTGGCTGCCGCCTTCCTAAAGGGGCGCTGGCTGTATGCCCTTGGATGCTCCAGAGGCTTGCCTGGAAGCTGTCAGCCCGGCTGGAAAGCCTGCACCCTAAAAGATTCCTGTCGCCGGACAAGCCCCCCCCCCAGTGGAAGCTGCCCAGCTAAGATAACAGACTATCTCGACCTCAATGTGTCAATCAGTCACTGCTCCCAGTGAGCCAGGCAGGCGCTCGCCCTTGTCTCGCAAAGGCAGTCCCCCCACCACAAGGAAAGTAAAGAAATGTGGCTGGGAGGCGAAAATTAATTGTATTTATTCATTTAAAGTACTTAGTGGATGGCAACCATCTGTTGAAATATCTGTTGCTGTTATGTGCCCTCAAGTCAACTCCAACCTATGGTGACCATTTACTAGCTTTTTTTTTTTTTTTTTTGCAATATTTATTCAGAGGAATTTTGCTACTGAGTTTTTGTGGCTGATAAAGGATTCAGATCCTGGTCTTCCAGAGTCCTAGTTCAGTATGCAGTCCACTATAGCATGATGGATGTCATTAAAATATTAAATGCTTTAAAATACAACAATACAAAAACATAACTATCATCCTTCTGCAGGAGCAGCATAAATTTCTATACCAACATAAACAGTGACTTATCATTCAGTTTCTGATTCAAAGGAAGTAACCAATAGCATGCAGGCCATAGTATTTGAAAGAGTAACTTAAGCAAGAGGAAAATTCACTAGCTGAAGGGGCTTAACCATCAGAAGCTACGCCAAGGCATGCATATATAGTATTGTAGCCTAATATTAACAGGAAACATAACATAACATAGTGCAGAAGGATAAAAGCAAGAATTAATGGGGAAAAACATGCGCAAGTTCGAAGCCAATGACTTCTTTGAAAATCTGGCCTTCAGGGGAAAAAGGCCCTCCCCCACTTAACAGCCGTTCCCGCTATTGGTGCCACCCGCTACCCCTGCTGGACCCGATCGAGCGACCTTACCTGCCGCCGCCCGTACAAGAGACTCCCGCAAGAGTCGGGAGAAGGTCACGGCTGAGCAGCGGTGCAGGAATCGGGGCTGCGGAGCCAGGCCCAGCCGCACAGCCTCCTCGGCCGCTGAGAAGGGCCGCCGCCGCTGAGAGCGGGGAGGCCACGCAGGAATCGGGGCTGCGGAGCATGGTCCCAGCAGGCCAGCTCCTCGGCCAGACAAGCGCGGGGAGGCCGAGAAGGAATCACCAGGCCCGCCTCCCCACCCGACGAGGAGGGCCGCCGCCGACAAGAGTGGGGAGGCTGCGGGGAACACGCAGACCAGCCTCCCCGCCCGCCGAGCAGGGCCACTGCTGCCGCAAGCGGAGAGGCTGCGCAGGAATCGGGGCCGCGGAGCATGGCCCTGCAGCCCCCCGCCTGCCGAGACGGGCCGCCGCCGCCGAGAGCGGGGAGGCCGCGGGGAAATGAGCAGGCCAGCCCACCTACCCGCCGAGCTGGGCCGCCACGAGCGTGGAGGCCACGTGGAATCGGGGCAGGCCAGCCCCCCGCCCGCCGAGATAGGCCGCCGCCGCCGAGAGCGGGGAGGCCGCGGGGGAATGAGCAGGCCAGCCCACCTACCCGCCGAGCTGGGCCACCGTGAGCGGGGAGGCCGCGCGGGAATCGGTGCAGGCCAGTCCTCCGCCCGCCGAGATAGGCCACCGCCGCCGAGAGTGGGGAGGCCGCGGGGGAATGCGCAGGCCAGCCCACCTACCCGCCGAGCTGGGCCGCCGCGAGCGGGGAGGCCGGGCGGGAATCGGGGCAGGCCAGCCCCCCGCCGCCGAGATAGGCCGCCGCCGCCGAGAGCGGGGAGGCCACGGGGGAATGAGCAGGCCAGACCACCTACCCGCCGAGCTGGGCCGCCGCGAGCGGGGAGGCCGCGCGGGAATCGGGGCAGGCCAGCCCCCCGCCCGCCGAGATAGGCCGCCGCCGCCGAGAGCGGGGAGGCCGCGGGGGAATGAGCAGGCCAGCCCACCTACCCGCCGAGCTGGGGAGATAGGCCGCCGCCGCCGAGAGCGGGGAGGCCGCGGGAATAATCAGCAGGCCAGCCTGCTTACCCGAATCGAATTGGGGCAGGCCAGCCACCCGCCCGCCGGGAGGGGCCGCCGCGAGTCCCGGTGAAGGAGGAGGGGAGGAACAGGCCCCTAAAGGCACCATGTGGCACCCTCACAACCAAAACAAACATCCTCCTCCTCCTTCGCCTGGATCTGAAGAGAGGCCGAGAGAGAGGAGGGGCGGCCTTAAATATTATGCTCTGCCCCGCCCCCTTCCATCGGCCCCCGCAAACGATCTCGTCTCGCGGGAGGGCGGCAAAGGCCATCCCCCCCCGCCACCCGTGCTACTCGGGCGGTGTGGGACGAATTAGCAAAAATCAGATTCAGTTCTCATTTTATGGTAATTGCTGGGGATTAAAAAAGAGCCTGTCTGAAACTCTCTGTGGAATGGGATATTGCGGGGATGGTAAACTGTGAAGGTGTACTGGGAGGAACAATGTAATACGCCCAACCTGTCTAGAGATAGTACTTATTTCCAAGTACATAGGCAATTGCAACATGTTCTCTTGACATAGAAACAACTTGATTATTATCACCAGAAATTTGGTTTGTGCAAATATATTGGTTGGGGAACTGTTTCGGTTCAGAGGCCGGACTCTCTCCTGTGACATCCCTGGGAGTTGGATAATGCCAAGAGGCAGACAACCTTCCTTTTGAAGCCCCACCCGTTTCTCAGAGCCACACCTGCTACATCATCCTGATAAGGACTGCTGAAAGGGCTGGTTTCCCATGCTATCTGAGCTTGGAAGCTGAAGTTGCAGAAGTCCTGGTGGGCTTGATAGGGATCTGGCCCAGATCAGAGTTCATCATTCCTGCAAAATATATTATATTAAGACACTATCTTGTTCGTTAAAAATGGGAGACTTCAAATGAACCGTCTGTTAGATATATGTTATCTCAGAATACATGGTAAGTCTAACTCCTCAATTCATAAGTGACTTCTTGGAAGTCAGTTCCATGGAGGAGAGTTGGACTTCTTCTAGTCATGTAATGGGTTGGAGCCAACTTCTTTTCCATCAGTGGAAGTACTTTCTGCGTTGAGTTCTGCTCACCATGCTCCTGCTTCATGGATGCAATCTTGGACATTCTTCTCCACTGTTCTGGAGGGTTGTTGGGGTGCAAAGCATAGGGAACTGCACAGGAAGGGTGAAATCAACAAAGAACTCTATCTCTTCCATTCCACCAGCAGAATTCCTCCACTAGGTTATGAACAGGAAGCAGATTCCAGTTCCATCTTGTGGTTGGGATTATGGTGTTCAGGACAAAATAAAGTAACAATGGTCTCTTTGCTTTTATAAATACAAGTTGGATATCCTCCTGCTTTTCTCCCCTCAGGTATGCTGAATTCAAAAACAACAGATATTAAGAAAATAGCATTAGAGCAAGAGTGATGTTTACAAGCAATCGTTTTGCTGTTATTTGAAGGGCATTCCTGTCCAGCTAATAAGATGAATTGTCTTATTTTATAGCTAACGTCAGAAGAAGTAGATGAGATGCCAGAGTATTTGATGAGAATATTTTACTGGTGATGAAAAGTACTTTCAAAATGTTAGTTGCTGCATCTTCTGCTGCTTTTTAAAAAACATTTTTAGCAAAGCTCAAGGTTGTTAGGCTATTGCCTTTTAAAAGCTGGCATTTATCAACCTTCTCACGAAGACCAAAGTTCCCATTTCATGCAAAAGATGGAAAAATGAATGCAGCTGACATGTTTAAAGCAGATGCTGGTTGAAACTAAGCACTACTAGCAGATTGCCTGACTATAGATGTGGAGTCAGTGGCAGCTGGTGGCTTCTACTTCAATATGGCAATGAGTCTGCTCTGCATTTTAGTCTGAACTTCAGTGGAGAAATCCAAAATGATGAACTCTATTGCTATAACCCTCACAATTCATTCACATAGAAGCTACCATGTACTAATGTATGGAATACTGAATAACTTAACTGCAATCTGATCTCTGTCCCCTCCCCATGAGATAAAACAACATAAGGCATTGACACAAATATATACACACCCTTTCTCACAGAAAGAGAAGCAGACATTTCTGCTACCAAAATGTTGCTAATTAGAGGTTTCCTAAAAGTAACATCCTTCTGCAAAACATTACCATTTTGCTAGGTGGTTCCAGGTTTATGAAGTCAGTTGAAAGGTATCAGATCTTTTGAGCTCACCAAAGTGTTACCCTGATTTCTGGGATCCCAGGAGGGACACCTCAATGTGCTCACAAAGGGGAATGGGAATTAGCAGATTACAAGCTAGCAATAAGAGAGGCAGGGCAACCTAGCGAGATCTTGAACCCAATGTCTTCGGGGTCAGGCCGAGTCAATGAGCAAACAAAAGTAAATAATAATTGTTTTCTTTATTGATGAACAACATAATCAAACACGTGTGTGCAACACACTCATACAGACCTATTGAAAGAAAGGTAAGAGTTGGATAGAGGGTTTTGAGAGGGATTTCAGCATGGGAAATACTGCACCTTTCCTGAAGCCCGGGTAGTCTGAAGAAAAGTCCGTAGAAGTGGAGATTCTCAGCACGAGGAGCTGAGGGGAAGGCTTGCTGAACGAAGCAATAGCAAGGCGGGATGGAAGCCAGGAGTAATCCGAAGAAGCGCTCAAAATCAGGGGTTCTTATGGGGAAAATGTACCCGTAGGCTAGTCCGTTCCCGGGGAATACAATGGGTTTCGGGCTGCAGACAAAGCCTCCGAAAGGTCAGTATTTTGCATGATTGAGTTATGATAGCGTTGTCAATAGAGTAGACAGTGTGCAAACGCAGAGTGCTTGACAGTTGAGTATTCGGCTTGTCAAGCTGCCTGCGCGGGGCAGGGAGTCCTTTGTAAACGGCGTGCATACATAATATGATCTTAAAGGGTACTTGCCTGGAGGTCTCTTGAAGCAGCAGTCTGCCTATTACTGGCCTGCCTGGATCTGTTTTGAATGGTTCAGTTATTTTCGGCCGTGCTTGTGTGTGTGCTTGTCCGGGGGCCTCACAAGCACGTGGAGAGGAATGGGTGAAGAAGACCAATTTGTTGATATCAAATGATATCTAATATGCCTCAAGCCCAGACTAGAAACTACAGTAACAATATCTTACTATAAATCTTGGACTTAAGATGCCTTGCATGTTTATTTAGTTGTTAGTTACACTAATAATCTCCACCTAGCTCCTTTAGTGACTTGAACTCACCATATATCAGTCCCTTCCATTTCACATTATCTTCATAACAAACTATGACCCTGGCAGCTAGTTGTCTCCCTGCCAGTGGAGTGGCCAGTCTGCTCCAGATTTTATGCCACTCTTCAAAGGAGCTATCTAAGGTGCTAAATCCTGTCTCCAAAATGGGCCCAGTTCTTTGGATAGCTCCATTAAAGTGCAGACTAAAACCCAGAACTGATTCATTGCCCCACTGACATGGAAGCCACCCACTGCCACTGTGTGAGGTAAATACTATATTTGCTGGTATATACAACTCACTTCCCCCCCCCAAACAATACAGTTTGAAAATGGGATGTGTCTTATATGCCAGCAAATAGTATTTGCCAGTGTATAAATGGAGTGTGTCTTATACACTGGCAAATATGGTAATACTGAGAGAAAATTATTGTCCAAATGTAATCCAGTAAGTTTCATGTCTGAGGGAGAAACCTCAGTTTTCCAAGTCACAGTCCAATGCTGTAAACGAAAAAACATCCTTGCTTTCTGGGAGGTCTAGAGTGCAATCCCCTAGCGTTGACAATCATTGTCTACAGATCTAGAAAGAGTGTCTACTTGTCCTTAAGGTCAGAGTAACCACTTTATCACACTACACTGTGCTAGTGCTATTATTCCACTTTAACTGCCATGGCAACAGCCTTTGGAATTCTGGGATTTGCAGTTTGGAGAGGAGCATTTAGAATTCTCAGTCAGAGAGCTCTTGAGCCTCACTAAACTACAAACTCCAGAATTCCACAGGATTTTGCCATGCCAGTTAAAGTGAAATAGTAGCGCTATAACAGTGTAGTGTGATAAGGACCTAAGTAGGCACTTGGAAAATTGAGGTCAGTGTCATAGGTGCTGACCATAAGGTAGTATCAATTTTTTTTCTTGCACTCCAAAATAGTGGAGCAACCTATATTCAGGAACTCCATACTGTATTAAAGCCCAGGCTAGAAAATATAATACCAAAGTACATAAACATTTTTCACCTATCCAGCTTCCAGAGAGAAATTTTAGCTGAGTAGGATTGGATATATGACCTAATTTGTTGCCAAATACCAAACATTGTAGGGGGATGTCACCCCAAAAGGCACGGAATGCACACACATATTGTATGGAGCAATCTTAGAGCAAATACATGGGTGTGCAAAGTGTTACACAGAGAGATAACTTATATGTTACATCTCCCCTCCCTTAAACACACACAAATTTATTTTATGTTGTGCTCAGTCACTTTTTTAGCTAGTAAGATGGAAGAAATGTATGCCAGGATAGAGCTGGGATAAATTTGGTTTTTTGGCAATCCCCATATCCTCAGCTGGAATAGCCACTGGCTGGGGGATTCTGGGAGCTTGTGTCCCAAAAGTAGCTTTTCCTGAACACTTCATTTAACATAGATACAAAAGGGAAGCAGAAGCAGAGTAGTTCTTCCTGGTATATCTGTGTTAGGCCTATATTATCTTGCATAGCATTTCCCTATGGCAACTCTCATATATTTTCCTTGCTTAGGTCACTTGCATTCTTAGTTCTTCATCTTATCTACTCTTTACTCAAACAATTCTTTATATTCAACAGTATGACTTCTGTTTCTGTTGGCTTTGCCTCTCTGGTCTATGTCTCCAAATACTTGAATTCTCATGAGACTATTTTCAATCTTGTTCATAAATGGAGTTGATATCACTGTTATCTTGCAAATTTAAGAAAATCGCTCTGCCTGTATATTCTAGAGTCTGGAAGTGGCTGGATTTGCCAGAAGAGCTGTCATCTAGTGTGTATTACTCCTCTGCGAATGTCAGCCAGGCCATTTTACAAACTGAATTTTTATACTGCAGTACTAAACAGAGTGAAAGCTTACTTGGAGGTGCTTGCATAGAATTTGTACTTGATGATACTGTGTTTTTTTCCTCTTTTTAATACAGCCCCCAACCATTTTTTGTTGTTGATCGAAGTCCTTCCAAAGCCATCAGCCCCTCCCATTTTTTAAAAAAGGCCTAAAGGCCCTGGTAACCTAAACACCATAAAACACTGAAGCATATTTCAGAATAGCTGACCAACTCAGAACTAAAATACCAGGAATAGACTTTCTGTCACTTCTGGAACCTATTTTCAGTTGAAATTCAGTTGAAAATATGGTGGCATGGCTGACTATTGTACACACTCTTGATGTAAAGAACATGCAACTAAAATATAAATATGTCCGCCCTCCTCTTTTTTTTTTTTAATTGCTATGAAATACAGCTCCATAGGTATGTGTGCATATGTCTTCAATTCACCAGTTGAGTCATGGCGGGTACATAATTTCACTGGGTTTTAGACAAAATTTAGAGACTGTTGTGTTGCATGAAGGGTTTGCCTCTTATTACAGATAAAATTAATATTTGCAGATGTGTCTCAAATAAATTGAAAATATATCTTATGTGGCAGGTTTGAAATGTTTTGTCTGTACTGTGATTCAGAGCTATTTTCAATGCCTCTGAACTGCTTACTTCAATAGGGTCAGATGGATTCTCTCCCAGTAACTCAGTAAGTAATATATAGGTAACATTTCTCTTGAATATAGGTAGCATTTCTCTTGGAGAACAAACTGGCTGGTTGTATCAGTTGTCAAGTTGTGGGGAGAAATTTCTCATTCTACTGTTTCTCTGAATTTTGTATCAGATGCAGAAGATTATGTGCTCAGTGAAGTATGTTAATACTTAACCCATTGCACAAGTATTTGTACAATATTGCATCTATATCCACATTTTTGTATTACGTCAGTTATCTAGGTTTGAAATATAAGCACCTTCAGTCTTTGAAATACAACTAGCTTTCCTGGCAGGTGGACATCTGGTGACCAAATTATTTTGACCAATTAGTTAAGATCAAACAGCAGAATATTTCTCATCTTTAGGACAAAATGCTGATTCAGACGTGTTTGCTATCTAAAATTCTTGCTAGATGTTTGGGATTTTAAATGGTTTCGGTAAAATTTTAAGAAATCTCCTACATGGATTTATGTCACAAGTGTCTTTAACAGTGCTACCAGTTTCTGGGGATGGATGAACCATCTCAGTTGGGAAAGATAACATTCCTCCTCCTCCTCCTCTTCCTCCTCCCCTTCTTTTTTGTTTTAAAAAGCTATAAAGCTGCAAATGTAATTCTATTACATTTACATTGAAAGGTGAGAAAATTTAACACATTTATGTTAAATTGTGATTATAATTAAGTTTAATGCTTGTGCTAAAAGCCTTATAAAGGTGAAAAATGACATCCATGATTTTACCTTTCCAACCTCCCCATCTCTGTTTTTTGATTGTCAGTGAAGGAATCAGGTGTGGGAATTTTTAAAAAAACTCTTTCTCATCCATTCCAGAAAAAGCCCTCCTCTTCCTTTCCGTTCTACCTTCCTTTATATGTTCCTCTGCTCATGTTCTGGTGTTACCCTAAAATGTGGGTGACCCAGGGGCCCACCTGTGATGCCAGTGCCTCCATGAATCAGTGGGAAATATTAGCTCAAAGGGGAGGACTGCAAGAGGGGGGTAACCTAACAGGATCTTTTACACCTGTGTATATCAGTACTAATGCAGGGACACCAACTGGAGATTCAAAGAATATTTTTGGGGGGCGGGGATTAACAATCACACATGCACAAGATCCAAGTATTCTCTCAATCACACAAGGCTAGCTGAAGGAAAAGGGAGGAAAAAGTTTGGATAGCAAGAGTTTAGGATGATGTGGATAATATTTATGTATCCAGAAGTGAAGAGATGAAGTGATGTGACTCAGACCACGGGTAGCACCAAACAGGAGTAACAGCCAGTATGCCAAAGTACTATGAGCTATCTGGTTCAGGGCCAAGGTGTAAATACTCTTTTTCTGCCCTGAGGGGGAAAGTGTTAATGGCTCTCTGGCAGAGTAGACAATCGGGCCAGCAGAGAGGACAATGGAGACCAGAATGAGCTAATGGCCTTAGCATTAGGTGACAAAGGACCGATGGAAATTGTGATTGCTCTTTAATGGCGGGGCAGATGAGGGGACAAAAGGAGAGTGTCTGTGGACAAAAGAAGAGGGTCGAAGACAATCAGTCATTCTGTGGAAGCAGTTTCAGGTGCTGCTGTTTCTAAAGGTTGAGTTGTTGAGGGACATTGTTACCAGAGTTTCCCTGACTATGACCTATCCATGTCCTGTGGTCTTAATCTGAGCTAGTTTTGCAATGCATGCATGCAGCCAGTTCCTCTTTGCCAGCAGGCTTCCCAGCCATAGCAGGACATAATTTTTATTTCATGCCAATTAATACTTGCCAATTAAATCATATCATGGAATAGGGTTGTATGGCCTGGTAACACCCGTTTTCTTTAGTGTACTGATTCCTGAATGGATCTTAGCAAGGGCCTCAAAGTCAAAAGCTTCAAAATTCAGTGTCCTAAGCCAAATGGGGCACCTTTTTGTGGTTTCCAGGGTAAAACACTGAAGGATCACCTGGTAGCAATAAAGGCATTTCCAAGTTGCCCTTACTGTTTATTGTTTTCAGATCTTTTAATCTTAGAGTTAATTAAAGTATCCTGCTCTAATGATATAAAACAAAATGAGAAATATTACCCATACTCATTTAAACCCATAAAATACCAGGAGGTCAATTCAGTAATTAGGAACACTCACACTATGCTTTCTTTATTGGATATATAGCATGGTAAATCCCCATTTAGATGTAGGGGGTGCATTTGTTCTTATTACTACACTGAAATCCGGATCAAGTTGCTTTGTGGGAGTAAAAATAATTGAATTAAAATGCACAGTTAGTTAATTTTGTTTAAGTTTATATCATCATTCCTCCACTGAGCTCAAAGCGGTATGCATAACTTCTCCCTCCTTACTTTTATCCTCACCTCAACTGTATAAGGTAGACCAAGCTGAGAACCGTGAGTGGCCCAAGAACCCACTGAGTTTCATGGCACTATGAGATCCTCCAATTCTCAATCTGTTCTTCTGAACACATTTTTGTTTCGCACTAATAATTATAATTCAAAATCAGATTCGTAACTATCTATTGTAAGGTTTAATAAATCCTGTTTGCAATGTTCCCTCCGTTTTCATTGCAATTTTGTAGGTTAACTATAATTAAACATAACCTTTTGTGTTAAATTAAGTGGTTAATCTCAACTAAAGCAGACCCACTAAATTTAATGGGAAATGCTTACGAAAGTGTTGATTTATCATTTGGTAACTGATTCAGGAAAGAGCCAATGTGGTAAAGTAGTTTGAATGTTGGACACTAGGAGACCAGGGTTGAAATCCCTGCTGGGCCATGGAAACCCATGGGTAACCTTGGGGAAGTCACATTCTCTCAGCTTCAGAGGAAAGAGAGGAAAAGCTTCTCTGAGAAGTAATTCCTCAGTTGTTCTTCTTGTTGTCATCAACATGATTGTATTTATTTGCAGTTAATTGACAAGTGATTATTATTTATCATTATCTTTTTTATGCCCTATTTTTTCCCTAGGTTGGGACTCAAAGTGGCTTACAAAATTAAAAAGATATAGTTAAAACTCATAGAATACAAAAGTTAAACCATAACTAAACAATTAAAACATCATATTAAAATATATTTTTAAGTAAATATGCATATATTTAATTCCTTTTAATACAACTAAATAAGATTCAATAGCTATGAAAACACATTAAATTTCAGCAGTTGTCAAAAGAAAATATACTCCCTTTTCATGATATCTTACTGAACATTTGCTTTTACATTGCAATACAGACAAAAATAGATCATTTGCAGTTTCTAAGAAGCTGCTGCCTGACTCATTTTAATAGCTGGATTACACAGTATTAATGAGGGCTGCATGCCACTGGATGCTTTTGTGCTGAGTGATGGAAACTTTATTAACTTTCTTTCCTATCTACATGACTCTTCTTTGTGATTGTACCAGCATAAACTCTTGCAAACAATAGATTCATTTGCCTAACTGTTAGTGCATCTTAAGGGAGGTGAACTTGTAACTTCCGTTATGACACGGCAGGTGAGGACCCCTAGATATCACTTTGATATCAAGCAATTCGGCCTTAGCTGGACCTGCTTTCAGTCACCTCACTCCACGTGTTTGCGAGATTCTCTGGACAAGCACGGACAGAGTGCGGCCGCTAATGGTTTTCACATTCCAGACTCTATTGAGGCCAGCAACTCCAGCCTCGCTCGTAGCTTCAGGGAACTTCCACGTGCAAACTTCACAATAGCTGTGCGGCTCTCAGCAGAGCCAGTCTGATAAACAAGACATTTACATACTAACCAACCTATTGTCGTCAAGCGTTAAGCTCATCATGCTAAATTCGACCTTTCCAAATCCTTTGTCCAGTGCCAAAACTCCTTTTGCCATAGCCGGTAGGCACATACTCCCCTATAAAAACCCCTTATTTTCAAACGGTCTTCGGATCACTCTGGACTTCCATCCAGCCTTGCTGCCGCTCTGTCCAGCGAAGTTTCCCCCTCAGTTCTCCACAACTGAGTCTGCCTTTCTTCTTCAGAACCTCATCTTTTCCCTCCAGAACAACGAGACCAGGTGTCGTATTACCCATCCTTATGCTCTCCAATTCTGCTTTCCAGTTAGTGTGCGTGTGTTGTTTATTTTCTGTTGTGTTTCAATAAAACTATTATTTTTGGTTACTTTTAAACTTGCGTGCCTGTTCCCTGACCTGAAGCCGTAGACATTGGGTTTAAAGATCCTTGCAAAGTTACCCTGCCTCTCGTTAGCCAAAAGAGTGCTCCAGCTAATTTCCCCCCAATTGGTATTTTATCTGGCAACCTGGGCGCCCCTCCTAGGACCCCCCAGACACACAGGGTAACAAACTTGCATGAGTTGTTAGACTTCAGAAATTTGTAGTTGGGGTTCCGGGAGAAGGTAACAGAATATTAAGAAGCCTGCTTGCACAGCGTTGGATCTAAGCATGTTGTAAAGCAGGGTGGGCATAATGTGACCTGTTCATTGCATGTGGCCCCTATGTCCCATGTTTGTGGCCCCTGATGACCGCCAATCCCCCAAAGCTCCCACCCTCATTTTTTTTTTTAAAAAATTGCTATGATTTGGGGGCAATTTTTATCTCCAAATCATGCAGAAAGCCCCTAAAATATGTAAAGACAAATGAAAATATCCTTCCTCCCACACACTCCAAAAGGCTGAATTATCCCCAAATAGCTGGTGGTATTACTTCCTGGTGCGATTTTGAGAGGGATTGCAGAGGAAACCAGAGACATATGAACTTGATGCTGGGGATGGCTTAGGTGGAGTTAGTATTTGCCCTCTATACAGTTACCATTTTTCATTCACATATGAGAATGAAAATTTCAAAAGCTTTCTTAGCACCGTGCAAGATTAAAAGAGTTTTTACACATTACTTTTTTTTTCATTTCAATACTTTGTTTCTAGAAAAATGTTTTTAATGCAAAACCCCCCCCCCGAATAATTGAACAAAAAATATATAGGATTTTTAATTTTCATTTTTATTTTGCACAAAATCCACCACAAAGGAGAGAGGCATAAAAACTGCTGGTCTTTTCATTCTTGTACAAAGATGACAAGTCTCATAGTGGGTTTTTGACACTTATCAAGCACAAGAAAATGTGTGAATATTCCTCCCATGCCTACAGAGATGACACTGCAGCTTTGATAAGAGCTGCTAAGGGAAAGCTAACAGGTTACTTTGTTAGAACTCAATTGAAATGGGAAAAGTCTTTTTGTCTTTTAAAAGAAAAATTATTGAAATAGATCTTGTTACTATTTTTGTTTGTACTTTATTATTTTAGTGATTTACTTTTCTGTCATACATGAGCAATTGAAATTTTAGTACCTCTGCATTACATTTGCACAAAATTAATAATGTTTGGATATTAAATACAGGGTATAAAGACCTCTGTCAAACTAGCCTGTGACTGAATATGCATTGGCATTTACCAAATGCTATTTACCAAGAATTGACTTATAAAATAGGCTCCCTCTTTTAGAAAAAAATATTGTCTTTAATAGAACGTATAACCTCTACCCTTTGGAAATTTGATATGAAGATGAATGAAACCCTCTTGGTCCTTGAGGACACAAAGACATAGTAATAAATATATAAGTGATGGGACTTTTGACCAGCCAGATATATTTACGGTACTGTGGGGTGAGGCAATTGCAGTAGATGATGGGGTGTATATGGGGGAAATACACATTTAAGCTCACTGAAGTGCTGTGGTGAAGAGAAACCCAAGAAATTTTATGATTGAAGTCAAGTGCTGTGACTAATCCATATCATACAGTTTGGAAGCTGCTGAAAAATAAATATTGGGAAAGCTAATAGTATTTTCCCTTTCAGGTGCTGGTATGTTATAAACGCACATCTCCATTTCTTCTGCAATAAGATTTATCTTTTTTAATCCAGGAATCAGAGGAATACTTTGGGGGAGCTCCATTTCATCTCTTATTATAATTTCTGTCTGTCAGAGCTAGAGAGCAGAATGAATGTGTTGATGTTAATTACACTGTTTATGTTTTCTTTGTTAGAATGGGAACTGGAACATAAAATACCTTCCCCCCAATGAAATTCAATGTAATTTTGTAATTTCCCCAGGAACCGTATGAAGGATGGCATTTTTGTTTGCTGTGTTGTGTTCTTCTCCAGCTTCATGAGTTCCACTGCTGTCCTCACCAAACTTCCATTCTGTGGAAAGCAACAGTGGTGGCTGTGGGAGACAGTGTGAAGTGCTATGATGAGAAGATATGTCTACCATGAGAAAATGGAACCTTTTATTCAAACAGGATTTGTTTAGTTTTTCTGACTCCACATCCTCCTATTTAGCAGACCCATTGTATGTCGTACTTATTGTACTCATAGGGACATCTAGTAATTTTAGCTAAAAAAATCAACCCGAAAACCCTGGGTTGACTTATCCACAGGCCAATGTAAGTACTATACATAAACGCTTAGCCAAAAAAGTAACCATCCCCTTCTCGGAGTAGAGTGGTGAAAAGTGAAAGTTTAGTGCCTCTAGGGAGAATCTAAAAGAAGCACCAACCTCCTCTGCTTCACCATGGCACCACTTCTGGATTTGTTGAATGTCTGTGAAGCAAAATGGTGGTGGTGGCAGCAGCAACTCTTTGGCACTTCTCCTTAGAAGAGTGCCCAGAAAGTAGAGGGGGTTGATGCTTCTTCTAGGTTTTCCCAGGACAGAATAAACTTTTGCATTTTATGTCTACTCAGAGAAGGGGATGGTTTCTTTCTTGATAGGAGTTAATACTGTACCTTAACTTTTATTGGGGGAAAAAGAGAACCATCTCCTCTCGGAGTAGAGTGGTGAAAGACTTTTTTTTTAATGCCTAGGCAAGAAAATGGCGGTGGCAGCCAGGGGCCATCAGCCCCCTGACCTGGCACTGGCACTGACACTTTCCCTTCTCCATGTAATGACCCTTGATTTAGCCACAGGTCATATCAAAATCCATAATTTTGGCCCCTAAACCTGGAGTTGACTTACACATGAGACTGACTTATACATGAGTATATACAATAATATCCAAATATAGAAGAGCCCTTCAGGTGCATGTTTGCCTGCACTTCCCTCAGTGGTATTTGAAGGTTATTATAGGAAAATTCCATTTCAAAATTGAGAATGTATATGTGAAAATAGGAAATATTGAAACTGTGGCCCACATATTGTTGCTTTGTGCCTTGTATTTGTATAGAGATTCATACGGGGAGTTAATTACCCCTTTATTGCTTTCTCATCAGGTGTACTGAACTGATTATTATGTGAATTTCTTCTTGAGGATCATGGAAGGCTGGTCACAGGAAAACTTGTCAAATTTTTAGCAATTGCTTTCAAAATACAGATCACAGTCATGTCTTGAGTCTTAAAACAGGCAGTTTTATAGTTAATGGATTCAGTGATTTTTATCTACTTGGAAAGGCCTTTCGGTTATATTATTTGTAGTTGCATCTGTATCAGAGACATATTTTTGATATATTATTGTTTTAGCTCCAGTGCTAGCATTACATGAGGCATGACATTACGTGAGGCACAAGACATTACATGAGGGCTCTCATGAGAAGGAAAAATAGCCTGCTAGGGATGTAACTCTCTAATTTTCTTCTCAAAATAAGCAATAAGTAATTTTAGCAACTTTATTCTGACTGTGGCCCTTTCCACACGCGGGCGGGGAAACGGGGAAAGCCACGCCAAAACGGGGCTTACCTTGTTCCGTCGCTGCGCGGAGCAGCGCATTTCGCCATTCTACACGCAGCAGCGTCCCGCGGCGTCCTTGGCGCCCGGCAGCGCCCAAAATGGCGGATTTTGACTGGCGGAGCCTCTCCACCAATCGGAGAAGCCCGCCAGCCGGAAATCCCGCCCCCTGCCTGATCTGCAGGGACGCCCTTTCGCGCGTCCGTAAATCCACACGGGCGCTGCGACGGGGCTGGACGCCCCATGCCTTTCAAAAACCACATAAAATGTGGTTTTTCAAAGCACGCGGCGCCACCACTTGCAGGCGCCCGAACGCGGATTGCGGTGTGGAATTACTCGAGCGTAATCCACCCCAATTCACATAATGGTGTAGACGACCTCCGTGGAGGTCGATCTACTCCGCTTTTTTAAGTCCGTGTGGAAAGGGCCTGTGAGAAAGTCTTCAAAAACTATGCTATTCACAATTCTGGACTTATTCTGGAAATACTATTTTCTGTACAGACCATACTGTTTGCTATGCAGGAAATGCTGTAGTTTAGGACTTATCCTCTGAAAAATTCATATGTTGAGGTTTGGGGGTTTTTTTGAGGGGGGGCAGAAAATAGCATTTTTGTGCATGATACTTTTGCACATACATGTTGTCTTTTGTACAAAACACTCTTGTGTCCTGTTCAAAAAATGATGTTTTCTTTATTAATAAACCTGAACTTAAAAGATTCTCATTAGCCCAGAATTTGCCTCTTTGGGGTTCCCAACACTTGAGAAACACCTTTTGGAGCCATTTTTAGGATATTTTTGAACATTTTGTCCATCCCTATGAGCAATATTCCCCTCTTTACTTCACACATATCCGCAGACCTCTTTTGATTCTGGCTGATGTATCTTCAAAACATCACCTGCCTTATTTTTTTGTTTTTTTCATCCAGTTCATTATACTGACTGTTCTCTTAAAATCATGTATTTAAACTAATAGTGAAACCTAAAGCAAGGCAGTGAACCAATAGGGTCCAAATAGTCATGAAGCTGAAAATAAAGTTGCTTTTCTGAGTTCCGTGGGAAAAATTCTGATGGACTCGGAATCTTGCTCGCATCCCACTTTGCTTTCTAAATGTAATATTGGATTCTGCCTGGGTGGATTAACATAACGAGACATTTTTATCTGTACATAACCAAACCACTGGTAAATCCTTTGAGTGAACTTAGTTCTACAGTAAGCAATTTCTAATCAGAGCATTTTGATGTCAGCTCAGTGGCATCTGAATTGGATTTACTGGAATTGTTATGATGTGATAACTTTCTTATTTCCAATAAGAAATGCCATGAATTTATGCAGCCACCATTTTATTTGAATAATAAGAACAAACAATTTACTTGATTGTATGTTAATACCTTTGAATTTCTTGTATTATTCTTATAGAAATGAAAATGGGTCGCAGAACTCCATCTTTGTGCTAAAATGTGAATGCTTCGCTTTCTAAATGGGATGATAGAAACACAACACTGCCAGAATCTTTCCAAGTAAATGCCAGAAACATTCTTAGCAGACCACATGCTTTCCCCACCTCTGCCTTATTGGACTTCAGAGTCCAATCAGTGATATGTTGTCTTCTTGATTTGTTCCAACAGTTATTAAAGCAGTGGGAGGTGATGAGGAAGGTAATAGAATAAATTTTGCAGGCCAGCATTTCTCAGATGGTAGTTGGGACCCATCAGTGGGTTTTATACCACCTTTTTGTGGCTCTTACTGCTTTAGTCTGTTCTGCAGTTTTTTTCCATGGCCATACTACAGGCTGTTACTGAACTGATGCCAGCAGTAGCATCAGTTTTCCACATGTACATTATTTGTGGGAGCAAGAGTTGGTTTGAGACCCAGAATGTCACATACAGAGGGAGAGGAGGCAAAGACATGAGAACTGCAGAGCCAAGCCTCTTGTGGGCCTAAATTGGCCCTGCTTGGGCCCAAAACATGGTGGAAACTCCCAGAATGACTTTTGTGAACATTTTTTTAAAGTGCTTTTTTTTTAACCTTTGGGTGTCAAACTTAATGGAAGTGCCCTCAACATCTTCTAGAGGGCATTTTAGAATTTAAAAAATGTATCTAGCCCAACCCCTTGCCATGCAGGAATACATCATCAAAGCATTCACAACTGGTGGCCATCTAGCCTCTCTTTAAAATCGTCCGAAGAAGGAGACTCCACCACTTTCTGAGGCAGCATATTCCACTGCTGCTCTTACCATCAGGAAGTTCTTCCTAATGTTTAGATGGAATCTCTTTTCCTGTAGTTTGAAGGTATGG
The DNA here is from genome assembly GCA_948474755.1 of Ctenosaura bakeri. Lineage (NCBI taxonomy): Eukaryota > Metazoa > Chordata > Lepidosauria > Squamata > Iguanidae > Ctenosaura > Ctenosaura bakeri. The sequence goes on along the minus strand of CAOLHI010000255.1, from coordinate 292,105 downwards.
TTCCATGTTCTAGTCTCTGAAGCAGCAGAAAACAGGTTTACTCCATCCTCCATATAACATCCTTTCAAATATTTAAATATAGTTATCTTGTCAACCCTTAACCTTCTCTTCTCCGGGCTAAACATACCCAGCTCCCCAGCCATTCCTCATAGGGCATGGTTTCCAGGCCTTTCACCATTTTGGGCACCCTCCTCTGGACACTTTCCAACTTGTCAATATCCTTCTTGAACTGTGGTGCCCAGAACTGGACACAGTATTCAAGGTGGGATTTATCCAAGGCTGAGTTGAGTGGTACTATCACTTCCCTTGACATAGACACTATAATCCTATTGATGGATCCTAGAATCGCATTGATGTTTTTGCTGCATCACACTGCTGACTCATGTTCAGCTTGTGGTCTACGAAGACTCCCTTTCACATGTGCTGTGATCAATCCAGGTTTTACCCATCCTATATCTCTGTGTTTCATTTTTTTCTGCCCAAGTGTAGTACTATACACCTCTCCGTGCTGACATTCATTTTAGTAGTTTTGTCCCAACTCTCTTATGTATTAAAGTCATTTTGAATTCTGATCTTGTCTTCTGGGTTGTCAGCTACCCCTCCTAATTTGGTGTCATCTGCAAATTTGATAAGAATGCCTTCTATTCCATCATCCAAATCATTGATAAAGATGTTGAATAGCCCAGGACAGTTATTTGTGGCACACTACTAGTCACTTCTCTCCAGGATGAAGAGGAGCCATTGGTGAATACTTTTTGGGTTCAGTCAGTCAACCACTTACAAATTTAGCTAGCTAGCATTGTGTAGCCCACATTTTTCTAGCTTGCTTGCAAAAATATCTTGGGAGACCTTGTCAAAGGCCTTACTGAACTTAAGACATGCTGTATCCACAGCATTTCCTTCATCTACCAAGCTAGTAATTCTGTTTTTTAAAAAAGAGATCAAATTAGTCTGGCATGATTTGTTTTTGAGAAACCCATGATGACTTTTAGTGATCATGCCATTCCTTTCTAGGTGCTTACTAACTGTCTGTTTAATGATCTGCTCTAGATCATTACTGTCCTGTCAGCATTGCATCAAATATTTCCCAGTATTGATGTGATGCTGACAGGACAGTAATTGTTTGGGTCCCTTTCCCCCCTTTTTGAAGATGGGGAAAATTTTTGCCCACCTCCAGTAAGCTGAGACTTTTCCTGTTCTCCAGCAGTTCTCAATGATTATTGCTAGTCATTCTGAGATTACTTCTGTCAATTCTTTTAATACTCTTAGTTGTAGTTTATTTGGTCCTGAACACTTTGATTCATTTAGAGTTACCAGGTATTCCTGTTCTACTTTACCTATGCTGTGCAGCATTTCCCCTACCCTATCATCTGTTCCATTTCCCCCAGACAGAATATTGTTTTCCTTTTGGGAAAAGACTGAGGCAACAGTGTTCAGTAGTTTTGCCTTTTCTCTGTTCCCTATTATCATTTCACCATCTTCTCCATTTGCCATTTCTCTCCTTGCCATTTCCTTGCTCTTCCTTTTGCTACAGACATAGCCAAAAAAGCCCTTCTTACTGTTTTTAACCTCTCTAACCATGCCCTGTCTTTAGTTAGAGCCAGCATTGAAGCTCTGTCCCCAGGCAGGAAGAAGCCTGGATCAGGGATAACTTTGTTCTCCACCCATTCTTCCCCTCTGTTTTGGTTCTTTCTTAGCCAGTAGGACAGTTCTGCTGGCATATCACTCTTTCAGCACATCTCTGAGGTCCACCGGGATAAGAAGGTTCTGCTGACAGATGGGCACTTCTGCTGGCAGGAGGATATTTTTGTCAGCAGAAGAAACTTGTGCCTAAACCTAACTCACTGTTGCAGGGACATCGTTGAGTTAGGATTGCAGTGAATGAGGTAAATTAATTAGAAAATCAAAATCACTGGACACTGAGTATAACAGGAGATAAGTGCTGAATATTCCTGAAAAGCAAATTTCTTTGTCTTAATATGGAATAAAACAACAAGGTATGTATCTGTTTAGCTATGGGATGTTGTGGGGCTTAGGGAAATCAACCAAAGATAAGCAAAATAATGGAGATTTTGGCTTGAATCCCATTGGCGTTCCCAAAAGAAGATGCATTCACACTTAATGCAAATCCTGTCGAGTTGTTCAGTTTACCCTTGTCATAGATAGCAATAGGATTCATGCTGTAATGTCCACAGTCTAATTTTGGCTTCTCTGATGAATTTTTCATCCTAGATTATATTGGATACAAGTCACTGCTGTCAACATAGCAGATATAAATATGTTTGGAATGAGACCAGAAATATCTTCATTGCTAGAGTAAACCCATTGACTCAATAGGATTTGCGTTAATTGCTGTACTAAGAGTATAAATCTCCATCAGTTTTGTTCTTGTAGGCTACTATTTTTTCTCTTGCTGTGAGAAAGTTATGAAAAAAATGTACAGTATTTGAAGACTACAGATAGTTTGAAACTTATTCTGTGCAAAAAAAAAAAGTACATTTTTTGGTACAGAAAACAAATTTCATGTAGCAAAAACAGCATTTTCTGAGAACTGCACAGAACAAACTATTTTCTGAGAAGAAAATAATATTTTTTGTGCAGGAAAATTTCTGTGCAGAAAATACCATTTTGGGGGGGCAGGGAGAATCACATGCATTTGGTGCAGAATAACCTGGACTGTGAGGGTTCTCACCTCACCAGGATTTTCTTCATCAGTACTTGAGAAATCTGTTCTTTTAACCATTTTACAAATGTTTTTGAATTTTCTTCTCATTCCTGCTGTGTACACTATGATTGTCAAGGTTAGAGACCTGGGCGGTGAGCCAGCCCGGAGAAGGGAGTGTGAGAGCCAGCAAAGTCTAGCCAGGAGGAGACAAGCAAGCACTTTACACAAGGGAATTCATTTACCAGAGTGTCAGGCAAAAGCCATAGTCAGAGTTCCAAAAGCCAAGGGTCAAGAGATCCATTCAAGGTAGCAGGAACCGGGTGCTGGGAGCAAGGAACAGGCAAGAGGAGAGCTGGAAAGAAGTTTTCCACAAGCAAGGGAAAGCTTCCAGGCAGGCAGTTATATAGCCCAAGACACAGGTGTGACCAGTCACTGCTTCTTGAACTTAATCAAGGAAGCCTCCCTTTGCTCAGCTCTCTTGAGTCTCCGCCTTGTTTGTGGGCTGATTGGCACAGGCTCCAAACCATCTTCAAAATCGGATCCCTGTTGCCCTAAAGGAGCAGGCAGAGGAACGTCCAAGCCTGCTTGGTCCATGGCATCAGGGGGAGCTCTTGAGCTGCAGGACTCATCTCCACCCTGAGCAACAGGGACCAACAGCTGCTACTTGTCATCAGCAGCTCTGACAGGGGCTTCAGTTATCACAATGATGTCATAAACCGTAGACCCTCAGTTTCTGAGGATGTTTTAACCAAACAGCCTTGGATTTAATACCACTCTTTGGAATTGCATCATCTTTAGTGTTCTTGTAGTGACCTTTCAGGAATTTACATTTATGTGATTTCAATGGGGTAGGTTGATTGATGTATAAAATATATAATTTTTTTAAAGAAAATCCTGCATCATTTATAGTTGGAAGAAATTGTGCATCTGAATTCTTGTGACTTACTTCCTTAGCTGACATCTGATGCTTGCTGAGAAATCAACAGCTCAGACAGAAATTCTGAAGACAGTCTGTCTGTTTGAATTTTTACTTTCATTTTTTGGGTAAGCAAGAAGTCAGTTATTCTAATAAAGATGTGGTGACAGAAAGCTTGATGAACACAGTGTCGAGTGAGGTTGTCTGTGTGCATAAATAGAGTTGGCATTCATTATGATATCCACAATGAGTGAATAACTTTTGATTATAGAAAGGTTCAGTTACACAGAGAAATTTCCCAAGATGCTCACTGATTTTGTTTCTCAGGGAGAACAAGAAAAAAAAATCAGCTTTTGAAGTGAAACATAGCTTTCTCATGATGTGAAACTGTACAGACAGCATGTCCAAAAGACATGTCTGCTTTTCTAGCGCTCATTCTGTTCCTTCTATAGACAATGATTGTCAAAATAGGAGTGCCCTTCCCAGCAGCTACTGATAACTTCTAAAGAAGAGCAGCACGAACTTGAACAATTATTTGAGAAATAATAATAATAATAATAATAATAATAGTTGTATTAGTAGTAGTAATTTATCTTTCTTGTAATAATTCTTGTAATAGTATAATATCTGTTCATTTTTCTCATATGTGTTAGTGGACTATTTTATAGAAAGTGATATTGGGAATATTGCTAAATTGGGAAAAATTGCTTTGTTTTGAAAGTGATAGAAAATTATTATCCATTCTATTCCATGCCTGCTTAGATATGTTGCCTGTGATGGGCATGTCGCTCAGATACTGAGTTCATGTGTCTGCTGCAGAGATCCTTTTTAGATTGAGCACAGACTGCACTGCAATCTAGCTGATGCAAAATGGAGCCCTCTGAGTTTTTCAAACTATCTCTTTCTATCTTTCAAGTTCATTAAAAGTGAAGTGTGATGGTGACAGGAAGGTGCTCAGAGATTAAAAGGATTCTGTTAGATTATGGAGGTCTGTTACCTTGTTTTCTGGGGGTCCCAGGAAGGACACCTAAGTGTGCTCTCAATTACACAAGTTGGGGAAATAACACAGAGCACAAGCTAGCAATACGAGAGGCAGGGCAACGGAGCAAGATCTTTTACCCAATGTCTACAGGGTCAGGCCGAGTCAAGGAGCAAACAGAAGTGAAATAATAATAATTGTTTTTATTAAAATACAGTCAAACAGTGTATGCAACACACTCGCACAGATACCTATAGAAATAAAGGTTGGAGTGGGATAGAGGGATTTTTAAGAGGAGTTGTTGGTTTGGGTGTCCTGAAGCCTGGGTAGTCTGCAGCAGAAGTTCGGAGGTATGGAGTCTCAGTACGTGGGACTGAGGGGAAGGCTCGCCAAGGAAAGCGGCAGCAAGGCGGGATGGAAGTTGGGAGCGATCCGAAGAAGCTCTCAAAGTCAGGGGTCTTTATAGGGGAAAATGTGGCCGTAGGATAGTCCTTACTTGGGGAAAGCAGTGAGTTTTGGGCTGGAGACAAAGCCTCAGAATTTAGCATGATTGAGTTAAGTCCGAATTGACAATGGAGTAGACAGTATGCAAATACAGAGTGCTTAACAGATGAGAATTCGTCTAATCAAGCTACCTGCTCGGGGCAGGGAGTTCTTTGTAAGTAGCGTGCATACATAATAGAGAACTTGCCTTTGAAGTCTCCTGAAGCGGCGGGATGGCTATTTCTGGCCAGCCTGTATTGTGTGGGATATTACAGCGATTAGCAGCCATGCCTGTCTGCGAGCTTGTCCGGGGGCCTTGCAGCACATGGGGAGGAATGGGTAAAGAAGGCCAAATTATTGATATCTAATATCCCTCAAGTCTGGGCTAGAAACTACAGTAACAAGTCGATGTGGGTAGAAGGCTATCATTGTACGGTAGAGCATATGTTATCCAAATAGAAGGTTCTGGGTTTAACCGCTGAGATCTTCTGGTTGTGCTGGCAAATATTCCTGTGTGGAAGTGTGGAAAGCCAGTGGCAGTTAGTCTCAACAGTACTGGCTAAGCTTGACCCCATACCTTGGCTGTCTGTGTGACCAAACATGTCATAAGCCACCTCTCCAAACTAGGTACAATAACAGTTCTTTGTAAATTCACACCTGAAGGTTTAAGTATCGTTGCAGAATAATCCAGACATCACTACTAACCAGAACAGCTTTTTAAAAAGAGACTGTAAATTTAAGTGAAAAGCAAAGCAATAGTTTGGAGGAAATACTATTTTAGGATTTTAGGATTAACTGAAAAGCCTATTGGTATTAATGCCAAAGGAAAAAACTCACATGCAAACAAGATTTTTATAAGGGTTGAAGGAATAGAGATTTGGATCCAAATTTAGAGATTCTTAGAGTGGAATGTATTGGGAAATATTTTTGTTATATGCTGTGATATTGGCTTTCAGTTATGGCAACTCAGTGAAAGAGAGACTTCCGAGAGACCCTTATATTAGTAGCCCCGAACAGGTTTTGTAAAGTCAGGGCCTTGGCTTCCATTGATAAAGTCTATTCACTTCTAATGTAGTCTTCCTTTTCAGTCACAATTAAAACTACCTTGGTTTCAATGGATGTTGTGTAAGCCTGGCTGTCTACATCCAGTCCTGAAAGAAAATTATTATGTATTCAGCATTTTGTTTCTCATTAATACCATTAGGAATAGGGTTGTAAATTCTCATTTGTCTTATGCTTATACATGAGAACAAGAAATGTCTCCCCCCACCCATCTATGAGATAGCAAGGTGTTTTTCCCATCTATGACAAGAACATGTGAATTTGCAAAACTGATTTTTCCCCCAGAAATTGGATAGTTGTGCTAACATATGATAGGTACTGCCTTGTTGCATGAGTTTCTTTGAAAATTAGAAATTCATGACGGATTGTTTATGTCTTTTTGGCCCATCATCAAATTCTTTTGTCCTTAATGTCAGACGGAATGGAGACCAAAGGAAATCCTAATTTTACACAAAAACATTTTCACAAAGTACAGGAAGTGCAATGAAAAAAATGGAACTTTTTTTCCCCTCTCATGAGAAGTGAGAAATCTCATATGGGTTGGTAGACGCTCAGTGTGTTCATAGTCTGCTAACTCCATCAACAAGAATGAGACAATTAATGGGATTTAATCACATCCTTAGTCAGTAGTATTTGTTGTAGTTGTATATATTTCTCCCTACTCCTGCTTCCTGATTGCAGCATTTGTATCTAGTTTAATATCTGACTAATAAGTACATATTAATTTGAAAATATGCCTCAATGGTATTAAGTACTGAGCCATAACAGCATTGGACTTTTCAGAGCAAGAAGAGTGGGTTTTGAAGTCTGTTCCGCATTAGTACCTGAAATTAGAAATGTATGACGACTTAACTTTGAAGCTGTTTAGCCTTGATGTCATTTTCAGAAGTCCTGCCAATAGTAGCTGATTTAATCTGATGAGTGCTTTTAAAATGACGGACTGTTGAGTATCTTCCTTGCAGCTGTCTCAGCTTGCATAGAAATTAGCAGGAGACTGCACAAACAGGATATAGACCCAGGCTGGCACAATGTTGCTGTTGTTTTGGTATTCTTATCAGACTTGTCACATATAGTATTTTTTACACTGATCAAAACAACTGAATAGCAGCTTCTTAGAAGGGCAATCTGGAAATGGTGTTTGTTTTGCATCAGGATATTGGCTTCGAATCAAATAAAAAGAAAGAATCCATTTAAATACCCACTCAGAATTAAAGTGCTGTGCTAGTACCACTATTGTTAATGGTTGAGAAAACATTTCATTATAAGCTTCTCTTTTCAGATGCACATGGCTTTCTGAAAAATTATCCTTCAAGCTGAAATCTATCATGGTTATTCTCTGTCAGAAGGTGATTAGGCTTCTTCTTAAAAATAAATAATAAATGTTGCTTAGTGGTCTCTGGTTGGGAAATGTTCAGTATTACCATTTCACTTACACTTTAGGAAAAAGAATAACTGGAAAGCTGGAAGATGTCCTTCACACTCACTTGGATGATTCTCTCCCACCCTCATTAAAACACTTTAAGTGTTAAAGGCATTATGTGTACATTCATTCATGTACCTCAAACCCCATAAATTTTCACATAAGTTACATCTATTAATATCAACATATCTGCTTACAGATGGCTGTTTCTTCGTAATCATGGCTGATTTACTGAAAATAGAAGTAAAATTCATAGCATAACTGGATCAACCAAAGGTATATCTAGTCCAATATTCTGTTCACACAGTGGCCAGTCATTTGCTTATGGGAGGTCCACCAGCAGAATATGAACAAAATGGCCTTCCTCCATTCATGTTCCCAAACACCTGATGCTCAGAGACTTGGTGCCACTGAGGGTCCTATACAGCCTTAATGATTAGCAGGCATTGATAGCCTTAGCCTATCAAATCAACCTATACATACATCCAAGTTGGTTGCCATAACTACATGTTTCACTACTAAATACCAGTTTAACTATGAGCTATGTGAAGAAGTATTTCCTGTTGTCAGTTCTGATGGTGTAGCAGGAGAATTGTACTTTATATAAGCAATGCTTGCAACAGACATTTATTTCTCCACTGACGTCCTTGAGTTTTGCCTTGAATGGCTTCATCAGAAGTACCAGTTGTGGGATCTTTGTGTCAAAAGCCACCATCACAGGGAACTCTTTTCAGTGGGAATGGACTTTGCCTACCATAAGAACAGTTTCCTAGGGTACAGATTTCAAAACAGTCCCTTAAATTGGGAATAGAGAAACTTTTCCAGCACAGGCTCTGAATTCCAGTTTGAGAAAGATCTTCTTGTAGTGTGTACATTTCCCCTTCCAAAATTCATTGCAGTTCTTGCAGATATATGGATTTCTGAGGTGCTATATATTCCAACCAGTTTACTTCTCATCTTCATCTTCATTTGATTTGCCTAGGGGCCTAAATTGAGAGGTTTCACCAGGGAAAACTGCTGAAGGGAAGGAAAAAGTCTATCCCTCCAGTGAGCCCACTTTCCCAAAGTATACCGTACAGTTAGGGATGTGGAGAAATCTGAATGTTGTTGAGATCTTACTCGACACTGCCTATCTCAGCCTGAGGAAACAGCATCTTGAGGATTTTCCAGCCCACTCAAGAAATCTAACCTCTAAGATGAGATCAAGAAGTGACCTTTCCCCCATCCTGTTTTCCCCAAAATATACCTTACTCAAAATTCTGGTTTGCATGAAAAACTACTGTAGTGTCTCCCCCCCACTTTCTGAAGCTTATGTAGAGCAGGTACAGCAGGACAGGATAACTTTGACTACCATTTAAGAATTTTTAGCATTTTCCAGTGCTATACATTGTGGAGAAATACCCCAAACCACTTATGAATATAAGCAGTTTCTCCCAGACACCCCCTCCCGCAAAACCTGACATTGTTTGAGGTGGAACAAATTAGTCATATGAGAATTAATCAACTCAGGATTTCCATCACTATCTGAAGTTTTGAGAGTTTGTCACAAAGAGCAATTTTCCTTGGGAGAGAGTGGAATGTGCCCCCTCCTGCAATTGTTATCTTCCCTTGGAAATGAAGCTTAGGAGTCCTATTTCCCCCTTCCTCTACTAGTAGGACGGAAGCTGTTGCAAGCATCATATAACCATGGAGATGGAAGGGATCCCTAGGGCTATTTATTCTAGCTTATGCCACTGCAGGAATCCACAACTATAGTACTTCTCATAGTTGGGCATTCCACTTGTTTTAAAACTGCCAGTGGATGAAGGTCCACCATCTTCTGGGTTTGTCATTCCATAGTAAGACAGTTCTTACCACCAGGAATTTCTTCCTGATGTTTAACTATAATCTCCTTTTTTGTAATTTGAATCCATTTGCTCTGGTTCTGTTATGTGGAAAATCAGAAAACAAGCTCATTTCATAGCCCTTCAGATATTTGAAAATGGCTTTTTTAACACCTCTTGGTTTCCTCTAGACTAAACATACCCCACTCCTTCAGCTGCTCCTCATAGACCGTATCTTCCAGAAGCTTAGCTTCTTTTTCTACGTCCAAACTACTCCCTGCTCTTTGTTCTGAATAGCTGTACCCATATTTTTCCCATCTTCAACTCATTCAGAATGTACCACCCTCCCTTCCTTTAGCTGATTTGGTGATTAACACTATATCAGTGAAAACAGTTGTGTGATAGAGAAGTAGAATGTTGAAACTCTTGGTTGAAAACATGAAAAAGAGAAAGGATATCAATCTGCTTCAGCTCATCATAATTTAAGTACCCAGTAGGTAAGCTTTAAGATGCTGCAATGGGGTGACTCTTATGAAGCCAAAAGTCTCTCTTACATGTTCCTCATTGTATTATATGGACACGAACACAATGTGGCAAGAAAATGCTAAGTCAGACAACTCTGAATCTGAACTCTTTAGCACTAATATAGCACAATGGGAAATAAAAGTAGAATAAGGTTTCCTCTATAAACCCCAAATATAACTGCACAGTGTTTGCAACCTAGGTCCCAAATTGAGAACACTGTAGGTAGCAGCTAAAAGTACACTGTGGTATTCTGTTGTTGATTCCCACTTGTATTTCCTGTTTTTGAAAACTTATGATATGTGTTTCATTGTGACACTCACAATCTTCTCCCACACATTCCTTAAGCGATAGTGCCTGCGCCTGTCAGACATGGTGGAAAGAATGTGTAGTGATGGCTTCATTAAACAGATGCCCAGTGAATAAACTCAGAAGTGACTCTTCAGACTTGGAGTATTATTGCTTATATACTCTCAGTTGGAACCGAGGGGAATTATATACTGCTTTCTTTGGAGTATATTGAAATGTTATTTCAAAATTCACCTTGTTGTTTTCATTAATGTAAGAGTGAAACGTTTTCCAAAAATTTAATAATTATCAAACTAGCTCTCTGCAACAATGTGAATATTTGTCCTTATCAATATAATTTTTATGAATTTGTTTTATCCTGTTTTTAGAGTGGTATTAAGTTTTCAGTGCTAGAGTTGTTATCACGGTTATGATATGTCTGGTGAGAGCACTAGATATCCTTTTGATATCAAATAATTTGGCCTTTGCTTGACCTTTCTCTGCCACCCTACTCCACGTGTTTGCAGAGGTCCACCGGACAAGCACGTATTAGGCGTTAATGGTTGTAATTTCCAAACCTCATTCAGGCAGCCAACTTAAGCCTCTCCGATGCTTTAGGGAAAAACCTTCTTGCAAACCAGCTTTGCTCAGGGCGAATCTTTACAAAGACGCATGGCCAAGAGCCGAGCCATTCCTTTATACTGAGCCATTTACATACTGGCCATACTATTGTCATCTAGTGCTAAACTCATCATGTAAAATCTGACCTTTTCCAACTCCTTTGTCCAGCTCCAAATTTCCTTTGTTCTCACCGAGCATGGCATAGCCTGTAGGTAAACTCCACCCTATAAAAGCTCCCCTTTTCCAAGTCCTCCTCGGACTACTTTGGACTTCCATCCCGCCTTGCTGCCGGTTGTCTAAGGAAACTCCCCTCAGCGAACCGCACTGAGCCTTCTATCCCTGCAACCTCGTCTTCTCTCCAGGACTACGAGACCAGGTGTCGTATTACCCATTCCCCAAAAGCTCTCCATTTCTATTTCTAGTTAGCTGTGTGCATGTGGTGTCTTTTATGTTATTTGTGCTCAATAAATGTTATTGTTGTTACTTTGAAACCTTGTCTGACTACACTCTCTGACCTGAAGCCATAGACATAGGGTACAAGATCCTAGCTAAAGTTACCCTGCCTCTCATTAGCTTAAGAGAGTGCTCGAGCTTAATTTCCCCATCTTGTGCTGTTGTTTGGTTATTTGGGCGCCCCTCCTAGGACCCCCAACATACAGGGTAACCGAGTGCTGTGGCCAAGTTGTTAACTGAGGCCTGATACGGGAATCGTTTGACTCCCCTGTTCAAACAGCTCCATTGGCTACCAGCCCATTTCCAGGCAGAATTCAAAGTACTCATATCACAGAGCTAGAAGAAACCACAAGGGCCATCAACTCCAACCCCTGCCATGCAGGAATACACAATCAAAGCATTCTCTAGGGATGGCCATTCAGCCTCTGTTTAAAAACCTCCAAGGGAGGAGACTCCTCTCCACTCCAAGGAAGCATGTTCCACTGAAGCCTTGTATGACTTGGGTCTAGATTGTCTGAATGACCGTATCTCCTTATACAAGACAGTATGAGCTTTAAGATCTGCCAGGGGAGAGCTTTCTGTCAGTCCCACCAACTTTGAAGGTACAATTGGGACTTAGGAGAGAGTCTTCTCCATGATTGCTTCCAGGCTGTGGAATTCCCTTCTACAGGATGTCAGTCTGGCCTTCTCCCAGCTCGCTTTCTGGCAGCAGGCAAATACGTTTTTATTCAGGCAAGCATTTGAATTTTAATTATGGAGCAATAGAGTGTGTGTGTACAGTGATGTGCTATATTTTACATTTTTATTGAAACTCTGTTTTAAATATGCATTAAGTGTTTTTATTTGTTTTTAATCACATTTTTAATAGTATTGTTATTTATTTCTTCTTAATTTTTGTAAATTAATGTTTTAACTGGATCTTTTAAAAACTATTTTAATTATTGGGAGAAAGACAGGATATAAATTCAGTAAATAAGTAAGTAAATGCTCTCCCCTTTTATCTTACAACTGCAAAATTGAAAAATAGTTTAGACATACAGAGTGACTGGCCCTAGATGAGCTTCAAGACTGAGAAGGAATTTGAACTGAGACCTCCTTGTTCTACATCTGAATTCTGGGCACAGTATCAAACAGAAGTCTGTGAATTTCGTGTGCATGTAGAAAAATATCATCTGTTTTTAACTTTTATATCAATGTTGTAAAGCAGAGGTGAAGAAAATATGACCCACAGCCTCCATGTAGTGCCCAAAGGATGTCTTTAGGGGGACCCCCAATATTTTCCCATTGCCCCCAAATATTTAAATCGAAACATCCAACAATACCCCCTGAGGAGTGGGAGGAATTTCTGTTTTAGATCCAGATGAGGGCTTAAAAAAAAAAAGAAATCAGTTCCCCTAGAAGTATAGTTTTGATTTTTTAAAAAATAGATAGATATAGATAGATAGATTAAAAAACAAAATCTAAGTGGACAGGGAGTACAATGGAAGGGTGCAGCTTTCAAGAATGCATGGGCCAGTACAACTCCCAACTCCTATCAGTTATCCACACCCCTTTTCTAAAATTGCTTTATGCCTATATTTTGTAAAGCCTATTTTGATTATGTTTTGAAACCAAAAACAGCACTGTCACCATTAGACATTTTTGTTTACCCATAATAAAGAATGTATGAAGTAAACTTTGTCAGCTTTCCATTTGCAAGTGCCAAGAGAAGCTCCCATTGCCTTCATTGACCAAGACAAGCAGCAGTACTGAAGAAAGTCAAAGCAAGTGAGCGGTTCTACATCTCCCTTTCCCCATCTCACTAACTATGGCTGAAAGTTTTTCTCAGAAGATGTTTGGTTCAGTGCTATTTTCCACACAATGTAAAAGCATGAGAAGTTGTTCTTAGCTATCTTGAGTTCTACATAAGGAGAAAGGCAGCTCATAAATTGAATGAATGAACAAATAAACAAGTTGGTTGCTTTCAGATGCTTAATTTCATGCCACCCAAAGAATAATCTATATACATTGCATATAGGTATTCTTTTTTTCTCTTTATTAACTCTATCTCTTCAGTGCTTTAAGTCCATTCATCTTATTTTACTTCTCAAGAATTTAGCATAATCAGTGATTTCTCAAAAGGTACTTGGGAAAAGTTATATAGGCACATGATTATGAATATAAATCTGGCTTCTTACATTCATATGTGGTATTATATATGCTGAACATAGTGGTTCTATCAGAAATAACATCATTATGAACAGATGATTCTGTAGGCACAATTATTACTGCTTTTATACCTTAGAAATGTAATAACAGTGAGAACAAAGTTGATTTTTAGTCAATGGACTTTTGATACACAGTCAACACTCTGTATCCATGCGTACTGTATCCCTGGATTCAACTGGCCATGGCTTATCCCTGGGGATCTTGGAACCAAACCCTAACAAATACCAAGGGTCCAATGTACTGTAAAGTGTTTGTCCGAATGAATCCACATGCATGATGAAGGAATCATCAACTGTACGTGTTGTCAGACCAAAGCAAAGACTCTAGTAAAGTATTGGACCTTATCCAGCAAGTACTTTGGGTATCTCCTGAACAAACACCTCAGACTTCCACTCTTGTTGCACTAGAATGCATATTTCCACTCTTGTTGCACTAGAATGCATATTTATGAACCGATGTCCATATTTGTGCTTAGGCTGATCTTGTAAATATTTTTGTGCAAGTTCAAGATTGATGAAGAACCTTCAGCTTATTCTGGAAAAATTGTTCTTTGGGATGCATTTTGCATGGATGTGAAATGTTATGGATTGTAGGTGCTATTGTGCAAATGTTTATTTCCTTTGAATCATAACTTAAGTCTTCAATATTAGTCCAAGAAATGATGAGTAAATTTCCTAGTTATATTACAAAACATGCATGAATATTCAGTTGACTTATTTAGGCAGAATCTTTCAAATATATTATGCCTGGTCAAAAGGAATATGGAGATGCATGACAATCTCAGAGCCAGCCTGATGTGGTGGTTTGAGTGTTGGACTAGGACTCTTGGAGACCAAGGTTCAAACCCCCACTTAGCAAAGAAATCCACTGGGTGACCTTGGGCGAGTCACACTCCCTCAGCTTCCAAGAAAGGCAACGACAAATCCCCTCTGAACAAATTCTGCCAAAAAAGCCCCGTGATAGATTCCCCTTAGGGTTGCCATAAGTCAGAAATGACTTGAAGGCATATTTTTTACTATTGTTATTATTATTGTTGTTGTTGTTGAGTCTCAATAACAAAATAATCCTATACATGTCTACTCAGAAATAAGCCTGATTGACCTCAGTGGAACTTATGCCCAGGTAGCTACATATGGAATTGCTGCCTGAATTCTTGCAAATCATGGTCATTTTCTGTGATGACAAGGAAAGAAATTTCAGGATCTTTGTATATATTGACATTGCAAGGCCAGTAGATAGCCATAGACTTTCATCTAGAAATTGTAGGAGAGGGTTGCTAAATTACCCCAACATTTATTTTGGGTCACCAGAGGAGGATTTGACAATGTTATGTTTGATAATTGCAAAATTATAGTAATTATCCAAGGAGGGGATTAAAAAAATGCCATGTTTGCTTGTAGGACTGCTTTCTGTCTTCTGTGCAAAGCACAAATTAGAAGAATCTAATTGTTTATGATTGAAAAGATTTAATATTCCTTTTATTAATGCCCTGAAGTAAGGATGCTTAAGATGTTAATAATTTATTTCCTGTGGATAAATTATTAATCAGAATGTGGAACATTTACATTAAAGCAACCATGCTGTATTCATATTTACATAATCTATATGAAGGCTACTGACTGCATGCCCAAACAAAAGGTAACATTTGTTGATCTGAGAAATACAAATATTTGATACACAACGGCTGCAGCCCTACTCCCATTCAAGTATCTCAATTTGAATAAAGCCCTTGGACTGGTTTTTGCTTAATTCTGCATGATATTTAACAAACTCTCAGACTGTTAGCAATGACACCCTGGGCTCAGCTCCTTCTCTTTAAATGCTGCTGACAACTAATCCCAGAAAAGTGACCAGAAGCCAGAAGGTAGGATGAGAGCTGGCGGAAAAATGATAGCTCTCTGCCACCTGCTGAAGTGCAGCCTGCTGTACTTGTCAGATGAATGTGGGTCTGACCAGGGCTGATTCTTAACGTTTCACAGAGGGAGGCAGCAAATCACAGGGCAGCAAGCTGTAATTTATTATTAATTAGTAATTGTTGGGGGTTCTGCTCACTTGCCAGAATAAACTGGTCAGGCTTGGGTATTCTTTACATTGTCATAGGGAGAGGAAGAGTGTACCAACTGTTTATTCCATCTCAGGAAGCAAATGTTTTGAGACAGTTTTCTACTAAGGACCTATCTTCTGTCTTCTGGAATGAAAAGATAATGCCCCATTCTGTTCCAGCAGTTTTCAGTGA
This sequence comes from Ctenosaura bakeri, assembly GCA_948474755.1. Classification (NCBI taxonomy): domain Eukaryota; kingdom Metazoa; phylum Chordata; class Lepidosauria; order Squamata; family Iguanidae; genus Ctenosaura; species Ctenosaura bakeri. The sequence goes on along the minus strand of CAOLHI010000255.1, from coordinate 276,429 downwards.
GCCACTGCTCTGGAACCTCTCTGTATTGTGAGCCACTGCTGATACCTGGCTCAAGTTCATTGGCTGCCTGTGTCCTCCCCAGCCCGTATGCCATCAGTACTCTTAAGTTACATGAGAGATATACAGGCTTCCTGAGGGTAGTATAGTCTATCCACATTCTCCTGTTTTAGTCACCATAAATGAAGAGGCACTTTGTACTAACATCCCACATAGAGATGGATTACAAGCCATCAAGAAGCCATTACACTCAGCCCTCTATATCTATAGATTCTGTAACTATGGATTCAAACAACCATGGCTTGAGAATATTAAAAAAAAATCCAAAAAGCAAACTTTCATTTTTTCCATTGAAAGAGGTGCCATTTTGCTGCACCATTGTACATAATGGGACTTGAGCAGCTACAAACTTTGGTATCCACAGGGGGTATTGGAACTAAACCGTAGCAGATACCAAGGCCTAGGGTATTAGTGTATTAGTGAGGCTACGGTACACCTAACCATCAGACCTTGTCACTTTTTGCTTATACATTGTTTGCTCTGGAACCTGAATTCTGTTTGGATATTTCCCTGCTCTTGTCTTGTGAGTAAGCCCTGCTCTGCCTCTTGTTGATTAATTGTCTGCTCTGCCCTGAACACAACGATTCCCTTGCATTTTGTCAGGTGCAGAGAAGGAAGGCAAGCACCCAGACAAATGTCAAGGAAATGGGGATGGGGGAAGCATGCATGCACCTTCCTTCTCCCCTCTGGAGATCTCCCCTCCTATTCCCTTGCCTCCAGCTCTGGCACTCGAAAGGCAAGGGAATGTAAGAGGGGAGTCCTAGAAGGGAATAGCAGAGAGATCATGGAGAGAGAAGTTATTCAAAGTTTTTCCACTTTTGCAAGGGTTCTGTACCCTGAACCCTCATGAAAGTGGAGGAGCCACTCTATAGAGAAGAAACAAAGTCTCAGGTTATTGAAAAATACGATTTTATTTTTTGCCAATGAACCCAACATGTTTTGACCTTGTAATATTTAACAGCCTTTTTCAGGGGCTGTTAAAAAATAAAAGAAAGAAAAGGGATAATACATGTACAACAAAAATCAGGAGACAAGTTACAATTTGCTCTATCAATTTTATGTACGTATATCTTACATAAAAATATATGTAAAATGTCTCAGTTTTAAAACCACTTTTTAACCCTGATAAATTTATACAGAAAAAAAATGTAACTTATGATGCAACTTCAAAATGTTCAGGGATTCCAAAAAGAGTGTTTTCTGATCTTGTGCCGAGCAACTGATAGTTTGAAAAGTAGGAGACACAGCATTATAATGTTTCGTTTTTTTTCCAGTGTGTACCAAGGACATCCTTCTCAAAATAATTCTACAGCAGATGGAAAGTGAGGAGATATGCCTACCATGTCTGCACTTAAACCATGGGAAGCTAACATGCCAAGTTTCAATGTCCAATCCATTTCTTTTTTAAGCAGGGTCAGAGAATCATAGAATAATGGAAGAGACCACAGGGGCCAAGCCCCTGCCATGTAGGAATCCCCATCAAAGCACTCCCAACAGATGGCCATCCAGCCTCTGCTTAAAAATCTCCAAAGAACGAGCATATTCCACTGCCAAATAGCTCTGACCATCAGGAACTTCTTACTGTGGTTTAGGTGGTATCTCTTTTCCTGTAGTTTGAATCCACTGCTCCTTATGTAGTCTCTGGAGTAACAGAAAACAAGCCCACTCCCTCCTCTCTCCTCCTCTCTTATTGTGGGGGAAAAAAGTTTCTCAAACACACCAAAATGCAGATCTTTAAAGGAATGATCATGTTCTAGAATATGATCCACCAATCAAAGAGGCACCAGATCTTGTGTTCCTAATATTAATAAGGTGTTCTCTTATATACACTTTTTTATGTTAATTTATTGCACGGATACCTAATGGCATAAACCACATATGGAGTGCTACAAGTTGAAAATTGTTTTGGGCTTTATTTTCTAATACTGTTTTGCACTTTTTGGTTTATGCAGTCATAAGTCAAAGCTCAGTTTATTCTGGAACTGGTTTTCCTTTCCTATTTTTTTTGAAAAGATCATTGTGTGTTGTCTGTGCAGCCCTGTTGAAGATATTGCTAATTACAGTAGGCCCTCCACATTCACAAATTTCACTTTTGCAGATTTGATTATTCGTGAAGTGCCTACTTGCCCCCCCCCATTCTCCCCCTCCCATTCCCTGGCCTTCTGGAGGAGGCCCACAGGATCGTCCAGGGTGGGCAATCACCAGTTCCCTTCATACCCTGGGGCCTCTGCCCGTGTGGGCTATTGCAGATTCCCTGCATGCCCTGGACCGCAGCTGGCACAGGCTGGCAGCAGGCAGGAGCATGGAGGGAGGGGCCACAGAAATTATTTGTGATTTTTTCACATTTGTGAGGGTTCTCTGTCCCTATCTTCTCCCTCACGAATGTGCGGGGCCTACTGTACATACTTCAGATAATCTCTGTCCTGTAGCTGGCAGCTGAGTGACCTTGATTCATCTAAAAAGTCTTCTTCCCTTTCTTTTAATTCTCCCAAATTGACCATATGGTAGACTATCTCTCAAAAATTTTGGGTGTGAATTTTAAATAAATAAGTATTAAATAAGTAGTTCAGTCAGTAGGGTTTTTATACAGAGAGGTACATAGATTTGTTCCTTCTTTGCTAATAGATAGTGAGTATCAAACTAAATGTTATTTATAGAACTGACCCACTTAATTTTTTTCCCCAAAACCTGTTGACTTCCTGTCCACATCATCATTATATCTGTATTTACCCCCATATTCTTTTTATAAAGGCTGGTAGTGGAAATAATCTCTCTCTCCAAACTTACCATATATAGGTTGGCTAGTTCTGGCCTGTCTCATTTGTCATAGTTAGTCTTGAGTTGTCCTGGAAACTGGAAAGACTGTCCTGTATTGGTGTGTGGAAAATATACCAAAACATATAAGGTCATATTTCTCCACGTTTCCCCAGGTATAAAGTTAAACATTGACAAAGCACATTCTCAAATGGGTTTAGCTTTCAAAGCAGAATCAAGCTAGAACCAGCAGAACTGACCAAAGCTTTGGACAGAGCACAGGGTTAAGACTTCTTGCTGATTGTTACTAATTTCACTAGGTTCAAATGTTTATTGGAATTTCATAATGGCTGGCTAGCATAGTTATGCTGTTGGCTCCACCTCTGATGAGGCAGGAACATTTATGTTTTATGGTCTAGAAAGTCAGGTTTGGCATTTATGTCTGCACATGTGTGTGCCTTATGCAAATCATCTTTCAAGCACAGAGGGCCAGGGTTAGAACTAGAAACAGTATAGGCTCTTCATTTCTGGACATAGTGGAAAGTGATGCTGTCCACCTTGAAAATGGCACATATTGTTTCTGAGGAAATTGACACCTCTCATCTGTTGCTTCCCATTCCCTCCAAGGCAAGTGCAGCTCCACTTCCCAGATTTTACAGATCTGAGAACAATGAGAACATGGGGCAGTCATGAGTTTGAATGATCATGTAGTAAGCTTTAATAAGTTCATTGATATTCATTCTGAAGTATAGCAATCTAAGAATAATTTCCAGCCAGCTGTTACCCTGGAATATGTAGACTTAGCTCATAGAAGGCTTTGAGAAAATATTGTTACCCTGATTTCTGGGGGTCCTGTGAGGGACACCTAAGTGCACTCCAAATTACAAAGTTGGGAATTAGTCAAAAGAGCACAAGCTAGCAATACGAGAGGCAGGGCAAGGTAGCGAGATCTTTTACCCAATGTCTACGGGGTCAGGCCGAGTCAAGGAGCAAGCAGAAGTAAATAATAATTGTTGTTTTATTAATATACAGCCAAACACATGTATGCAACACACCCACACAGAGAACTATAGAAATAAAGGTTGGAGTGGGATAGAGGGTTTTTGAGAGGAGGTTTCATATGGGAAATACTACACCTGTCCTGAAGCCCGGGTATTCTGAAGAAGAAGTTCGTGGAAATGGAGTTTCTCAGCATGTGGAGCTGAGGGGAAGGCTCACCGAACGAAGTGACAGCAAGGCGGGATGGAAGCCAAGAGCGATCCGAGGAAGCGCTCAAAGTCAGGGGTTCTTATAGGGTAAAATGTGGCCATAGGCTAGTCCATTCTCAGGGATAACAATGAGTTTCAGGCTGGAGACAAAGCCTCCGAAAGGTCAGTATTTTGCATGATTGAGTTAAGACAGAATTGTCAATAGAGTAGCCAGTATGCAAACGTGGAGTGCTTGACAGTTGAGTATTCGGCTAGTCAGACTGCCTGCTTGGGGCAGGGAGTCTTTTGTAAGTAGCGTGCATACTAATGAGGTACTTGCCTTGAGGTCTCCTAAAAGTGGCAGTCTGGCTATTTCTGGCCTGCCTGTGTTTGTTTGGAATATTTCAGCGATTAGTGGCTGTGCCTATATGCGAGCTTGTCTGGGGGCCTCGCAAGCACGTGGAGGAAAAAGGAATATAGAAGGTCAAATAATTGATATCAAAATGATATCTAGTATCCCACAAGTCCGGACCAGAAACTGCGGTAACACTATCTTGGTCTTTCATCTGTGCTCCCAGAGTGAACTCCTTCCTACATAGTGGTAACAAAGAACATGTTTATTCCTAGGGATCAAATCTGCAAGATGTCGTATGCATTCCAGCACCAGAAACCAGTAATTGGGTAGTCCTGGGCTTTAAATGTTGTAGAATTCATATCAAGCCCAGCAAGTGATAGTAATAGATGTGTACCTGCTGATCCTCCAGCTGCCAGAAGGACATGATAGGTGGATTCTGTGGTGGCTCAGCTATGGCTAATTTCTTAAAGGTTTATATGATATTCTTATTCAAATAGTATTTTTAATCTTTCCATCTACCTTCAGTTTGCTTTAGATATGATCTAGCAATTTGTTTGATAATTCCTCATAAATTGTGATAAAACAAGACTGAGACATATTTCCTATCTCTTAGCCCTTCAATAAATGTCTGAGTATCTGTTTTCTTCTATTTCTTTTCACAGTGAAATTGAAAATCTGAAAACTCTAGAAAACATTTCTTGAATTGGCACCTACTATGGTAACATATCTGGGATGTCTCATTTTAGTTCACTGCTCACCAGATTATTTTAGCTGTAATTATTGCTGCTGCTGCTGTTGCAAATGTTTTACATGTCACACAACATGTGGCAAATCATCTCAACCTTCTAATAATATTATCTGCTAACTCATGGCTTGTGGCAGTCTTTCAGATGTCCTTTGAATATAATATCATTGGAAGTTTTAGACACTTCCCTATATGCCAATATAAACATGTGCAGGTTAAAGACTGCAGATAGTAAATAGGCTTTGAACAGAAATGTGATAATGTTTTCCAGCGTTTCCATCATTAATTAAAATAATAAAACGGTGGTAGTCCTGAACTAACACATGTTTGAAGAGGTTCCCAGTGGAATGAAAGAGATATTTGAAAGAATCCTGGATTCATTTGTTTAACTTTTTCTATATTCATTTCATTCACAGATAATCTATAGATAATCCAGTTTACTCACAGATAAACCATCCATGTTAGGGACTTCTTCTCTTTTTTTTGTTTTTTGGATGATACAGTCTAGCAGTTCCTAATCTGTCTTCTGATAGGCTTCCGTGTTTAGCTGCATTTAGACTTAACTAACACAGAAATTATTTTTCATTTGTATTTTGAAAATAACTAAAATGAAGGAGAAGTAAATTGAGTTCAGCTTTAATATTGTCCTAATATTTACATTGAGATTCTGATGGAAATTGATATAACATGTAAGACAGAGGGATGAGAATAATATAATTATTGGCATCACTGCTGTCTAATTTGCCATTAAAAATGCATTCACAAACACTGTGTGCTCCTCCCAACTGTGACATGAAGATTTTTTTTATAGTGTCACAATTTGGTACCACTCAGTCAGGAGCATTTAGGGAAAGTTGCCATGGAAGCTTTTACTATGCAGGAAATCTTCCCCTGGGCTTTTGTCTGCTACAATTTGTATGTACCTGAAAGATGTCCCCCCACAGGTTTATTTCCCTAATTATACTCCCATTCCACTCATTTCTACATATAACTATTGTCTTTCCATCTTCACTTCACTACCTTGACATTCTTCCTTAATTTTGTCTTGCTATTTTGATTTTCCCACAGTTTTAAACATTTTAATGTATCCTCTATCTCCCTGTTGTTGTTTTAGTGTATTCACTAATCTCCTATTTCTTGTAATCCTTGCTGTAGTTGGTATATCCAAAAATTAACCTACCATTGCTGGGTTTTCCCAGAATTCCTCAGGTGACACACTGACCAGTCCAAGGTGTGCATTTCTTTTTCTCCCAACATTGCTCTTGTCTGCCCACCCCTTCTCTGTTCCCATCCTCTCCTGACCAAATGTTGACCACCCTTTCCTAGATTTCTTTCTTCTCTTTTTTTTGTTTTTGTTTTACTACCCCTGTGTCCATCAGCTCCTTCCTGGTCTCTCCAAATTTTCCTCCAGGGACAGAGAGGGAACACATGCTAAAAGTGAAACCCTGTTTTGTCTACCATCCTAGGCGATATCTTCTCCACTGATATTGATTCACCTACTACCTCCTGCCATCTAGAGCTCTTTCACACTACACAAATATGCCTCTATGATTCCACATTTAAGGGCCATGGCAACATCCTGTGGAATCCTGGGATCTGCAGTTTATGAAGCACTAATTTAAAATTGTCAACTAGGGAGTTCTAGTGCTTCACCAAACTACAAACCCCAGGATTCCACAAGATGTTGCCATGGCAGTCAAAGTGGAACCATAGTGCTATAGTCAAGTAGTATGAAAGGACCCCAGGTGTCTTTGTCCTCATTGCCTTCTGTGGTGCATATACTGGAAGTTAAAGTCTGTTTATATGGCAGAGATGGAAAATGAATCAGTGTGTAATCCCTGCACCATTTTTTTTATCATTTTATTTATATTTCAGATATAAAACAAACAATTATAAGTGTAGTTTACATGAATTATTTTTGATCTTCCATGCTGATCTAGATTTCATTTTCAATATCTCTTAACATACTTATGTTATTGTACCACAATTTACTGCTAGTATTACATGTTGGTTCTTGCATTTCCATCTCCACTTTCCAGCTTCATGATGTATATCCAGTAGCCCCCTCATTAATTATCTTAAACCATGAATTACCCATTTCCATCTGACAGTACCCAGCAATTACCCATTACAGTTTGCCATTCTTTTTGAATCTCATCGTCTGATTTCCCTTTTAATCTCTGAGAGACCATATCAGCATTTCTATTTTCAATAAGTGTTCTCCACCATTGTTCAATTGTGGGTATTTGCTGAGTTTTCCACAATTTTTTTCACGAATTTGCGTGTCATTCTTGTGCAGGGGCCATGCTAATCTTCTCTGTATCCTTCCAATTTTAGTATATGTGCTGCCGAAGCGAGCACATCCCTGCGCCATTTTTAATGCCTTTGGACCCTCAGGAAATCCTCAAATATCCAAGTCCTCTTTTTCTTTTTTTTGTTGGGGAGGTAGTAGTAGCAGAGCTTGGAATATGTGGAGGGGGTAGGGCTGTAGTGTGGGGGTGTGTCCACAGTATGTGGGAGTGTGGCCAGGGGGCATGCGAGCATGGGTATGGGCCAGGACACCTCAAAAAAATTGCCACCCGGCACAAATTGCCACCATCGCCCCCCCCATCCCTATGCGACTGGAGGGTAGGGGGTTCAAAGAATTTTCCATTGAAAATCATCACAGTCATTAAAAATGCCTCAGAATATAGCAGTTTGTCTATCTCTCTCCAGAACTCCCCAACCTCACCAAGCAAATAAAAATGGACAAAAATGAGCAAAGCAGTAACAAAAAGTGATGTGATGTCACTTCTTGGTCACTTCTCAGCCCTGATCTGGCCAGCAGAAGGGTGCTTGGGGCAACAGTTGGCCCACATCTTGCTGCATTTGCTCACCCCTGCTGTTTTGGTTGCCATGCTGGTATTGTCTGAAGAAGAGAAAAATGTACTCTCTCTCTCTCTCTCTCAGATTTTACCTATTTGAAGGATCAAGAGAGAGTAGCCATTACATACTGGACATTGCCAGCTACTTGAATAAGAAAAAAAAATATGATTCCAGCTCCAGGTATGGGGTCTCTTAACTTTCTTTCTTACAGTTTTAGGCAGACACTAGAGTCCAGAATTTTTAGAGACATCGAATGACTGCCCGCTAACTCCTGCTGGCTGCCAGTGAAAGTGTATTTCTGTGCTTTAATGTTTGCCTGCCAGTTATTTCTCTTGATGAATGGGAATCAGTGAAGGGCCAGAGAGAAAGGAAAGCCTCAAAGTGCCAACTTGAGAAGTGTGTTATTTCTATAGAGGGCAACATATCATTAAAATTCCTTGTGCGTCTGGAAGTTAAGGGAGGGAATCATGCTGTTCTCCAGATGTTTTTGGATTTGACTTAAACTTTGATTCCAAGTCATGCTGACAAATATTAGATAGCCTCCATTCCTTGGTATCACTTTCAGGGTTTCCAAGCAATTTTCACTATCACATTTGTAGAAATTAAGTGAAGCTTCTACATCACTTATTAGAATATATCAGACTGGTAACAGTATCTTCTCATGCATTTCTGGAATCAGTTGCTAGAAATTTCTAGCAAAATATGAAGGTTTGTATTAAAAAAGGATGGATGTTTTTATATATTTGTAGCATAGTGCATCTGTAACAAGAAGCTCAAAATCTGAATTTAGAGAATGAAACAAAAGAACATTCTATAGAATAATTAATACAATGTAGATGTTAGTTCGCGTTTGAAGCCAGAACAGCTAAACTGAGGTTATTGTTCTTTGGATATATAATAAGGTGACATGACTAATAATAATAATTGTGGTTGTTTGTTTATATTTGGGACTCAAGGCAGCCTACAACAGTTAAACATGGTTCGAAATGAACTGCATACAAAGTTGAAATGCAATTAAACTGTCATAAAATTGGAAGCTCATTTTAAAAACCCAAATAAAAGCCTACCACATTAGCCAAATCTTGTTTCTCCTGAAAAATCAATTTCCAAAGGTTTTCTAGAATATGAGGATTTTTACCTGCTTACACAAAGATAATAAAGAGGATGCCAGTAGAGCCTCTCTGGGAAGAAAAAACAATAATGATTAGTAAAGTGGGAGGCAATAGGAAAAGGAAAAAAAGAAAAGCATTAAAGGTAGATAGGTTCAATCAAGGAAGCCACAGCCCTGAGTCTGCAAAATCTTATCAGGGCTGTTAATAACAGGATGTCTTGGAAGTCTCATTTTCTAGGGTCACCATAAATCGAAACTACAGTTAATTAACAGCAATTAACAACAGCAGCAAATAGATGTTAGTGGGGATGAGGTCCATTGTTCCATTTTCTCCTTCAGCTTAGGGAATTCTTTTCTGTCCAGTTTACATGTTGTTTTTGTTTTTAAAAAAAACATGTCCAGATATCATGCCATGTAGCACATTCAAAAGGAGATTTTCTCTAACAGAACTTCTGTCATACCGGGCAGTAAAATTGAGTTGGCTTCCTAACTAGTCTCTGTAATGTTTCGCTTGGCAATGTCTGAAGAATCAGCTGGAATGAAAAGTGGGAAGTACTGCTGATGAATGGCAGACATCAATCATTCTAGCTTTCAACAGTCTGTATATTTGTTTCTTTTTTCAAAATAAAAAAAAGAGAAAATAATGAAAGAGAATTAGCATTTGTTGTGAGTGTCTGTCAAGTTAGTGCTTAACAGTTGGCAGAAAAATGATTACCAGATGGGTGTCTTGAAGTTTTAAGGACAGGAAAGGCTGTTTAGATATAATACTTTTGCCTTTCTCATAAGCATCTCACTTGAAATATGCTACAATGGGCTATGAAAGCATATTGGGACAGGCACAAAGATGTCCAGTCCAAATCTTTCTTGTTCTAGAATTTGTGTTTGGGAATTCATCTATCTTTTCCATTAAAAAACATATCTCAGTATGATTTCTAAAAATTTCCTGAGTCGGCAATGGTTCCTAGGCCAAGAAAGGGGGAGGTGGGACTGAAATGGAATTGCTTCACTCAGTGGCATCAGGAAATACTTACAGGCTGTGCTGGTGAATCAAGGATCAAACTTTATTTTGGGGAGGGGAATGTTACCCTGATCTCTGGGGGTCCTGGGAGGGGCACCCAAATAACCAAACAACAACAACAACTTTGGGGAAAATTAGCTGGAGCACTCACAAAAGCTAGCAAGAGGCAGGGTAACTTAGCAGGATCTTGCAACCCAGCGTCTATGGGGTCAGGTCAGCCAAACAGTCAGGCAGTTTAAAGTAATAAAAATGATGTTTTATTAAGTACAAACAAATATTAAAGACACCACAGTCACACAGCTAACTAAAGAATCAGAAATAGGGATTTTTAGAGGGAAGTGGGTGATACGACTCCTGTCTTATAGTCCTGGAGAGGTTTGAAGATTGAGTTCGTTGGTATGGAGTCTCAGTCCGTGGGACTGAGGGGACAGCTTGCCAAACTAAGCAGCAGCAAGGTGGTATGGAAGTCCAGAGTGATCTGAGGAGGGTCTCGGAATCAGGGGTTTTTATAGGGTGAATTGTGACTGCAGGCCATACCTTACTCAGTGAGAACAATGCGATTTAGGAGCGGGACAAAGCCTTGGAAAGGTCAGAATTTAGCATGATTGACTTAGAGCCGAATTAACAATAGTGTAGCCAGTATGCAAATACGGAGCGCTTAGTACAGCTTTGTGAGGCTGCCTGCTCGGGGCAGGGGAGCCTTTGTTAGTATTGTGCATATGCAATGAGGTGTTTGCCGGAGAGGTCCCTGAAGCGACGAACCAGCTCTGTCTGGCCTGCCTGGGTGGAGAATGGAATGTCCAGCAATTATCAGCCGTGCCTGTTTACGTGCTTGTCTGGAGGCCTCACAAACATGTGGAGCGGGTTGCAGAGGAAAGCCGAATGGTTTGATATCAAAATGATATCAAGTACTATCTCCGGGTAGGCCTGAACTGCAGTAACAGGAAGCATTTTTCTCCACCCTAACTGACCAGAATCTGAACAGAATGGGAACTCTGGGACATGAGCTTTACACTCTAATGTAGTTTGCAAGGATTTTCAAGTCACTACTGCAAAGTGCATGGGCTGTGAAAAGTCCATGAAGCTAATGAATTTGATAGAAGATTTGACTTCTAGGTGTCATTTTTTTCATTATGGTAAACAACCACCCAGTGTTTGCTACATAATTCATTCCCAAATCTCTTGGCATCATAGGGAACAAAATATATCATGTAACCCTCACCATGTCAGCTTGTTCTTTTGGAAGAATTTCCCTAGGGCCAAGTACTATGAGCCTCCCCCATGCTAGGATTAAAGCAGTGCAAAACTGATGTGCAACAGGTATGGTTCCCCAACCCTCTTTCTTTAGACTCTTTAGGACTAAAGGTTTCTGGCAGTTTGTCAGCTAATCTGTATCTATTTGGAGGTCCCTCTTAGGTAGAATTGGTATCAACATTCAGTGGCACTTAAATATTAGACTTTCAATATTATTAAAATGGAAGAATAAGCAGTCAGATTAATAATATTTTGGGCTATATCATTAAGATGGATGTGGTACACACACACCTTGGGGAAGAACATAAATTTCTCATTATCTAGGCACATAACTTATATAATGACTTTACATTTCTAGTAAGCTCCAGACTGTTTACATTACATTAGCATCTTCATCACAGTCCTCCATGTCTACTTTTAGCAAACATCACTATGGCCCTTTTCGCATGCTTTTTTTTTTTTGCGCGAGCGCCCTTTGAGCATCACGTGAGTGGGAGCATCGCTCCGTATGACACACTCCCACTCGTGCGACGCTCACGAGGCTGAAGCGGGGCAAGCGCGCATTTTTTATTTTCGGCTGTAAGCTGAAAATACTGTGCGCTCGCACAATGCTCGCGGCGCCCTCGCGCATTTACCTGCGTGCGGTGCTTCAGAGAGCCAGGGCGGTCACGCTTCCTTCCCCCAATGCAGCCTACAGCTCCCAGACTGCACTGCGGAAGGAAGGGGCAGGGTGCGAGTGCGACGGTCACGCTACGAGGAAGCCGATGCGGGAGGCAAGAAGGGCTGTTGTGAGCAGCTTGCGCGAGCACCGCTCCCCACTGCCGCGACGAGGTAAGGTGCGAAAAGGGACTATGATGCACCTATATAGTGTAACATTTTATAAGGAATTGGTAACCTATCTATGTCATCTGTGAATGAAATACACAGGCATCTGTATCATTGGTAGGCATTGTAATCAATTACAGCATCTATCACGATTGCAGGCATTTATCTCTCCAGATAAGAAGTATGTAAATAGTATAGCCCATTTAATACCAAGAGCAATACCTCTCTCCTTCCCTCTTAATTAGCATTTTAAGGATATTTATAAGCTAGGAACAGCATGAAAAGCATGAAAGCTGTCACAGACAGAAAGGTGTGACTGTGCTGGAAGCTGTCTAAATAGCCTAATTTTTAACTGTTGAGTGGTAACTTTTATATTCTCCTTAGCCTCTCCTTGGTCTTGTCTCCACCTGTCACAAGGGAGCAGCAACTTCTTATCAGCCTGTTAGAAATGAGATAAACTAACCTAGTTAATGCTAGCAAAGATTCTTCCATCCATCCATCCATCCATCCAGAAATGAAATGTTACTGACCCTCTGTACAAGGCTACTGAGTGACCAGTTACTAACTATAACTATGCTGTCTGTCTGCCAATAAATTATTGCATTAGCCTGATTTACACTATCCTTTTTTTTTTAATTTTATTAAACTATAACACAAAAACAAACGAAAAATAAAACACCATGTGTTATACATAATAGTGAATTAAAAAAGAAACAAACAAACAAAACAAAACAAAAAAATTTTTTCCTTCTTTTAAACAATGCAAACTTATATTATTGTTTTTCCCTTCCCCTAAAATCATAAACTTGTTCAGCTTGTTCCATTCATACAACTTATACATTTTTGTTACGTATCTTCAATTCTTATTTTCATTATATTCATTTTTATTATTATACTTTCACTCTTAATTCAATATTTTTCACTCCCATTTAATCTCTTACTATTATTAATTATAAACTTATTACTTAATATCTCTAATAATAACCTCTCTCTAAAACCAATTACCTTTTAACTTTTTTTCCCCCTTTTAAACATTGAACATCACATATCAAATTACATCTATAAATCACAAGTTTAACACACACAGATAATAAACAATATAAAAATACAAAATAAAAGATAAAAGTAATAATAATAAAAAAAAACCACCCCCCAGAGCCAACTTTTTATTTAATCCACTTTCCAAAATTGCCATTCTTCTTTTAACAGGGTAGCATTACCATCTCTTTTCAGAACTTTTTCTAAAAATATTTTCCAAATTTCTTCAAAATCATTTGTTTTTACCAAACCTTTCATAAACCTAATTCTACATGTTAGTTTATCATTAATTGCAATTTTCCACACTTCTTTATACCATTCTTCTATTTGAAATTTTTCATTTGTCTTCCATTTTTTTGCTATTATTAATCTCGCTGCAGTTAACAAATTTGTTATTAATTCTTTCTTTGCCTGAGTACACTCTACCTTATTATATATGGACAACAACGCTATATTTGGACATACTGGTATTTCTAATCCTATAATCTCTTTTATCTCTTTAAAAACCTTTTGCCAAAATTCCTTTATCTTGTTGCAATTCCACCACATATGCATATATGTACCAATTTCTTGACATCCTCTCCAACACAATCTTGAATATTTCTCATCTATTTGATTTAATTTCACTGGAGTCAAGTACCATTTCCAAACTATTTTATAATAATTCTCTTTTATTCTTATTGATAATTTTTTTAAATGGCGTTGTTCCCAAATTTTTCTCCATTCTTGTATATCTATAGTTTGTACTGTCTCTTCCTCCCATATTTTTCTAAGATAATCCTCTTCTTGTTCTTTTGCTAATATTTTATATATTTCACTTGTACCTTTTAGTATTTCATTTTCTTGCATATTTTCTCTTTGAATAATAATTTGTTCAAATTTAGTATATTCTTTAAAATCCTTAACATATCTTTTCATACTCTTTGTCCATTGCTCTAGTTGTATATAATTTAACCAAGATATCTTAGTTTCCTGCAATCTCTCTTTCATTCTTTCTTTATTTATCATTATTTTCATCCAATCTTTTAATCTATATATTTTTTGTTTTTTTATTTCTTTCTCTATTATTTCTCTTAAATTTATTGGAAATTTTTCCATCATTACTATCGGAGTTAATATTGATATATTCGGTATCAGTTTTCTTTTATTTTTCTTCCATATTTCTATTATATTTTTTATAAAAGGATTTTCTATTTTTTCCATTTCTTTCTTTGAAAAATTCCTAAAAATATATTCTCTAATTTCATCTCAATATTCTTATCTTCTGTCTCTAACCAATCTAAATCACCGTTTCCTGAAACTCCATCTATGATATATCTCAATTGATTTGCATAATAATACCATTTTAAATTTGGAAGTCCCAGGCCACCTTCTTTTTGACTTTTATACCAATATTTCTTATTAATCCTCGATTTCTTATTTCCATTACAAAAATTATTTAATATCTTTTGCCACTCCTTTAACTCTTCCTCTGAAACTTTTATTGGTAACATTCTAAACAAAAAATTAATTTTAGGTAAAATTTTCGTTTTTACCACTGCTATTCTACCAAACCACGATAACTTTATATTTTTATAATCCTCTAATTTCCGTTTAATTTCTAATCTTAATTTCTTGAAATTTTTTTCTTGTAGTCCTTGTAAATTTTTTGTAATATCTATTCCTAAATATTTAATTGATTCTTTTACTTTAAGTAATCCTCTTTTACTACTTATAAATTTTTGTACTTCTTCTTTAGTATAATTAAATAACATTATTTCTGATTTGGCCCAATTTATTTTCAATCCTGTCTTCTCCCCAAACTCTTTTAAATGTTTATCTATTCTATCTATCTTTTCAACCGGATCTTTAATTGTCAACAATGTATCATCTGCAAATAAGCTTATTTTATTTTTCTCCTTAGCTCCAATTCCTTCCAAATTCTCATCATTTCTTATCACATTCGCTAATATTTCTATAACTATTGCAAATAAAACTGGAGATAATGAACATCCTTGTCTCGTTCCTCTTGTTATTTGAATCTGATCTGTAAATCCATCATTTACCATCACTACAGATGTATTATATGAATATAATTGATTTATTAACCCTTTAAATCTTTCTCCTAATCCTATTTTATTTAAAATTGTTTTTAACGCCGGCCATTCCACACAATCAAAGGCTTTAAATATATCTAACGCTAAAATTCCAGCTTTTTGTTTTTCTCTATCCATTATATTTATTTTATTTATCGTTTTCCCTATTAAATTTGCCATCTGTCTTCCTTGAATAAAACCACATTGATCTTTATGTATATATTTATAAATAAATTTATTTAACCTCTTCGCCATTATTGCTGTCAAAATTTTTGCATCTTGGTTTATTAAAGATATTGGTCTATAAGAACCTGGATCCATAGGATCCTTATTTGGTTTTAAAATTAATATTATTAATGACTGCTTCCATGATCATGGAATTTTTCCACCCCTTAATATACTATTATATAACCCTTTTAGTTTAGGGATTAAACCTTTTTTAAATGTTTTATAGTATTCTGGACCTAATCCATCCAATCCTGGTGATTTTCCTCCTTTTAAGTTATTTATTACTTCTTCTATTTCTTCTTCTGATATCATTTCTTCCATCAATCCTTTATCTTGTTCTGTTAATCTTACTTTCCAATTTTTATTAATATAGTCCTCTATATTCTCTACAGATTTATCTTCTTCTAAATACAATTCTCAATAAAATTCCTCAAATATTTTTAATTTCTCTTTCATCAGCCTTTTTTCTTTACCAAATTTATCTTTTACTACGCCAATCATATTTCTAATTTTTTTTGATTGTACTGATTTAGCCAGCATTTTAGAATTTTTATTGCTATATTCAAAGTATTCCCTTTTCAAATATATTAAGTTTTTCTGAACTTCATCCATTTCTATCTTTTCTAATTCATCTCTTTTGGCTTGTAATATTATTAATTTCTGTTTAGTTCTATCTATTATATAATCATTCTCTAGTTCTTTTATTTCTTTTTCTAATTTCAATTTTTTTTCTCCTAATTGTCTCTTTAATTTGCTTGATTCTTTAATACATAATCCTCTTACCACTGCCTTCATTGTATCCCATAATACATCTTGTGTTACTTCCTTATTGTTTATATCCCAAATATCTTGCCATTCCTTCTCTATTTTATTTACTATCTCCTTATAATTAAGTAACTTAATATCCAATCTCCATCTTTTTGCTTCTCTATAATTCCTTTTCATGGTTATATCCAAATTCATCAAAGCATGGTCTGTCACTTTTATTGTTTCTATTTCTGTATTTATTAATCTAGGTATCATATTCTTTGAGACAAAGATATAATCTATTCTTGAATAATTTTTATGAACTGATGAATAATACGTATATTTCTTTTCCTCACCCTTTATTAACCTCCAAACATCTATCAATTCATTTCTACTCACTAATTTATTCAAAATTGTTATATTATTATATCTGTCTCTAATTAATGGATCCGATTTATCTTTCCATCTACCCATCACCATATTAAAATCACCTGCCATTATTGTGTAATCTCCTTTCATATTTTTAATCTCATTTAATATTTCTTCATAAAACTCTTTTTGCTTCTCATTAGGTGCATAGATATTCACTATAACATATGTTTCTCCATCTATTTCACCTTGTATAATTACATATCTACCTTTTTCATCTAACTCCACACTTGTTACAATGAAATTACATCTTTTGGAAATTATTATTGCAACTCCTCTTGATTTGGATGTACCAAATGCTTCCTCATAAGTGGCTACCCAATTCAATCTAAGCTCATTTTTTTTAATCTCTTTTTCCATGTGTTTCTTGTAAAAAAATTATATCAGCCTTATCTTTTTTAATATCGATTCTATCCTTTTTCTCTTTATTATTGTCCCTAAGCCTTTCACATTCAATGTTGATATTCTCAGTCTATTCTCCATTTTTCATATTTCCCGTTTCCTAATCTCACTCCCCATTGGCTCTTTAGTGTGATGGTGCTCCCCTCCCTTCCCCCCTCCCACTCCCCTCCCCCTTCCCTCCCTCCCCTCCCCTACCCACACAAACATTCGTCCCCCCTTTCCCTCCAAAGCGCTTCTGCCTTGGCAACGACCTCCCATGGTCTTGGGGGGGGGGGGGTTTAAGGTATACCTACTCCCGGCATAGAGACCAATATCCTCTCCCGATTTATTTTCTTTCCCATATTTTTTCCCTCTCTTCCCCCTCCCTTCCCTCTCTCTACCCTTTTACTTTATATATATATAGATCAAACTCTATACATTTACAATCTACAAGAATATATTCTAATCACTAATCATCTACCCTTCTCCTACTCTATGAAGTTCTCTTTCTTCTTCTTCTGTTATTTCATATTGTTTCTTCCAGTCCTCCTCAGCCTCTGTCCTTTCGTTTATCTCCCGAAGTCTTCTTCAATCCTCCTCCTGTTGCTCCTCCCACTGCTCCTTCTTCAGTTGCTCCTCCCACTGCTCCTTCTTCCGCTCCTCTAACCGCACCTTCCTCTTCCTTTTCCTCTTGCTGGATCAGTTTCAGTTCTCTCAGGAGTTGCAATCCTTGTTCAAGAGAATTTATTCTGTAATATTTGCCAGCCCATTGGAATTTCAAAAAAATGGGATATCCCCAGCTGTATCTTATTCCAGCTCTCTGTAGAACTATATTGCAAGGTTTCATTTCCCTTCTCCAATTTATTGTTTCGTGACATAAATCATTATATATTTCCACTGTATTATCTCGATACTTCAATATTCCTGGATTCTTTCTAATAGCTCTCATCAAATCATCTTTCTTGTTGAAATTCGCAATTCTCATAATAATATCTCTGGGAGTTATTCCTCTCTTCGCAGCTGACACACGATGAATTCCCTCTATGTCATTTTCCTCCCATAAAATCTCAGGAACAATGCTTTTTAGCCATTTTAAAACTTCCTCTTTCAAGGATTTTTGACTTTGTTGTGGCTGCTCTGCGAATCCACGAATCCTCACGTTGTTCCTTCTATTCTGGTCTTGGAGCTGGATAATTTGTCTCTCTAACAAAGAAATCTTGCCATCATGTTCTGCTAGTTTGGTCTGCTGATTCCCTTGGGTTTTTTTTATATCATCCACTTTAAGGTCCAATGCTTTTAACTCCTGTGAGATTTTTTCCTGCAATTGCCCCATTTCTGCCCTTATATTAGATGTTATTGTAGTAACAAGAGCTTGATTAGACTCTGTAATAAACTTGTGTATAAAAGTTTTTATCTCTTCATTAGCTCCGTTCGCGGCTTTCTTCGCCGCCATTTTAATGACTTTTTCGTCTCCGTTAGAGTTTAAGTTTATATCTTCAAAGTCTCTAACTAGACAATTATATGTTTTATCTGTTGCCGTAAGTCGTCTCCACGTAGGTTGTTTATAAGCCTTCTTTTTTTGTTTAGACGACATATATCTCCAAAAACTGGAGGAAAAAAAACTGTTTTGCTTTCAGTCCGTTTCAGCAATCATTTGCAGTTTAAACAGAGTCCTTTATTTTTGTTCTAGTTGGAGAAGAATCAAAACTAATCCCCTATTTTATCTTACATTCTTTCCCACATTATTTAGTTAATTACTCACAGTCTATCTTTGTTTTGGAAAGGGCATCTGGGGTTATTTATAGTTGTCCGCTCGGAGAGAAGAATAATTAGCCTCCTTTTGCCATCGCAGGTAGCTCCTCCCCCCTGATTTACACTATCCTATGAATGTAGTGCACCTTCTCCAGACTCTTTCTCTTATCTTTGTTGTTTTGGTTAAGGTGGCTGCATATCCACAACTAAATAGAGTCATAGAATCTTGGAGTCAGGAGGCATCACAACAGCCGTGTAGTCCAACCTCTGGCCATGCAGCAACACACAAATAAAGCAGTCCTGAAAGATGCCCCTCTAATCTCTGTTTAAAGACCTCCAAAGAAGGAAACTCCACAACACCTCCCAGCATTCTATTCCATTGCCAAACAGCTCTTCCAGTAAAGAAGTTCTTCCTAATGTTTAGGTGCAATTGGTTTGCATTCTAGTCCCTGGAGCAGCAGAAAACCAGCTTACTCCATCTTCTATATGACATCCCTTCAGCTAATTAAAGACGGCTATCATATCACCTTCTGTTCTCCAGACATACCCATCTCCCTCAATTATGCCCCTTAAAGCTTGGTTTTGAGACCTTTGATGATCTTGGTTGCCTTTATCTGGACATGTTCCAGCTTGTTAATATCTTTCTTGAACTATGGTGCCCAGAACTTAAGAACTAAAGACAAGGGAGGTCTAAGCAAAGCATGAGAAAGTGGCTCTTCTACTTCCCTCACTCTGGATGCTATACTCTTTTTGATGCAGTTGAGAAGTGCCTTGACTTTTTTTTTTTTTTTGGCCACTGCCTCACACTTTTGATGGTTGGTTAGCTTGTGATGTTCTAAGATCCGTAGATCCTTTTCATGTGTACTGCTTTCAGGCCACACCCCCATCCTATATTTGGACATTTCATTTTTCATGGATTTAGCACCTTACATTTCTCCCTGTTGAAATTCATTTTGTTAGATTTAACCAACCTCTCCAACCTTTCAAGATCATTTTGAGTTCTGATCCTGTCCTTTGTGGTATTTACTACCTCTCTAGTTTGATGTCATCTGCAAATTTCATAGGTACACCTTCTATTCCATCATCTTGGTCATTTTTAAATATGTTAAGCAACACCAGGACCAGGATAGAACTCTGAGGCACCCTATTAGTCACTTCTCTCCAGGATGAAGAGCAGCCAAAGACGAGCACTCTCTGGTTTGGTTTGTCAAGCCATTATAGATCCTCACTGTAGCACTTTTGAGCCTATAATTCACCAGCATGCCTGCAAGGGGGACCTTGTCAAAAGACCTGAAGAAATCAAAATATATCTATCTAGCATACTTCTCTCATCTCTCAAGGCTGTTACTCTGTTAAACTTAGAGAGAGAGAGAAAGAGAGAGAGAAATTAGTTTAGCATGACTTGTTTTTGAGAAATCCCTTCTGGCTCATAGTAATCACAACATTCCTAAGTGTGCACAGTCTGTTTAATGATCTGTTCTAGAACTTGTCCTGGTAGCAACATCAAGCTAACTGGTCGGTAATTGCTTTTTGAAGATGAGGACATTTGCCCTCCTCCAATCTGCTGGAATCTTTCTTATTCTTCAAGAATTCTCAAAGATTATTGACAGTGGCTCTGAAATTATACCTGCAAGTTGCTTTAGGACTCTCGGATGTAGTTTATCTCACCCTGAAGACTTGAATTCATTTGGAGTAGCTAGGTATTCCTTTACTACTTCTGTACCTATTCTGGGCTATAATCCTTTACTGCATGATTTATTCTATTTTCACCAGTTAGAACACTTTTTTCCTTTTGGAAGAAAATTGAGGCAAAGAGTTATTGAACAGTATGGCCGTCTCTCTGGCCCCTGTTATCATTTCACCTTCTCTACATAGTTGCCCTACCATTTCCTTCTTCTTCTTCTTGCTATAAATATAGCCAAAATATTTTTAACCCTTTAACCTTATTATTTTTTAGAAATACAAGATGGTAACTTTGTATTTCTTACAGAAACATTTGATTTTTTTACTCTTCGTGGATGCATTATTTCCTTAATAATTAGGCTTCAGGGGTGAAAATTTTGCAAAATATGTACTATAACAGATGTCTGTTTGTATCTATAGGGCTGGGTCTACCATGAGGTAGATAGAATGAAGTAGCTATCTCAGGCAGTAGATTCTGATTTTCAGAGAAGGGCAGCAAATTTAACTTGTTACTATTCTATGTTAAGGGTGTAAATTAAAAGTATAAATAATATCCACAAATGTTCTCATTTTGATGAGAAAGTGCATCTCAAGATGCTCTACTGAAAATCTGCAAAAAGTTGTGAAATTTACACAAAAGTCTTGAAATGTGAAAAATCATTAGAATGCTCAAAACCTATATAATCTCACACAGCAGAGAGAACATTTTTGGTTTGTTTGTTTATTGTGTCAAGTCATGAAATAAGCATTTGCATCACTATCACATTTTTATGCCGGGGAGGGCATGGTGGTTCTTATAGGGAGTCTTACCTCATGTGCCAAAATAATTTGGTTCCAGTCTTGGTGAGCTGCTGTACACAAAAACCACACTGCTTGGAGACAGCTGCCACAAGAAGTCTTACAAGATTGCATCTATTTAGCACTCTTGGGCATATAGAGGCACTGTGGCCATTCCTGCATTACACTGTTATAGTGCGATTATTCCATTTTCAACATCCTGTGGAATGCTAGGGTTTGTAGTTTACTAAGGCCCAAAAGCTCTCTGGCTGAAAATTCTAAATGCCCTTTCCTAAATTGCAAACCCCAGGATTCCATAGGATGTTGACCGTGGAATAATAGCACTATAACAGTGTAGTGTGGAAATGGCCTGTGTTTCAGGGGGTTTAGCTATTGCTACTTCTACCTAAGTGTATCTTGATCATAGCCTAAAGCTCATGATAAATGCAAAAGAAGCATATTCCACGCACTCATTTAGCTTTCTTTATCTTTCCATTCAATAAAGGTTTTTTGATTTCAAAGGAAAGGAAAGCAATTGTGGGTAAGGCAGTTATTTTTTTTAATCTCTTGAAGTTTCATTCTAGTGACCTCAGGCAAAAATGATTCCCCCTATTTAACTAGAAGATTAGAGCTCAGGTCTGAAATTTGCATAACGCAAAAGGTGTAGCTCTTTGTAAGTAATATTGATCGCTTTCTGTCCTTAGGCGATTAATACAAAAAGAAAGAAATTGTCTGCTTTGGGATTAGCATTCAGGCAATATCTTTTAACACAATAAAGTCTAGAAATGGTATTTCTTTAATTATATTTGACTTCTGTTCCCTGGTTGTTGGTGAATCTCTTCCTGAAGGGCCGTTATCCAACCAGCTATATGAGAATCCAGTTTCTAAAGCAACACTAATACTTCCACAAAGAGTTCTTGTTACTTCATGTGCTTTGCTTCTAAATTACTACTTGTATTATATTGGATGTTTCGAGAGTACACGTTTCTTTTTCCCGTTGTTTACTGCTTATAATATAGGAAGATTTCAGAAGAAACATATTAGCTATTACTTTCTTGTGACCTTTAATACAGCCCTCGGTGAAAGGTCTTTGTCCCTCTATGTTTCCACAAACACCAGGTGGTCTTTTCTTTTGTTTATTGTACAGCCCAGAGTTTGACATGGGCTGTACAATTCAACATTTATCTTTAAGATTAAAACAGTGGTCACCAATTTCCTTCACTGTTTTTTGTTTCCTTAATAAAAAAAGAATATAAGTCTACACAGACGTACTCATACAGGCCCACACCCACACCCACTGTCTGTTGTTATTTAAGGTAGACAAGGTATGGACTAGAAATTTCATTGTTTTATAGAGATGATTTGAGATTGCTTTCCCATGGCCAAATCAGCCTTTGTTTAGTGCACCATATGCATTTGAGACCCATGTTGCAGGGTTTCTTTGAAGGTGGTGTACAATGATGGCTATTCATCTTTTTCTTTGATATAAAAGTAACCAAAGACCACCTTTCTTCAATTAGATGAGTTTTGGAATGACTTAATATCTTAAAGAACATTTTCAGATGCTTACAAGATTGTGTATAATATTTATTATTTCTAATTTAAAGTTAAGTTTGGCTCTGAAGTATCTACAACTAAAGTTTCTCCCCTATTATTATGGGCCATAACTAAAGGTTATCCCAGGTCTTTGTTTGGTTGAAATCTCTCCGGCTGTTCAGGAAAGTCAGTTGTCAGCTTATATTTTCATTTAATCCCAGTATCATACACACCAGCCCATGAATCCTGTGGCGTGCACATTTCCTGATCATTTGTGGCTACTAAACTACTGACAAGCAAACAGTAGATAACTCGACTGACCTTTTGTCAGAAACCATATATGCAAACAGGGATCTCAGTTGCCTGAATATTAGCTGATACACAACCAAAAATGGAACTTCCTGTAGACAAGACACAAGTATTAAGAAGTACAATAAATCTTCAGGAAACAAAAGCTCTTGTAAGGAATCTGAAAATCACCCAGGGAGAACTGAGCATGCTCAGGTGGTCTGGAATGCTGAATAACTTTGGGGAAAAGAATGCAAACTGGTGAGGTGGAGTGGAATGGCTGGAATCTTAAACAGCAACACTCCACATAGTTCATATATTTGAATTCTGCTATGTATGTGATAAGCCCTTTGTTGCTCGCTCTTACAGCTTTTAATGCACAGCAACTCAGGAGACAGGAACGTGTATGTATATACATCCACACATAACAAGACAGGGTTAAAAAGCAATCTTTTCTGATCCTCCCAGGCATGAACTTGCATGTTCAGTAATGTAGAACAGGGTTTGTAAAAGGTGTTTTTTTTGGGGGGGTGCAATACCCAGTACCCCCCACAGCTCCCACTCTCCTCTAGCCTAACATTTCCAATATCTTATACATTTCCAAGATG
This sequence comes from Ctenosaura bakeri, assembly GCA_948474755.1. Taxonomy (NCBI): domain Eukaryota; kingdom Metazoa; phylum Chordata; class Lepidosauria; order Squamata; family Iguanidae; genus Ctenosaura; species Ctenosaura bakeri. The sequence goes on along the minus strand of CAOLHI010000255.1, from coordinate 252,716 downwards.
TTGTATATTACCAAGTTCTTCAGAATACGTTGGAGTTAATCGAAAGTACAGTGTCACACATTGGCAAATGTTGTTGACTTGGAATCATAGAATCAAAGAATCATACAGTTGGAGGAGACCATAAGCGCTATTGAGTCCAACTCCGTGCCATGCAGGAATATACCATCAAAACGTTCCTGACAGGTGGCCATGCAGTCTCTGTTTAAAAACCTCCAAAGGAGACTCCACCACATTCTGAGGCATTGTCAGGCCTCACCTATGATCAGGAAGTCCTTCCTGATGTTTAGGTGGAATCTCTTTTCCTGTAGTTTGAAGCCACTACTCTGTGTTCTAAAGCCTAGAGCAGCAGAAAAAAAGTTTGCTCCATCTTCCATAGGACACCCCTTCAAATATTTAAATATGGCTATCATGTTACCTCTTAACTTTCTCTTCTTCAGACTAAAATACCCAGCTCCCTACGCCAGTGTTTGATGTGCTTTTTGATGTGCTCAGCTTTGCATATTTTTTCTTTTCGTGTAATGATATATGCAGTGTGACCATCTATATTGCCTTCCTTTCCTCAAAACATTGAATCCTATAGAATGTTATTAGAAAATATTAGAATTATGTTGATACGCAGATAGGAACTCTTACAACAGTCTATTCTGCTTCATTGGGCAGATGGCACTGAGATCCAGTTGGCCTCCTGAGAACATTTTTGCTCTCAAAGTGAAAATGCTGAGGTACTGGTAGGAAATGGAAGGTAGATATTATCTCCTGCTGCTGACTCATGCTAAGCACAAATATCAAGGGATTATTGCAATAGTGTGGAAATGTTTCTCATTTGCCACTATCTGTTTATATGATTAAATCCAAACTGTAGCTTGCTGTACTAGAAAAGTGTGTGGATTTTCATTGGGGAGAGTACGACTCCGCAAGACAGATTAGAAAAGGTGCGCTGTCTCTTAGTAGCCAGTATCATGTTGCCAGGAACCAAAAGTAGTTTAACTACTTATGAAAATGTCTTTCACACCCATCTATACAACAATTGACCGTTATATAGGGAAGTGAAATCAATGCTTAATAAGTTAATATAGTCTTTTTAGGAATGTTTATTTCATCTGTTGCAGCTTTCTAGCTACCAAGAGAGGAATGGATTATAAATGCCATTTTAAAATTGTTGAGTTTGTCTGCATTTGTGAGGTGTGTCATGTTTTATCTGAGATGGCATTTACTACACCCAGAATCCCCCATCTAGCAGTCTAATGTGAAAATAGATGCAGTTCAGTCAAGCTCACCCCTCTACTGTATCTTTTCAAATAAGAATGACTTTTGTCATCTGGTAAGTCCAAATATGCTACTTTGATCATAGTAAGGAAGAATTGGACCCCTGTTACTACCAAACACAAAGCTGGGTATGATAGTCTTCACTCTGCAGGTTGGTCTTTTTTTGGTCCTGGGCTTTACGCTGGCATGTGCCCTATGCTTTCCCCTAGTTTTAGTTAATGACTATTTGAAGCCTACTTGTATGCTTGGACTACTTAGCAAGCTTCCTTGGAAATCCAGGCAGGCTTGTGTCTAGTAAGTTTTTCAGATTATTTGTTGTGCCTCCAGGTCTTCTCTGCATGTCTGAGTCTCTGTTTCTTCTTTCCTGGAACTTTGACTGTCTTCCTTATCTGCTTCACCTTCACACCTATCTGCTAGCCCTTCCTGGGCATATATATTTGTGTCTATCTACCTGTTCTCTGTAGTTGGCTGAGATGTTTGGTATTCATGGGATTTTGCTGAGCATACTTTCTAGTGTTGGCTCTAACCTCTGGCTCTGAGACAGAGACCTACCAATATGTCCTGGCCATAGGAGGTACAAATGTTTGTTTAGGTATAACATATAACGTATTGTGATACACAACACACACATGCACACACACACACATGAGAATGCAAGTGGGACCTTCCAGCCACATGTTTCAATGTATGCATAATGTTCAGGTGTTAGCTGAGCTTTCAACCACTGAGATCAAAGAAACAAGTGTCCTCTTATGTGTCAATGAGCATTTTATTGTGTGATATCCTGTTGGGGCTTTTTGTTTGCTTGTTTGCATTGGACTACAGCTAAAACCAATAAATTAGGGGGATTGGATGATGCTAACTAGTTTCTAAACAAGGTGGGTGGGACAAGAAAGGCATTGCTTTTAAAAAGCAACGTTCCAGGCTCTGATGAACAGTGCTATTTGGGATACACTCGTCTGTAAAGCCTTCTCTTTCATAGGGCTGGCACTCAAATCTGCAATTATGTTAATATCTGTGGGCACCGCATTTCTGGTTCATCTTGGACTGTTCTTAGATGATATTTCCTCTTTTGAAGGGAGCGGCATTGAGATTCAGAGATTTTTTTCCTTATTCTTTTTAACTGTACTGTTACTTAAAATGTAATCCACTTTGAGTCCCAGTTCTGGGAGAAATGTGAGAATGGTGATGATGATGGTGATGATGATTCCATTAAAGCTAATAGAGACAATACGACATAATATTGCTGAGTTCTGACCCCTCTTTAGGTAAAAGAGAATCATCCTCATAAGTGAAAGAAGGTTTTCAAGGTTTCTGAGAGTGCCAGGTCTTGCAGAAATATAAAAGCACAGAGGCTTTCAGCATGTGGCTGATAACTGAGTACAGATTTCCTGCAGCAGGACCCAATGGTGTATACCCACACATGTATGCACAAAACAGACACTAATCTAGGAAACAGAGAAAAGGCATCATCGAGAGGCATAGAAAAAGAAATCCAGCCATCCATAACACTGAAAACATCAGTAACACTGTCATTTTTAGTAGGTATGTTTAAGCCACTGTAGGGAAATTGATAGTTATTAGTCACATGGAATTATGCTGGCCTCTGTATTTTTCATACAGTTCAGGCTCTACAATTACAGTGTTAGCCAATGCATACTATGCTATGTCTATGTAATTTCTGCGGTGCATGTTTGAAAGTGAAGTTATACAAAACTGGCAGAATGATGATCTGTTTTTTTTGTTATGGCTTGTTGGAATCCTTTCATGAATCTCTTGATAACTCTCATTTTTGAACCATTTCTGGATTTAAAACTCTTGTCGTGACTGAAATAGGAAAACATATTTAATGGGAAGGTTGTCGTTTTACTTGTGTCATAAGGTTATCAAAGCAAAGGCTTTTTCTGAATCAGACCCTGACTGCCAAAAGTCCTAGACTTGAGTAAATCAAAATCAGTGTCTCCTATGTATATTTTGTTGGCAGTCACACTGTGCATCACAACCTCTTTGGAACACTAATCTGTGTGGACCTATCTTTAAAGATAGAGAAATGGCATCAGAAAATTACATTCTGTATATGGGCTATTGCTTCTCAGACATCCCAACCCTAGTGCAAGGCAACTGCATCATTGTCTTGGTCTAGGGGCTGAATACTTCAGAGATTCTACTGGTGGTTGTTATATTGTGTACAATGCTGTCATTCTATGGCTCTTCCCATTACTCATGGAAGGTGCAGGGCAAGCTAATTCTATGTCTTTTTTACATCACTCAAGGCCCTCCTGTGTCCTGCATTCTTACTTGGATAATTAGGGCATATCCTTAATGGCTGTGCTCCAGTTAGGAACTCTTCCCCTCTTCCTTTTCCCCTTCAGTGGCTTTCAAACTTGGATGTTGTTTGATCATTACTCCCAGAATCCTTGACCATTGACCATGCTGGCTAGGGGTCCTAAGAGATCAAGAACATCTAGAGATCAACAGTGGGGAATCTCTACTCTAGAGGTTCAAGAAAAGTCTGCACATTTGGGGAAATTGTGTAAAGCTTTCTCTTCAAAGAGGCTTTCAAGACTGTGATAAAGCTAGTAGTGTGCCATTTTACCATATCACATTGTACAGTTGAGTATAATTCTATTCCATGTTGGTACAATCTCTGAACACTTGGGGAGGATGTGCTGTAAATAAATGAGTGCAATCATATGTGTTTTTTTTTATTTTAAGGCATTGATATCAGCCTTATATCTTTGAAGTACAGAATATTGAAAATGCAGATTGTTTCATTTTTTGTGTGTGCCAGCTGATGGTACTCCACATGCATTAGTTCACAAGCAAAAAATGGATCTTGTGTTTTAATTTTTTTTTAAAAAAAACTTAGCTTGATTATTAAATCATGTTAAACTGGAAATGGCCGTACTGTCACAGGAGAAAGAATCTTGCTGTATGGATGAGTGAAATCAATTTGTTGGCTTGGGAAATTAAAGTTCTCTAGGAAGTGCCATAAATCTTCATGATGTATCTGAATGCTTCAAGTTTTAGCATTTGGATATTAAATTTAGTTAAAAGATTTTTTTTTTAAAAAAAAATGCCAACCTTGTGTAGTTAAATAGGTCTCCAGTGCATGTGTGCTGCACAAGTTTATACATGCAAGTTGTTCCTACTAATATTAGCAATAACTTTCACTGCTTCAACATGCTTCTTGATTTACATAATATAAACAAAAAAGAAATTGGTTTGACAAAACATGGCTGGAAACTGTAACTGCTCTTCTTCTACAGTACAGTTTTATTTTTGCTGGTGTGCTAGATTATCTCTACAGTCTGCATGTATTTGAGTATGTCCTTAGATTTTCTCAACATGTTCTTTAACAAGTGTTTTCTTAAAGATCATATACAGGTTTCTAAACATAAATTTGGGAGTAAAAATTAACACAGAGGCCTAGATCATCCATGATAATATTCCTGATATGGAGAGTTTGAGCCACAAAGAAAAAGTAAGATGAGTCAACAAGACTACCTTCTTACAGAGGATGATCACCAGAAGGGAAGATGTATCTTCATGGTATAAAGGGGTACTTCCAAAATTCTTCATGATCTTGTTGGTTCATACATTACTTCAGTAGTTCCCAAGCATGGATCACCAGATGTTCAATTTTTTACTCCCAGAATCCTGACCATAGGCCAATGCAGGTTGGGGCTTCTGGTGGTGGATATCTGAGGCCTGGACATTAACTTTCTCTATAGGTCTGCAACTGCTCCTGATGGGGCTATATTAGCATCTATAAGGCATGCCTATATTTTCTTATGCATTTTAGTTCCTTCAGGTCATTTTATTAAGAGGATAATGACTCTGTGTAGTTATTTGTCGTATAATTTTTTTTTCTCCTTTGTGAGCACTACAGTGAAAATTCAGGGTAGTATGGTTTCAATGATGCACAGATTCTGTGCACTGCCCTTTCTGTGGCAGTACTGTCAAAAGAAGATGCGTGGCTATGAATGACAGTTTGGAGATGATTAGTTTCAGCACATAAATTATAGATAACAAATTTGCTCATAGTAACAAGCTTCTTCACAAGTTAAACTCTCCATCAGAATGTTTATGGTAACAAACTTTACTGTAATTCCCCATGAGAAGATTCTCTTCTTTCCCAAAAGCTACTGATTCTGTTGGCTAAGGGAATTAGCTGTTCCTGAAGGATCAAACTAGTTAATATTGTATCCTTGCACAAAAAGAAGAAAACGTGAAGGACCAGATGTTCTTCCAAAATCCTTTCTAGGGATAAGTAACTGATTGAACTTTGCATCGTAACAGATGGGTGTATTAATTTGTCAAGTTGTGGGGTTGATAGCTGTGTAATTATGACAGCATCCCACAAGTTGAGGTTTCAGAGGGTTTCTGAAAATGTCACAATGTGTAATTGAGTTTGCCTGTGATCCCAGAGCCTTTCTTAGAAGAGGACGAGCTCTCTCAGAGGGTTTATCCTTTAAGACTGAAGTAATAAATAAGATATTTCAGCATTCATGTCTAGACAGTGGCAGTTATTAAATGGCATGACTGATGCACTAAAGACAAATTAATTTGCTTGTAAGCCTGTCTTATTTTAATCTTTATACAGCACCTTTCAGTTTCAGATGCTGTGATAAAGCTGACAGTAAGAGCAATCTCCTACACTACACAGGGGAGGGATTTGGAGAGGCCATATGTCCTATTTTACTGAAGATAGTCTTCTACTTGAATGGTTCTCAGAGGATAGTTCTCTGTTCAAAGGATTGTCTATGTCATCCCTTGAATACCATGTCTACTGTCATGTTTGATCTGCCAACACCTGACCTTCGATTGGGGATGAAAAGAATATTAAAAAAATTGGGAAAATATGTTTCTTGAGTGCTGGAAAAAGCCTTGACAAGAATCCTGGACTGTTGAGAATCTTCACACTTATCTAGCAAAAAATTCACACAGTTTTTCACAGAAAACAAAATTTTCTGTGTAGGGAACAATGTTTTCTGCACGAAGTGCTAATTTTGAGCAGAATAAGTTACAAACTGCTAACCTTTCTTTAATTCCTGTGCAGAATATGCTGGAGTTTTTTGCTAAAACACACACAGGAATTTTGCGCAGAAGAAGTTCTCAACTGTGAATAGTCTTCAAAAGCTGCACAATTTATAAAGGCTTTCTCTCAGAGGGAAAAAGATCGTTTAAATTACTTGTGGATTTCTTTGAGAACAATATTAGCAAAGAACTACATCTCTACTCTGAATCTGTGTTTGGGTTTCAAGCCTCCTTCCTTGACATGTGTGATTCATTTGGAAGATCTGTTAGGATGATGTTGACCTCAGGCCTGTTTTCCAGCTCCAGTATATTTTTAGTGTATCAAGCATATGTGTTTCAGTGTAGCATCCCACCTTTTTACTAATGCATTTACTCTTGGAAACAGCATTTTCTGTTGTTTAGAAAATGCTGTAATTGGAGATTTGGTCTGTGCAAAAATTCACACTTGTTTGAAATTCACACTTGTTTTCTGTATTGAAATATTATTTATAACAGCAGAAAATGCCATTCTCTGTGCAGCAAATACTGTTTTCTGTGTAAAACAATCACATGTGAATTTTGCACAGAATAAGTCCCAAATTGTTAATAACCATAGAAAATCACATGGTTTTCAAAGACTTTCTTACAGCAGGAAGAATTTTGCTATAATTTCTCATTGATACCTTCGAGAAAAAGCTCAGAGAAAAGTTACACCCCTAAACAGTATGTGTATATGTTACCATTTCATTTGGCATGATTTCAGATATCTTTATGTCTATCTGCCTGCCTGCCTGCCTGCCTGCCTGGCCCCCGCCTGCCTATCTATCTATCTATCTATCTATCTATCTATCTATCTATCTATCTATCTATCTTCCATTCTGTTTATTTTCAAACAAAGACACTGTTGCTGAGAGGTCATTCTGGTTGCTTTGTTTTTAGGTTTGCACTGAAATGAAAGAATAAATATTTTCCTGAACTGTGTACGGAAATTATTTCAGAGATCAACAGGATGGTGCTCACACAAACTATCACTTAATTCTATTGCTGTCAGGTTGGACCTGCTGAATGAGGAGTCTGGTTGAAATGAGCAATGTTACTGATTTGGGAGGCATTGGTTCAGGAAGTAATGGTTCCTGGTTGAAGTGGTGTGGAATTGGATGGTTTCCTTTTCTTATCGTTGAACATGGTAAATGTGAGCCATCCCTTCCTCTTACTAGCTGAATCTTTTTCCTTCAGATTGTCCCAAGACATGGATTTGCTAAAACCTGCCAATACAAACTGCCTACAGTCAAATCCAGAATTTCTCCCATATTCTCAGGAAAGAATGTCAATGAAGTCAAGTGCTTAAAAGAAAATCAAATGGAAAGATTATACATTTTGTTTGCCTCAGGAAGGAATTAAAGAAGGCTTTAGACCTGAATCTTAGCTAATGCCAAGATTTTATTTTATCTTTCCAAAGGGAAAGAAATCTAATGCTATATTGCCAGTCTAGACTTAACATCAGTCTTAATATACATTATGCCAAATAAGGCACAGCCTTAGTTAAACAGTTGCAGAGCATATATTTCCTTTCTTCTAACAGTGTCTCAGATCCAAGTTTGTAGGGCAGACTGACACTAATAATATGTTACATTGGATATGTCCATATGGTAGCTTCTTACATACTGAATTTAGTAAAATAAGAAGCACTTGAACCAAAACTCAAATATTTATAACATACTGCCAATGCTGCTCACCATACTCCGTAAGTGCAAAGAGCCTCTTGCTAGTTGCATCTCATGGTGTGGATGGGAGAAAGAGGTTGGAGCCATTTTGCTAAGAGCACAGCGGTAGCCCCAGGTTATCTGAAATATGAGAGATGAAAGATACAAATTCCATTTGGGAGAGGAAAAGTTATTTCCCAAAGATGTAGTTTTGGGAAGACATGTAAGAATTGATTGATCTGTGGTTAGTACTACTGTACCTCAATCAACAAACTGCATGTGTTCCTGGACATTCCTTCTTTAACAAAAAAATTGGTATCAAATGAAGAAATAACATGGAAGGAAAAGGAAGAGATTCTTTTGTGATGTTACAAAGAAGAAGAGCAATACAGTGGGTTTCAATAAACATTTTATTGAAAAATGCATATGTGAAATGAAACAACCAGGTAAGGTAAGCCTTAACATAAGTTAACAAAAACATTTTGGACCTTCTAGTGAACATTTGAAGGCTTCTTTAAAAAATGTATCCAAGGATTACTTTTTCTTTTATTGCCTAATGGAATAAATTTCAACCAGGTTGCTGTTTCCTTCTTCATAAAAAACTGGTTGGTTTCACAATGCATCATCCACATTATTGCTCTAGTTGTCACTTGGCAGCATTCTTTAGAAAGTTTTGTCCCATTATGAACACTGTTCTGATAAGAAGTATCTTTACAGATCACACACTGCCTACTGCCACTTTGATCCCAAGATAAGTCCACAGTTGCACAAACCTTTCATACTTCATTCAGTTCAACTTTCTGATTTATAATTTGATTTACATAGCGGAGTTAACCCAATCTTCATCATACCTAGGACACCCTTTGAAATGAGTGAGACCTTTTAGTCACAAGTAACACTGGCATATTTCAGTGGGTCTACTCTAGGCTAAATTAATATTGATTTTGGTTTAATATGAGAAAACTGTGTAGAACATGAATTATTTGATTGTTTCATTGGTCCAAAATATTTTAGAGCCTAAAGGGAAAAAAAATTTAAAAAAATTAAAAACCCTCCCATTTATTATATTTATAAATCTAATTGTTTGTTCCAATATGAGCAGAGCCATAGAATCAACCTAAAATTGCACTAGTAATTGAATTTAGGCCTAAATAATTGCAGTTGTTGTTTCTTTAATGCTAACCTGAAAAATCTGCTTATTGGTTCAGGATGAATACCTGAATCAACTTATGACAGAATCATTGACCTCATCTAAATGTAACTGGCTTTAAAAGGTGAGGAATTTTCTCCTCATACTGTGCTTTCTAAATATGAAAATAACTCCATACTACAACAATTTTCAGTATATTATATTTTCAAGGATGCATTATGAGAAAGAGGAGGTCAGGCGAGCTAGGATGATATTGGTAGCATTGCGCTATATAGAAATATTCATGTTTGACCGAATATGAACATAAATATGGGCATGTCAGGAACACACTAGGAAATTAAGTGGTCTGTAAACTCTTCTGTATCTTTGCTTGGAAATGGTTTGTAGTGGAAGTATCCTTTGGCAGAAGAGGGAAAAAGCAGTGCAAACACATTTGTGGAAACATGCTCACATGCTTTCCTCTTTTGTCAGTATATCACACACAGTGGAATCATTACATGTGTTTCTGTTGTTTGGAGCTCTGCAGGGTCATGACACATCCTTCAAATCTTTTTTTTTATTTTCCTGATCGATGGAGATGCAGCCACAGTGGAGTGTAAAATGATATTCATGTATCTTTTGCCAAGAAAGAGAGGGAGATGTGAGGAAGGAGCTTTTGTGATAAGAGAGAAATCAGAACAAGATTGCTTTTGATAAAAGATTGATGAAGAGGCGTTCAGAGCTTGCAGGAGAAAACATTTGTGAAAACAATTGATGTCAGGAGCTTTGATAAGACATGCAAAAAAAATTTCATTTTAATATTTATTGCCTGTTTGGAAATTGATAGGCAGCTGCTGCATGATGAGGTCACAAAAGGGGAGATTGGTTCAGGGAAATTCATTATATCTGTCCATTGTTTTCTCTGTTTTGATATTAGATGGCCCTCCCATCCCCCATATTTTTCTAATGTAATTTTCTGTCACTCATAAAATACATGGACACCTTTTTAATGCATAGGGGAAGCATTGCAATAGTTTTGTTATGACAGTAGACCTAGCTAATATGTGGCTCAGTTCACAGACTATGCTGAACTATGATTTGTATTAACCATAACTTAGAAACTAAACTCTGGATTAAGCTTCAGAACAACAGAGAAACCATGGTTTATAGTAACAGTGGGTGAATCCTCCTGAGAATTTTGAAAACCATGGGAGAGTGCTAGAAGGAGGGGGAAGCAACTGGCCTTTTGCAGTTATTTTTATTGTGCTACAATTCTTCAGACATGCTCACTTTTTCAGGGCTAAATGGACTATCCAGAACTGCTGTTCAGTAATAGCAGTGGTGGGGTGTGTAAAAGTGAACAAAAAAAGCTGTTATTTCTTAAAAAATACCAGAAGATAAAGTGACTCCAGTGGTTTGTAAAGCTGCTATGTAAACATCCAGTAGTCTTGTTTTGTCTTCCAGGTGCTGTAAGAATTCTTTGTTGGTTGGCTATTATGAAGTGGGGTGTGTGTGTCATATTTTGATCCCATTATTTCTGAACTGCTACAGCATGGCTAGTTTAAGGATGCTTGCTGTTGTTTCTCAGCAGCTTAGGGTCCATCTTTCTCAGTTCTGTTCTGTCTCTGTGAGGCAAGGATCTCTGGAGCTGGAGCAAGATAACCTAACTGGTTTATCAATTTGGTCCTCATACTAAAAATGTTATTCCACAAACTAGGGTTTTATGAAACCCTAGTTCAAATTGTGTTTTCTAATTCTGGTTCTCTGGCTGAACCATCATTCTTTGTGGTATCTGAGTAAGAGTCAACAGATCAGTGTCAATATTTCATTAATCAAAATTAAGACAGTGGTTAAATCAAATCAAAAGAAGATTAAGACTTGGAAAAGGAGCTATGAAGGAACTAGATGGAATCCTTAAGTGTAAAGATATATGATTAAATACCCTAGTTTGGTTCATCCATGCTATAACTTTTCTGACTTCTATGTATATATAGACAGCCAGCATGGTGTAGTGGTCTGAATGTTGGACTATGACCCTGGAGACCAGGATTCGATTCCCTGCTCGACCGTGGAAACCCACTGGGTGACCGTGGGTCCATCACACACTCTCAGCCCCAGAAAACACTGTGATATGTTCATCTTAGGGTCGCTGTAAGCTGGAAACCACTTGAAGGCACACAGCAACAACAACATGAAAGCTAAACAGTGAATAAAGCTGGCAAGAAAAAATCAACTCATTTGAAATGGTGTTCTGAGGAGAGTTACCACGTATTGCCCATCAGTACAAATAAATTAGTCCAAGAGCAAATCAAGCCTGAATTCTCACTCGAAGCTAAAATAACTAAACAAGCAATCATACTTTGAGAATGTCTTTAGATTATTGGAAAAGACAATAGCACTTAGCTATCTGGAATGCAGTAGGAAAAGATCAAGTATTATCAAGTAAGCCATAGCACTGAGTTAGCAAAATCCAAGCAGCATTGTTAACTCTTGGAAACCTCTCATTCATAGGGTTACTATAAGTCAAAGCTGATTTGATGGCGCATAACACCATCAACAACAGTTACAAATCAGTATTTGTAAACTACCTCAAGTGGAGGTTTCAGAAAGTTCAATTCTTTCAGATGGATTTTTATTAAATAACTTTAACCAGTGCCAAGGCAGCCTGCACTGTGTTTTCTATTATATGTGTGAAAGAGTTTAGATATCTAAATCAATAGAATAAACTACTCCCATAGATACTGTTTAATATTCAGATACAGATACTGAGTGGCAAGAAGCTGTGCTTTCTATGTCCAGCACAAAATAAAAAGATCATAGCATTTTTGAACATTTAGAGATATGAAAAATGAGGGCTCTGTTGTGTGTTGCAGAGAGGGGAGACATGCAATAGGAAGGACTCTGAAATTCAATTTACTTTTTTTGTTGGACTATATTCAACTTAACAAAATTTAGAGTAACTCTGGTTTCCAACTGTCTAAACAATTTTTAAAAAAAGATGATCATAATTCATAAAACATTCAGATTGAGGACAAGCCTCCAAAATAACAATGTTTCATGGTTAAGTGGCAATCACCATCAATTATTTATTATTTATTTACCAGTCATATTTAAGTACATTTTAAATGCATAATAGAAATATACAAGAAGGTTCTCAGTTATAGAACTATAATATTCCAGTAAAATAATGCAGAAAAAAGAGGAAAATTACCATGTTAATCATTTTCTATAAAAGCTGACCAAATGTCAAAATATAATTCCATTTGTATATTTTGTCTGTGTTTTATTCTTTCAAGTGTTGCAAGTGTTTTTAGGTCTTCTCTCCACTGAATCCCAGGTGGAAGAAAGTTGTCGTTCCAAAATCAAAGTATCAATCTTTTAGCAGTCAAGAGGGTGTGAAAAATCATGTCTTCTGACCCTTTATTAGTTTCCAAGATGTATGTTCTCTGCCTTCAAGTTGTTTCTGACTTATGGACCAAAGGAGAACCTGTAAGGGGATTTTTCTGGGGCTGAGAGTATGTGATGTATCCAAGGTCACTGTGGAGATTCAGGGAAAAGGGGGCCCTCTTCCCTTTCAGTGCTTAAGCCTTGAATAGGAGCTAGGGAATTTTTCCCAAATTCTCTTAATTTTTCACTGCCACCACCTACTGATTTAGCCCCCTCTACAGCAACACAGTGGGACGTTGCCTGGGAATTCATAGTCTTTATGTTCAAAGGTCCCTTTCCTTCCCTCACCTCCCCCTCTGAGTGAGGGAAATCCTATCCATGCGTGCGCTGAGGAATATGTGGGAATGGAGAGGAAACAAAGGCTTTACAGGAAAGTATTTATTTTAAACATGCAAGGTAAACAAGAAAATAATACTCACGAAAGGGCTTCCCACCTCCCAGGTTCACTTGATAGTTACGAGTGGTTATCAGCACAGATAGATTCTCAAGGTCAGCCAAACTTCCCAAAATAACAAAGTTCTAACGTAGCTAACTAGACCTGTTCTAATTTAATCACAACAGTTGGTAATTTCTGAGATGGTGTGTTTGGGAAGGCCAGGAGGCGGCCTTGTCTGCCTCTCTGGCAGCTCTCCCCCTCCTCATGGTCTCTTCGAAGCTTCTAGAAGCTTATCTCCTGTCTCCCCTCTGACTGGCCAACTATATCATGGGATCTATTTCACGTTACCTTCAATCAGTGTAACCTAACCCTAGCAGTCCATTAACTTTTTGTAAGTGTGAGAGAGAACTATCTCCCTTAAGATCTGTTACCTTGATAATGGGGAAACCCCATTATCACAGTTACTCACTGAGTTTCCATGGCTGAGTGGGGAACTGAATTCTGGTCTCCAGGCTTGTAGTCCAATGCTCAAATCATTACACCATGCTGGCTCTGTGTTTCCAAGATAAAGGTAAATCATTTAAAAGATCATGCGCATCTCTAAATATTAAAGAGCTTTCCAGTACCAAGTTTATCTACCGAATTACATCCACCCAAAATAAGGTCACTACAGGACAACTCCAAAACATGTGTGAAGGAGGCGTTAGCAGTATTACATCTGTAAGAGTTTGCTGCTTTAGATAGCCCTTTCTTAAAAAGATGCTGTGGTGACCAATATACCCAAAACAACAATTTCTGCAGTAAAAGATATAGTCAAAAATCCATACTTATTATAGATGTTAAAAGGTTAACCATTGATTAACCATTAATTGATTAACCATTAATCATTGATTAACCAGAATTGAGCATTCCAATTCCCTATTTCGTTCCTCTTGTAAATCTTGTATGTCATATTGATTTATTGATTACAAAAATTTATACACGTACACACATATATACACATCACTGGTTTAGATACTTCATCAGCCTCAATGTTTCTAGTATGTGATAAGAAATACATAGCTATGTCTCTGTAGATACATTGTAAATTAATATAAATTACATTGTAAATTAATATAAAATATAGATTGTAAATTAATATAAAATATTTATAATAAAATTTAGCATAATTCTGGTTTCTAACAGTCAAACTTTTTTTAAAAAAAGGATATGTAATATTTTTATGAAATATACAAATTTGAGGGCAAGCCTCTGAAATAAAAGTGTTCCATGCTTATGTAGTAATCAACATAAATTATATATTATTTCTTTATTTGATTTGTTTACCAATCTTAATCACATTTTTAAAAGATCTGAACAATATACAGAGAAAATCACTTTTTGAAAGTGGTTTATTGGAACAAGAAAGTTTTCACTAGGCACCGAAAGCTTGCAAGGATCAGTAGCTGCCTATTTTGTGTGGACAGGAAGTTCTACAGTGTGGGTGCGGTGATATTAAAAGCCTCACTGTGACCTTCCAATGACCAGATCTTCATTACTACAGTCACTGCTGAGATGGCTATCCACTGATCACCAGGCTGTTGGAACAGGGCAGTTGAAAATGTGATAAGTATCTCTTAAGCATTCCATTTCTGAGCTGGGTAGCTTGGTATGAAAATACCAAAAATTCAACTCTAGCTTGGTAGTCCCACTGGTCATTGTCTGTCTTGTTCCGTGCCCTCAACCATCTGACACCCTTTCCACCTTCCCCCCAAAAATGAGTATTTTTGCCTTTGGAAAAGATGAGAAAAATTGCAGGTTATTGAGGGCAAAAGTGACAAAAGACTTCAAGTGGGGGCCTCCTTGAAGTGACCAGTGGACTCTTTGATTCTGTTCATGGCAATTTGAATGTTTGCTTGCATAGTTAAACAGTCCTTCATTGCCAGCCCAACCTCTAATTTGTGTAGGATATGGCAGGAACCTCTAATCTTATGGTTCTAAGAATGCACAGCTATTAGTCTTTATTATGTTTCCGTGTTATTTGCCATACATGTGCCAGCTTATAAAATAAGATAAAAACATTTTGATTTAAATACATTGTTAAACTGATGTGATTACTATTCAGGCTGCAGTCTAAAAAACATACACTTCATTATGACTATCTCATTATGGCTGCTTCATATTTTCCTCTGTTTCGTGTGTTTTCAGTACTACTTTAAAAATCCCGAAATTACTGATAGTTTTATGCACACATAATATACAGTTACTCCAACTTGAATAGTTGGACTCACCCATATATCCATTATGTAATTTGATTGGGAAAATCCACTTCCATGTCAGCAATGACAGAGGTTAAAACTAATTCATTTTTTGCTATGTGCATGGAATTTTTTTTTTTTTTTAGAAGGAAATCATGTTTTACAAGGACTTGTGGTTTGGTTGCTTATGTTTAAAGTATGTTAAAGTGGCACACTAGTAGAGACCTTCAAACGGTTTTTCATTAAAAAGTAAATATGAGCAAAAATTAAGAATCAAATTCTCTGCCTGATTACAACCTCTATACAATTGCAAAACAAAATCTGGGATAAGATAACTGTGAAGTACTTACATGTTTTATGACCAACATTGATTTGAGTTCAGACTATTAACTGGAAAGCCTAATTCTATACTATGAGTGGGCAACTGTATCCATCAGCCTGATTTTGTATAGCCTCTTTTTAATTTCAAGGTCCTCTTTTTTAAACATTAGTTCAGATCTCTGGCAAGAGTGAGCTGTTGTTCTTCCAGTAGCCTATGAGTGGAGGGAGGTAAGAGGATGTCTGAAAAGTAGAGTGAGAGATATAATATGATGGTGGCAGAAAGGGAGAGAAAAGGAGTAACTGACTAATTTTTGTTCTGTCTTTGGCCGCTACTGGAATGTAGCTCCTAATAGATTAGACTTGTAGGCACATAGCCCTTAGCAGAAGAGAAGTGTATAGCATTGTTATTGTTGAATTCTAACTCTTAGTCAGCATAGCGTTTGAGAAATGCTAGGAGCTGGAGCCCACCAACATCTGAAGGGCTACATCGGGGATGGGAGGGAGACGGGGCTACAGTGCAAGGGGTGTGGCCACTGTGCATAGGGGCATGGTCAGGGCACACGGGGCGGGGCTACGAGCTGGGATGCCCCAAAAACATTGCCACCCAGGGTGAACCGCCCCTCCCTGTCGCTATGCGACTGCATGATTCCCACCCCTACAATCAACTGTTGCAGTAATTTGGAGCTGAGCATTCTCTCTATTTTCTTTCAGCAACAGTTTTTAAAAAAATATATAAAGGAAGCTTTTTTCATTTACCTGCTGAGGAACATCTCAGTTACTGCTAAGGACACCCAGCACATGTTCACAGTTCCTCAACCTGGTGCACCCCAGGTATGTTGGATTACAACTTCCATCACCCCCAGCCAGTATGATTGGCAATATGCAAAGTTGTTGGCCAGTCATGCTGTTATAAGCAGAACTCTTGAACAATTTCAATAGATAGTGTACCCTAGAATTGGGGAAATGAGGTTTTTTTTCCCTCTTTCATTTTTTTAAATTATCCCTGGGGTTTGTGCTGCCCTATGTTAATTTCTGCAAGGTTCTGGGAGAATATATAAAATTAAGTTCAAAATTGGAGCATTTGCAGTCTAATGCAGCTATCTATCTCAGAGCTTTTCAAACTTTTGATGTTGGTGACACACTTTTTAGACATGCATCATTTTGTGACACAGTAATTTCAGTTTTACTAACAAACTGGAGGTTAAACCCCTTATAAGAGATACAGACACATACAAAAATGGTAATAAGAAAAGGTATGGGGACACAACATAGCTCGTGAAAACCTTTCATATATTTTTAAGAGTATATGATTTGTAAATAATAACATACCTTTCCCAGATTGTAGGCGACATACTAATGTGCTGTAGCGCACCGTTTGAAAAGCCATGATCTATCCCTTTGGTGTATTTATACCCCCTGTATTATATAAGTTTGTATGTATGTGAATAAAACACTTCCCTCCAAAAAAGCATGTATGTGTGTATGTATTATTGTAAGACTTCATCTCATAGACAAGTTTTAGGAGTAGTTACACAAATTAGAGCTCCATACTTTTTAAAAAAAAAAATGGAAATATTTCAGAATTGAAGCTGAGGATCAATACACTTGTTTATCTGTATAATTTCATTTTAAAATAATAATTAATAAATGTGAATGTTTCAGCCCCCCTTTTTTATCATAGCTTTTATATCATCTCTGTTTTCTCTCTGAAAGCTAAGTAACCTCAGGTGATGTAACAGGAGAGTTGGCAGACAGCAGAGTTGTTTTCAAGGTAAAGCTAATATACCTCTTTTTATTGACGTTGCTTTGTCTTTTTAAATAGGCTACTTGCTCTCTTGTTCTGATGCTCAAAAGCATTCTTCATACTTGAATGCCTGAATGAGATTTCTCCACCTGTACTATGTAGCGTTACATTTAATAGTTGGTGAGGAGGGGGAGATGAGAATGGAATCTGAGGAATTTTTAAAAATTGGGACCCATTCTATTAATGAACCTTGTTCATTTATGTTGGTATTATTTTAACATGTAAAGTTATCACAAAGAAGAATGATATAATAGGTTACAATTCCCTGTTCTGTGCATACATATGCACATTTTTTTGTCTTTATTGTTCTCAAGCCAGAGGCTGGACTGTGTCTTCTAGAGCTATCAAAACTAGCGACAAGATGCCAACATCTTATTGTGAGATGTTTTGAGTGTGAGTTACATAGATTTTTCTTTCTTGAGTTAATAGATGATGAAAGATGCAAATTTGCATCTTAGCTGTTCAAATTTGTACCAGTGATTGGCTGGTTTAGGATGTTGCTTGATGCTGCTGCAAAGAAGCCTGCAAGGAATACAACAGAGACATTTCCTTCAAGGAGTGATGAGTGAACACATTTGCTCTTAGGCTTTTATTACTGATAGGGTGTCCCAGCTTTATAGTTCTATCATTCTTCTGCCTGCTGCCTTGTTAATGCCTGGAAGTGAATCACATCCTAGGGAAAAGATGGGATATAAAGGAAAGAAAGAAAGAAAGAAAGAAAGAGTATATATGGATGCATGCATGCATGAATGAATGAATGGAAGTATAACAATGGAGATCTGAAGCTACTGCATATTGGACATCGTCCATCTAGTCAGCTCAACCTTCCTCCATCATCAGCCCTGCAAGTGAGCCTCTGCATTTGAAGCCCTTTCTGAACTTGGGTTTTAAACTGTTCCAATCCCACCTCTTGCTCCTACAGCTTATTCTGAGAATTTAGAGCCATTACATTTATATGTACTGGGTATGTTTTATTTCTAAACCCCTGAATAATGGTGGGATTGGCCCTTGCTTTTTGAAACCACCTTCCGTGCATAGCTGTAGGGCTGAATACCTATCAGTGGCTAACATTCACATCTCTCCCAACTTGCTGAAAGAGGATATGTATAAAGAGATGTATTTTTATGAATTTAATGACGAGAGCCAGCATGGTTTAGTGATTTGAATGTTGGACTAGCAATCTAGGAGTCCAGGGTTCAAATCTGTCTCAGCTACAGGAACCCCCTGGGTGACTTTGGGCAAGTCACACTCTCTTAGCATTGGAGGAAGGCAACGGCAAACACCCCCTGAACAAATCTTGCCAATCAAACCCCATAATAAGTTTGCTTTGGGGATCACCATAAGTCAGAAAAAAACAGAAGGCGCACAACAAAAACAATTTCTATGATATCTTCTTCAAATTATACCACTGGACAAATAAAGTAGAGAGATCTCAGTTATGTTTTTGTAGGTATTTTTTTTTTACTTGTAAAGCACATGCTCGATTAAATCCTAAAATTATAGAACTGTGAGAGGATTCTGTGCAGTTCAGAAATCCTCTTTCTATTCAGCACTTGTAATAGATTAGCCCACATAATCCAGTGTGCCATAAGCACACACTTTCCATAAGCAAGGCTCATAAGACAGGATCCCACTCTAGGACCAGTTTTACAGAAACCCATAGCCATTCCTAGCGGAGGACACCCATTAGATTTGTTCCTGAATTTGGATTATACCAACTGATTAAATGTGTCTTCTGTGTCATTTTCTAATACAGTGGGACCTTCACTTTTGTGAGTTCAGGACTCGAAGATTTGATTATTTGTGGGTTATTTGATTTTGTTTATTTGTAAAAAATTCTTACTCTATTTGCCCAGCCACAGAAAAAAAAAGTTCTCTCTAGGAATCTCTATGTCCTCCAGAGCAATACTATGGTCCACTTTCAGTTCTGATTCCAAGGGAGAACATTTCTCTAGGCATTTTTGAGTCCTCCAACATGAATCTGTGGTTCACTTGGCTCAGCTTGTGTGGTACGTTCCATTCAGGAATTTGAGATCTACTGGCAAAGGATTATTGTCTGTTCCACCAACACACACAGCTCTGTCAAGGCTGCGAGCCTTTCAAGATCTGGCTCCACATTTGTGGAATGGTCTTCTTTTGGACCTCCAGATGGAAGTGCATCTTACCCGTTCCTCTTTGACTCACCATCTTAAGCCATTTGAGTTATATTTAAGGTGCTGAAATGGGTAGCGACTGGTGGGGTGTTGGGGATTTCATTCCATGTATTGTTGTGGTGTTATGTTTTATTGTCTTTGTCCCTGATTGTGTATGTTGATGTTCTGCCCTTTGGTGTAAAGGGTGTTATAAATAAACACTGTTGTTATTATATTTTATATTATTATTATTACTATTATTATTATTATTATTATTATTTACATTATATTCTTGTGTATTTTATATTATGACTTAAGCTATTTATTATTATTATTATTATTATTATTATTATTATTATTATTATTATTATTATTACTACTACTACTACTACTACTACTACTACTACTTCCCCTGAAAGATGACTATAGAATTGCTCTGGAGGATTTAGAGATTCCTGGAGAAATGTTGTCAGGTTTTTTTTTTAAAAAAATTCGTTATTTTTCTTTTTATACATGCTTTCTAACTTTCTTGCACCCTCTAACCCCCACAAAAGTGGAGGGCTCACTGTAATTCACACCAGTACAAAGTGAAGACAAACTCATATTGTATTAAATGCAGAGCCCGTAGATAAATAGTGACATATGCCTACTTACTTGTGATTAATTCATTTTTTTAGATAATACATAACTAATGTACTGTAAGATAGTGATGGATAACTTTATTCTTTTTGTAGAGTAAGCAGTGTTTAGTTATTTTTACAGTTATGGAGTGTGTGGCCTCGCAAAATGAAAAATGAAGAGGAATATGACATGGTTCAAGTGCTGCAAGGTGTTCTGTTGTGGCTGTTGAGGTGATGACAAGGTGAATGAGAGTGTATTTTGTACCATAGGCTACATGCTTGTAGCATCTGGGTTCTTATAAGTAACTACTGAGTTACATTTGAGAAAGAGGAAAGGAAAACTTTAAAAAAAAACCACAGCTGTAACAGATACTGCTTTTTAGGGCTTGGAACAAGAACTGTAACTATGTACTTTTAAAAGAACCATTCTTGGCGGAAATTGCAGGAACTGATAATATATCTCATGCAGTATTCAAAATAGCACTGCCTGGTTTATGACAGTCTTTTTTATGTATTAACGGTTGTAGTTATTATGATTTTGATTTAAGTTCTTTTGGGGAGTATAGCAACAAAATAAAAGTGATAGTCATGTTCAATCAAAATCACAAAGGAAACTGCCTTGATGAAGACAGCATACATCATAGCAATGCAACTCTGTTAGTTTTTAATTTGGTCCTATAAAACTGTCATTGATTGGTGGCCTTTTGCATAAATATTGAAATGAATTAGAGCCTTATGGGCTCCTTTGTGGTATACGGTGCCAGTGCTACTATGGGGGTGAGAGAGAGAGAATAATAGGTTAGCTAACTCTGCTGATGGGTTTCGTGTGAATTTAGTACTCATTTTACAGTTGTTCTGTTCCTTTTAGTATCAACTTGATAAGTTGTTAATGTCATTGTCAAAACACTAATAGCTGCCATCATTCTTTGAATCTAGTGGCAGAATGGGGTGGATGGTTGGTCTTAGCAGAAGCAACCATAAATTAAGCACACTCAGTTTTAAAGCTGGAAATGGTTCTAAATGTTCTCAGTATAAAATTCTTCTAGATTTGATTTTTCATTGTGCAAAGGTTAATTTTCTTCCAGTCAGAACACCATCAAAATTTGTTCAGACTTTCAGAGTGTTTTAGCAAGAAGAAACAGAAAGAGTATTGTACAAGATTTACTTGTCATAAGAAAAACAATGACTTTGCCTTTTAAAAAAAACACAGGTACCAGATGTAACCATACAGGGTTTGGAGGGGGAAGACCTGGGGTCAGATTTCTGAGCAGTCAGTTCTCTGCATAACTGACAAGATTGTTGTACTAATCAAAATGAGAAAACTCTGTATTTTCTTATTTTCTGCTGTTCCAGAGACTAGGGCCCTTTTTGCACTTTTTTTTTTTTGCGCGAGCGCCTCTTGAGCGCCACGCAAATGGGAGCACCGCTGCACACGACGCACTCCCACTTGCGTGGCGCTCACGAGGCTGGAGCGGGGCGGAGGCGTATTTTTTATTTTCGGCTTGAAGCCGAAAATAGCCCGTGCTCGCGCAATGCTCACGCTGCCCTCGCGCACTTACCTCTGTGCGATGCGTCGGCAAGCTGGGCAGGAAGCGCTTCCTTTCCCCGAGGAGCCTACAGCTCCCACAGTGCCCTGCGGAAGGAAGGGGCGGGGCGCTCGTGCGACGGTCGCGTCATCACGAAGCGCCCTGCGGAAGGAAGGAGGGGGAAGCAGCAGCAGCCTCACGAAGGAGGCTTCTCGCGCGAGACGCCCTCCCCTGTCGCGAAAAGGGTCTAGGACATGAAGAGAGATTCCACCTGAACATTAGGAAGAACTTTCCAATGGTAAAAGAAGTTAGACAATAGATTATGCTGCCATGCATTGTGCTGAAGTTTCTTTCTCTGGAGGTGTTTAAACAGAGGCTGGATGGCCATCTGTTGGGAGTACTTTGATTGTGTATTTCTTTATGGCAGGAGGTTGGAATGTATGACCCTTGTGGTCTCTTCCCACTCTGTGATCCCATGATTGTATCTAAGCTGTCCTGAGTTCTTCGAGGTAGCAATAAAATATTGATAATTATAAAGGTTTTATTATTATGACAGACCACTATATGAAGAGCATGGAGGTGAGGTGGGGAATTGGCCCCTTCTGCCAGGCAACTGCCCACACCTTATTTAACCTATAGGTTTGTGCTCTTTAAGAGAATGGTTAATAAAGAAGGAACTCAGCAGGCTTTTGGAAGTGCCATCCTGAGTAAGGCTAGAGAAGGGAATAGCTTTAGGTAGGTCTAGGAAGTACTCATTTTTTCTGTGGCTGTTTTTATGCACCACAGATTTGTCATGCCAGTTGAGAGAGCACACTGTGCCTGAAAAGAATTCTGTGGGATTGCTCTCTCTACAAGCCTCCATTCTGCTTTATTTCAAGATTGGAATAAGTAAACATTTTATGAAACCCCTCGTTTCATACAATACTAATTAGCCTCCTGTAAATCTATTCATTATTTTGTTGGTAAAGGACTGGCCAATGGCCACATCCATCCTACTTCTCGCCTGCTTGAGATGATTATTGGTGTTTAACATCTTGATCCATTGGCATTACTTATCTATATGAAAATTACCATATTTGCTGGTGTATAAGACACACTTTTCCCTCTAAAAATACCCTCTGAAAATGGAGTGCATCTTATACACCAGCAAATACAGTAACGTTAAAAACATAGGGAAGGGAGGAGGAGTGACAGGCATTCTCCCCACCCAGGCAAAACAAGAAGGGAGGGGTAGTGGAAGCCTTGAACTATAGAAACATAGATAGATGTTTCTGTAGTTTCTTCTTACCTTTTCCTCCTCTCCTGTGCATTTTGACTCTACCAGGAGTTTCTGCCCAAGCAAAACAGGAAGGGAGGGGTGGTGGTGCAGCACGCTTTCCCTTCCCCTCCTCTCTTGTGCATTTTGCTAATTTTTTTCCTGAAAAATACCCCTTGAAAAGTGGGGTGCATTTTATATGCCAGTGCATCTAATATGCCAGCAAATATGGTAAACGTAACCCCCATCAGATCAGCATATTAATGATAACCTCTTGTCACTCAGGACACACATAAACAGGTCCCTTTGATAACATATAGATGAGTATCTTTTCCTATACTTTGTCACTTCCAGACCATCTCCAGAGGCTGCATGGAATATCGGGGAGACCCTGATTCATCTAATCATGCTTACTCTATGAGATTGCTCAGTCTACGTTTAGGTAGACAAATAAGAAGATTTTTTTTTTTTTTACCATGCACTCTCACTGCCTTTTGCCTTTTTTCCCCTTAATAATGTTTACTAAAATATGATTAATTTGTAAATTGTGGCTGAAATCAGGAGTAGGAATTGTATTGTCTTCCAAAAGTTGTTGGATGTCAATTACTATCATTCCTCACCATTAGTTATGCTGGCTAAGGTGGTTGAAGTTGAAATCAAGCAATAGCTATAGGGTTGTATGATTTCTGTCCCAATCTCAGTCCCTTTTTAAAATCCCAACTAGAATAGTCCTCACTGAATCAATAGAAACTTGGTAAGTCAACAGTGAAGTAAGCACCACTGATTTAATTCGATTTAGTTGGATGTAGGTCTGACTGGATCCCTGCAATAGCTGAGTGTTACCCCAAAAGCTGGAGGACCTTGAGGTCCTCCAGCAGTATCAGCGTTTCCTTAGAAAGATGGGGGATTATAGCTCAAAGGAGGCTTGTGAGCAGGGGATAACCGTGGGACCTGGGAGGGGTTGCTAACACACCAGAGGATACGATCAAATTTCAATACAACCTTGACAGATTGGAGAGCTGGGCTAAAGCTAACAACATGAATTTCAACAGAGAGAAATGTAGGGTCCTGCACTTGGGCAGAAAAAATGAAAACCACAAGTATAGGATGGGG
This sequence comes from Ctenosaura bakeri, assembly GCA_948474755.1. Lineage (NCBI taxonomy): Eukaryota > Metazoa > Chordata > Lepidosauria > Squamata > Iguanidae > Ctenosaura > Ctenosaura bakeri. Next base: position 228,768 of record CAOLHI010000255.1, on the reverse strand, counting down.
AACGTGTGGCTGGATAGCAGTATGTATGAAAAGGATCTAGGAGTCTTGGTAGATCACAAGCTGAACATGAGTCAGCAGCGTGACGGGGCAGCCAAGAAAGCCAACGCGATTCTTGGTTGCATCAATAAGAATATGGCTTCTAGATCGAGGGAGGTAATGGTACTACTCTATCCTACATTGGTTAGGCCTCACTTGGAATACTGTGTCCAGTTCTGGGCACCTCAATTCAAGAAGGATGTCGACAAGTTGGAACTTGTCCAGAGGAGGGCAACCAAAACCGTGAAGGGTCTGGAAGCTATGCCCTATGAAGAACGGCTTAGGGAGCTGGGTATGTTTAGTCTGCAGAAGAGAAGGTTAAGAGAGGACATGATAGCCATATTTAAACATTTGAAGGGATGTCATGGTGACGAGGGAGCAGGCTTGTTCTCTACCGCTCCAGAGACTAGGACAAGGAACAATGGATTCAAGCTGCAGGAAAGGAGATTCCACTTGAACCTCAGGAAGAACTTCCTGAGGATCAGAGCTGTCCGGCAATGGAATATGCTGTCTCAGAGTGTGGTGGAGTCTCCTTCTTTGGAGGTTTTTAAGGAGAGGCTGAATGGCCATCTGTTGGGAATGCTTTAATGGGTGTTCCTGCATAGCAGGGAGTTGGACTCGATAGCCCTGGGGTCTCTTCCAACCCCATAATTCTATGATTCACCTGTGTATACCAGTACTAACTGTAGGACACCAGTTGAGAGTCAAAATAATGTTTTTATTGGGGGAATACACACACACACAAGCAATCAAGCAGACTTATGAACCACACAAAGCAAGTGAAGGTAAAGGAGAGAAAGGTGGGATAGAGAGAGTTTTGGCATGAAGTGTGTGATAATTACTGTTCCGGGATCAAAATGAGATGGCTCAAACACAAGAGTTTGATGGTAGCCCAGGGCACAAAAACTGGGAAGCCAACAGACAGAGTGACATGCCTATGTGTGTCCAAGGTGCTACAAATTGTCAGGCTTGGAGCCAGGGTTTAAATACCCCTTTTCTGGCCTGAAGGAGAATGTATTAATTGCTCTCTGGCTGAGTTTTCTAAAAAAGGATCCAGAATGGACTAATGGTCTTGACTTCAGGTAACAAAAAACTGATGCGAGTCATGATAGCCTCCTTAATATCTGGGCAGGTGAGGGGAAAAGGAGAGTTTCCATAGGAAGAAGTTACAGGTTGATGACCATTGGTTGCTCTGTTAAGGCAATTGAGGAGTGCTATCAGTGCTGGGGCTTTCTGACTAATCCTTTTGAATTTACGATGTGGCCGTGTGCTGAGGCCATCCATCTTAGCGTGAAGCTTGCCGCCAGAGTCCTTTTTATACATGGTATGATTTATATTTATTTTATGCCAATTAATATTTGTCACCAATTTTACTGTATCGCAGATTCGGGGTGTACAGCATGGTAACACAAGAGGTGGATTTTCCTCTGTGCTTTCCAGCTGTCTTGAGTTACACTAAGGATAACACTAAGGACCCTGCAGTTCCAGCCCCTGAGTTACTATCACTCTCTTTGCCCTTTTACCCTTAAGAACTCTTCCTAGATCTGGTACTCAGGCCCCAAGGTGACCATAATACTAGACATGGTCATAGTTGGATTTAGTTAGGTATTGCATGAACAATTTCCTTCATAATTCTTAAATGAAAATATATCCAGAAAGAGATGTAGAAAACAAAATAGCCAGGAATTAGAGTATAATAAGTAAGTTAAATTCCTACCATCGTGCTGGTTCCATACACAATTGATTGATTGTATTTCAGTGCTGCCTTTCTCCCAAAATGGGACCCAAGGTGGCTTCCAAAAGGTTAAAAAAGCATTAAAAACATGAAAACAATCAAACATTAAAAAGACATACAAAATTATAAAACAATAGATTTTTTAAAAAATCAATAAGTAAAAAGGTTCCCAGCTCACCCATGAAATGCCTGCTTAAAAAGAAATGTCTTTACCTGCCTACAAAAGGAAGGTGGGGGCGGAGGGCAGCGGACAGCCTAGGCTCCCATGGAAGAGTGTTCCACAGGATGGGAGCAGCCACTGAGAAGGCTCTCTCCTGTGCCCTTACCAGGCATGGTGGTGGGACCAAGAGAAAGCCTTCCCCTGCCAATCTAAGGGCTCTAACAGGCTCATAAACGGTTCATATAATGCAAACTTTGGTTAAACAACAGCAACACAACAAAAATAGCACATTTTCCCCTTAAGGTTTTCCACACTCTCAGCTTCCACCAAACCAAAGTCCCTATTATGATCTTACCCATTCTAACCATTGCTTTATTCCTAACTGGCCTTGTCTGCAACTTTCTTCTCAAGATTTAATGTATTTCTACCTGTCCTTGTTCCTATCTTTATTTCTAATTGACTCTGGCCTTTTCCGCACTGCACTCTTATAGCGCGATGATTCCACTTTCAACATCCTATGGAATCCTGGGGTTTGCAGTTTTGGGAGGGGCCGGCTGGCCCCTCCCAAAACTGCAAACCCCAGGATTCCATAGGATGTTGAAAGTGGAATCATCGCGCTATAAGAGTGCAGTGCGGAAAAGGCCTCTGTCTGACTATTTAACAAATAAGCCTCTAGTTCTATATTTCCCCCATAGCATCACTGCTGGCTGGCTGGCTGGCTTTATTGGGGCCTTGGAGGCTGTTAGTTTTGACCCATCTTTACGTACAGTGGGAACTCCACTCACCCTCAACTTACCCTGGCCAGTGTAAGTGGTGGCAATAGCAGTAAGGTACAGGACACCTACGTGTTGATAGCCCGTGGTTGGCACAGTGATGTTCCCATCTTTCCCAGTCTGTTGCCAACAATAAGAACAATTAATAGCAATGTACAAAATCTCTCAGTATTGACAAACCATAGGGTGGTTATATCAAGGATGGATGGGAAAATTCTGTCCTATGGGCTTAATCTGATTGATGAAGGTTCCTCACTAGGCTTGCATAGGTCCCTCTTCTTCTCCAGGCCCAGTTCCCTGTAGGCTACTAGGGAGAGGAATCCCTATAGTTACTCTCTTCAGTGCAGAGTGTGCTCTCCCAGGTGGTGTGACAAATCAGTGATGCATAAAGACAGGTACAGCTGGCACCCTCCTATACCCTCACATTCATACAGTACTTCCAAGAACCTGTTGAGTCCCATCGTCATTAACTGCTCTGTTAAAGACAGAGCACACACATCTGACTGCAGATTTATATGAGGAGTAGGCAACTGCCTGGAGATAGGGGCCAGTTTTCCCCTACAATCCCTGCAGGTTGCACTCCATGCACAAACAGCAAGCTTGATATGTCTCTGTTTTCCTCTATAGTCTCTCTCAAAATGGCTGCAGGAAGTGCATGTCACTTCCTGCTGCTACTTTGAGAGGGACCAGAAAGAAATATGGAGATACTTGGGGCTAATGTGGATTTTCTGGTGGGTTAAGTAAGTAGGGATCCTTTGTCATGTTTTCACATGTTTGGGAGATTTTCTGGATGATTTTCAGCCAACATTTACCTGAAAATCATGCAAAAAATAATTGTTTGCAGGGGGAGTTGTAGGATTGGTGGGATAGGACTTCAAAGGCCACAAAAGTAGGCTCCAGAGGCTGCATGTGGACCATGGGCTGCCCTTTGCCCTTCTGGCATATATAGTTTTTAAAAAGAAGACTGGGACATGGGAGGGAAGGAATGGGGAAAGAAAAGAAGCAGAGGTTACTGGAATGTTCTGAAATGCTCTTTTAATCTGTGATGGAGAAGTGTCAGTATCAAGAAGTAGTAAATTCCAGACAGCAGAGCTAACAACAGAGAGGAACAGAAGCAGCAGCCTGAGCTTCAATCAAGATGGAAATGTGGGCAGAGGAAAGATGACAACAGTACAAATAAAGAGAAAGAAGAAGTTAGTATTCACATAAGAGTCATGAAAATGTACTCTGAATTGAATTTCTGAAATGGAAAGAAGTTCTAGTTGAGCTGAAGTTGGACAAAGCAAGTTCAGGTACTGCCAGTTGGGTATATTTGTTATCTCCAGTAAATGATTATCTCATTACAAAGGCAGTCATCAGCAGAAAACCAGACGAGCAGCACACGTACCTAATGAGCAGCGTTCGTGCGAAACCTTTGTAATCTGTTACCTTCAGCACTGTTCAGTAGATTAGAATTTTTTTTTGGCTCATTTTGTTCATTTATCAGTATTAATCCCATAGTTCATGATACTGGAAGGGTGAACAATTATGCCAGTGTGAATGCTGAATGAAGGGCATTTCTAACTTGTCAGGATCAAGGACAGAATTTTTAGTGCAACAAGTATGAATTGCTCACTGTATATTCTCCAAAGTCATAGCAAGGGCTGACCACAGATTCTGAGCATATAGTTTGTCTTTATGATCATCCGAGGATCTCCTGGCAGGACTATATTAAAGTTTTCTATCTCCGCAAACCACATGACAACATCAGGTAGGATAACAGGTAGTGGGCATTTATTCAACTTCTTTTCTCAGCTTAGTACACCTTCAGTCCTTTCTTCCATCGAAGTCTAGTATATGTTCCTCTTGTCTTTTTTCGTCCTAGCAAAGTAGAAAAGTCTCCTTTAAGTCAACATGTCCCATTTCCTAGGGAGTATTTAGGGGTTAACTTTTAAGCTCTTCACCAGACTTTCTACTTCTTGCTTCTCTGAAGAATCACCACCCACATGCCAAGGCCCCACTCAACCACAGTCAGCTTTCCCACAGGGCACATGGGACTCACTGTGCCAAGGCTGGTAGGGGGTCATCAGCTGCTTACCAGCTCCACAGTTCCAATTGGTTCTACAAAATGTGGAGGCCAGGTTGCACTGGGACTTGACGGTACCATGCCTGCGGAGGTGAGTCAGTGATTATTGCCTGCGCCCAGCACTCCTGCCCTTGTCTCCTTCATTTCTTGCTCTGTTTCTCACACTCCTTCCTCCGCTGTCTCCCCCCCCTTTAAACTCTATTCTTCCCTCTCTGTCCCATTCGGAATACCCACTGCCAATTTTTCAGGCAGCCCATTAGATGGGTGAGTGCCTGGGATTTTCCAGGAGCTGGACATTGCAAGCCAATGTGAATCCACAGAAATCTTTGTATCTGCTTCTCCCTCTCTATGTCAGCCAGTAAATTCCTGTGGCTCTCCACAAATAGAATGATACAGTATTGATTGTGTTTAGAGCAGTGGTAATGAGTAGGCTGAAGCTTGAACTCACCCTCGTGATAGCTGTATCATCATCATTATCTTCATCATCATTGACATGATCATTTCTATTAATAAATAATTATTGCATCAGATGAATTTGTGGAAACAGTTGGGTGGAACCTGGGGCAAACAAATCCCTAGATTTGGTCTGTGACAACTGTTCATTCAAATTCTACTTCGTTGTGATTTAAAAAAAAAAACTGCATGAAAAATCGGTGAAAACGAAAATGAAAATTTTAGATGATGTTTCCTGAACAGACACATTGTATATCCAACTTTCCCTAATATAAGTATTTTTGTATGCAACCTTCCCTTGTATATGCATATCTGTGCACATTTTTTATTTTTATTTTTTGTTGTTGTTGTTGGAACTGCATTGCAAAATTCCATGAACTGCATAGTCCACAGGATGGTTGTTTTGATCTGCAGATTAATCAAAGAAATCTGAATTTGATCACTTTGCATAACACTGCAGATTGAACAAATCTTTGCCCATCTCTAGCAGATTCTAGCCACAATTCAACACTTCTAAGTAGTGTTGCTTTGAACCAGTGATTCTATGGTCCTGTGTAATCCCAGGTGGTTTGATTGTGTTTTACTCTAGCTGAATCATGCCTTCTCTAAAAACAAAAGCATTCAGTCTGCTTCCTCATGTTGCCTGTCATGCATTGGAAACATTACAATTAGTTTCCTTCTCATACTGCAAATGGAACATCAGTGACCTTGGCCATGTAAGAAGAGCCTGTGCACACCAGCTTCAGTTTGCAAGAGAGGCTGTTTTCATATTGAGAAGAACCTCCCAGAAGGATGTTGTGTTTGAAACATTTCAGGATAAGGATCTGCTTTAATAAAATTAGACAATTTTCCCCATTATGTTTCAACTGCAAACAGCACTGCTCAGAAAAGTTACTTTTTAAACACTAACATTCTCAAAATGCAGGCTGGGGAATTTCTAATTTAATTTGAAAAAGGAATTTCCCTGCACTGTAGCAAAGAGCTGCTTTTCTTTGACCGGGTAGCTTAGGCTGATCTTTGACTAGGTTTCCAAAGAAATTAAGAAACTGGTTGAAGAACACATCTACACATGCAAGAAAATTTTTGTAGTTTGTGTATTATGTTCTTCTTCGTGGTCTCTGTGCCTCATACAATAGGAGCTTTCGCGCCTGCGCGGTCACGTTCGGAAGATTCTAGAGCTCGCTGGCTTGGCGGAGGGAGCCCCTCCCCCGGTCGTACTGCGCATGCTCCTCCCGCCGAGCCGCGGTCTCTCCTCAGTTCTTTCTTGTCCGCCTCACGTCCGAAGGTTCTTCTCGTTGGCTTGCATTTCTTGCTCGTAGTTGTTGGATTTGGATTGGGAAATTGACCTTGGACTGTTTCTTGACTTCCCTCGGTTTTGGAATTTTTCACGTTTTTTGGACTTTTGGACTTTTTTTGGCTTTTTCCTCGGCTGGGTTTCGACTCGGCGCGGCGTCTTCGGACTCTCCCCCTCTCCTCGCCCTTGCCCCGCGGTTTATGTCGGCTTTGTTAAGTCCTGCGCCTCCTGCGGAAGGAAGGTCGCCCTTTCGGACCGACACTGGAAGTGTTTTTTTTGCTTGGGTGAGGGGCATAACGTCAAACTTGCCCCGCGTGTGGGAGTTCACCCACCAGACACTCCGTAACCGGGCGGCGAGGTTGAAGTCTTTTTGTTGGGAGCAGTCTCTCCGCGCCCAAAAAGACCGTCCCCGCTCAATGAAAAGGATTTTCTCCACCCTCCTCCTCCTCTCCAACGGCCACCGGGACCTCGGTACTGTCGGTATCGAACCCCCGGTACCGGTGATGAAGCTCCGAGGATCCCGAAGATCTCGGCGAGTCGGCCCCGAGACGCCCCCGCGGCCTCCTCTTCGAAACCGCTGACTTCTGCGCAGAAAGAAGCGCCCTGCTACAAGGAGGTAGCCAGGGAAAGAAGAGGAAGAGGAAGGAGAAGCGGCACCCTCCGGAGACCGCCAGGCCACCGACCCCACCGCCTCCCAGTTCACGGCAGAGTCGGCCCTCTCCGACGTCCCGGAGGAGGAAACGCCGCAGGCCCAGGAGATCCTGGAGCTATCGGACGACGCCAACCCGTCGAGGCCGCCCAGCCTCCGAAGCTAGTCGTGGAGACTGTGCCGCCGAGTCACCGTCCATCTCCGGAGCGCCACGTGGACACCCCGGTCCGGAGCGTCCCTCCCCCGGCGTGGCGAATCCCGATCTCCGGGCCACTGGGCCAGGCCTCCATCCCCGCGGTTCGGGAGATGCGCCTGGAGAGCGTGCGCGCGGGCGAGAGCGCTCTTTCCCCCCGGCTACTTGGGGAGATATGCGTGGAGCAAGGATGGCACGAGCCCCCGGGCTCCTACTTTTTACTCGCCCTCCTACCGGGACCGCTCCATTGGACCCTAGATACTGGTCCCCGCGGCCCCGCTCCCGCTCGCCGCATCGGGAGCGCCACTACCCCCGCCACGGGCGATCGCCGAGGCGTGGGTCCCCGAGCTCCACGCTCCCCGGGAGCCGTCGCCCCGCCACAGACCGGTCTCCCCGCCGCCACGGACAATGGCCACGGCGACCAGGCCGACCCCCAGGCCACCCCGGCCCGAGCGGGAACCTCGGCCACGTCGACGACGCAGGCGGCGTCGCACCCGAGACCATCGGTACCGCCCCCGGAGACCGTGCAGGCCCCGACGGTCCCGCCGGCCGCTCTGCCGACGCAGCCGGCACAGCAGGCGGCCTAGAGAAGGGGAAAAGCCCGCGCGCTCGCCATCCCCGTCCGACGAGTCCTACGAGTCGGACTCAGACTCCCGCGGAATCCACGCCGTCCTCCCACGAGTCACCGCCGCTGGATTTCGGAGACCCGCTCCGGAATCGGCGCCGGAGGACGTGCGCCAGTTTTCCGCAATCCTCCTCCGGATGGCGACGGCGCTCGGCCTCAAGGTGAGGGAGCCCGCCCCGCAGGCGCAGGACCCGGTCTTCCAATACCTCGAGACCCGGCCTCCATCGACCGCGCCGCTCCCGTTCCTCCCGACCCTGGCGGACGCGTTGAAACAGCCTTGGGCGAAGCCGGCGTCCGCACAGCCTATCCCGCATAGGCTCGAGCACCTCTACAGGACTCAGAGGGAAGGAGCGGAGTTCCTGTTCAACCACCCCGTCCCGAACTCTGTGGTGGTGGAGTCGTCGCAGACGCGAGGTGGCAACCGGGCACACACCACCCCGCCCGCCCAAGAAGGCCGGAAACTCGACGGCTTCGGGAGGAAGGTTCTATTCGGCGGCGTCCTTGGTGTCCAGGACCGCCAACACCATGGCCTGCCTGGCGGCCTATCATCGAAACCTCTTTGACCGCCTGGGCCCCCTCCTGGCTGACCTCCCGGAAGAGTCCCGCGCTCTGCCACGCAGATTTTCGGAGAGGCCGTGGCGGTGGCTACCCAACAGCTCGCCACCTCGAGGCACGCCGTGGAGGCTACCTCGAGGGTGATGGTCGGCGCCGTGGCCCTCCGACGCCACGCGTGGCTCCGCTCCTCCGGACTCCGGGAGGACAGTCGCCGGAGAATGGGACCTCCCCTTCGACGGGCAGGGGCTCTTTCACACGTCCACGGACGGGCCATGGACCACCTCGTGAAGGGCCCCGGCTGCGGCGGAAGATGGGGATAACCAGCCCCCAGGCTCGCCGGTCCTCCCAGTCCAGATCGTCCTGGCGGAGGTCCTCCTCGTCCTCGGCCTACCAGTCCCGGTCCCCGCGCTCGACCGCCTGAGACCGCCCGGGCGCCCGCCAGGAGGCCTCCAACGACAGCCTCCGCCGTCGAAGAAGTCGTCGTCTTCCGGGGGGAGGGCACGTTTTTGATGCCTCCCGCAGGACACCACCGATGCCGTCCTTCGCCCCTCCAGCAGACCTCATCCATCACCCGGACCTGGCCAGACACCTCGACCGATGGCGCGAGATCACCACGGACTCCTGGGTACTTACCATTGTCCGCCTGGGTACGCCATCGAGTTCCGGGATATCCCACCACGGGGCGTCTACTACTCCACCCCGGCCAGCCCGGCTCTGCTGGAGGAAATCCAGTCCCTGCTCGACAAAGGAGCGATGAGAGGCTTCCGCCTTCGGCCAGGACCACCGGCTTCTACTCGAGGTATTTCGCCGTCCGAAGGCGGATGGGTCCCTACGCCCATCCTGGACCTGCGGGGAGTGAACGGTCATCCCTCCCAAGAGGTTCAAGATGGGGCACGCTACCGTCGATCCTCCCATTCCTACGCCGAGGGGACTGGCTGGCATCCATAGACCTCAAGGACGCCTACTTCCACATCTCGATCCGCCCCCACACAGACGGTACCTGCGCTTCGCGATCGACGGTCCACTACCAGTACCGGGTTCTGCCCTTCGGACTCTCCACCGCACCCCGCGTGTTCACGAAGTCATGGCTCCCGTCGTCTCCTTCCTGCGGACGAGAGGCGTCTCGATCTACCCCTATCTCGACGACTGGCTATTGGTGGCGTCCTCCCAAAAACAAACTTTACAAAGACATTCACCTTACCCTGACGTGGCTTACCCGGCTCGGGCTCAAGGTAAACCCCAAGAAATCCCACCTCGAACCCACCCGCCTCCTCGACTTCATGGGGCGACCCTCGATACCGTGGCGGGAAGGGCCTACTTACCGACGGAGAGGGCTCGGACGCTCACGCGCGTGGCGCGGGCGGCCGCCCAGGGCCCCCCGGTGTCGGCCAGGACGCTACAGCAGCTGCTCGGCTACATGGCGGCGACCCCGGCCGTCACCTACCTCTCCAGGCTCGAGCGCGACCCCTGCAGCACTGGTTCGTCAGGGTCTTCGACCCGCTCCGGGATGAGCAGTCCCGCCGCTCCGTTCCCCCGAGATCCGGCAGACTCTTCCTGTGGTGGCAGTCCCACCGGAACCTGACGTCGGGAATGCCGTTCCGCCAGCCCAGGCCCTCGGTCACGATAACGACGGATGCGTCCCTGCTGGGCTGGGGGGCCCACGCCGGGGACCTCCGGGTCAAGGGCGCCTGGATGGACGACGAGACGTCCCTCCACATCAACGCTCTGGAGCTCCTCGCCATCCACAAAACCCTGATGGCGTTCCGGCACTTGGTGGCGGGCCGCGCCGTGTTGATCCTCACCGACAACACGACTGCCATGTGTTATGTGAACAGGCAAGGGGGGACCCACTCCACCACTCTCCTGACCATCGCGCTCGCCCTCTGGAACTGGTGCGTCTCCCTGAGATCCACCCGCTGGCGGTTCACCTGGCGGGGCAGGAGAACACCATGGCGGATGCTCTCAGCAGGACACCTCCTCCTACCACGAGTGGTCCTGGCCGACGACGCCTTCCGGATGCTCCGACACCGGTGGGGCGAGCCGACGGTCGCCTCTTCGCGACCAGCCAGAACGCGAAATGCCGACGCTTTTGCTCCAGGGCGGGTCACGATCCCCGCTCCCATCGGCGATGCGTTTCCCGATCCCGTGGGACAAGGAGCTCCTGTACGCCTTCCCGCCGTTCCCGCTCCTCGGTCGCGTCGTCTCGAAGATCATCTCGGATGGAGCCGACGCGATTCTGGTGGCACCGTACTGGCCGAGGCAACACTGGTTCGGCCCTCTGATCGAGGCCTCGCGGGGAAGGTCCTGGTTCCCGCTAGCGCCGGACCTGCTCTCCCACTCCAACGGCCAGGTGCTGCACCCGGACCTCCCGGTATTGGCCCTCCATGCCTGGAGGGTATCGCCGTAGACGACCCGGCCATCGGTACCGTCTTGACCGCGGGGAGGAAGGAATCGGACACGGAGGAACTACCACTATAAATGGCAGCGGTTTGTCGCCTTCGAAGAGGAGCGACGGGAACCGACGTCCCCGGCCGGCCTCCGGACCGTCCTCCACTTCCTCCTCCACCTGCGACAGCAAGGCCTCGCCTTCACATCGATCAAGGTCTACCTCGCCGCGATCGTGGCGTCCCAACCGCCGGATCGCCCTCGGCGGCCCTCTTCCGGGATGATACCGTCAAGCGATTCCTGAAGGGCCTGCAACATCCTTTCCCGCCGGTATCGCCCCCGCTACCGTCGTGGTCGCTATCGCTGGTGCTATCGCAGCTCACGAGGCCGCCCTTTGAGCCGATGGCGACAGCGGACGACAGGCTCCTGGCGATGAAGACGGCGTTCCTGGTGGCGATCACCTCGGCCAGGCGAGCCGGGGAACTGGCGGCGCTACGCTCCGACGACCCCTTCCTGGTCTTCCACCGCGACAAGGTGATCCTCCGGCCTGACGTCTCGTTCCTGCCGAAGGTGGTGTCCACCTTCCACCTCAACCAGGACATCGTGCTCCCGGCCTTCTACCCCGAGCCGACCTCGCCCCTGGAGCGGGCCCTGCACTCCCTGGACGTCCGTCGGGCCCTCGCCTTTTACACGGATAGGACGGCGTCCTCCGACAGACTCCACACCTCTTCGTCTGCTACGGCAGGCGAAGGGGGCCACAAGGTATCATCCCAGCGACTCTCCAAGTGGGTCGCGCAGGCTATCCACTTGGCATACCAACTGGCCAAGAAGCCTCCGCCGGACCTGCTTGGCCACTCCACCAGAGCCGTGGCCACGTCCGCGGCCCTCCTGCGAGGGTCGACCTGCCGGAACTGTGCGTGTGGCGACCTGGGCTCAACCGTCGACCTTCATCCGCCATTACAGGCTCGACTCCGTTCCAGGCAAGATGCCCGGTTTGGTCGTGCGGTGCTGGCCTCTGTCCTCTAGGGTCTGGGACCTGACCCACCATCCTACAGGTGAGCTATACAGTCTCCTATTGTATGAGGCACAGAGACCACGAAGAAGAAGAACAGGTTGCTTACCTGTAACTGTAGTTCTTTGAGTGGTCATCTGTGCCTCATACACACACCCGCCCTGCCTTCCCCTCTTTTCAGGTCCCATGTTCTCGGCGGGCCAGGACTAGGAGAGCCGCGGCTCGGCGGGAGGAGCATGCGCAGTACGACCGGGGGGAGGGGCTCCCTCCGCCAAGCCAGCGAGCTCTAGAATCTTCCGAACGCTACCGCGCAGGCGCGAAACTCCTATTGTATGAGGCACAGATGACCACTCGAAGAACTACAGTTACAGGTAAGCAACCTGTTCTTCTGCTCCCCCCTAGCTTCAGAGATTGTGCACAGAAAAAGCAGGCTTCTACTAAGATGCAATATTATCTGTCAGGTGGAGAATTGCATGGCTAAATCAAATTGGCTTCTAGATGTGCATCTGATTGCTGTGTTGTCTGTTCCCACTACCTTGCTTTAGAGGAATGTGACTTTGGCTGTACCTCCACAAATGTGGAGGGGGTTGCACATCTTAGTGTTTCCCGCTAATGAAAAAGTGCTGTGGGGAGATGACATGTGTGTATAGATGTGTTTGGATTTAGTCCACAGTCTTTTAACTGTGATGAAACATACCTCTTCAGAATTCAAAGGCCGTTGCTGCAGATGGGGGGGAGTTGGAGGGGCAGGTGCTAAAGGCTTTGCTTTCATTAGGATGAACTGCTCTTTTACATACAATTCTTTGCAGGGAAGTAGCCCCCTTCTCCTTTTGAGGAAAGTACAGGTGGATCTGGATAATACTTGCAGTAGCACATGTTCCAAACATTGTCCTCCAATCACCTTTTTGTGCTCCTAACTTAGGATTTTCTTGCATACATCTAGGATCTCTCCTCTGGAGGAACCACATACAGACCTCACCTTTCCACCGTTTAATGCTCAGCATATCTACATCTGGAATGCGAGCTTTGCTAATGGGAAGTATTAAAAGTGCAGGTTGACTTACAGGTGTTCCTAACATCCATGTTTATAAATGCTCCTTCTCCTTAAACTCAAATGGAACCAAAAGGGAAACTGAATGTACAAACAGAATAGGAAAATGCAGTACAATGAACAATCACAGATGTTCTCTTAATATGTGAAATTGGTAAGCAAAACCTCTAGATATAACTTGATTTAACTATGCAGTATTTTTAAAATGTGTTGTTTAACAAAAAGAATACTAAATAAAGTGGGTATTCCAAAGAAATGTATAACTACTTTACACAGCTAGCATGGTGCTGGCAGTGAAGGGTTTTGCTCTTTGAATGGCAGCTATCAATATTTCACACAAATTCATTTTAAAACCAGCAGTTTGGGAAGACTTACTGAATTCTAGGCTACGCTTCTAACCAACAATCAAGAATGTCCCCCCATTGATCCTCCTGTTTGGCTCTTTGTCCAATATTATCAGGATTATACTGAACAAGCAAGTAAATCCTTCAGTCCACACACAGAAAAAATGGGCTACATATCTCATCATGCATCATATATTCATACTTCACTAAATTCAACTGTGTTGGACCCCAACGGGCTTGGAGCCTAGATAGTTCCATTCAGGCAATTCGTCCCACGACGCCCAAGCCTCGCGGGTGGCGGGGGGGACGGTCTTTGCCGCCCTCCCGCGATATGAGATCACGTTGCGATGGCCGGCGGGAGGAGGTAGGGCTGGGCCCAGTATTTAGGGCCTGACCCGCCTCCCTGGCGGCCATTCGCGCTGGATCAAGGCGACCCACCCTCCCCCGCAATGGTTTCAGTGTAAGATAGCTGGTCGCTTCGGGGCTGGGTAGGATTTTTTTCCTCCCTATACGGGGGGTTTTCGCCTACCCTACACTGTGCCGAGGGCGGGGTAATTGGCTTCACAGGGTGGTGTCTTGATTTGTGATTAAATAGGTTGCCACCAATTATGTAATCATGGCAGGCCGGCAAAGGGGGGGGCTTAAGGTTCGGCGTGTACCTATGGCACCCCCTTTTGGGGTGGAGGATAAATCCTATCCTTGGGGAGGGCCCTAGGATCACCCCACTTGCTGCGCAGCAGGGGGTGGGCCTTGGGGCTCGCCTTCCAGACAAGGGCTGGCCAAAGGCCATCATGCACCTTCAGCGGTTGGCTTTGGGGTCCGGTATCTCGTTCAACGGGCTAGGGGAGATGGTCGGGAGCTGCCTCTTGACCCTAGTCCGATGATGCCGGGGACCCCCCCTTTCTTCCCCTCAGGTTCAGAAATGCAAGGTCAAGTTCAAAGTCATGGTCAAGTTCAAGTTCAAGGTTAATTTCACCCCATGTTAATTAGGCATATTAATAAATTGCCCTAGTTCAACCCAAGCTCTGTCTGTGGTCTCGTTATTTCATGGGTAGGGTGGCAAATGGCTATGCAACTGAAACCAATTCCTTCTTCATCCTGAATTCTCTGGTAAATCTTTCATTGCAGAGGACCATGAAATCCTCTCAATTGTATTTTCAGACGACACTGAGAAATACTAGGAAAAAGGCTAATCATTGCTCTCCTCGGCCAGTGGGATCATCCTGACGGTCGAGCTCCATTCTCGAGATTGTAATCTTCATGTTCTCATATTTTACCCTATCAATTATTTTGATTATGTATTTATAATATTTATATTCAAGGATATATCTTATATCCTAAGAGCTCTGAACAGCTTACAGTGAGGTCAGTTGGAAGAATTTAAAAAACTAAGACCATTAGAACAAAATTAATCAAGTTTTCTGAAATGTTATTAGACAACTCAGTAATTTAAAAAGTTAAACAATATGAAATATATATGTACGCAAATTAGATGGGAGCATTGAGCCCAAAAAGCTTTCATAAGTTTCAACTTCGTTCTGGAATGAAAGCAACATTGGTCCCAATCAGGCCTTCCAGGGGTGGACATTCTATAGTGCCTGAGCAGATAATGCCCTTTCCTATGTCCTCACACAGTATGTTGGTGGGACACAGAATCAGGTCACTCCAGCAGATCTCAGTCCAGGGCAGGCATATATAGGGAAGGATGCTTCTCCAAACAATTATGATTAAATTTGTAGTTATAAACTGTAAATATCCCCTAAGGCCTTATTTCTGATTTTTTTAAATTGATACAGGATGCAATGAAATCTAGTGTAACACTCAAGATATATCTCAGCTTGTGTTCTGTTAAACTGTCATCATCCCCATCCATCATCTTGGAGACACATTATTAACTGTGCCCCCCAATCCAAGCGCGTTGGCCATTTTCATTCTTCTAACTTTCTGTAGTAGCACAGATCATTTGCTCCTAAGGTCTTCATTCCAAGGGATCTGTTTGCATATGGTGCCTCCGAGTTATTGAGCACCTCATGATTGCATGTTTTTAAGGCTTGTGTCTTTTAATTTGCTATGAATTACCATTAGAGCTCCTCAGAAAGAAATCTATAAAGCTCTAGTGGCATTTTGTGTTCAAAAAAAGCAATGAATAATTTCCTGCCGTCGGATATTGCATATATATGCACATTTTTAAAAGTTTCCTTTTCATCGTTTTCTGGCCGACATTTTTAATAAATGGAAGTAGAGAACTAGGAAAGATTGCCCAATGAAAAATTACATACAAATATGCTGACACATTTCTTGGGATTTTATGCCATGATTTTGTTGTGTTAATAATACTCAGTAAGCCACAGTTCTGTGCCTTCACTGTACAAGCATTCCCAGTGGGAATGTAGCCTGCTTAACAATAAATTGGCCGTTGGGTCCCTGCAAATGTGTTGGATTGTATACTGTACTAATACCGTAATTTACTGCAGTTTCTCTTACAGCAAAATGTAAAGTAATATTTGGCAGAAAGCGAATTCAGAATAGCTGGGGATGTTCTGTATAACATCATGGGAAAATAGACTGCATTTAGTGAGCACTGGAGTTCTAATTCCAAAACCGACTGTCTATTTTTTGTGTAATTAAGTCCAGGTCTTCCATTAAACACTAGGCCTTTCTGCATTACACTGTTATACTGCTATTATTCCACATTCAACATCCTATGGAATCCTTGGGTTTGCAGTTTAGGGAGGGCATTTAGAACTCTCAATCAGAGAGATCTTTGGCCTCAGTAAACTACAAACCCCAGAATTCAACAAGATGTTGAAAGTGGAATAATAGCACTATAACAGGGTAGTGTGGAAAGGACCTCGTCAGTAACTCTGCAAACCCATAAAAACAGCCGACTTAATCTGAACTTTTGTACTTTGCACTAATAGAATCTGATACCAGGTAAGGTGTTCTATTTGCTTTGTGATTTGAGCCAGTGAGTGGCACTTTTCCCCCTTTGGATATTTTCAAACAATTGCTATATATTCACAGTATATTCACAGTATATATAGGACTTCTAATGTGTGTAAGCCTCTGTTTTAAGGTACCCATCTTTCCTGAGCAAGTGGGATTTTTTTTTCTAATCCCATCAGGGTGTGTATATATGTGTGTGAGAGAGCAAGATGATGTCTTATCTATCATGTTCTTGGTCATTGGCCAAACAAAAAAGAAACCATAAAAAAAAATGCTTGCATGCCCACTTTCCCCAATTGATTTTCTTTCCCTGCACACAGTTTTTAAGCTTTGACATGGACACTGTCCTTTAAATATTAGAGGGCACTAATAATAGCACAATCAGATATGGTGGGTTTAGTTTTTCTCTCATGTAAAGACTTCTTATGCTTGTTTCTGTTCTGAGGGTCACCTTTAGTGTCTCTGCATTCTCCCAGACAATGGATTTTCCATTAATGTGAATGTGTTCTCTTCAGTTTTCCATAAAACCCATTTTGTATGTCACAGCTTCATCTGTTGTTATAGCTTTAGCTATCCAGTAGTCATTATTAATTTGTCATTTATTATGTAATCTGAGTTATAGAAGAATAAATGTTTGCATATTGTGAGGAGAGTACAATAAAAATAGAAATGGTTGGATACTGCTAGGTCAGACTTTATATCAGTTCTACTGCTTACTTGTTTAAATGTGCTCCAGCTTAATTTGACTACCCAAGGTGAAACTATTATCTGCAGCAAATAGCACAAATCTTTGGTCTATATAAGGCTGTCAACCAGGCAGTATTTTATTGGTCCAGTAGAATGACCCTAACAGGCCATCAGTTTTGAAGCCTACAAGGCTATTAAGCTTCAGATTGATTGAATGAATGAAAGAACAAATTGTTATGCTACTCTGTTCTAAGGCATTGTTGACAGTGTGTTATTTTTGCTTTGACCTAGTAGGTTCTGCTGCCCTGTTTCTTGTTCTAGATTCCTCCAGATGCCACATTTTACCAACTAGTTACTCAGGCTTTCCCTCTCACCTACCAAGTTTCTGTCTTGGCTTTGTCCCCATTCTAGCCTCATGCTCTTGGGAAATAGTAGTTACGAAATCAAAAAGTTGCAATGAAATATGGTTAGATAGTCTCTTAACCGTAGTTTTTGAAAGAAAGGCTGGGACCTAAAGCATAGTGGGTAGCATGCAATGTAACCACAGAAATGGTGAGTTCACTTCCCCTGAGCTCTGGTACTTGGCAACACCCCATAATGCACAAGAGATTGCTAATAAAAGGAGAAACTGTCCACTGCACATATGTCCACAGCAGCATTTTCATGCATTTGTTATGTACCTCTCAGTTTCAGGCAATATGTGTGGCCCACGATGTTTCTACTACTGGCTTTGAGCGTGCAGCATGCATTATTTTAAGGTACCCTCTCTGTTGTTTTACTGTTGGAGGGGCTTCCTAATGGGAGAACCAAGCCTCCTCAGAATCATTGTCAAGCAGTCTGGAAAACGACTCAAGGATCACTTATTTCAGGAAGCACCCATGTGTTCACAATGCATAAAGTGCACAAGGAACTGTCTTATAAGACTCTTCAAAATTTATTGGATTTCAGAAATATATTCCTGGTGGATTGAGTCCAACAGCATTAATTTAAAGGTCATTTAGAATAAGCACTCTGTGGATTTTGCATTTATGAAGTAATCTTGAATTTGTGTTAATGAATTAAGTATTCATTAACTATTAAACTATTTAACTAGGGTTTTTTAAAAAAAATGTTAACATGAAGTTTGAAAGTTAAAGCCGAGTATTAGCATTCTTTGATTAATAAGTCAGTAAAGTCATCACTCAAACAAGTCTCTGTTGAATGGATTATTACTTTCTTGGGGAAAGGGTTATTAAATTCAATTTTAACCATCAAATGTGTTTTCATATTTTAGAACTTTATGTAAGAAATCAATATAAATAGCCATTCTAAAATAATTCAAAGGTGTTGGGGATGGGGTGGGTGCAGGTTTAAATTCAAATAATAAACAAAGACAAAATGCCAGATGTGTGATGATGGAGAAAAGCAATATTGCAGAGTGCGTTAAAGCATAAAGTGAAAACATGAACATACGAAAAATGGAAAGTGGTTGCCTGTTGGTCATATTGAAATAGGGACAAACAGTGCATTTCAGACAAAAGACAGACCTCACTATTAAAGGATACAAATATTGGCAGCTCCTTACAGAATTCCATATGTCACACTATCTGTTGGTATGTGCACTGTGCCATGATATCATAAACCCTATTCGAGTGTTCTTCTGTGCTTAAACATAACATGAGGATGAGGATGGATGTGCTAGCTACACCCCAAGGTGTAGAAGGGAAACTAGATATGCAGGTTTCCTTTCTATTTTAGTCAGCAAGGATATTAGGGTATGCATTTTCCTGACTGATTTTCTGATTTCTGATTTTCTGATTTTCCTGACTGTAAGTCCAATAATATTAACTAAAGCTCTTGTTGTGTGCTAATCCTATGTAGGCATGGGATCTGGGCCATATCAGGCCCTGGTAATATAGCTGCCCTTCCAGCTTCTGAGCTGTAGATTTTGCACATCTGCATTCAACACTTAGATATCTTCACTCAGACTATGGACATAGAGGCTGGGCTAAGGAGATACTAGTGTGTGACACTGGAAGCAAGGCTGGGTGTGTGCTTATGCTTTTTTTTTCTATGCATGAATATCCTTCACACAAAAAGCACATGAAAAGGGCTTGCATGTGCAGTAACCGTGAATAGATTGATGGCTGTGAAACTGTGATTGGAATGTCCACATGTTGATTGAAAAGGGAGCCTGCAAAAATTTGGAATGTTTCTGTATCTAACAGTTAGATATATAGACATCTCTTTTCCAAAAAATGTGGGTTTCTGTCTGTATCTACTGGAAATATAAAAACAAAAGTGCATTGTAAAGGGTAGAGCTAGACCTGTACAAAATTGCCATACCTTTCAAAGAAATTATATTTTAGTTTTATTGAATCTGCCTTAGTGAAATATATTATAACCCTGACGGACAAATTTAGAAATGTTTAGATGTAACAATAAGTGTTGATCTAGTGTAAGATGCATGAACAGCTATGTCTCTAATGCTTCTGCCTTTTCTTCTTTCTTTTCTTCTCTTTTCTACCTGACATGAAATGATGAGAAGAATTTAATTGTGAACAGCATGAAAAGTTGTCTGCTTTTGTGTCCAGATGTAATAAACAACAGCTCACACAAAAAAGAATCTTTGCCATATTAGTCTGCAAGTGGTTTGTGATTTGCCATGAGAATTACAAAGAAGGCACATAAAAGAAAACAGGAAGGGAAGGTTGAGAAGGGAGCACGTAAGCTAATGTTCATGGCTGCTTGGACCTATAACTGTTATATACAGAGTGGGCCCCAAGGCTACAGTGGTCCCCTCCATTTTGTAGATCCTGGACTTTCCTGTACCCCCTTCCCTGTGGGGAGGGAGAATCACTGTTCCTAGAAGATTCCAGGTGTAGAGGTTCTCCTCCAAGGTCATGTGTAACCTTTGGTGAAACATAAAATTTTAAGGATTTCAATTAAGTTTTTTTAAAAAAATAAAAGTTAACAAAACATTTTGAGGAGTGGGAATGGGATTGATTCTCAGACCACCCACTCTTCGTTTACTATTACATCCATTGCAGCTGTTGTCTCCTTGTGCATTATGTTTAAATATTTGAAGGGATGCCACGTAGAGGAAGGAGGGGGCTTGTTTTCTGCTGCTCCAGAAACCAGGACAAGGAGCAATGGATTCAAGCTGCAGGAAAGGAGATTCCACCTGAACCTCAGGAAGAACTTCCTGACAGTCAGGGCTGTCCGGCAGTGGAATCTGCTGCCTCGGAGAGTAGTGGAGTCTCCTACCTTGGAGGTTTTTAAGCAGAGGCTTGATGACCATCTGTCGGGAGTGCTTTGAGGGTGTTCCTGCATGACAGGGAGTTGGACTGGATGGCCCGTGTGGTCTCTTCCAACTCTACATTTCTATGATTCTATGATTCTATGATTCTATGTTCACCTAATGTGCAGTTGGAGACACTGACTTCAATTTTGTGAGAACTACAAGATTTATACCTTTTTACTTAGTAAGAGTCAGAGTTGTGGTTGCAATGCCTATGTGGTTGCAATGCCTATTCTTCTCTATTAAATGTTTAGAAATAGCTGGTCCTTCTGGCCCTATAATTAGCGTAAGCATTCTTCGTTTTTACATTTGGCATTCATCACTTTTTTTGGCTCCCCTTTCTGTTCTTTCCTATTCTGCTTAAAATGAATGGGAAACTACTTAGAAAACCAAACTTGAAAAGTTATGTGGAAATTTTATTCTTATTTTTCAGAGCTGTGACCTACCCCAGCAAAGTATTGTTCATATTGTTCAGACTCCACAGAAAAAAGATCAAGGAAGCATTGAGACTGAAAGTGAAAATGACTGTGGAGTTCTAACAAGTGATGGAAGAGAAGCCACAAGCCTCACTCGTGTCGATCTCAATACCAACCTTCTGCCTTCTAACTCAGCTGGGCTTGCTGTGATTTTGGACACAGAGGAAAACAGTATTTCTTCTCTGTCTGACAATTCAGGTAATGGATCGACATATTCCAAAATATAATGTATTTTCCCTACAGTGATTCAAAGCTGCAAAATTGCAAGGTTCCCCCACACCCCATTCTGCTTCTGTGAGCCATATGTGAAAAAGTCAGAGATATGGCAGAGTTTTCAGAGTTCTTCTGCCCTAGATCTTTGTATTTAACCACTGCATGCTATGTTGATCCTAGGTTTCCTTGATACCACTTTTTTATAGTACTCAAGTTCCATTTGGGAGACAGCAGCCAGCCATACTGGTATTCAACTATATTTATTTGCTTTTAGTTAATCCTCAGTATCACACCACCAACTGAAATATGTTTTTTTTTGTCTTGTTTGTCAACCCTTGTGAGAGTCTCACTTTAAATGTTGTCAGAAAGTTTGGTCATTGAATTCTGGTCCATGATGTCATGCCCAGTTGCAGTTTACTCAGGGAGCTAGAGACATGGAGCAGCGATCTGCCTTAGGACTGGGGATATTTTAGTATTAAAGAATGTGGACCTATGAATTCCCCATCTTTATTTTGCTACTTGAATATAGAATACTTTGTTCACCCTTTTTATTTCCACTGTTTTATTATTATTGTCTATACAAATCTATCAGCTTTGTGTCACCGTTTATGAAAGAACCACCTAGATTTCTTGGTTCCAAATTTCTTGAAAAAGGATTGATTAGTGAAGAAGATGCAGAATCTTGATTAAAATAATAGAGTTGTTCTAGGGTGGATGAGGAAAGTGTGACCTGTAGTCCACACAGAGCACCCCAAGGCCAAATTTAAGACCTTCGTGTTCCCCTCTGTACCCCCCAAAAAATTCTTTGACTTATGAGGGTATGGTGAGGCCGGAGGATGTGTGTGGCCCTTCAAGATCCCCTGTGGGGCCACTGTGCCCCTACTAAGCTTGACAGGTTCCCCACCCCTGTGGTACTTGAAACAGTTCTTCCTTATAGGTTTAGTTGAGTATGTGGCACCCAAGTGGCTCTGTTTTGATACTCCCACCAGTGAAACCACAAAGCAAACAGCAAGACAGTTTGATAGGTGCAGCACCATGGATAGCTTTAAGTGAACAACAGGCTCAAACAGGGGCTGACTATGGACAGAAACCATTAGAACTTGAGCCTCTAGGTCACACCTGTACTTTGCACCTTCATTGGAGAACTGTAGGCTCTTCAAGTCAACC
Source organism: Ctenosaura bakeri (assembly GCA_948474755.1). NCBI lineage: Eukaryota > Metazoa > Chordata > Lepidosauria > Squamata > Iguanidae > Ctenosaura > Ctenosaura bakeri. The sequence goes on along the minus strand of CAOLHI010000255.1, from coordinate 206,669 downwards.
CTCTGTTAGTGACTTGCAAGACTTATGTGGGTTGTAGATCAGCCTCCTCTTCCTCAGTACATTGCCTTTGCTGAAAATATTTATATTTTTAAAAAAGTACAGAATAAATATATAAGATCTACCTCAAATTATGGCCAGCTCTGGAAGAGACCATTAGAAGAACTACAAGTGATCATGCATAACTGGACAGTGATGCAATTAGCTGGCGCAATGAAAAGAAACATCTAGCAAAAATTCAACCTACTTGCAATGGTGTCTTTTGTAAATATCTGTCCTAGCATGGACAGAGAGATGGCACTGAATTAACAAACCGAGATTCTGATGTGTAGTGTAAATTTTGATTCCTGTTGCACATACTCTCCAATAAAGAGTTGCTATTTGAAATAAAACAACCACAAAATAAATCCTGTCAATTGTATGCTAACCCTCCACTACCTGTATTAAAGAGAGAGAGGGAAAGGCCATTCAAAAATGTTAATTGGTGTGGAAGGAGATTGAAAAAGAGAGCTAGAAGGCTACCTCCTTTGTTACATATCTGAATAACATTTAGTTACATTTAGTTACATTCTTATAGACAAGAAGTGAATGAAAAAAAATATTGCCCTCAAATGCAAAGTGACACATTTTTAAGTAGGTTAAAAGATCAATACATCCCCAGAGCAACTAACCCTTTTTCTATAAATCTGATAGATTGCCATCTATTTAACATCAGAGAGAACCCCAGAAATAAGAGCAACTAACAACAGACTAAATGTAACCCTTTCAGACCATTCTTTAAACATTTCAATTGACTAGATATAATTTCCTGGAAACTGGCATGCTGGGAAAATTTAATTAAGTAAGCTTTAATTAATTAATTAATGACCTTAAGGTATTTAAACAAAAGCTTAGACCTCCATCAGTTTGAGGTGCTATAGTTACTAGATTTTTGCACTGAATCTGAGATTAGACTAAATGTATTCTAATGTCTGTTTCACTATTAAAATGCTATGGGTGATTTCCCACATCAAACTAAACTGAACTAACTAAACTAAACTAATCTGTTTGTAATAAACTAGACCATGCTATAATAAAGGTTGATAGCCTTGGCTGTACTCTCTTCTGCCAATTGTTGATGCTTTTTTGAAAGAAAGACAAACAGACAGACATTATAAAGACATTTAGTCCAGGGAGGGCCTCCTATATGATAGCTTTAAACTTAAAACTAAGTTAAAACTCTTCTCTGGGTCTCACTACCTTAATAATGATCATGTCAGTCAGCTTTCAGAATGGGTATCAGGAACAAATTTCTGTTTGTCATTGGGAAATATTGGAATCTCCATCATGAGAGTTGCAAGAGATGAATGGACGAAGCTTTTACAGGGTTTCCTTCCCTGTCCTGAGGCAGTGATCTGCGAAGAGGTATAATAGAGTCATAACACTACTCTGTAGTGAAGGTGACAGTGAATTCTGTATCTACTGCAAATGTTCTTTTAATGATTTTGCAAAGGCATGTAAGCATGATTCAGTGACTGAAGTAACTTTAGATGATCCAAAAGGCATGCAGAAAGTGTAGAAATCATAAGAATGTCATCAACACCTATAACTGACTTTGTCAGTATCTTCCTTTCAATTAATAATGAGCACCTCCCTTTTATAATGTATCAGTGCCTCACTTAAGGATGCACACCTCACAAACTGATTGACTTGTGAGGCCCATGGGGTGCCTTGTCATTTCAAAAGGATTGTCTCTGACCTCGGTTGAGGTATCATTTTTTTCAAGGCTTTGTGATATATATTCTGCATTGTCCACTTCTCCAAACGTTTGTGTATATGGCTCTATAGAATTCTTGATTTTTCCCCAAACTGGGGTAGTGCTGGTGATGGCTGTTGCATTCGGGATGTAAAGAATGTTCACAATTTTTTTCATCCTCAGTGAGAAAGCATGAGAAAAAGTACCTTGGGATATTGAGATCCCTGGCTGAAAAAAAGTAGGCAGCTGCAAGAATTTTCATGACAATAGCAAAGAAGGGTAGGGAGAGTATTTTGTGCAAACAAGGGGATTTTTTGCATGAAAACCTTCTTTGCAAGAAGTAAAGAACTAAAAAAATATGTAAAACCCACAATTTCACACAGTGGGGGGTGATTTTGAATTTTATTTGATTGTTATATTTCAAAACTATAACATCAGAGGTTGCATGGTTGTTTCACGTTGATGTTATGATATAAATTACATTAATCATAGGCAACTTGAGATGAACTCCTGGCAGAAACTAAGAGGGAGTGGAACTATTCGGTAAAAAAGATATGTAAAAGAACAAATACGTTATAAATGAACTTGGGGGGAAAAGGGTAAAAAAATTCATTTGTGTGTGATAATAAAATAAAATTTTCTTCCTTGTACCGCATGATTAGGTTAGGAATATAAAATCTAGATTTGGGTTTTGGCATGGTAAATGTGAAAGTGCAAAAATAAAATGAGAGTAGATAAAGTGAGAGTACAATAAGGTGAGTTTGGGGAGAGGATTTGAAGAGTTTTTTTTAAATAGTTTTGAGACTGAGAGGTTTTAAAGAGTTTTTTAAAATACTTTTGAGACATTTCTGCAGCTGTACAAAATGGAAAAATGAGATAAAGGCAGTCTTGGTGCATGGACTGTTAAAAATATACAGTAGCTCCTCCACAATTGCAAGGGTTTAGGGCTCAGAACACTTGCAAAAGGGGAAAAACTGCAAATAAACTCCCTCCTATGATTCCCTTCCAAACTCCTTCCCATTCCGTTGCCTTTGGCCCCGGTTTTCCTGGGGTGGGGAAGAAAAAAGTCAAGGTAAAAGGCTTGCCAGTGCTTTTTTGCTCAGAGGGAGAAGAACAAAGTTCTTGCATTCTAGTTACTTCTGGCAGCCATCTTTAAAAAGGAGGGGTAAGAGCAAAGAGCACCTGACCAATCAGCGGCCATTGCACAGCAAAATGTGTAGTCACGTGGCAGAGAGGACACACCTCCAGCAGTGGGGGAGGGGCTTGCTCACCCAAAAGGAAAAGCCATCCATTTTGAACACAAGCCTCACAAGCTTGGGGTGAGGAATGTGAGGAAGATAATGGGGGGAGGAGAGGAAAGCATGTGCCTTGTGAAAAATCAAATTTGTGAAGGTGAAACCCGCAAATGTGGGGGGAGGATTGTAGTGTCAACGATCAGTTTGTTTGAATGTAAAGTCAAAGGCATTCATGGCCAGAATCCATGGTTTGTTTTGAGTTTTTCAGGCTATGAGGCCGTGATCTAGTAGTATTTGCTCCTGACATTTCACCTGCATCTGTGGCTGGCATCTTCAGAAGATCTGGAGACATGGAGGTGGAATGGAGTGTATATATATATATATATATATATATATATATATATACTTGTGTGATCTCCAGTTGGGAGGGATTTGCATTTGTGATGTTGTGTGTGATGCAGCTGCCTGTGAGACAGCCCGTTGTTGAGTGGGCTAGCCCCCAGGGTTGCACTGTTAGTCAGAGAATATTCATTACAGTTGTGTGTGTATTTAAGTACTCGTTAACAATCCACTGTATTGTTTCCTGTAGAGAGACCTCTTGAGTCTGGGTGGTGTTCATTGGCATCTTTTTGAGTCTTGATTTTAGCGTTTTTCAGTACTGGTAGCCAACTTTTGTTTACTTTCTGATTTTCTTCTTTCCTGTTAAAATTGTCCAGGTGCTTATGGATTTCAATGGCTTCTCTGTGTAGTCTGACATAGTAGTTATCCAAATGGTCCAGAATTTCTGTGCTTTCAAATAGCATTCTTTTTCCAGGTTGGTTTATAACATGTTCTGCTACTGCTGATTTTTCTGTCTGGATCAGTTTGCAGTGTCTTTCATGTTCTTTGATTCATGTTTGGACACTGCGTTTTGTAGTTCCTATGTAGACCTTTCCACAGCTGCAAGGTATGCAGTTCACTCTAGCAGAAGTTAGAGGATCCCTCTTTGCTGAACGTAGCCTTTGTTGAATTTTCTTGGTCGATCTGGAGATTGTTTGGAGGTTATGTTTCTTCATCAGTTTCCCTACATGGTTAGTGACTCCTTTGATGTATGGTAAAACACATTCCCTTTGGGTGGCTGTTTATCCTCACCTCTTTGTTTTTTTCTGGATCTTGAGGCTCTTCTGATGTCTAAACTGGAGTAACCATTGGCCTGTAGAGCCCAGTTTAGATGATTCAGTTCGTCTTTCAGAAGGTGGGGCTCACAGATCCTTTTTGCGCAGTCCACCAGAGTTTTTATTGTGTCCTTTTTTGTCCTGGGTGATGGTTGGAGTTTTTGTGTAGATATCTGTCAGTATGTGTGTAGGTTTTCTGTAAACTGTGTGGCCCAATTGTTGGTTAGGTTCGCGGATGACTAGGACATCCAGAAATGGTAGTCTTCCTTCATTTTCTTTTTCTATAGTAAATTGGATGTTCAGGTGGATGTTGTTCAGATGGTCCAGAAACATGGTCAGTTCCTCTTCCTCGTGGCTCCAAATGGTGAAAGTGTCATCTTTTTAACTACTCAGAATGTCCATTTTTCCCCTTGTTGTGTGTGTGTGTCTGTGTCTGTGGATGTTCTTAGCTACAGAATAGGAAAGGCATAGTAGCACAGAGATTTATATTCTGTAAAACTTAAAGAAAATAGAGCAGGAAAAAAAAAGCTTTTGTGTGTCAGTCTCACACTGGACATGAGAATTCTTGTGGGTGTTGGAGAGTTCTCAGCAGGCTGTCTTGCTATGCTGAGATGGTCTGTCTTCAATAGAATCTTTCCAACTGCAAGGTTTTTTCACATCTCTAGGTTTCTCACAGCACATTCACATTTGGTTATATCCTATATTTCTACTGGTTCCTCCAGCCATAATGAAGCCCTTTTGATGAAGCAAGCATCCCAACAGTAGGCTGACAGCATGGCAGATACTTATGGCCATTTTCTTCCCAATTGTCTCAGTTTATGATTGAGCCCAACTATTTCTTGCTTGTCATGAATAAGACAGCCTGCTGAGTGACATTTCTGCCTCACTGGTGGAGGATGACAAGTGGTGTCTGATGGGATGTTTTATTTTCCTCAGGATATTCTAGGTTTTGCTATGATTAAAAGGAAGCAAGCTCATGGTTTTCATCTCATTGCAAAGATGATGTAAGCACACACCCATCTGTTCTAGTAGTAATTGTGATATACTGTTTCTGGGCTCCACAAGGAGAAAGTGGCAAAAGTGACGTGAATAGGACATTTGATTTATCTTTCTCCTTTGCTTCCTGTTTCATTAAACAGAAAAAGAAAGAAAAATAATTTCCACAGGGCATCCATACATGGAAGAAGATGTACCTGTGAGCCTCCATTATGTTTATTTTGAATGTCTGTTACAGTGGTGACAGGTATTTTATTTGTTTAGAGTATTTATATCTCCTTCTTCAAGCAATGAAATGAATCTATTCCTGGACATTACTTCTTTAACAGAAAATTTGGTCCTAGAGGCAGAAATATCATGGAAGTACTAGGAATGGGAGAAAAGACAAGCAATTGATCATGCTTTTTGTTTAAAATAATGCTTTTCAAATGCTATGGTGATAATTGTATTAAATATACTGTTCTTAAGTGAACTATGTTTAATGACAGTTTAATGTCTCCCCTGCCTCATAGCTATTCCATGCCTTGTGGGGGTGGGTGGGCAGGACTGGATAATTCTTCCCCAGCTAGTCATCTTTTCCTTCTTAGACCATATTTTCCTAAGATTCATGCCAACCAATCTCTCACAATCACGAACAGGAACTATACAGTAGGCTTTCTTCTGGATTCTAAGATGATCTGGATGTTTTAACTGCTACTAGAAATCTTCCTGTCTTTCAATCCTGTCAACAGCTGTGAACAACCAGTGAACTTCTGACTAATTTAGCTTTTTTTAAAATTACCTACCCAAAATCTCTGACCAGTCATTCTTATATCCTCATCCCAGACCCTCACATACCACTTCCTTTTAGTTTCCAATCAGCACTTCTTTATGGACCTTCAAACCACCTGTCAAATTTGTTGAGCCCTTGCTCATTCCAGTTTGTATTTTACTATCTGCCCAATATCTGTATAAATAAAGGTAGCTTCTCCTCAGTTCATTTTCAAACTGTTGGAATGAAATCTCCATCTCATGTCATATACAGCTAAGGACTTCAACGGTGTCATGCCCAATACACAATAGCAAAAGCAAGCTTCCAGCATACTTACTTACATTATAATAGGCATGCAAAGAATATTCACAATTTTTGTCATCCAGGACCAGAAATTGACACACTGAGATACCTAGTCTTAAAAAATTACCAGTTTTCATGATATTTTTTGCCTTGATGGAAGTGCAAAAAGTACCTTTTTTGTCTACTTCAGCAATAGCAAAAACAAGCAAATAAAAAAAAAATCAAAATATGGTTTTCTATGTAAGCATTTTGCATACAAAGAACAAACAATATTGTGCAAAATATACAAACTGTATTGTGCAAAACCAAATTATATTGAGCAAAATACTTCAAATACTACAAAATACTTCTTTATGCTGAAAATTTTTAGAAAAACAGTTCTGAAGTGCAAAATAGCATTGAAAAATGTGAAAAACACTTGTAACCTCATGCAATGGCAGTGGCATGGGTAGGTTGTGGTTTTTTGATCACTCTCTGTGTGAGAGTGAAACAAGCAAAGATTTTCATCCCCACGTTATGACTTCGCTGAGATACACCATTTCTTAAAATGGGATGAAGCCATTTGAAACTATTCTGGCTGTAATCCTGTATAGCACAGCATACCACAGTAGTTACGCATGTGTGCATGTGTTAGGCTGAGCCATATCTTGTACTTAACATACATCCTCTGAAGCTCCTCCCCACCAGCTATTTCATGCCTTGTGGGTGGGCAGGACTGGGGAAGCCTGGCTATGTCCCCATAGCAAGATGCAAAACGATTACATCAGGGTTGGGATCCACTGGGGTCTTCTAGAGGATTCACGACTGTAGTAATTATTTAGTATAGCAGGGATAGCTGTAAACAGTTTCTAATAGTGTTCATGACCATAAGTGCATACAAAGGGCTCAGACAAGTGCTGAGCCTGCCTGTTGTTAAATAATATATCTGTAGGATCTTTCCCAAATTCTGAGAGACTCTTTAGAAGCTCCTTCATCTAGTCTTCTGTTGTTTAGTTGTTGATTGTTAGGAAGCATTTTTTTAAAATGTTCTGAGTCTTTCTTTTGCCCGAAGCTAACAGTCAACCCAAGTGTGTGAACTGCTTGTCGCTTTTCTAAAACTTATACTGTCAAATTAGTTCCAGGTCAAGTTACAGCATGATGTACATCTCTTCTCCATTTTAATATGGCATTAGGCTGAACACTCTTTGACTTAAAATAAACTGCTGGATTCCCCCACCCCCTGCTTCCTTTCATTGTTTTCTTGAGAACACCATTAAAATGTGAGCACTGATCCATCCAAAATGGCTTCCAGCATACACATCTATATTGATATTGAACATGTATAAATGTTCAACAAGTGAACCAGACAGAACCAAGATAATGGCATAGTTATTACTGTTTATGGCCCGTTTTCATGAAAAACTGAATGTCTAACAATTTATCATTTCAAATGTGCCTGTGTTGTATGTGTATGTGTGTGCACATGGACACATGTACCTGCCTTTATGCCTTTAATGCAGTGATTTACTCTTCTTCACATATAGAATCAACTTGTGTGGAAGTATCCATACTTTTGATAGACAAACTGTGGGATACATTCTGAAACTGAATTTGTTTTTTGTTTTTTTGTCCATGTTGATCAGTGTGAATTGATAAAGGTGTGGGGTTAGTTATAACTTCTTCAATTTTCATAAATCAATTAGCTCTTTTTTAAAACCTTTATCAAGCTATAGGTGTAATTATGAGTCATACCAAAGGGTTTATCACAAGCCCTTATTTTGTTGTTGTTCTTATTTGCACCAAGAATAGATATAGATTGCAGGTTATGAGACTATCTCTACATTTCTTTTTTTCTTCTTTTTCTTTTTTCTTTTTTGGCATTGATGTAAGTCAGGCTTAGGAGACTGCAGTTGCTGTTCACTGTACTCACTCTCTGAGGAATCTATTGCTGTCCAAATAAAGAGATTAATTAGTTCAGTACACAACAGATTTATGTAATTCCTATAAGTATAGCCCTTGGGGATCCATGTTTCTCTACAAAAGGGAAATCCCTTTTGTGCTGACAAAGTAGCTGTAGGGGACTGAGAAGTGGAGGGTGGGGGCACTTAAGCCAAGACAAAGCTGAGAAAGAAGAGACTCAGGTAGGGAGGGGGTGTACACACTACAATTTTGAATGTTTGCCTGTTTGTATGTCTGTTATACTATATAAATAATAATAAAAAAAATTATTTCTATCTCGCCTTTCCATATGGATTGAGGTGGCGAACAACATTAATACATTATCATAGAATCATAGAAATGTAGAGTTGGAAGAGACCACACAGACCATCCAGTCCAACCCCCTACCATGCAGGAACACCCTCAAAACACTCCTGACAGATGACCATCCAGCCTCTGCTTAAAAACCTCCAAGGAAGGAGACTCCACTACACTCCGAGGCAGCACATTCCACTGCCGGACAGCCCTGACTGTCAGGAAGTTCTTCTTGAGGTTCAGGTGGAATCTCCTTTCCTGCAGCTTGAATCCATTGCTCCTTGTCCTGGTCTCTGGAGCAGCAGAAAACAAGCCCTCTCCTTCCTCTACATGGCGTCCCTTCAAATATTTAAACATGGCTATCACGTCCCCTCTCAACCTTCTCTTCTGGAGACTAGACATACCCAGCTCTCTAAGTCTATCCTCATAGGGCATGGCTTCCAGGCCTCTCACCATTTTGGTTGCCCTCCTCTGGACTTGCAAGGAGCTCCATTAAATACATTAAAAATTATAAATCCACATCCTTGATCAAAGAGTCACCAAACTTGGCATATTATCAAATAGGCGGATGAGGAAGGATCTTCAAGGCTGCCTTGGAGGCCCCCAGGAACACATCACCTTTAGGGAGGACTTGACTTTATTTTACTCAGAATGCCCCTCTAGCAATCAGGAGCAGTTTCACTATGTTTCTCATAGAATTTTGTTGGCTGACCTTAAAAAAAAAAAATTGAAGTTCTTTCCTTCCTGTTTTCAAAGAGGTGCTTTGGGACCTAAATCAGTTTGTGGAGAAGGGCAAATGTGGCAAGGTTGCTCTACCACCACCTAGAAGGTACGGGGCCTTTTTGATTAAAATAAATTAATAAATTTTGGGTGAGGGTGCAGTGGCGTGAAGGGTGAATGTGGCCCTCCAATGGTCAGGGAAAAAACACATGCAGGCCTTGGATTCTACTCTTACCTGGTGGAACCAGAATTAAATCATAACAGTGTTGGATCCGATTCCTCAGCTGCCTCTGGGAGCGCCTCAACAAACACTTGAGGTATCCCCCAAACACTTTGGGTTTTGGTACTGTACTGGTACAGAATAAATCAGTTTTGGCCAAACATATTTAGACTTAGGTTAACATCCTCACAATTTCTGTGCATGTTCAGGACCAACTGGAAGACTTTGACTTTTGGATAGCTTTTATTTTATGATCCATTTTGCTTCAGACTTGGTATGCAATAAATTTTATGAACTCTGTATGTTACCAGACAAATTTTTGTTTGATTTGAATCATAAGTTAAATCATTAACTTTAACTAGGCTAGGGTTACCAAGTCAGGAACATCCAAGGCTCTGAGATTTCAGGGCAGAAACTCTGTGACTTAAGGTGAACTGGGCCAAGTAGATACCTGGAGAATCTATACCAGCCATTCCAAAGCAGTCCACAGCAGGGCCAGCAACATAAATTAATATGTATGTGTACATACACATCCACACCCACACCCACATACAGGCAGGCAGATTCTTTCCAAAACACTGCTCTCATGCTGAAATTTCTCCCCCTCGTCCCAAGGACTGGAGAAGATGTGCCAAGAGCTGTGAATTCTAATCCAAGCAATGCCAAGTCATTTTCCTATTATGTGTATTTGTAGTCAGATGTTGAGCTCTGAGGAGGAAAGATGATTAAGGGTTATCTCTTAGGTGACTTTAGTGGTGAGGAAGCTGCCATTGTCTCATCTAAGAAGGAAATCCTCATCTCCTAATGTGGCTCATTAATCTTAAAAACTTCCAGTCATTAAGAAGATTTTGTGGCCATCTTCCACGGAAGAGAAAGCATGAAAAAGCTGTTAACTTTGTACTAAAATATCTGGATCTTTTCCACACCAAGACTATTTAGTACTGCAGAGACAACACTCTTCTACTATCAGCTGAAACTGGAAGCTAAGACTTGTGGCCCCACATGAAAACCAAAACTGTGTATATCACATATCATAACATCTCAAATAAAAGTGACTGGAATGCTATGGGCATAAACACTTCTTCAAATGCATACTTTCTTACTTGTAACTCTCCTTTTTTTCCCATCTGTCATCTAGTTTGCTGAAATTTAGAATGTAACTTCCCTGAAAAGAGGAAACTATCTTTAATATATTTTCTTTTGCCACATGAATAAATGAAGCTATAGAAGTTTCTGTTGTTGTTAAACAAAACAACACATTTATGGCTCCTTGCATTACATTTGGCTCAGATTGGACTTTAAAAATGCTGTTCTCTTCAGTTTTTGGCTGAATACAATGCTTCCAATGGGCATTATCTACTTCAACAGGGGTCTCTCTCTCTTTCTTTCTTAAAGAATGGGAATGACAACATTGGATGAAAAATTCATTTGTGCACACTCTGATGTCTCACTCCCTAAGTTACTAATGAAATCTATGAGTATTTTTTTCAATGAGAAGTCCCTGTACAGAACAGGGTGGTGGCTCTCAGATCAATGGGGAAATAAATCCATTCTGCGTTTTAGTCCAAACTTGAAAGGAGCCATCTAAGGTGCTGAAATCTGCATGAAAAAAATATGTTTGGAGTCAAATTTAAAGTTCAGACTAAAAACTTGAAATAGATTCTCTACTCTAACATCATGCTACCTGCCTACCCCATCCATTCATTTAAATGTACCACAAAGGGCTATATTAAGAGACTATGTTCCTGTTTGGCCCTTGTAACCAGTCTGTTTATACTGTGACGTGGGATATTTAATTACCTTCAGTGCCTGGATATCTAGGCAATAAGCCACAAACATATCACTTTGTTTAATTTGGATTTCACAGGAATTGTTACTTTTAATTAACTCATTACTGCTTTTATCAGCAGGCCACTATTCACTAGGGCGCTCTCTCTCTCTGAGAGGAAAAGAGGCATTGTTTTTCTCTAAAGTTTTGAAAATACACTTTGGAAATTGATGCACATACAATGTCTTCTAGCAGCCTTACTGGTGTTCTCTGACATAATTCTGAATCTAAAAGTTGTCCCTCCCCCCCCCCGCCATCAACCTTCTGGAAACAGCAGGAAGTGCTTTCATAAGACTTCAGTATAATGGAACCTTTTCAATAAAGGGGTAAATTGAGCCTATTTTAGAAGACCAAAAAGCATATTTGGTAATTTATTGCAGGCTGTAACAATGCAGGGAACCCTGTTCATTCTTAGCTGTGATAAGAATTCTGCTATTTACCTTTTTCTTCGTCTTGTTTCATGTCTGCCAAGACAGAAATGTTATTTTCAGTGGAGTGAGAAACTCTATTGGAAATTCTTGACATCATTGTCACACATTTGATGCCAGACTTCTGTATAAACTTAGGGCCACAGAGGCACCTCTAAATAATAAAAAATCAGAGGGTCTGTTCACCTTTGTCTTACTCAATGTGATTTTAGAACAAAATTGTCATTCATTGCTGGATCATTAACCCCAACTGCTTGTGAACAAGCTATCTCTTTAAGAGAAAGCAAGTTATTTGTGTTTCTGTGCTTTTGAAAGGGAAGTATTTGCATTAAATAATTACTGGAATTGCTATAAAATAAATTAACTTGCAGTTGGAGAACACCTAGGTGTAGATACACAAAGTGGATCATGCATTTATATATATTTTTTAAAAAAGCAGAAAACCAATTATGATGTATAAATAGGGACAGATGTTTAGTTGAGTCAATTTGCATTATGTTAGTTATCATTTACTAAGAATTCCCTTGCTTTGTTTTTATAACACCAGTTCAAAAACCAGTGCGCTTTGTACTATGGCTATATATGTACCCAGTATCATATTCATGCAGTATCAAATTTATTGCATGATTGTATAACAGTGACTCAGGCACCCAGCAAGTTATTCAGTGCAAGAATAAACTCACATGGTTCTTTGTCAGGCAAAGGGGAACAACAAAATAATAAATAAAACTGATGTTAAGTCATAGGCCTGCACATTTCTCTTTTCTTCTCTCCCACCTTTATCCCGACATAGGAACCAAAGTGGTTTACAACAAACCTAAAACAAAACAAAGGTTAAAACCTGATAATATACTGAGGCCATTTCCGCACGAGGTTGATACATCATAGTGGCATCAAATTCTTACCCTCTGGTCTACACGGTGTACTGTTTTAGCATGGTAGTTTTCCTTGTGATTCTGCACCTTTTCAGCTGCTAGAACAGTTCACTGCAATGTGAAACTGCTGTATGTGAAAACTGGAAAAACTCTGATGTAAATCTCCCAAACTGATTCTGCGTCGGTTTTTGCCTACATGCAGAAGTGTAGCATCAATTCACATTGCAGAAGTGGCCAGCTATGGGCATTCCCAGGCCGTCCCTTCCGTCATTTCCATCCCTATCTCTCTCTGCCCATCAAAGGACAGGCTGCTGTCATTATTGCCTTCCTGTGTTAAACAGGCAGTGCAAAGAGAGTGGATCTGGTAATGGACTCTTAAATATTTTTTTTTTATGTATCAGTGAACATACATATGCAACACAGAAATGTGTTAAAAATGTGTGTATGTTTTTTAAAAAACAGACCAATCAGTGATGGCAAGGTGGGGTAAGAGAGGGGAATGGGAGTAGCCAGGGATTTGCTATTGCGGATGCAGCAACTGCTGTTCTCTGCAGTAGTATGATGTAAATGAGGCAGGGGGTGCAGACAGCACAGTTTCTGAATTTCTGAATTCAGAAACTCTGAATTGGAGTATAAAGATACTGCTGTTGACACGCAGTGAACCGCTTCTCCCCTCTCATGTGGAAATGGCCTGAGACTGTGTTCATGCAGGCAGAAGATTCAGTTCCTGCCTTCCTTCCCCCGTCAAAAAAGAGATGGAGGAATACACAGGAACAAATGCTGTAAAAGAAGGCTGTAAAATTTCAAATTTCCACTGCTGTCATAAAGTCTCTTTCTTTGAGATCTGTCTTGACTTTGTCCACTGAAGCCCAATCACTTTGGCAGAGTTTGGTGACCTCAGGAAGTTCTAACTTTGCAGGTCTGGAAATAGAGTAAGGGCGTGGCAAGCAAACTGACCAACAGAAGCCAGTTTGGATTGCTTTGCTTTATTCTTGAAAAATCAAATCCTCATATAAGATGAGCATTTGCCAGGGTAAACATCATTTGAAGAATGATTGGGGGTCAGATTCATGCAATTCACATTTCTAAGAATGCAACAAAGAACTGAACACAATTTGCAGCCAGAAATCCATAAATTTTTGAGTTTGTGAAGTATTCTGTAAATGAAAGGAAACAAATGTATTCAATACCATGTGTAGATTTGATGCCTGTGAAAGGAACCTATATGATTCAAAAATGTGCACAAGCAACATTTAGTCAATAGGTGCATGAGTTTCATGTGCATATATCTGAGAAAAAAGTGTTCCCTTGAAAATAAGCACAGAAATTCATATGCAGGGAAACAGGGAGGAAACCAAAAACAGAACCCAGATAGAACAAGATTTGTTTTTGTTGTTGCTGTTGTTTTTGTTCTTGTGTGCCTTCAAGTTGTTCAGTTCATAGGCTATAACCATGGCTGTTAGAGTGGAATGGTAGCACTATTGCTATATACTGTGAGAGGATTTACCTCACTTGTTGTTATTGTTGGTGTCATCAGTGTTGTATGCCTTCAAGTCATTTCTGACTTACAGCAATCCTAAAGCAAAGCTATCATGGGGTTTTCTGGGGCTGAGAGTATGTGACACGCCCAAGGTCACCCAGTGGGTTTCCATGGCTGAGCTGGGAATTGAAGCTTGGTCTCCAGGTTTAGAGTCCAGTGCTCAAAGCACTACACCATGTTGACTATCAAGGTTGGTAGTGGAAAAATAAGAACCTCATCAAAATTGAGCTTCACAGATCTGCTCATTCCTGATTAAAAAGGAAAAGTCTACATCCTTCCAACAGTATATGTATTAAAGAGTATCATGCCAAGGTGACAAGAAGTATTGCAAAGGTGTGACAAGCAATTCAATAAACAAAACTCAAACACTGGGCCTGTTTATTGGTTTCCAACATTGATCTCTTTCCAGTGGCATAGCAAGAGCTTTTGCCACCCAGCAGTCTGTGAGTTTGCCACCCCCCTCAATACACACCAAAAATATTACAAAAGTCAAAACAACATATAGGGAAATAAATTTCCTCTTTTTAAAGTGACCTTATTGAGGGTTCTGCAATGACAGTGGCTGATGGCATTTTGTTTTTAAAGACCATTTTCTCACTGACTCCAGAGGACTATGGCTACAGGAAAACAACATATTCTGCAACATTTCATGGATTAAGACCAGAGCAAGTATGGCCAAACAAAGGTGAGTGTCAAGATGGCGAACGTTATTAACGAGGAAGAATATACATGATAGGAGAGGCTGCAGCACTGTGCTTTTGCCTGAGCCTACTGGGCAGGGCAAAGATTCTGCTCCCCCCTACCTGCCCCCCCATAATAGATTGCAAACTCCCTCTACACTTTCAACTCAGTTTGTAGCAACTGAAGTAAGCCAGGGCAAAAGGAGAAGATGGAAAGAGAAACTGGGTGAAAAAGTGGAACAACAGAGTATTAATCAGGATTGTTCCTGCCAAATCTGGACAGTAAGAGGTTAGGAAAGATTTGTTTCTGCTCCCTCACTTTAATTTTTTAGTAGTCAGGTAAAGCAGCCATACATTGCTCTTATATTCTGTTAAGTATTTCAGCACCTTTAAACTATTGGGTCCAAAAGCAGTTTGGACAAATATTTGTTCCCTGAACCTGGGCCAGCCTCGCTATTTACATATTGCTTAAACAGAGGATATGAATTCACCTCACCCCACCACCAAAAGAGGACATAAAAGAGCATAGATTTGGATTAAATGTGCATATGCTCCCTTACAGACATAAATTTGGAAATAATTGTCATTTAAATAGTAAAGGAAGACAGTGATCTGATGAGCTGTGTGCCTAATCAGCCTGCTGCGCCAGGGATAACTGCTGACCAGACTTGAAGGCCTTTTCTCTCCCTACCAGTGTCTTAACTTCTGAGTCAGGCCTGGACTGGACAGCTTTGCAAACAGAGCTTGGAGGGGGCAAGGTGCACTGGGGTGGGGTGGGCGTTCAAGCCACTGGGCCACCAGATGATGGCGTGAAGAGGGGAAGCATCTGGTAACTGCCTGGCCCCACCCTGTTCCTGCCCAGCCAGATGCCTCCAGCAGCACAGGGAGAAGTCCCAAAAAGGTCAAAGTTGAAAGGGATTATGTAGGTGCCAAATATTTACAGGTACCACTAAGGATTTCTCCTGCCCAACCCTATTTTTTCCCACAGCAGGTCTTACAAGAGTAAGATCTTTCCTCTTTCTCCAACCACTAGCCCAAAATTTTCAAGCTAGAGGTGGAAGATGCATGCACATCTTTCTCTCCCTCGAGCCGTGTGTGTGTGTGTGTATAGAAGGAGGCAGCTCCAGGGAAGTAAGTTTTAAGACCAAATGACTGACTGAAAAGGGAGGGAAGGGGAAGGGAGAGGAGAAGGAACACATGCCAAGCAAGGAAACGCTAACTTCTCCAGCAACTGAAACTGGTGCCATCGGCTCTGCTGCTGCTTCTTTCCTTGCCACCTCCACCTCCTTTGCGCTTTCCTTTTGACTCTCGCTTCCCCCAACTCTGCCTTGAGGCAGAGGAGGGGCTTAGCTGAAGGAAGCAGGGGTTGCTGGCACTCTTTTCCTTAAGCTTTTGCTTGGGGCAGCAAGTTACATGCACACTGAGGCCAGTCCTCCTTAAAATCAGAAAGGTGTTTCTCTGCAGCTTTTGCTGCCCCCTCTCTGAAAGTGCCACCCAGGGCAGACTACCCTCACTGCCCCTAGCTTGCTCCGTCACTGTCCCTTTCCTTATCATTATTCTTTAAAGTGCTGTTTCCACTACTTTTTTGAGTAATATTGCAAAGACATACGATTTCGGATGTCTTAATATATGTTCATAGCACATGGCCACTCTCTTTCTCTGTCTTTTCTTTCTTCACTGGGGAAACACCAGGACACAACTCTTACCTGGTCCCATTCTTGGTTGTGATTTTTCTCATGTTGATACCTTTTAAGTAAAAATTATATGAAGTGGTTTTTCCACAAAAATGCAATGTTTTGTACAAAATGGAGAATTTTAGCACACATGATGGTAAATGTTATTACTGTGTTTATACAAAATAAATTTGTGTAAGATAAATATGGGGTTTGTGGAGGACACATTTTTGTACAAAATGTGATTGCTACTTTCAAAACTGAATAATAATAATCTTTTCATTCTCTTAAAGGGTCAAAATATCTTAAAACATCTGACTTAAAATTTTTGACAGAGTGTCGAAGCCCACTGAGACAGGAAGATGAAAAGGTTCTGAATATTCTTTATATTGTCTGGTATGATACAGTTTCAGGTGGAGAGGGGCACCTAGGGCCATTTCATACTACACAAATTGTTGCTTGCTCTTATGCACATTCAAGTCATTTCTGACTTATGGAAACCCTAAGGCGAACCTATCACAGTGTTTTCTGGGGTTGTATGTATGATGCACCCAAGGTCACCCAGTGGGTTTCCGTGGCCGAGTGGGGAATCAAACCCTGGTCTCTAGGATTGAAGTCCAATGCTCAACCCACTATACCACCATTATAAAATTACAATTCTACTTTAACCATTTTGCTTCTGTCCCATGGAATCCTGGGATATATAGTTTAGGGAGGGCCTTTTGAATTCTCAGCCAGACACCCCTAGTATCTCACTCGATTACAAACCCCATATTCCACACTACAGACATGGCAGTTAATGTGAAATCATAGTGCTATATTTGGGTAGTGTGACAGGGCTCTGCTCTCCAGGAAGAGGGATGCCTGCTGCTTTCTCACATTCAGCATGGTGTGGATGTGGATGTGTGTACAGGCTTGCAGAATAAAATTCCACTGATTTTGACTCAATGATCACATCCAAAATAGCTTGCTGTGCATGATTGGCTGCTGAGTAGGCCTGATGATTGGATATACAGCATATATATTGCCAGTGTACTTTATCTAAAAATAGTCTAAAATGAAGTCTCTAGATCTTTTCCAGACTCAGACAAACAATTTACTCCTTCTGGACTGTTCCCCCCCCCTTGTGTATGTTCACATATGTTAAAAAGAAGGATTCACATGAAAACAATTTAACATTTTTAAAAGATAGCTGTTTTTTTTTCCATATGAGAAAACTAATGTTTTCAGAGGAAGAATCTTAAATGGTTAGACTTGACAAAGTAGTAAATCATTCTAAGCTACTATCACGGCCAAGAAAAAAAAAGATATTTAAACTTGGCAATACATTTCTGTAGTTTGACTGTATCTGTCTGTCTATCTAGTCAAGAAGATGATTTTGCATTGCAACCAAGTAAGACAACATTGACACACCGTGGCAATATACTGTGACAAATTGCCATGACATAGATATAGACATAATAATTTCTGTCTTGCTGGACAGCTATTAAAGTGTCAGCCTACAAAAATGAATGAGATATCGATGGCTTTAACAGGGATTTTTTTTATAGAGCAGACAGCTCTTTTTAAATGTGTAGCATCTCTACAGATACAGGATGGTTGTTTTCCCCATCATAGTATAAAGTGTGGCATCTCGAGTGAATTATGGTTACATTCCTCTTGGTTCATTTTTCTGAGCCTCATTATTTCTGTGAAAAGTAAATAATCTTTAAAAGCAAGTGCCACAGTTGAGGGAGATTCACTGTTTAATAGGCTATCCTGAAGGGGAAGAAATGTTGTAGATCAATGTAAAGTGCAGTTTTCCCCGACTCTGTCTTTCAGACTTTTGTCTAGACTTATACTAATAGATAAAATAAAAAAAAAATGTTTTGCCCAGCTGAAGTACCAGTGAGTTATTTAGCTCTTTGATGGGCAGCTCAATGTTGGTCATTTTTTACCATATAGCAAATGAACATACACACATATACATCACACCACTCTGAACACATTTAAACTACTTTTGGAAGGTACTCAGGATGTAGCCTGTTTGGTATTTGGATGGGGAACCACCAGGGATCTCTAAGTAACACTAAGATAGAATCTTGCCTTATTCCCTGGAGAGCTGTTGGCCAGTCAGAATATACAATACTAGGCTAGACAGACCAATGGTGTGACCAATATACCAAATCCAATATACCAGAAAAATACAAAACAATAAGAGGTAATCCAACTGTCAGTAGCATAAAATATACAATAAAAAATAATGAAAAGCAATTTATGAAATAGACTTTAAAATTAATGCAACATTTCATTCAAAACATTCTTGAAAGCCTGTTGATTAAAAGAAAAAAATCCTTGACTGCCATCAGAAGGACAGCAAGGAAGAGAATTCCAGATCTTACATACCTATGTAGTTTGCATTATTAAGAAACAGACAAAGGAACCTGAATTATTTCAGCAGCATCATATTTATTGAAAATTTTCAGTTTCCTATTTAAAAAAAACTGTGGGGTTTTGTGTGTGTGTGTGCGTGCCTGTGCCATACTGCAAACATTTTAAAAAGTATTCCTGATTTGTTTTCCCCCTGCCTTGAGCACCACCTGAAGGGCATTGTGTGTATACCTGCCAATTACTTCATCTTTCTCTATGACTTTGAACCTCAAGGGTTCTGGTGAACAGGCAGTTCTGTTGCCACCGTTAATGCCTCAGTCACCTTATCATCTTCTACCCTTTGCCAACACTGCTTTTGCTAGATGTGTGAGTGAGGAATTGTGAGTCATATATGTACACCAGAAAATAAACTATGTGACAAGGTTTCTTCTTCTGTGGATAACAAATCATTCTAGTCCTTACCACTTACACCTATTTCATGACTGCAGACCTCAGATCTAGCTGGCCATTACAAAAAATGACCAATTGATCTTCATCCTCCTGTATATTATAGCTCTTGGTTACTTTTGTGGCATTCACAGAACTGCTTAAGCTTATACTGTTGAATTTTGCATCAGAATATGCATTATAATAGCAATTTCAGTAATATGGGACATATATACCTATTTCAGTTTAGTAAGGGAAATTCCAGAAAGTGAGGTTGGCTACTACCTGGACAACCGATCAATTAACATTGTGGGACTTAGGAAATCAGGGACATGAAGACTTTAGCCGATAATGGTCTTGCTCTTTGAACTTTGTTCCCTCTGCAAGGACTCATCCATTCCTATCTCATATTTCCATACAAATACTTATCAGTGGATAGACATCCTGCTATTAGTTCACAATAACTCTGAAGGACCAGTTTGCCTCTCTGTGCTGCCTTATAAACACAAACACAGATATAGTGTGCATCTCAGAAATATTGATATGCAAATGTCCTTCTCCATGACAGTTGTTATGAATAATTGATACAGTCAGTTACAGTTTATTAAGAGCTTATAATACCATTCATAACATACTTACTAATTTATAATCGTGTCTGTGGCTTTTATGTTCTATCAAGTATTTATCAGTGACCCTGATGAGGAAGTGTTACAGATTTTTCTCAATAATTTATGTGTTTAATATAAAATTTAATGCTCCAGATCTCTATTGTGGCCGCATTAGGCTTTATGGCATTTATTCTGTTTCCCATATTAATTATTCAGGGGAAGGAGTCTTTAATGTTCATTGAAAATGGATTTGGTAAACCTTCTCCACCCTCCTACTATATTTTGCTGTGTGAGTTGTCATAACTTGTATCCCTTAGGATTTTTCTCTTTCCTTTTAGAACCTGTGCAGAATTTTTCTTATGTGATACTGTCAAGTGGTGTTGTTTACAACACCCTTAATATTGGATTTGAAAAGTTTAATGGTGTTAACAACTCTGAGTCCTGATCCATTTGAGTCCCATGAAAACCACATTGTGGCATTACATAAAGTCCTTGAGTAACAACATTACACACAGTTTATTGATTATACAGGGGAAGGGGGGGTTCTAGTTTATGGCCAGGTTTTAACAGTCGTTGTGATCTAGCAACAGCTTGCTAGATTACGAACCACTAGGCATTGTGCCTGACAGGAGGGGCTGTTGGAGACATTAGCTGGTTTGAAGATAAACAAAGATAAGACTAAGGTTCTGACTAAAAATATCAATTGTTAAGAAATGAATGAATTGCAATTAAAAGCAGGCTTAATAGTTAAAAAGAAATAGAAATATTAGACATCTGGAAAATCCCGTCAATTGTATGAAAATAATTATGTGAAGATATGGAAAGATAATTAAAAAAGATATGGATAAATGGCAAAAGTTGAATTTATCTCTTTTAGACAGAATATTGACAATAAAGATGAATGTTCTCCCAAGAGTGATTTTTGTTTTCTAAATGATACCAAGTTGGACGAAAGAAACACTATTCAAACAATGGCAAAAGTACTTGTCAAGATTTGTCAGAGGAATTATACCCAGAGTGAGATATAAGTTATGTAAGACTTGAAAGACTGAGGAGGCTTTGGTCTGCCAGATTTGAAAATGTATTTCACCACTTCCTGTATGACATGGATTTAAAAATGGATTGTGTTGAAATATAATAAAATTTTGAATTTAAAGGCCATTATTTAAGATTTGGCTGTCACATATAATTATAGTATGGAAAAGTTAAAGTTAATGTTGCTTTTAATAATCATTGTATTAGATGTGCCCTGTTGAAGATTTGGAATAAGTATAAATTGAAATTATGTCCAAAAACTCCAAGGAGGATTTCTCCGCAAGGGGCTTTTTTGTAGAACAGAAATGAGAACTGATCAAAAATGGTTGATATATTATGGCTTGTTGGTGAAAAAAATGAGATTACAGGATTAAGTCAACAATTATAAGAGAAAAGTGTTAATTAACAGAGGCTTTCATACAAACAATTATACATAATATTCAAAGAAGATAAAAAACTGAGCAGTTTGAATGGATTACATCTGATTTGGAAATACTGCTGTGTTCGGGTGATGACCATTTGATTGATAAGATGTATAAGTTTTTGTTGAAATTTGACATGGAAGATGAACAAGTAAAGGAATCTATGATTAACTGGGCAAAGAATTTTGGATACAGCATAGACATGAATCCGTGGGAAAGGTTTTGGAAAAAGGATATAAAAATATACTATGTTATGATCTCAAAGAAAACTATTATAAGATGATATGCCAATGGTACCTTACACTGGAGAGACTAGCAAAGATGTACAGTTCTCCCTCCACATTTGCTAGGGCTGGGCCATAGGACCCCGGTGAAAGTGAAAAAAACATGAATAACTCTAGGCCCTCTTAAACCACTTTTAACACACACAAAAGTATGATCACCACATTCAATCCATTTGGATTCCTTTGAGGCATCAGGGTTCCTTCACAAGGCAGAAGTGGGTGGCTGGTGGGGCTTACTGCCACCACTGCTGCCCCACACCATTTTTAATAGGGACTTAGAAGCCTCATTCACAGTTTCTCAGTCTCACGAGGCTTGCAGTCCCTATTAAAAATGGCATAGGGAGGCAGCATTGGTGACAGCAAATAATCCATGAATAATCAAACCGACAAAAGTGAAACCCACAAATGTGGAGGGCTGACTGTATAAAGAAATGAAGGCTAAATGTTGTAAATGTCAGGATTACATTGGCTCCTTGTATTGTATGTGGTGAACATGTGATAAAACTAAACAGTTCTGAGAGAACATAACAAAAACTGATGCAAAAGATTTTAAAATCTAAGTTTACTCAGTTCTTCTGGAAAGAAGATACCAAAATGCATAAGAAACAACATAAACTGGTTCAACATGTTGTTAGCAGCAAGACTAGTGTATGCAAAGAATGAGAAAAAAATCAGTTACCAACAGTGAATGAATGGCTAAGCAGCTGATGGGAATTTTCAAAATGGATAAGCTTACACACAGGCTAAAGGCAAAATACAAAATGAATTTTTGTTTAAATGAACTCTGGCACAAAGGTTGATTGATTTCTTTAAAAAGAATAAAGGTGATCTGATGACAATAGGTTTTGATAATAAGATTACAAATAAGATTACAAATAGTAAGATAATTACAAATTGTCTTATTATTTGATAAAAAAAGATTACACTGGGGAATAATGCAGCCCTACAGATGTCATTGGACTTCATTTCTCAGTATTCCTGACCATTTGCTGTGTTAGACAGACTTGCTTGGTTTTGTAGTCCAACTCTTTCAAGAGTGTCACAAGATGCCTAGCTCCCTATGTACTTGATACATTGATGAAGAATGTGACTGAGAGCTGAAATTCCTAACAGGCTGTTCTACAGAAGAGCCCCAGGGTGTTGCTCCAAGGATAGCCGCCCCTCCATTCTTTGGCAGAGAGTGTGCTCTCCCCAGCAAAGTGAGAACGAGCGAGTATGCTCTTCCTATACATTTTTATAAGTCTTTCTCTAGGAGTCATGAGAAATGAAGACTAGAAAACACATTTCTTTCTTTGGAAGAACAGGGTCTCTGCTTACCTCAAAAGAGGATGAACGGCATTCTTCTCATAAATCAGGAAATGAAGCAAGAAGGCATTATTGCCAGACTAGCTTACATTTGAAGCTGTATGTGCCTGACACCAGCTAGGCTTCATAAAATGCTTACCTTTGTAATTAAGATATATTCATGACATATGGCAATACGGGTTTCTTCTGTACCAGGAGTGCTGAAGCATGCTGTATAGGACAAAGAGTCAATTCATATTCCTTATACAGCTTAGGTCCAGGCTGTCTAACAGACCGTATCTCCCGACGTTAGCCTGCCCAACCCCAAGATTGACGTGAAAGGCCCTTCCTTCAGCCCTGCTACCTGTAACAAGTGTGTGTGGCTGGTGTGAACAAGAGAGAGGGACTTCTTAGTGACTTCCCCTACACTTTGAAACTCCCTCTGCTAAGGAGGCTAGAATGGTCCCTCCTTGATATTCTTCTTTTGGCAGGTGAAGACTTTGCATGCAGTTCACTTGACCTTGGAGAATTAAATTCATTTTAAGTAGCTCAGTGTTCCTATACTCATTCCCTGTTCTGGGCTACAGTCCCATTATTGCATCATGTGTTCTATTTTCACCATGTAGAGCACTGTTTTCCTTTTGGGAGAAGACTGAGACAGAAAAAGGCACTGAGCAGTTCCTCCTTCTCTCTGTCACCTGTTAGTGTTTCACCATCTTTTCTACACGATGCCCCATCTGTTCCACTTGCTTCAAGCATAGCCAGCTATCCCCCTGCTTTTATTATTTTTAACTTCTCTAGCAAGCCAGAGCTCATTGCAAATTTGGCTTTTCTGGCTTTCTCCATATAGTTACTGGCCATTGTTTTTTTCTTTGCTAGTGGTTTCCCCCTTCTTCTAATTCTTCTACATGTCTCTTTTAAACCTCAGCTCATCTGAAAGTTCATTTCACAGCTGCCCTAATTTCTTTAGACACTTCCCATTTTTCTCCCTCATTGAAATTATTTACAATTGGGTCTTCAATAACTCACCAGTAAAAAATCCCCATGTGTCATAGACTCCCTTCCCTTTGAACATTTCTGTACTTTGGTCCTCACCTTAGCCAGACTCTGGATGTTAAGAAAGCTGATTTTTCTAAGTTTTAGAAAAATCAGCTTTCTTAACATCCAGAGTCTGGCTAAGTCTAGCTTCCTTTTCCCTCTCTATAATAGATATTTGCATATATGCTTGTGGAAATCACTGTGTTTTATTTGCATCAAATAATAATGAAAGAGTTGCACGTGAAAAAAAGAAGGGAAAAGAACATTTTGGTGTATAGAAATGCATACACGTAGCCTTGGATTAGAATGCCTTGTCAAAAAATATGTATTTTCCTATATTATTTTCTGCCCCAAATCCATTAGAGTAACAGAGGGAGAGAGAATGAGAATGAGAGCGAGAGTGCTTTGCAAACAAGAGCGTGAACCCACCTGCAGAAGGACATGAGGATCAGATTATGTTTGATTCATACATCACTAACAGTAATCTTCCTGGGTCTCAGTTTTTTTACTGGTGCTGATTTAAAGACAAGTATGGAATGAGTGAGATTAGAAACATGGGACACACTTGATATAACTATGAGTCACAGCTAATGGATTTAACTTTGAGTGAAATGAGTAAATGGTTTAATTAATATGACCAAGCCCATATAGCTGTGCTTTCCTATTTTGAAATGTTGCACTTTCAAATGATAGAATTCATGTTCTGGAAAAAAAAAGTATACAAAGGACATTGCTGTACAAAAAGAAAGTGCTTATACAATTGTGTGTACAAATCAAATATTATCAGCAAAGAGTTGAGTGGGGGATGGCTGCAGGGCGGGGAGGCGGGAGTTACCAGCAGCAGTTGGAACTTAATGGGAGTAACAATCTGGACCTGAAAATGAAATTAACCATGTGCATCAGAAACCAGCTGTTAATTTCAAGCCGAAGAAAAATTGCCTCAAAACAGAGATTCAAAGTTTTCTAGCCAAATATCTTGATATTCAGATTTACACAATTCCTTTTCGGCTACTTGTAGAACTAAATCACACGGTTGGCATGTGATGTGTTCTTGTTTGAACAAATCAGGCTTAATGGTACAAGCAGAATGTGATTAATCACTTCGAAAAGAATTTTGAATGATTTTAATGGCATAGTCATTTTCTTATTAACTTGGATTTAAAACTTTTATTAAATAGCCTTTTCTCACCATATGGTTTGTGTCAGTTTTTCCTATCAATTAGGTACCATATGGAAATAGTGTACATTAATATATCATTGGTGCCATTTTTTTAAAAAAAAGTCTCTTACAAAGTTTTGAACAAGCCCAGCCACAATGGTGTGTCAGTCATCATCATAAGCAGCAGCCAAATTTTCTGTCAAGGACTGTGCATTCAGATCAGCATTCTCAAATCTTTAAAATATAAAGGTGTTTTTTTTTTCTTTGTGAGGATCTCACTCTCCTTTTTGACTGAGGCTCTCTTGCTTGGTAGTTTCTTTGGTGTTCCCCATTATATTTTTAACTTTGTTTTTAAGCCGCTCAGTTTATTTGAAGAATAGGATATAAATGTATATAGTGTATAAAACATGACCTCTTTTAACAAAGTGTGCAGTACATTTATCTTATGTTTTATATGCAGTTTAAACAGTTTTAAATATTTTCATGCAATTGTCTAATTTAATGCTTTTAAAAAAATTTCTACTAAATATTGTTTTAATTATATTTTGTTTTAAATCTACCTCATTAACCATACAGGCAGAAAGGTGGATTAGACATAATAAAATAAAATTCCAATAGAAAAAACAGTAGAATCACATTTGAAATAATACTGTTTCTTTTTCCCCTTTTGGCAGAGGATGAGATCATATCACACACACATTTTTTTCTGGATCTTTCTTCTTTATTTAAGCACGTATTAAAATTTTTACTTCCATTTCAGTGCATTGTAATTAATTCAATCAAGGAAAAATTCAGTTGTATTAGTATAATGATTCTTTGACCAGTCATCTGCTGGTCAAGGGATGTTAAACAGCCAAATTAGATTACTGGCCTGAGAAAGCTTTAGTTTTGAACCCTTCAGCTTAACAACAGAGTCACAATTGTTTCCTTAGCTGCTTTAAAACCAGTTTAGAAACCTCCCTGAAATTTGACAGCATGGAAATAACATCATCATGAGTTTTGAAAGTCTTCTTGGTCAAACCTGGACCCTTTTGAAAGTAAGTGAAAATTTGCACTATGGTTTCCATATGAAATATAATTGCCATTATGGCATCAGTGAAGATAGGCTACATATTACAATGGCTCGACATGGTGTCCCCCCTGTAGGAAAGAGTTGCTTTTAAACATAGAAAGAAAAGAGGAAAAGAGAAACCTACCACATCTTCGTGTAAACATTACAGGGTCATAATAATGGAATACCAGTTATTTTCGCTGTCTAAGCTATACTTCTCCTCTATGTGATCTCCCTTTTGTTTCATTTTAGATCTTTCCTAAATCAGGTGAAGGCAGAAGTATGACATTAAAAAGAGGGCATTTTTCTTATGACTTTTTGTTTGATCATCACTAACATATTTTGGTTCTGAGACATGTGAAGATTCCAGTCTCCAGTTTAAATGCCAGAGGTGTTTTTATGATTATGATTATCTTATGAAAGAACTATCTGATGCTTGGTGACAGTGGAAACTGGATCATGGTTACTAAATTGTGGAGTAATGTGAGAAGAGATTCTTCTCACATTTTTGTGGTTGTTACATATTTAGCTTCATTCTGTTTCAGCTCAGCACTTTGATGCACCTATGGTTTTGCTAACAGTCTAATCTATTTATGGGTAGGTGCAGAGAAAGCATTGAATGAATGACTATTCAACACAAGTGATTGTCCTGCATATAAGCTATAAGCATCAGGTTATTAATGCCAAGAGACTTTGGTTTAAAGAGTCTAGCATATTTAATAACACTGTTGCTCTTTCGTGTCAGTCATACCTTAGACTTGGGGGATTTGATGTCACAGTCTCAACTTGGATAGACTTCTCATGCACATACATACTTGCAGTGTGCGAAGGGATCTTGTAACACTTTTGAAACTAACTGAGAAAAAGAAATTGGTAGCATAAACTTTTGTAGACTTGTCTACTTCATTATATGCATGGAGTGAAATGCATAGGAACAGACCTTTATATCCATGAATGAGCAGGTAGTACTTGGGAATAGCAGTAGAAATGCAAAACTTGTAGGTCTGGTGATGTTACCTCAAAAGATGGGCAACTCAGGGGTCCATCCACAATGCCAATGCCAATGTGGGAAGGTGGGGAATTCTTAGCTCAAAAAGGAAGGCCTTTGGTGCGGGGGGTAACTTCTGGGATCTCTTCATCTGCATATACCAGTACTAATGCAGAGACATCAGTTGGAGGTTAAAAGTAATGTTTTATTTGGGGGAAATCACATGCACATGCAAACAATCAGTCACCTCTCACAAACCACACAAGGCTAGCAAAAGTAAAGGAGAGAAAGGTTGGATAGTGAGAGCTTGAGGTAAAGTGAACAATAGTTACAGTTCCTGAAGCGGCAGAGGATCAAAGCAGGATGTCTCAGACTGGGGGAGTCTGAGGGCAGTACAGTGAACCAGAATCTGAGGCCATTCACACAAAGTAACATGCCAACATGTGTCTAAAGTATAAGCAAAAAGCAATGGGCTGAGTCAGGTTTAAAATATCCTTTTTCTGCCCAGTTTAGTTTAGTTTAGTTTAGTTTGTTTGTTCAAGGACTGCTGTTAGTCTGGAAGGTTCTGATCATATTTGCAGCAGGTGACAAAGCACTGAGGGCAGTCACAATAGCCTCTTAATGACTGGAAAGGTAAGGGAACAAAACAACAGTCTCTGTGGGAAGAAGTAACAGAATGTCAGCCTTTTGATTGCTCCCTCTAGCAGCTTCACTTGTCATTGTTCCCTAGACTTGGGTACTTTAGAGGACCGTCTAAAACTCATCAGCTCAAGCTATCTGACTAGTCCTTCTGAACTTATGACCTGGCCATGCTGAGGTTCTTTGTCCTAGTTTCAAAGCTTCCTTTCCACACAGCTTCCACCTATAGGTGTAAAATTTATATTTATTTCATGCCACATAAACAGTATTTGCAGCCAATCACACCGTAGTACAGATTGGAGGTGTATGCCATGGTAATAGTGATGAGATGACAAGTTCTGTTTTAATGATGTTCACTGGGGGACAAAGGCAGGAGGAAATATGTTGACTAAAGCCAATTCTACTGTTCTCTTTCCAATCTTTGTATTTTTATTTTATTTAGTTTAGTGTAGTTTAGTGTAGTTTAGTTTAGTTTGGGTTAGGTTAGTTTAGTTTAGTTTAGTTTAGTTTAGTTTAGTTTGATTTGGTTTAGTTTGTTTGTTTGTTCAAGGACTGCTGTTTTGAGGTCTGGGATGGAATGCCCAAGGAAGATCAAAGTGTTTTGCAATTGGTTTTTGTGTATTCCCCTTCCTAATGGCCCATTTATGTCCTCTGGCACAGATACTGGCCAGTTAACCCAGTGAAGAGTGCTGAAGGCCATTGTTGACAAGAGGATGCCATATATCACATTAGAGGATAAGCAAGTGAAAGTATATCTAATAATGGGCGGGTGATGTGATTAGGTCCTGTGATGACATTTCCTGAGTGAATGTGTGGCAGAGACAAGTCTTGTACCTGTTTCCCTGTCTATGTTGTACATCCTCCTGTAGGTAAGCAACTGTTTGAGGTTGGGAGGCTGTTTGTAGGCAGGTAAAGTCCTGCCACTGAGAATGTTTGAGAGGATAGCATTATTGTCCAGAATAGCCTGTAGTTCATTGATGATATGTTTGAGTGGTCTCAGGAGTATTTGTGACCACTAATAGTGTTCTATCATTTCTTGCCTTTAGTCTGTTCTGTAATAGATCAGTCTTGGGTACAAGTCTTGCCTTGTTGATGTTTTTCCCCACTTCATATGATAGTTGTCACTTGAAGAATACTTGTTGTAGTTCTGAGAGTTTGGCATCCCTGTCTTGTAGGTCTAAGTCGCTGCTATTGAATCAGAGGGCTTGCTTGTAAACTGTAGATGTGGCAGTGTGTTCTGAAGACAGGTAAGTTTGTGTAGTAGTCACTGGGTTTGCAATATGGTATGGTTCTTAGATGTCCATTGTGTAAGTGTATGGTGGTGTCCAGAAAGTGAACTTGTTCTGTGGATAGTTCCAGCCTGAGATTGATGATAGCATGGAAGTTGTTGAAATTCTGGTGAAATGTCTTGAGTCTTCTTCCTTTAGTCCAAATTATGAAGACGCCAGTATATCTCAAGTAGAGGAGAGGTTTCTGGATGCAGGAGTTAAGCAAGCATTGTTCCAAGTCATCCACGAAGATGTTAGCATATTGTGGTGCCATTTGTGTGCCCATGGCAGTACTGTTAACTTGAAGTAGTTGTTTGTGAGAACAAAATTGCACACCTTAATGGTTAGGTCTGCTGTGGTCCCATCTGGAACAATGTTCCTGACAGTATGTAGTCCATCCATGCATAGGATGTTAGATTCCACATCCATAAGATGAGGTTCCTTGAGAGGTTGTGGATGGACTGTGATTTCTGCAGGAAATTGGTAGTGTCCTTCACATAGCTAGGTATGTTGGTGGCATATGGCCTAAGGATGTTGTCGATATATCCAGAGTATGCAGATACTTGCAGTCTAACTTTGAAATAAACTGTTGTTTTGTGTCTACGTGCATGTATATGCTCCAGTGGTATAACTAGCATTTGAAAATAGGATTATAATTATTTAATTGGCAATTGCTGTTTCTGTAGATTTGAACAGAGTACAAGTTCCTATAGGGATTGATTGAATGAGGGAAGAATACAAGGTTGTAAGGTTGATGTTGCAGCAGTTCTAGTGATTGCTAGTGCTGTACTGTAATTACAATTTTTGTGTTACTATCACTTCAGAGTTGATGTTGTATTTGAGGCAGATTTATTTTCACCTCCTCTCATTCCCCCAAAAACAAAGAGAGATAATCTCAATCAAGGCTATTTGTGGAAAAATTAGTGCCGATGATTCTTAGAAAACAGGGACTGTTAATGTTATGTGATTTGTGTAGTTCGTGTGACATGGTGCATTCATTTTTTTAAAATTATTCTGATTGGTGTTGTACTCACTACTGCCCCCATTGCTCCATACAGAAACCCAGCAATATGGCTACAGAAGTTTGAGATTGCTATTGATCCATCTGCATAAAATGGCATAAAGGTTTTGGAAAATGGCCATTTATTCCCTTTAGAAAGATGTGAGTGCTCCTGTCATGCTCTCAACATTCCGTGAGAAAGACAATTGGCAAGTTATTCCGGATCTCTGCACAGGTCCTGCTTGTTTGCAGGCTTCATCTAGCTCTATTCCAGACATATTTCTGCTGTGTTAAGTTTAATGCTTGTGATTTCTTTTTAATAGTATTCATGAAAGAGACTGATAGCACTGGGGCTCAAGCTAAGCACAATGCCCCCCTGCTCTTTTTTGGTGCGGGGTTTTATGATGTACTGTAAATAGAAATTACTTCACAGCTCTCCTCTCTGCTATCACTATTGTTGCTGGGAAACACAGACCCAGTCCTATCATCTTTTATATTGATTCCTTATCATTTTGCAGCTTGTTGTGTTGTTGTGCGCCTTCAGATTGTTTCCAACTTATGACACCCTAAGGCAAGCCTATCACATGGTTTTCTTGTCAAATTTTGTTCATAGGGGGTTTGCCTTTGTCTTCCCTTGAGGCTTTAAGAGTGTGACTTGCCCAGGGCTGCCCTCTGGGTTTCCATGACTAAGCAGGGTTTCAAACTCTGGTCTCCAGGGTCATTGTCCAGTGCTCCAACCGCTAACCACATTGGTTCACATTTTTCCTGTTTAGGATCAATTAAACATTGGGGCACAAATAGAATAGATGCTTTGGGGTGAACTGTACAGGGTAGGTACAATATGTACCGCACCAGATTATCTAATTAATAGTGAAATCCTGTGAATGTTCACTTAGAAAGAGGTCATGTTGTGTTAACTGTGGCTTATTCCTTCATGTGGTTTAGACTGCAACCTAAATTGAGTGCATGGAATAGGGAAACTTTCTGCATAGAATGCACCCATGGCATGTTGCTGCCTTAAGTGACAGCAGAATGCTCTCCCCTTGCACATGTATAGGTAGGTCCTTAGTACCCACGGACAGTCAAGTTATTTTGATGTGAGGGAAGGTGGAAATCCTATAATTTCTTACTTTCCTCCCTCGCTGTACAAGTATAAATACTGGTAACAAAGGAAATAACTGAAAATGTGTTGTCCTTTCACATAGCCTAAAATGTGCTGCCTGAAGTGTTTGCATCACTGCCTAATGGTGGGTCTAGCCCCACTTCTATTTGTTAGGCATATGTTCTACCATTGAGCTATTATTCTGGACCGCAAGTGGGATTAACTCCTGTGCAAATGTAGTCTCTTGTATATTGTAAATATTAATGCTATTTTTGCCAAGTTTATCAGATAACAAGTAACTCTTGGCACTTCTAAAAGAAAAGTCTACAAGGCTGCATGGAGTGGATTTTTGTTTTCTCCCCCTTCAAAAATTACAACAGGAATTGGCAGAGAAACTTGCAGTTTTGATATGACTTGCAGTTTTGATGTTCCTCGAATAAAATGAACACAGTTGCCCCTCCTCACAATATCTTCTCATTTCACTGTTCATTCCACTTATTGGCATTGGTAAATGTAGTTTATACCCTGAGCTGCAGGTAAATTAATTACAGTAACTCTGATCTGGCTCATACAACAAGAGCTTGCCAGTCAAATATTTAATGCCATCACATTTTAAATTAGTCCAATAAATTGAAAAACCTGTAACTTGTCAACTTTTCTACTTTATTCTCTGCCTCACATTGAAAGATTGCCTTTTCATTAAGAAAGCAGTAAATTAACATTTGGTGGCCTGGCAGCTTGCAGCATGCACAAATGTGGTGACAGCATATTTTTGGGGAATATTAAATTGGGCTGGGTCAACTTCACCGTTTTAGGGGAGGCCCATTGGAAACTGGGCCTTCATGACCAGTGAATGGACAAGCGAGAGGAATGCAAAGAGAGAAACCTGCCCCTCAAGCTTCTTCCAAGACTTTTCTTTTCAGAAAGCTATGCTTCATATGGAATGTTTTTTATTTGTATTTTTAAACCTCATCTTTCAGCCATCTCCATGGGGAAAGCCATCTCCAGGGGGTTCATGAGAGGGAGGCATGGAACCAATGCTGCCTCTTGAAAGGTCTTCTGCAGTTTCCTATGACCTCTTCATAGCTTAACTGCAGAATATATTGACTATGCAGTATGTTGAATATATGAGAGTGTTTGAGTGTTGGAATATTGGACTATGACTCTGAAGACCAGGGTTCGAATCCCCATTCGGTCATGAAAACTCACTGAGTGATTGTGGGCAAGTCACACTCTCTCAGCCTCAGAGGAAGGGAATGGCAAAATCTACACTGAACAACTCTTGCCAAGCAAATCCCATAATAGGTTCATCTAAGGGTCACCATGACTCAGAAATCACTTGGAGGCACACAACAACAACAAATGTGGAATATGTAATGTGCCATTTAGGATCTCTTTCTGGTTTTTTTTTTTAGTTGGATGGAAGCATGAATGACAATGATTTATGCTGAAAGTACTGAACATGTGTAGAGGAGATTTAAATTTGTCTTCCCCAAAACATTTCCTCTACATGGAAGCAAGGAGGAGGAGGGAAGTCTCTGGATTCAGTGGGCACAGGAACACCTCCTGTGTTGATTGGGCTACTTGTCCTGTAGTCACTTCTGGTACAGTAGTCTTAGGAGGGGTTGTTGGGCTTGGACTCGCCCTAGCCTTGCAAGTTTGCATGCAAAGCCAAGCTGGCTCCTTCTGCCTCTTCTCCTTGTTTTTCCCTGCGTCCAACCTCATTCTCGTGGCTAGCTCTTCCAAAATAGCCTGTTACAGTTAAACCCTTCCAAGCCGTTGTGGATTACCCAGCTGGGGCCAACAGGCATGTGACTTGTCTTCCCTCTGCTTCAGTACTGTTGGCTCTAGTGATCCCTCCTGACAGATGTAGGTTTTATTATCTCCCCATGTTCCTTTGAATACATTAGCAGGCTCTACCCTGGTGAGTCCCTCCAGCTTCTTACATTTATACACAAAATGATGACATATATTTTTTATTTAATATAGCCATTATCTATTTACTGGTATTGTCTGAGGTAGTCCATACCCCTTTTGCAATCAGCTCCTGGTATACCATCTTCAAGAGCCACTATGTTGTATTGATTTGAGTGTTGGACTACAACCCTGGAGACCAGGGTTCCCCATTCAGCCATAGAGGCCCACTGGATGACCTTGGGTATGTCACACACTCTCAACCCCAGAAAATCCTGTGATAAATTCACTTTAGGATGGCCATAAATGAGAAACAACTTGGAGGGATGTAACAACAACATACCATCTTCACTCTAGCGATGTACAGAATCTTTGATAAAATTTTCATCCTTCATAAGAATTGGTGTCTGTGGGATGTAAATCCTCACTTATTTCATTCCCACGTATAAGAATGAATACTTTCAGCAATTTCCTTTCTGTTCTGTGAGACTGCAAATGTTTTGAATGTTTCTCATTCTCTGGGAACGTTCATTGGCATGAAAACACACTTTCATGGTACAGAAAAGTGTTTTGGTCAGTAGACATGTTTTCCGTGCAAAACCAATATTCTCACAGAGGAATCTGTTTTGTACAAAACATGCTTTTCTGCCACTCAAAATGTGTTTTCTGTAAATGAAAATAGAATTTTTTTGTGCAATCAGATTTTCTCCCAACAATTCCCAAAGTGTGACCCACGGACTTCCGAAAGCAGGGGGGTTTAACATTCTCCTATAAGGGGAGGGTGAGAACCAGTGTGGTGTGATAGTTTGAACATTGGACTATGGCTCAGGAGACCAAGGTTGGAGTCCTTATTTGGCCATGGAAACCCACAGGGTGACCTCAGAAAAGTCTCATTCAGCCTGAGAGGAAGGCAAAGGCAAAGACAAACTCCCTCAGAAAAAAAATCTTGCCAAGCAGAGCCCCATGATAGGTTCACCTTAGGGTTGCCTTAAGTCAGAAGTGGCTTCAAGGCACACATAAACAACTATGGGAGGACACTACAATAAAACTAAATGTGGAGGGCACAAGGGGCTAGGGCTAGACCTGCCTTCCTGAATGAAGTAACAGCACCCCTTTTATTCTACTATCACACCCTGGCTGCCTCCCTTCTACTCATTCACAACCCTGCTTTCCCTTTAAAACCATCACCTTAGTGGATAAAGGGCTAAGCTTATCAATGGTTATTCAAAAGGATTGAAGACCTGTGGTAGCATGTTCTTATAAAAGCAAAACTGAAGAAAATACTCTGGTGAGGCACAAATTATAAAAATAGAATGAAATCTTTGTTGAAATAACACACTGGAAAAAGGGGTATTGGGTATTTCAAGAGTTCAATATTCAAACAAAATAACACTTCCCTAAAGATGTTTAATATCTTCCAAACACCACAGTTTTCAATAACACAGCTTTCACATACACACCTTTGGCTCCCCTTAGGTTTATTTCCCAACTCAGGGTCCCATTTTCTGACCCCCTCAGAAGTGGTTTGGTGGTTCTCTGCCTCACACTAGGTCCCTGAGAAGGCAACCCTCCTTTCAGACAACCCCCTTTTGGTTGATTGAAAGTTCTGACTTAAAGTTCACTCTAAAAATCTCACTGAAGGAAGCTAGAATCCAATTCACACTCTCACACTCCCTGTATATATGACTCCTGCTATCTCGCCCACAACCCTCTCACTAGGGCTGGGTTTTACTCCATCAGAGCCAATCTGTTTATGTGACCACTTGTCACTAGACTGCCCTGCTAGCCATACCCCTGGGCTCCGTCACACTAAAGTTCTTTTATTGCTGTCCATGTTTATAGCAAAATGTGAGAAATTGCTCTTTAAGATGGTCTTTAATTTGTTTCAGAATTCCTGTTTCTCTCTCACAAACACGCACATAGTCCTAATTTGGTGTTATGACATTTTAA
The DNA here is from genome assembly GCA_948474755.1 of Ctenosaura bakeri. Classification (NCBI taxonomy): domain Eukaryota; kingdom Metazoa; phylum Chordata; class Lepidosauria; order Squamata; family Iguanidae; genus Ctenosaura; species Ctenosaura bakeri. The sequence goes on along the minus strand of CAOLHI010000255.1, from coordinate 171,764 downwards.
TGGTATGCTTCTTTCTTTCTTCCCAACAGGAGCTTCTACCTACAACAGTTTTTATGTTTTCTGCAAAAGTTTCTGCCAAGCGGTAAAACCTGGGAAGCTCCGGGTCCGCTGCAAAACATGCAAACAAGGGACACTGACTCTGTCCAGGGTAAGTAAGAGCTTTCTTCTGAAGAGATATTGGCAGGCTTTAAATGATAGGTGGAAAAATATGGTACAGAATCTTTGAAACTATGAATTCAGTGGGATACAAAATGAGATAATGTCTTTGTTTGGCAGCTATCCATCAAGGGGAATCCATGACATGGAAGGATTCTTAGCGAATATAAAACAGTGTACTTATCCTAGGGCCCTTTCATACTGCACAGGTATAGCACTGTGATCCACTTTAACTGCCATGGTTGCATCCTATGGAATTGTGAGGTTTGAGATTTAATGAGGCACAATAGTTCTCTGCTGAAAATCTTAAGTACCATGCCCTAAACTGCAAATTGCAGGATTCTATTGGATTTGATCATGACAGTTAAATTGGGATCCTAGTGCTATAACTATGTAGTATGAATGAAGCTCCGTATATTTTCTTTTCTTCTATTTAATCAGTGGTGGCTGGTTACTTGGATGCTAGTGGAATGGCGAATAAACTCCAGGGTTCAATACAAACTTCTTTTAACATTTAAAAGAATTACCCAAAGGAATGAATCTATTTTGGAAATTAGGTTCAGCATCTAGGATAGTTCCTTTAAAGTTTGGATTGAAACCAGAATGCATCCATTATTCCTCTGGCATGAAAACCACCAGCCACCAATCTATTTAATCACAGTGTTTTACTAATGTCATATGAATGAGTAATATGCTGGGATTTATCTCTCTTATAGGTTGTTCTTTTATATTATCTTTGAACATCTCTCCAAAAAAGTGTTATTTCTGTGTTGGTGTTCAGATTTTTTAAATGTGTCTTCATTTGTTTTTGTTTTTCTTTCTAAGTTTGTTCAGGTCTAGTTACTGATTGTTTAGTTTCCAGCACTAATTGCTTTTACTGGAAATTTTTAGGATGAGTTGGGTTAAACAGTCATAGAGTCATAGAATGTTGCTTTATTGTCAGCTATTCTGAACAAAAAAAAAGAGGGGAAAAAAGGAAAAGAAAAAAAAAAGAAAAAGAGAAAAGAAAAGAAGTAGAACATAAATATTTTAAAAATAACAACTCTCTAGTGCAATGGTTCTGAACCTTCCGAATGCCGCGACCCCTTAATACAGTTCCTCATGTTGTGGTGACCCCAAACCATAAAATAATTTTCATTATTATTTAGTTATTTATTTATTATTTAGTTAGTTAGTTAGTTAGTTAGTTAGTTAGTTATTTCCAACATCAAATAGATTGGAAACACTGCCCTAAATCACTGCTCTGGATAGACTTCTAATGCCTAAAAACTGGTAACCCTCTCCCCTTTTTTTAAGCACAGAAAGCGTCCATCAATGCCAGAATTAAGGCAGTAGTTCTAGTTCTGAATGTTGGGTTTCCACAGTTCAAAAAGCCAGTCATTCCCAAAGGCAATGCCAAAACAGCCCACATTTTACATGAGGCGCAGGGAGGAAAGGACAGGGAGAGAGGAAAGACGGCAGCAGCATAAGCAGACGCGTTTTGTTTCCCTCCCTCCCTCCCTCCCTCCCTCCCTCCCTTAAAGGGAGTGCGGACGCTGAACATACAAAAAGCGAGGAATGCAAGACAGTCAGGGCGAATAACACAACACGTGCGTGTGGCAAGCGCCAAGGGTCCATGCACAACAAAAGCAAGAGGAGAAAGTCATCCTGGCTATTTCTGCACTAGACTGTTATAGCGCTATTCTTCCACTTTCACCATCCTATGGAATCCTGAGGTTTGCAGATCTTCTCTCCTCACCTCTGCCTTAATGCTCCGGCTCCAGCTCTCTCCTCTCGGTGTCCTCACCTCTGCCTTAACATTCAGGCTCCAGCTCTCTCCTCCCGCTCTCCGCACCTCCGGCTCCACCTCAGGCTCCTCCAGTGCTTTCCCACCAGGCAGGGAAAGACGGGGAAACACCTAGCATGTCTCTTCTCCCCTCCTCCCAGCGCAGGGGTCTCAGAAGCACTGCTCCCATTGGCTGTGAGGCCACCTTCTTTTAAAAGGGGGGCAGGTTTGAGGAGCGGCGACCCCTGTGAAATGGTCGTTCGACCCCCAAAGGGGTCCCAACCCCCAGGTCGAGAACCACTGCTCTAGTGAGATGTACTTCAGCGTTAACATGCATTAGATCTGGCAACACATGGAACAAGGTCCAGATATGAAGAAATTTTTTTCTGGTCTTTGGTGGATTTGTGGTCCTGCATCATGTTATGAAAGTCTGGAGACAATACTTGAAGCTAGAGATTATGCATGGTTGTACATCCTCAAAACTTAGGGAAGAATCAATATCTGTTTAGGTATGTACATGAACTTGGCCAAAGTCAAGACCAAATTTTGTGTGTGTGTGTGTTTATGTAGAATTAAACAGAATATTAATTTCCCTGATAGCACAGGACTATTTTGATCTTTGCTAAATGGATCATTTCTTGCTCCTCAAACATCAGCAGCAGTGTAATGGAATCCTGAACAGGGCTGAGGAGTCATCTGCCCCCAAACTTCACATTGCAAAGAGGGATGCAGTTAATAGGCATCATAGAAATGTTTTTCCCCCTTTCCAATCCAATCCTAGGGCCTTTTCATACTACACAGTTATAGCACTGTGATCCACTTTAACTGCCATGGTTGCATCCTGTGGAATTGTGAGGTTTGAGATTTAATGCAGCACAATAGTTCTCTGGCTGAGAATTTTAAGTACCTTGCCCTAAATTGCGGATTGCAGGTTTCCATTGGATTTGATCATTTCAAAGGATAGTCAAACTTCTTAAAATCTTTTCCTGGAAAGGAGGTGGAATTGAAGTCAAGCTTGGTATACTTGTATGCTATAAGTTTTATGCCCTGTTGCCAGGATACTATCATGTGTTAAAGCTAGATCCAGCAAATTTATACCTGTCCTATTCTCTGTTCATTTTTTTTTCTTTCTGTACCTGATATCTTCACTATTGTATACCTCCTGTGGACAGATCTCACTGGATTCCTTCCTCCCTTCCTTTTGTAAATAAACACTTTTTCTGCATGTATTTAGAGTACTAGAATATGTAGCAATGTGTAGCTTGCCTTCCTTGCTGCCCTTATGATAGGCAGGGGTAGTTTGCTATTAGAGATCATGGTGATAGTAGTAATGACGCTGATACTTAGATAATAGAATTATGATGCTATCGCTGCTTCTTTTACAAGTCATTCATATTAGTGATTTTTGCTCCATGGCAGGCTGAGTATTAAATACTACCTGTACATTTCCTTTGCTTTTTGTATAAGCAGACAGAATCAATACCTTGGAAAACTTATTTTTTTAAAATTACTTCTTCCAGAACTCCCCTGTCCAGAATATAAATTTTCCAAGCTCTGTTTAGATGACTTTTGGGGAAAAAAATGAAAATTATAAATCAGGCCTACTTCATGTGCTAGAGCAATGATTTACAACCTAGGGTCCTCCAGAAATCTTGGACTTCAGCTCCCCGAATTCCTATACATTGGCCATGCTGGCTGGGGTTTCTGGGAGATGAACTCTAAAACATCTGGAGGAGCAAGTGCTGAGAACCATTGCACTAGAAGGATGTTGCATGCCTGGAATCTAGCCAGTGTTGTGACTTCTAACCCCTGTAACCAGCATAATTAGGCTGTCACTAGACTGGTTTGAACATAATACAAAATCACAGTTTACTGAATTAGAATGACCTAGTATCTTTATAGGTATATTTGTGCCCTGCTCCTCTCTCCTCTTATTACAACTGAAAGGAGGTAAATAAACTGGGAGCTTCTGAATACCTTTTTAGATTAATTCCACTTTAACATGCAGTCTGAAGCTAAAACTGTGATTAATTTTAACTGTAGTTAGTAAATCGAACCAGCTTCATAAACTTTGATTTGAAGTTGTCCTGTTTCCTAAAATCAAAGATAAAAAATACCACAATTCATCAGGGTTCAGAAAACATGAGAAGTTGCACGAGGGCAGACTGCCATGCTCTTCAGAGTTCTACCAGAAGAAGTAGGGAACACGTGAGTATAAAGCACACCATGTCTAGTTCTGAAAACAGTAAATTATGGTGTGGCTTTATATGCACAACAGTCCATCTTTAAACAGTGAAAACGTTTGTTAAAAATCCCATTTCCACTACTGTGTGGGATAGCAATCCTATTCTAACTATTCAGCTGTGTCTTTGTGGCACAAAGAATAATATTTCATTAGGGTTGTGCCAAAGTAAGCATTAGTAATTTGCTCTCTGAATTAATCGAGTAGGAGTTACTGAAGCTCACAAACTCAAAAGCTATATTTCAGGTCTGTGCATAAAGGTAAAACTGAAAGATGAAGTGTGTATTGATTTTCTGTTTCTCTTATAGTTTTCATTGACTGTTTCAACTTTTGTGTATGTTTCAGTAATTAGGTGTTTCCATGACATCTAATATATTTATGGATTTACTGTAGTCCTTGTTATGGGCCTGTTCTCTTGCCCTAAACAACCTGCTCAGCAGTTTTAGAATTTAAATATTGGCTTGATTTACTATGAAATTGGCATTAGATTCCTGTTTTTTGTATTAGCAATGAAGCTGGTTGTTCTCACACTCTAATATAAATGTTTCCTCTGGAGAAAAAGACCTCGAAGGCATTATTTTGTTCCTCATTCATTTCAATGATATTGTGTTTAATGGTGGCTTTGTGCTGTGAGGCAGAGACACCAATTTCTGCTTTGAGTTGGAAGGGGAAGAAGGATGGTGGGAAGAGGGCAAGATTAATAGTTTGAACCTTGAATCTTGAACATATTCAAAGTTAAACTGGAAATGCAACACTTTTTAAGAGCATTGAATATGGTTACGTTTTATTCCTCACAAATAGCTAACACAAAAATCTATAGGCTGAAATATGGGGAGAGGATGGCACATTTTGGCTCTTTCTGCACAAGGTTATTATGCCCTATGAGGATAGACTTAGAGAGCTGGGTATGTCTAGTCTCCAGAAGAGAAGGTTGAGAGGGGACGTGATAGCCATGTTTAAATATTTGAAGGGATGCCACGTAGAGGAAGGAGAGGGCTTGTTTTCTGCTTCTCCAGAGACCAGGACAAGGAGCAATGGATTCAAGCTGCAGGAAAGGAGATTCCACCTGAACCTCAAGAAGAACTTCCTGACAGTCAGGGCTGTCCGGCAGTGGAATATGCTGCCTCGGAGTGTAGTGGAGTCTCCTTCCTTGGAGGTTTTTAAGCAGAGGCTTGATGGTCATCTGTCGGGAGTGCTTTGAGGGTGTTCCTGCATGGCAGGGGGGTGGACTGGATGGCCCCTGTGGTCTCTTCCAACTCTACATTTCTATGATTCTGTGATTATCTTGTGACAGCAATGGGTTGTTTCCAGTCCAGACGCCATGCTACCACATGACACCGTCACTATCCAGCTGCTATCCCATTCCCAAGTGTTGCAGATCAGCCCTATTTCGTTTCAAGAAAAAATCCATTAAGAGCCTTCTTTAGTGCTACAATTCCATCAGCTGGGTCAGCACTGTTCTTTAATAGTGCTTGATAGCACTTCCTGTCGTCATGAATCCAGGAGAGAGCGGGGTGTGGGCATGCCCAGTTTGTCCATTCCTAACCCGACACCATCATGGAAATGGCAATACTGGGGATGTAATGGAACAACACACTATTGAGGTATGGTGTGGAAAGGGCCTAAGTGTCTCTTCTGTGCCTTTCAGCATTTTACTGAGCCTAACCACGGCTTGGCAAACTACCTCACTCCAAATTCAATTATGTCACAGCTGGAAAATGTAAGCTAAAAGTGCATATAAACAAATTGTTTCAGATAACTGCAGAAGAAATTATAGTTGAATTAAGTACTTCCTTTTTTCTTTTTAATATTTACCTTGATTTTCATTAGTCTATTAGGACCAGCCCCATCAATGCGGTTTGGTCACTCACAGGTGCTTGGGCTCCTCTCTTGGCTGTGTTGCCCAAGCAAGATGGCTTCTACAGACACGTGTAAGAAAGATGGATTCTACACCATGCTATAGACAGTGCTTTCTTTTTAAAAATATCTCTATCTGTTTTAATCATGTTGTAGGCCATCTTGAGTCCACATTCTGGCATGAAATCAAGGAAATAAATATTTTAAAGAATGTTGGAAGTGACATGACAGAAGCTATGTGGTCACTGGTGTATACACTCATCCCACTACCAAGCTTAGTTGAATAGGGTTGGGAGTTCTTTGCAGTGTTTCAAAAAAACTAATAAGCGTGACTCAATATTGGGAAAAAAGTATCTTCCTCTGTATGGCAATTCAATGACCGTGATCCTTCTCCAGCCACCATTAAATTTCTCTCTGAAATGAAAAGAACAGGGTCATGAGGAGCTAATGAATGATCCCTAACTCCTTCTCTTCTTTAACTATAAGTAAGTTTGACTGTACAACCTGTTGCCATCTTTGATTTAAATCCAAGGATTAGAGTAGAGTAGTCCCAGTTGAATCAATGGGGACTTAGGAAATCCACATATGTGTAAATTCCAGTGATTCACTGGGTCTATTATAGTTGGGAGTAACAACTGCAGTCTGCAGTGGCCCATTTTCCGGTTATGATAAGCAATACAGTAAATGCTCAAAACGGAAAAAGAAAGGCCTTGGTGTTCACCTTCTGTATGTCACAGCTTCAAACATGTCTTATAAGCGGTTCATTTCATAAGCATCATGGCAGATTATAAGACAGTATTTGTTTCAGTGACACTTTCATTTATTGGCATGAAAGGAAAACCTGTGCAAAATCCACATTAAAAATGTTGGACAGAATTAACTTGCTTAGGCAAGTTAATCCTTTTTGGGTTGGTAAGCTGGGAACGGACAACTTAATTGAATTGAACTTCACGAGCACTCTCTCTTTCTGGCATGAAGACTGACATTTTAAACATTCATAAGTATCCTTATTATAAAACCCTCTTTAACTGTCATGCCTGTTTGCATATTATTATTTTAAGAGGTGTGAGGAATGAATTTAACATTTATAGAACAGGAAAACGCCAAAGAAACCTCCCCCCCTTTTTTAAAAAATAAGAAAAATAACTGTGACTTAAAGGCTGGTTTTATAAGTATTTCATTACCTCCTGCTGCGTAAGAGATTTATGCTGAATTGAATTTAATTGTCAGGAAATATCCCTAGAAGTGTACATAAAGAGAGACTTTATGTACATTCGATTAAGGCATTATGATTGTGTCCATGTTGATAAATGTTGTTAGTTTCCAACTCACTGAGAACAGTTTCAGATATAGTATTTCAGAACTAAAACAGAAAATGTGTGTGAATTTCTCTATAATGGTCACAGTCCTGCTTTTGTAACATTATGACCTTAAACATCTCCTTTTACTTTCATTCCTGTTACATTGTCTGCTAAAATATCCAACATTGCGGAAGGTTTCCATGCTATCCAATGACAAATTCTTCCCTGATTTACCTAGGAGTCCTCACTCCTAGATGAGTGTGTAGGGGATTTTAATCTCTTTATAGTAGTTTGTTTAATATGTGAATTCTTGATTAAATCACAAACCATAGGAGATACTTTTGATGGAGCAGGAAGTGGGTTGGATCCAGTCTAAGGCCCTTTTCGCATGCTTTTTTTTTGCGCGAGTACCCCTTGGGCATCGCGTGAGTGGGAGCGTCGCTCCGAATGATGCACTCCCACTCGCGCGACGCTCACAAGGCTGAAGTGGGGCGAGCACGCATTTTTTTATTTTCAGCTGTAAGCCAAAAATACTGCGCGCTCGCGCAATGCTCGTGGCACCCTCACTCATTTACCTGCGTGCGGTGCTTCGGCAAGCCAGGGCGGTCGCGCTTCCTTCCCCCAGTGCAGCCTACTGCTCCCAGACTGCACTGCGGAAGGAAGGGGCGGGGCACTAGTGCAACAGCTGTGCTAGAGGCAGCCGATGCAGGAGACAAGAAGGGCCGTCGTGAGCAGCTCGCGCAAGCGGCTGCTCACGCGAGCGCCGCTCCCCACTGCCGTGACGAGGTAAGGTGCGAAAAGGGCCTAAGTCATGCTTAGAGTAGACAAATTGAAACCAATATATTTAAGTGAGTTACATGACTAAGGTAAGTTCTACTGATTTTAATTGACTTGAAATCCCACTTATTTTAATGGGTCTTCTCTAAGTATAACTTAATCAGGATCCAAATCATTGTATGCATTGCACTTGTGTTTATGTGTTCACTCAAAAGTCCGGGCTGCAGCCTTTGAATTCATGACTGCAACTGAATAGCAGCAACGTACCTGCATGAGAATTTACAGAAATATTCTTTTCTGGAAAGATATAAGACACAGATATGTTTCTACTATTTCAGAAAGAATTAATCAGAAAGAGATTGGATTCACATTTGAAGTTATTCATATCTTTCGTCAACTAGATGGAAAACAACCCTTTAAATTGCCCCTCAACGTGACATTGCCTGTGTTTATAGACTTTTCACACTTCCTTCTCAAGAGTCCAGTGATGTGTTTGTACATAACACTATAGATTGAAATCCCATAGACACTGGTGCTATCATTGATGTGTGAATTGCATCAGTCAGACTAGACTAAAGTGTTCTTAGATGTGTATGTTTGTGTGTGTGTGTTTTGGAACAGTGTTGACAAGTTGTTCAGCATATGATATAACAGCCAGAGTTTTTTAAAAATGAGGAGTGTTGAACAAGGAGTGCTGGAGGGCTGTTCCATTTGTGAATGTAATTGACAAAAAAGGACATCAGTCATACAAAGTCCAGTCCGTAATATCTTTAAAAAAAAATTCTTTTAAAATGATTGACTTTGGTTCTCTAGTGTGCCAAATTATAATAACTAACACAATTCTCCAACAAGCTGCAATTCTCACTGGAAGATTCTGGGAACTCTAGTAAGGAAGGTAGCTTTTCCAAGCTCTGATGATAACTTGGATGTAGATAGAAATGTGAATTTTGCAAAGAAAAACATGGAGAACATCATAGCTGCTATCCTTGGAGAATGGATTGCATAAAGCACAACACACTGTTCTGATAAATTCACCTGTTGCAAATATTTGAAATTCTCAGAAAGAACTAGATTTTTAATACATTATACAATCAGCTAAGACCAAGACAGGCTGCATGTGTTAGATCAGTTGTGAACAAAGTGTGGCCTGTAGGCCACAAGCAGCCCTTGAGACCTCAAGCTTGGCTCACAGGATCCCCCAGAGGACCTTCAAAGCAGCCAGATCACCTCCAATTTTGTTAAAAAAAAATCAGGCTATTTTGGGGTGATGTTTTGCCCCCAAACTACCCCAAGTATCCCAAAACCATCCAAAAAGGCAACAGTTTTCTCCTCTAACCTCCCATGACCCTAATCCTTCCCAAACAAAGTAAAAAAAAAAATCCCAAATTTGGCCAAAATGGTGGCCAGAAGTGATATCACCTTGTGTCAAGTGTGCTGAAATGTGCTGCTGCAGCTCTCAGGGCAGGTGCAGGAAGGAAAAATTGTCCCTGCCTTATTTGTAGTAGCCCACCCCTGTGTTAAATCTAATATAGCTAAAGGGAATTGGAACAGGCAGTGTTTGGAAAGCATGTTTGATTTTTGCTAAGACTCAAGCCCCACCATGCAGAGACTTAGTATTTTCTTCTCTTAACCGTGTTTTTTTGACCTTAACAACTCTGTTTGTATATTTCCCTAATACTATTAAATATTGTTAAAATGCCTTTGTAAACAGCTTCAGTTTTTTGAGGTTAGGTTTGATGTAGACATTTTGCATGAGGATTTTGAAACTTATTTTAACTTTGTCTTCATTTATTCTGGTGAAATAATAAGTCTTACGTATGGTCCTTTAAAACCTCTCAATTTTATTATTATGCCCATGAAGTTGTAATTCCCAGATTAAGTCAGTGTGAAAGAAATACTGTTGCTGGAGGGTAATATTCTACCACTGTTGTGTTTGTCCTTTTTGAGCACCTTCACTCAAAAAGCTGTGTTTTGTTTGAGAAAATGAATTGGTAAGCAACTAGCAACCTCTTGCTTGATAGTCAGACCTGCTTTTCAGTTCCACTTGCAAAGTCCCTTTCCTCTCCCCTTCTCAGAAGGCAAAGCAAACCCATTACGTAGTCTCATTGCAACATCTTCTCCTTCCCTCTCTTATCTCTAGGCTAGCTGTCCAGTTAACCAGTAAATAGCTGTTTCGCTAATCGTTGTAAGTTTAAAGCTCCCTTTAAAAAAAAATATTAACAAACCAACCTTAACAAAACAACTGTAACAGCAACAAACCTCTGATCTCATCTCTGTTCCTATTTTGAGTACTTCATAAGGAGACCCCACTGCCTTGCCCAGATAATTTTAAGTTATGCACAGTGTGCTACCAAGGCAGCTTTTGGAAAGAGGTTTTACTGGATCTGGAAAAATAGAGCAGGGCCGCACTGAGAAAAAGTTCCTTTAACAAATTTGAGCTGAATTTTCCACAGGACAGTGCTCCCTCTTCTGGCATGACATCTGCAGACACGAATGCAAGATCACACAAAGTTTCTCTCATTTATGGTCAGTGGACACAGCGGATGTGTGTGGACGCGCACACATTGCATCCATTGACTACAATGGGACACAACATTTGTGTTTTTTGTTTTACACAGGGATCCCAGAATGGAACCCCCATATCTACGGTAGGCATACTGCGACCCATTTTCCAGAAGAGCTTGTTCATTGAGTACAAAGAATAGTCTGCAGGTGTGTACAGACACACCCTGAGGAAGCATGGTAACAACACCTGCAAAATAGAATAGAAAAATTATTGCATCTCTGACTTAAAAAGAGGACAGTGAACCAGACGGTATACGTGAAGAAAACCTTGTGGTACAGACAAAGTGCACTGGCACAGTCAAGAGCGGTTCTTAATGAACACAGTACAGTACATAGATGAAGGCTAATCCCTAAAGTGCAGCTTTTAAAATCAGGTCGTTTTCAAGGTTTCATAAGGTTGGTGTTTTTATTTACTTACACAGACTTTTTAGAAACATGAAGTACTAACTTCTCGCGACCAGTCTTTAAAATCCAAAATTAATCCAATATATGTGTACATTAATATGTGTAGCTACATTTAAGGGATCTTGGTTTGAGTAAATTAGTAATAAAAAGATCTGTCTCACTGTTCACAGACCAACATATCCATTGGAAGAGCAATGAAAATGGGGAAAAAATGATGTAAAATGTACTTTACAAAGTAAAGTAGTAAAAATATGTAGACAGAAAAATAATTTTTTTCAACCACATTTTTACCCTTAATTCATTAACCAAGTATAATGTGTAGGTGTCAACATGATCATATGCTTCAGATGTTTTAAAATTTGGGCAGAGACCCCTCTTTTTCTAAGGAACAAGCCTGAAAGAAGAAAAATCTTTTTCATCAGATCATACTGTGCTATGAAGGAAACCTTTCTTAGAGCTCAGAACAAGTTTCTCCAGTTTAGGTGAGAACAGTAAAAATAGAAGAGGGGGAAAACTGAAGCAGCTGATTTACTTCCAGATTACATTTCCTAAAAGCAAATAGTATTTCAGAGCCACACGAGTGCTTTGATAAATAAAATAAATTTTAAAATGCATGGCCAAGAACAATGATGTGTAGCTTTTCCTTCCTGAAAAATTTGAAATACTACCAAAATATGAGATTATTATTTCATTTTCGTTAACAGCAAACTTTTTGTAAAATTTAGTTCCTTCTGCACCAAGATACGGAAATAATTACTGATTATATTGATCTGCTGTGGGCTAGTCCATTGAGTGCTTAGAACTCTATCCACAATTTTGTTGCTAGAAACCAGAGTTACTAACTTTGTAGAGTTAACTTGCTTTTAGTGACTTCCCTCACAAGATGCAGAAATTTAGTAGGTGCAGCTTTTCTCATTATTGTATCTATTTGCCAAACAAAATTTTACTTTATGGATCATTAGCACATGTTAAAAGGTGCCTCATTGGTAGTGGATGGAGAGAAAATGGGTGTGTCAAAAAGAAAGATGGCAATGTTACTAGGGAGAGATCAATGTTAATTACTTTGTGTTGCTCAATGAAAATAGAAACTTTAAGCTGTCTTTGGAATTTCAAGCTGCCCCCTCTCCACCGGTCACTCTCTTAAATGAGTTCTTTGTCTGCTGTTGAAATACTTAAAGTTGTACTGCTTTCAGTCAGTTGAAACATATTAATCCTAGCCTGGATATTGTCAATTATCACCTATACAATTCTGAATGTTGATTGCACTTGCATCTTTGCTCTAGAACTTCTCAGGCTTTCTTATAAGTGGGACCATAAAATTTATTTTCCTAGTGTGCCAGGGACTGGACATTGGATACAATGAATTCTTCTTTTTCTGGAACTCCACCATGGACTGGCAGCTGATGGTTTGCAGACCAATACTGGTTCACGAATCACCACTTGGAGTAGCACTTTTCTAAGGGTTTTATCTATCAGGCGTTGCTTTTTCTTCAGTCTCTTCAGCCTAAAGAGCTATCAATGTACTTAATAGCACTAGATCTTGTGAATATTATTTCCTGAACACATTCCTCCTCAGCAAATGACTGCCCACTGTTAAAACCTGTACACTTCTTGGGGAAAATGGTTTTTGTCTTTGTTACTCTTTAAGCCACTGTTCCTATTACAAATGTGATTAGAAATTAAGGATAATGGTCCACATCCCAGTTTCCTACACTTCCCAACTTTTTTGAGGACAATTGTAATCTTTTGTCTGTCAGAATTAAGCACTTGCCCTTCCTCTGAATCTCCCTGCATCTGCAGTATGGCAATCAGACTGAGAAAGGTCCATGGTACAGATGAAACTCATATTTCCCTGGAGAAGTTATGGTTAGGCAGGCAGCTTCAGTTATCCCATAATTAATTCATGGAGTGGTAAATGGTCTGCTTTGGCACATTAATGGCCCCAAATATTCTATTAGCGTGATCCTGAAGTGTGTGTGTTGTGTTAGCTTTGACTTTTGATGGTCCCACAAATGAGAAACCTCCAAGACATCTTCTTAGGATCTTGCAAACTCTGGACTGATGATCTTTTCTAAAGAGACAGGTCATCTCATGATATGTCCAAAGTAAGATAGCTTCAATTTAGTCATCTTGCCTTCGGAGGAGATTTCAGACTTGATTTTCTTCCTGTCAGCTTTCACCGCCATACATATATACATTGGAAATAGTATGACAATGTTAATTCTACATCCTTATAATATTTCCAAAGACTTCTTGTTAAACCTTAATCTAATTCTAATGGGCCAGTCTGTGGCAATACATGTCTTAGGAGGCTAAGGTGAGTGTTTTAAGATGCACAGCCTGAGATCTACCAATAGCAGATCTCTAGGAGTCAACAGCATAGAGGAGATGAGTCTTGGAGCTTTTACAAGCTGGTTGTGACACTTCTGTATGGCAGAATTTGTTTGTAGCATGGGTACTTTGCTGATCTAAATGCTAGAAAATTGATTTGTTCTGTGATGCATTCCACAACACACAGTGTGGGATTGTAGTCTGTTCTTGTGCCTGATCATTCCAGACAAATAGGAATTGTGTCCCATGCTGAGTTTTATGATTTCCAAAATGTTAATGGTCTGTCTGTTTTCAGAGGAGAAATAACAACAGTAACAATAGCAGTAGCTGCCTTCTTTCATCACCCACAGACATCTGGGTAGGGGGGAAATCTTGTTAAAACTTGGCTACTGAATAATACTGTCCTCATTTTGGAATCTCTGTATTTATTGCAATTTTCAAAGGGACAGTATCTGTAAACTTTTTCTTTTTATATTCCACAAAACATACACACGCAAACTTGAACAAGGAAAAAGCTTTTATATTTCACTGCTAGTGCATTCATTCAATTTTCTGTAGATTTTTTTTTAAAGTATACAGTCCTCCCTCCATATTCACAGGTTTGACCTTTGCAAATTTGATTATTCATGAGGTGTGTGCCTGCCTTCCCGCCCCATTCTCCTCTTCCCATTCCCTTTCGTTTTGCCAGGCACAGAGAAGGAAGGCAAATACCCAAACAAAAGGCCAGGAAATGCAGTGGAGAGGAGGCTCACGTGAACCTTCCTTCTCCCATTCCCTTGTCTCAGGCCCTGGTGCTGAGAACTCACTCCCAGGCAATAAGCAAGGGAATGGGGAGAGGGAGGCTTGCATGAACCTTCCCTCTCCCTTCCAGAACTCTCCCTTCCTATTCCCTTGCTTCTGGCCCCAGCACGTAAAAGGCAAGGGAATAGGAGGAGGGAGCCCTAGAAGGGAATGGAATCATAGAGGGGTTATTCACCGATTTCCACTTTTGTGAGGCTTCTGCACTCCAAACTAATAAAAGTTGGGGGGGAACTGTAGTTTTAAAAAACTAGTTGCGTCATAATGAGATATTGATGACTGGAAAGATTAGCAAAATAAATTTTAAAAAATGAAAGCTGCTTTAACGTACTACCTTTCTATTAAAAGGAGCTTTTTGCATTTTTAATTTACTGGTAAGCTTTGGCCTCACAGTGATTTCTAGCATGCATTCTCAATTATTCTGTCGGTGTTACAGCAAGTTGGACCTGTTGTGCCCTATTTGTACAGCCAAGGTAATTAAAAGGAATCAGAAGGGCATTGTTTCAGTGATGTTCAAAAATGATCAAGACATTTATTTAGCTTGTGGCCCCCTTTCAAGAACTGGCTCTTCAGAAAAAAAAAGAGCAGACATAAATTACACGGTATTAATAATAACATGTCCATCTAAATGAAATCATATGAAAAAAGTGGTAGAAATATAAAGAGAAAGCAAAAGACATGAAAAATAATAAAGAAAATAAAAGAGAATAGAAAAAACATCAACTCTATACATAAAATATACCATATCTATCCTGAGAGTAAATTTAATATTTATCTATACATTTAATATTTATCTGTCTATTAATAAAATCTCAGCACTGCTTATATTTTCTGATTGCCTGTATAATTTGGTAATTTGATAAAATAAAATTAAAAAAAAAAGAAAAAGAAAAGAACTGGCTCTTGACCTTCTCTATCCTTTGGTGCAAAATAGAGATACCCAGATGCTAGCAGGAATATTAGAGTCAACTTTCTTTCAACAAATTAATATCTTACAGAGTAATCTGTTAAGTGGGATGGATGAATGAACTAGGGGATCGTCATTCATTTACAAAGCCCTGTCAGCTCAAGCTACCCAGGGAACCTACTGTCTGTGTCTCTACCAGTTCTTTTTGAAATCCATCCATGTATATGAAACACATAACCAGCTTGAGACTGGCATAGACGAGGGACCTGATTGTGGAGATTCACCAGAGATTAGTGAGGGAGGGCTGAGATATCCCAAAACTATGGCTGCCCCAACCACTGTGTCCCTGGATCTTCCACACTCTATGGCAGTGAATCTAAACCAGCTGGCCCTCCAGCTGCTTTGGATTTTAGTTCTCAGAAACACTAGATGTTAAGGGATCCTGGGAGTTGGTCGAAAACATCTAGAGAACTAAGGCTTGAGAACCTGTGCTCTATAGGCAAAGGTCTAACACCAGTGTAGATCTCCTATTGAGGGTAAGAGATAACTTTGATCTGCTGTCTCTGAAGCTGATTTCCCTGATGGGTGGTGGGATTAAGTATTTTCTCATCTATGCTAATTTGGAGCTAGTATGGTTTGTGACTCCTCATTGAAAAGGGACGTTGTTAGAAAGCTATGGGATCATATAGGATTTTAATAAATCCACTCTTCTCCTGTGCTGGATGGGGCAAGCCAGCATAGCTTGGGAAATGTGGTGGGTAGTGTATCATTTCACTCTCTAGCAGAGGGTCAGAAGATATGCTTACATGTAATACAACTTAATATCCTTTTAATATCTTTTTAAAATACTTAATGCTTAAATGCACATAGCCAGGATCCAGATCAGAACCAGGATGATCCAGAGGAGAATCCAATCTGTTTTTCATTTCATTTCATTTCTCTCTCTATCACACACTCAGAATTCATTAATTTCTACCAAGAAAAAAAAATGCTCTAGCACCAGTGGTATTTATAAAACTCCCCTGTTGGTTAACTAGATTTATAGGTGAAAAATTCAGTTTGGAACCTCCCTGCTCATGTAAACTGGCACAAATGCAGACTTGTGCTATATATATATCTACTCTAGAGTAAAGGAAAAAGACAATTTGTAGCTGCACACCACATGTTTCTGCAGCATATACTTTGATTCTCACTTAGGATTGGTCTGCCCAGTAAGAAAGAATTAAGTGTAAGAGCTAGTTAACTACTGAAGATTTTATTCAGTGTTTCTTCTTACAATGCTGAAAATAAATGAAGATGAGATAGTATATTTGCGGGGCTGGATATATTGGTTTGGGAGTAGCTAATAATGAAAAAAATCCAGAGACACTGCACTGGGCGGAATGAAGAGAACTTGAAAAGAAGAAATCAAATCAAAGGAAAAATGACCTAAGTTCAGAAGTCTTGAACTTTGGACATGTTGATCAAGGAGGGATAACCTGAAGCTTAAAGAGTTCATTGTCAAGAGATGATGTTCAAAGACCCTTTTCAAGTTAGCTATGACCTGCAATTTCATGAAAAATTCAGCATAATAAATATGAGAGATAAGGCTTTGAGATTTCAGGACGAGAACATCTCTTCTCATATTGAAGTTCTCTTTTCCTTTATGTGACAAACAAAGCCATTTTTAGTTTGAAGACAATCTCCGTAAGGAGCCTTAAAAAGCTTTTGAAGTACTTTTCCTTTCTGTCAGTATCTAGATTCAGAGCTTGGAAGATTACTTTTTGAATCTAATTCATTCTCATTACTCATTATAACTGATGAGAGAATGGTATATAACTTAATAACTTCCTGTCGAAATGCCTGTTAAATGTCCTTTAAAGCTAACTTGCGAGTAACTGAAAAATAGTAGTTATCCCAAAAAGTAGCTTCATCCTCATGCATTACGTGACATTTGAAAAGTGACCCCCCTCTTTTCGGCAGCCCTTGAGGCATTTAGAGACTACATTCATGTCACCCCTTCAGTCTTCTTGTCATCAAGCTGAGCATGACCACTTCCTTTAATTTCTCTCTTCATATGTTTAGTTCTCAATACCTCTTATCATCCTCATTACTCTTCTCTGAACCCACTTCAACTTGTGTATATCCTTCTTAAAATGAGGTGCTCAGAAATAAATGCAGCATTCCAGATTAGAACTGATCAATGCAGAATATAGTGAGACTGTTACTCCCTTTGACTTGGAAACTGTGCTCCTCTTACTGCAGGCTAAGATAGCATTTGCCTTCTTTGCTGAAGCATCATGTTTCTGGCTCATGTTCAATTTATGATTAACAATAATCTCAAGGTCCTTTTCACATGTAGTACTGCTGGGTCATGTATCCCCTATCTCACACCTTTGCATTTTGTTTTATTTTATTATTTTATGTTTTGGTGGCTAAATGTAGAATTTTGCATTTGTCCCTATTGAGTTTCATTTTGTTAATTTCAGTGCAGTTTTCTAGTTTTCAATTTATCTGAAGAACTGGAGCTTTGACGTAAGAATGGAAAGCATATTTGTATCCTGACCAGAAATGGGTTTCTCAACACTCAGGAACATGGTCAGGAAGAGCAATAGAGTGGTGAGAATTTTGCATGTTTTTGTCCAGTACTCACAAATTTTGAAGTTTCTGTGCAAAAATACATGTGTTTTTGCTTGAGGATTGTGGGATTTTATGCAGGAAAAACATACTGTGTCCAGAGAGCCACTTTGGTTCTGTAGCCACATGGTTCTGTTATACAAGATTGTTGTTTTGTTGTACATCGTGTTTGTTGCAAAGATTGCTTTTTTCTATGCAAGAAACAAGCAGTCTTGCCCATAGCTATCTGGAAATAGTGGCAGGGGCATTGTGCCAGACCTCCAGCATTCTCACAAAAAATGTGTATTTCTATGAGAATAATTTCCCAAAGCACTTCACAATGTGTAGATACGGACTGAGAACTACAGAGAAATAATTCATTTTCTCCACAAAAGGGAGAACACTGGAAATATTTCATACTCATTCAAAATAGTTGAATATCAACATCGTTACCTTGAAGATATCCTTTCACCTCTGTGGTCTGGGAAATGTAGCACAGTAATTAATGGGAAAAAGTGTGTGTGTGTGTGTGTGTTCAGGGGTAGCTATATGGTCTATGCAGCAAAGTACAACAAAATCCAAAATTCTCAAGCAGTTATACTTTTTATCATTAAATACATTGTGCAAGTTTCTGAAACTTCACTGGATTCTTCATCAGGCAAAGATGCTAAAAATCGTACAGGATAAAAATGGGTGATGATGATAGAGTCACAGGCCTACATTCTGTTAAGATGTTGTCAGTTAAGATTGTATTGAGAGATTTCAGTGCAGAGGCCACTCCCCTTGTTGGACTTGTGACAACTAGGGACAAAGAGCAATTTTTAAAAAGGTAATAAAATTTCAACCTCATAAGCAACAGAAAAGTAACTTTTCTTGTGATCTAGCTGTCCCTGTCCTATGCAAAACGAACAGATCATTTCTTAGGCAGCACTTTGCATTCCTTTCATTTATTTGCTCCCAAGTCCAAAAACCTGGATCTTTTCATTTTCTTTTTTTCAGTTTGTTATTTGAGGCATTCAAGGTGACGAAAATAGTCCTTCAACCCCATTCTTATCCTCACCACATTAATCTGAGGTAGGTTAAGCTGAGAGGTAGTGACTGGTTCACAGTCACCCAGTAAACTAGATGGCCAGGTGGGAACTTGGATCTTGACTCCTGGGTCCTAATACAAAACGCTCTAACTACAACACTGTGCTGCATACTATGTGCCAGCCAGAAAATAAGGGGGAGAGAAAAATCACACAGTTTGAACTTTCCCATTTAATCCAAGACAAACAGATGGAAAAAACAACAATGAAAGTTCAATTCTTTTTGTAATATTTAATGACTTAAGTTGGGTTTGCTTTAATACTGTCTTCGCAGTCAAGTGGCATGAATGAACAAGTTTACTTGCCAAATGAACATCTTGTGCAAAAATATACAGAATGTTATGGTGGCTGGGTTGACCTAAAAACAAACCCATATGGATTTGCTCATTTTCAAGGGCAGATTGTTGAGACTATGAGTCTCTCACTTAGTCACATTTTTTTTTCCTGACCATATGGTTGCCAATCCTAGACGAAGAATGGGGAAAAGAAGTAAATATGTGTGTGTAGCCTAAAAAGTGAAGAGGAAAAGGAGTTGGTTTCCACTCTGTTTCGCAAGTGCTTTATCTTCAGGTAACATATTCAAGCTTGACAGTGGTTAAGAAAGAATAAAAATGGCTTAAAGTGAAAAGCAACAAGCAGATTAAGAAGCAGATGAATTCACTTTTCATACAACAGAAGGATCAACTGGATTTCATCTACATTTTCATATAACACTTGGATTACTTTGTTTGCTTTTACTCATGAACTGTTAAATCATATTTGATAGAATACATCATTTGCATGAAGCAGAGCTTGCAAAGGTGGATTTTGGGAGCTAGCACTCCCATAATCCTCCAGCTGGCATGGCCAAGGCCCATATAGACTGTAGAATTTTGGGAATACTCATCCAGATAGGTCATTTTTCCATACTCTGACAAGAACTCCCAACTTGGAGTTGTTGTTTTTTTTAATCCAAACAACCACACTGCAGAATCTTTACCTTTAAAAAAAAATAGAATTAGTTTATTTCTATAAAGAGCACCTGCTGGTATTCTTTAGTTTTATTTGAGGCCCAATAATGGCACCATCTCACATTCTGCTGACTAACTTTTTGGAAAGGAAGGGAAGGGAAACCTTCCTGGGCTTTGTTTGTCCTCATCATTACCCTTTTGCTGCCTTTAATTTGATTTGGTGCCTGCCCCCCTTTGTTCCTGTGCTCCTCTGTGCACAGTTTGAGCTCATAAATATAAGAATAATTAAAGGACAAGGCCCAGATACCACTAAAAGCACCAGATCCCCTTGGAAATTTGAAGCTAATAAGGGTTGTGTATGGTTGGTACTTGGATGGGGGATGACCAAGGAATACAAGGAGCTGTCAGCTATATTTCAAAAGAAGGCAATGGCAAACCACCTGTGAGTATTCTTGCCTAAGAAAACCCTAGGTAATTTGTGGGAGTCACCATAAGTCAATAGATAACTTGAAGGCATATACACACAAAAGATGCAACAAGGTGTAAAGCTTGTTTGAGTTGCCAAGGGAGCCCCACTGTACATCATCATTGTTATCTGTACATGATGTGGAGGTGTGGGAATTATTGCTTGTTGTCTCCAGTTATGGAATGCCCTTCCTATGGATGCTCAACTGGCACAAATGTGAGTCTTATTTCAGTGCCAAGTTAAAATTTGACTGTTCACCCTAGCTTTAGAGATTGATTAATGTTGTCTTAGTTTTGCCTTGTTGGCTTGAATTTTTTTACCTCTTTGAATTGTTTAAATACTGTGTAAAATTTGTTTTCTAGAGTGTACTGGGCCCTGAGTTCTTTAGATTTAGAGCAGGATAAGAATATTTTAATCAGTCAATGGGATATTTATTCAATCATACTTGCACTAGACACCAGCAACCTGAAAAGGTAAACTGAGATGCATTGTCATCTTACTGGGGAGCACCAAACAACGCCATTGTTGTTGTGTTCCTTCAAGTCATTTCCAATTTATTGCAACCCTAAGGTAAACCTATCATGGAGTTTTCTGTGACTGAGAGTGTGTGACATGCCCAAGGTCACCCAGTAGATTTCCATGGCAGAGCTGGAAATCAAACCCTGGACTCCAGGTTGTAATCCAGTTCTCAAACCGCTATACCCTACTGGCTCTTAGACAGAGGTGATGGTATTCTCTGGCCCTAGACAAAGGTATAGGGCCAGAGAATACCATCATACATTATAGGCTATAAGGCTTCATCCATATTTATCTGTGAGTAAACATTCTAGCCTAGAATTTCAGGTAACAAAGTCATTGTGCCTAACCATGGGGATGTCAGCTCACCTGATGCTCGGAGGATCAGTTTCCACAGTGCTGCTCTAGATTATGTTTTTAGTTCTGACTGCTTGGTCTTGTTGGTTCCATGAGCCTTTCTTCATCCGTTTGCACATATGTCTTTGTTCTGATGGATTTCGTATGCAAATGATGGGTGAATCCTCTCATGGATACATTCATGTTAGTCTTTGGGTTTTGGGATTTAGGTATGTTAAAAGTTTGACTTAGACAAGGAGGCTTGATCATATTTTATCTTCTATGGACAATGTTTTGGTCTATGCACAAATTTGTCAATTTTGTCCATTTTACAAATTTGTCCATTTGTCCATTGTATTGTTGAACTCTGTTCATTTCAGGAACCTGAAGAATTTGATAAAAAAAAATGCTACTAGCACTAATTAATCTCAATAGTTTTCCACAACTGTGTGTGGGTGTGGATTTGGATATTTGTTGGTAAGGAATTTCCCTCCTCTATGGGTTAAATTTGGTTTATAGACATACCTCAGCTAACAAAGCCTCTGAGAAAGAAGCTTCTTTTTACAATCTCTCTTAATGCCTGCCCAGCCCCTCCTTCATCCTTTTCTTTTCTTTAGCTGGAAGCTTTTCGTATCAGCCTCAGCACTGAGAAGGTGGTGACAGAGAGCAAGAGAAACACAGACTTTTGGTGGCAGCATATTGGCAATAAACAAGGCAGTAAATCTTGAGCTAGGAAAAAAGGGGATACAACTCTAGTGGATCCTACTGCAGCTGTGGGCATGTGTCAGCCTACAGCAGGTAAAGTGAACAGCAGCTTCCTCCAGAATCCCATATTGAGCATGTGTGAACAGCAAAACAGAGGAAAAAAGGGGAGAGCAGATAAGCCTGCCTCAACAGCTACCCTCAACAAATTAAAAAAGGATAGATCTATGTTTGGCCACCAAAATGTAAATCATAAGAAAAGTGGGCATCACCAAAAGGAAAAAAAATCATTCCTGGATACATTTTTAAGTCCCCTTGGTCTCTAAAGTGTTCAAAATATTTCTGTTTATTCATGCAATAATTGCCTGATCTGGTTGTTTCATTTAACATGCCCATAACTTTAGTTCTGAATAACAAGTCTACTGAAACATGTTCAAGCTACCGTTCTTTTTTTGTGGTGTAGGAACCTACCTCTTTCTTTCCATATTATTTCTGCTTCTGGTACCAACCATTCTATTAAAGAAAAAACTGTCCAGAAACACATCTAATTTATTAACTGAGATACCTGTAATTATTTTTGCTTTTACTTTCTTACTCCGGCTTTCAGTTCAAAAGTGAACAAGAGGTGGATTTAATGGCGCAGATTATATTACCATTTCAAATGTCCTAGTTTAACTTTCCCCTTGTGTTACCAGCAGTGCATTTCAACCTTGGGAGCGGGAGATGAACTGCTCAATAACATTCAGCAAAAGTGTGAAATTTCTCACAAACATGCATCTGTTAAAGGTTGTTCCTGTGCTATCTATACTTCTCCCCCAAGACCAGGTGCATCATTTCCATAGCATATGCTGTTCTCAACTGCCAAGAAGTAAGAGCATCAAAGTCACTTCTGACTATGCTGAATGTAACTTGCCAGGTCTATTGTGTTGAAATCTTGGTAACGGATCTACCTTGTAATTAAACTGGTTTCTTAATACCTTCTGTATTAATTTAGCATTAGAAAGCTCCATACTATTTACTGTTGCCTTTCTAAAGGATTCCATACAGGAGCAGGAGAAATTTATTTTGTATTTTAATGCATGCTTACCTCATTCTCATTTCCCAAATTAATAGGGTAAGTAATATGGTATCATCTGTATATCTAAAATTGTTGATGTTCCTTCCCCCAGTTTTCATGCCTCCTCCATCCAAGTCTGATCCTGCTTACCATATGATATATTCTATCTATACATTAAATAGAGACAGTCACAAAATGCAGCTTTGTCTGCCTCCCCTGCTAATGGGAAACCTTTAGTGTTTTCCATATTCTGCCATGACAGTGAACTCTTGTCCAGAGTATAAGATATGCATTAGAACAATTAAATGTTGTGACATACCCATTTCTTTCAGGGTGATTTGTAGTGTTTCATGATCGACACAGTCCCAGGCTTTGCTATAATCTATAAAGCACAGGCTGATTTTCTTCAGAAATTCTTCAGTGGATTCATTAGCCATAATATAGTTGGAACATGATGTGTGGTTCCTTTTCTGCATCCCTTTTGGACATCTGGCAATCCTCACTGCATCTATGGTCAAAATCTTTGTTGTAAAATATTGAGCTATCAGTTGAGATATTGGTCTGATGGTTACTACATTTCCTGATGAGTATTTCTAGGGGGACTGGAATGTATATTCAGCATTTCCACTCTGTGGGACACTGTTTTGTCTTCCATATGTGTTGGCAGGTTTTTGTTAGAATTTGATGTATTCTTTCTCTGTAGCTTGAAATTCTATTGGTATGCATTGTTTCCTGCTGATTTGTTTCTCCCAAGTTCTTTGAGAGCAGTTTCCACTTCTGTTTCCAAACTTATAGGTTCATCATCAAAACTTTTTATGGAAGGAATTTGTCAACTTTTTACTTTTTAATATAATTCTTCAGTGTATTGCTTCCATCTTTTCTTTATTTTGCCTTATTTTTACATTTCTATGTTCCCCTTTGGGTTATGTAGCATTCCCACTCTGTTTAAATTTCCCTTTGATTTCTCAGATTTCATGGAAGAGGTCTCTTGTTCTACCTTTAATAAATGTCAAGCTGGTAAATAACTTTTGCTGGAATGTGTTGCCCTTCTTCTATGATAGTCTTATTTTGAAATAGTTTTCTTTAAATGTGAACTAGTGCCACAAAAATCATATATATATATATACACACACACACACACACACACATACACATACAGATGAAGAACAACATTTATTTTGATTCATTTTACTTCTTTCTTCCTTTTAACTTTATGTCACTGCTGCTACAATATTTTGAAACCCATCCTTGCAACTGTGAGAGTCAGAAAAATAAATAAATTGTACTCCTGGCCTCTATAGCCTTAACAAATTTCCCTTTGTGGGACTATAAGTTTCATTTTAAAAAAATCCAGCCAGTCTAAATATTCAATGTCCTGAATAGGACATCAATTTTTTCAGAAATCAAGTGACAGAGAAAACTCATTCATTACTTAACACTTGTTCCTTTTGCTTTTCTATCTTTTCTTCCCCTTTCTATGTTTCTCAATCACAGCAAATTCTAAAATGACTTTTTCTGTTTCTAGCTTTTTGCATAAGTTATTTATTTATGTCTACTCTGGGGCTACAGAAAATAGTGGGAGATATGAGAATGATTTTGCACATCAATGTTTCAGGACAGTATTAGTATAAATTACACTGGGGTAGCCATCTATCGTCCCATAGGCACTAATTAAAAAGCAATAAAAAGAGAAAAGTGTTTTTTTCCCATTTTGTTGTGCCACTATTTAATGTGCTGTAGTTCTTGTCATCTTCTTCCCCCTCCTCTTGAATATTGTCATGCATTTGAAAGCAGTGTAATTACTAAACAAAACATTGGTTTTTGTTTTTACTGCCTCTTGTGCCCAAAACATATACAAAGCATTGCTGAAATCTACAGTTTGTGTTCACATTTCAAGACTATAGTCAGGAAGTCAGAAGAAGACTAGGACTTGGAAGGGCAGCTATGAAGGAACAAGACAAGATCCTCAAGTGTAAAGGTATATCATTGACTACTGAAGTTAGGATTGTCCATGCCATTGCATTTCTCATTTCTATGCACGATAGTGAAAGCTGGACAGTGTAGAAAGTGAATAGGAAGAAAATCAACTCCTTTGGAGTGTTGTGCTGTAGAATATTCTGTGGATATCCTAAAGCAAATCAAGCCTGAACTCTCACTAGAAGCCAAAATGACTAAACTGAGGCTATCATACATTGGCATAGCATGACAAGACATAACATGCTAGAAGAGACAATTATGTTTGGTGAGGTAGAAGGCAGTAGGAAAAGAAGAAGACCACATTACAAATGGATGGAGTTACACTTCCCCTGAAACATCAGGCTTGGAGCTTGGATTCAATCTTGAGCGAAGATGCCCAGGCTTCAATGGTCACCAGGAAAGTATTTGCACAGTAAACATTAGTGGACCAGCTATGCCCATTATGGGAGAAGTCAGATCTAGCTACAGAGAAATATACCTTAATTAAATGTTATTTGGAATATTGTAATACTCTGTATTTGGAGAAACTTAAGGTAGCCCTGCCTGTCTTAAATCCAGCTGATTTCAGTGGCTGTACTTTCAGTTGACTTACAGTTCCATCCCTCTTTGAACACTGGAATATTCTGACAGACAAATACCTGACATATCCCACATTTTGCTGGCCTCCTTTCCCTAGGGCAACATAGAGGGAGGAGTGAACCCTCATTGTCTTTCCTTCCTTTAAACACACACAGTGAAACATTTCCCTTCCATTTCATACCTGCTTCAGATTTTGTATAAAGCCTTTCTCTAACCTACGGACGTGACTGGGGTCTGGAAGACTTTTGGGCCTTTTAGATCCACCCCCATGTTCATGATATTCCCCTTTTAATCCTCACTGATGCCAAAGCTCTGATGTCAGAGCAGTAGGAAATCCAGGTGCAGAAGCACCAAGTACAAAATCCAAGGTAAGACTTTTGCCTCCAAAATCAGACTGCTCTCTCCAAGAGATCAGATTTCAGAAGTGAGATCTCATCTTTCTTGTGATGGTCCCCAGGAAATTTTTTCTGAGTGTTCCTTAGTGCTCATTTTCAGCAACAGAGGATTTCTGAAAAGGAAGCTAATACTGCTTTATGCTGAGAGTAGTATCCCAGAATATGATCTTGGTGGTAGGCCAGGTGTAAACAAAATTTTGCCCCAAGTCTTGTAGAGGAAAAATGGGTTACAAGTAGAATAATAGTGATACTAATACTTTGCAATTAATAGCTCTCTCCCTACCTTTGCCCAAGTTACTCTATTGTTCCATGGGTATGCAGTGAAAAATACCTGTCTGCTGGGTTCCGTCATGTTCTTTGACATGCAACCATCATCATTTCCCTTTTTGGAAAATACCCTGGAGCAGCATGTACTGACTTCTGCCTTTTTAGTTTAATTGTACTAATCTGCAGAGGTAGACTTGGACATCTTATATCATTGCTTCTGTTTATAGCTCTATAGCAATACTGGTATCTTGTTTTTATGATACTGTGTTAATTCTTTCTCTCTCTCTCTCTCTCTCTCTCTCTCTCTCTCTCTCCACACACACACACACACACACACACACACATTTCCTATCTACTAGTCTTCTCTAACTGAATACCTTCCAGATTAATTGGACAGTTTTCCTTCGCTCTTAGCCAGTGTGAGTAGCTTGAAATGATGGGAGCTGCAGTCTAATACATCTGGAGAGCAACAGATTGGGGAAATGTTTTTTTTAAAAAAATTAATGGTGTTTAAGTGCTGAAATTGTTTGGTTGTGTTTTAATATTATAAATGTCTGTTTATTTTTTATCAGTAATTTTCGAAATCTGTTTTTACATTTACCTACTTTAATACTTTTATGAGCTCCATTGAGTCCAAGTCCTCAGAGAAAACCAGATACTGTCATAATCATGTTCATGATTATCTTTATATCTCATCTTTTCCCTAAATTGGACCCAAAACTGCTGAAACAGATGTACTGTCTATTATGGTGTGGCCCAAATGCTTGGTTAATGAGTAATAACTAATTTAACTATGTCAGCTATTAGTATTGATAGTAGTAAATAATTTAACTAATTTTTAACTTATAGCATGTTGTCATTGTGTCAGTGCCAATGTATGGTAGCCCTGTCCTAGGGTTTTCTTAGCAAAACGTATTAGAGGAGGCTTCTCATTGCCTTCATCTGAGCCTAAGAGAATGTAACTTGCCCCAGGTCACATTATATTTTCTGTTGCTGAGTGAGGATGCAAACCTTAGTCTCCTGGTGCCCTACTCCAACTCTCAAACCACTGCACTTTACTGACTCTCTCAACATTTATCATTACTGAACTAATTTTAAAATTTAATGTTATGGGCTCTGCCTAGTCCTCTCTCCAAACCTCTCTGTAGACCTGGGTGCTCTCGTCAGCAATGTGGAAGAGACCACAGAGGCTCACTTCATATCAGCCTGAATTGGGAGGGGTTCTCTCACAGCAGCATCACACCACATCTCTCAGTGTTTTCAGCAGGCCTCCTGGTCCTTTGAAGAGCTTTTGAGGCAGCCAGATTCATAGCAAGATATGGGAAGTGTTTCTAACATTCTGAAGCAGTACAGTCTATGCATTCTAAGCACTGGTGTAAATTTTAAGAATTTAGTATTGCTGTGATACATATGGTGAAACTAAAGCTGTAATTTATCTAGCATAAGTGTCTTAGGTAGCAAGACCCATCTTCAGAGAGAAACAGGGAGGTAGTCTTTACAATGATTCAACAGAGATTTTTTTTTATTATTGTTTACGATAATTTCCACTCTGAAATAAGAGAGAAAAACAACCCTAAAATTTCATGGCATGGGGGCTAATGGATACATGAAGCTGAAATAAGTTTTAGTTGCTGGTAGATGGCTATTTCTTCCCTCTCCCCAACCTCTGCAGTGTTATAAAACTTACATGCCAGGCTAGGTCTGTAACATTGCTTGAAAAGATCTAAGCTGAGCTTTCTCAGCTGCAGTGAAAGCATATTTGATGCCCATTTTTAAAAACCTAGAAATTCTGGTTGATAATGGAAATGTTGACAGATAGATGACTGTAGCAACACGAATAGCCATCACATAATATTCACAGAGATAAAGTGGTGATGTTCATTTTATTTGCCATCTTGCCAGATCTATTAGTGCTGAAATCCTTTTGCTGCTACTCTATCACTCTGTAAGCTTCTCAAATGCTGTTTCAATCCCCATTTTTCTTTGGGGGGGAGGGTTAAAAAAAAATAAAAGTAGTAAGGGCGGGAGTAGGAGAAGCACCACTGCTTCAGAAAGTGTCTATATCCGCTGGGATGTATTCTGACAAATGTCATAAATTTCCAAGGGTTTATTATAGTATGAGTGAATTTCGCCCACAAATAACATTATCTGCTGTGTTTATTAAAGTGGTTTCACTGGATATGTTGAAAAAGAGCTTTATAAAATGTAAGTACTAGGGGCTGAGAGTATAGCATTTCCTTTTGTTCCCATTCTGTACCCCTGTTTAGGTATACACCCGAATGTGAGTAAAGGGTAATGTGAATGTTGGTAATGTGATGTACACATAAGCTCAACTCCCAAGACATGCCCATGTGGCTGGCAGCAGTGGAGACCTGTGCATATTAAGGATGAAAGTCTATAGGTCCTTGTTAATGACCGTGGTTAGAGAGCTGCTGTAACTGAGAATCCAGATACAGCAGAATGGGGTTACAAAACATTCAAACAAATGTAATAAAAAAAATCTGAACATCTTGCTACTCAGTGTATTTCTGCTGCTGGTGGTTGCGTGGGGATGTTCAAAGCTAGCATACCTGCTCATATCCCTGCCACCCACATTACCTTCCTACCTGCAGAGTATAGATGTATAAATTAGTTGTCAAGAAAACCTTGAGAATTTTGTGCAAGTCAGAAATAGTAACAGTTTCCAGGGAGGATGCACAATGATGTCATCCAAATGTTTAGCTACCACATTGTCTCAAATATCCACAGAATGGGATTGCATGACAGGAAAAGGAATAGACCTTGTGCTTGTACTGTTGGTTTCCATATAGGGTGAACCAGAAAGAAGGGAAGTGGGACACACTAGGGCTTCACTGTGAGTTGAAAAGCTGAACTTTGCTTTGGAGCATTTCAGTTTAGAAGTGTGAAATATATCTCAATCTCATTTTCATTGCATTTCCCTGAAACTCTTTGTTCTTCTTTTATACTCAGTGGCCATTTCCACACTACATTATTATAGTGCTATTATTCCACTTTCAACATCCTGTGGAATTCTGGGTTTTGTACTGAGGCCAAAGAGTTCTCTGCCTGAGAATTCTACATGCCCTTCCCTAAACTGCAAACTCCAGGGTTCCATGGGATGTTGAAAGTGGAATAATAGCACTATAACAGTGTAGTGCAGAAAGGGCCTTTGTGTGTTTTGTATGGAAATCTGTGCTCAATTGTTTACATAGTTTTCATGATGTGCATTTATTTACACATTTTATTTAAGTTACACATTTCCCCCGTGAAGTAATTTTATGCACATTTGTCAGTTGTGCATATTTTAGTTATTTGCTTTTACACGTTTTTATATTGTGTTCTGTATATTTCACCTTTGAAATGCACCATAAGACCCTCCAATTTGCAAATTCTCTGTGTTGTTCTTCTCACAAGTAGAGTTGAAAGGTGTGAAAGCCTACTTTCGTCAAGACTATTGACCCCAACCAATTTCTTTCCATCTCTTGTTAAATTATACTAAATAAACACCTTAATCTTTTTGTGTTATTGTCCCTGATTCTGTTTAATAGTTTGTACAGTGAGACATGCACCTTTTAACATGTCCAGTTAGCATACTGTAGTTCATTTTGCTGATGTCCACATGAACTGAGATTTAACATACCGTATTTTCCGGCATATAAGACGCACCAGCGTATAAGACATACCTCATTTATACCCCAGCAAATGCTATTTGCCAGTATATAAGATGCACTGGCATATAAGATGCACCCCATTTTCAAACAGTATTTCTCAGGGGGAAAGGTGAGTCTTGTACACCAGCAAATAGGGTATATATTATTTGGTGTACCTACATGAATTCAGTTTGCATAAGAAGAAAACATTTGCTCCCCCTCAAAAAAGCTCTGCCTTTCTCATTAGTGGCTGGCTGGTTGTGGTTGGCTGGTTGATTTTTCAGTGACCTGATACATTGCCACTTGTAATGTGGGTCTTGCTTTGAAGGTATCTTGTGGGCATCAATAATCAGCTGGTGGTATAGCAGCTGTAAATGATGTTATTGCTTAACGATAATTGTGGGTTCACACAATGTTATTGGCAAGCATTACAAAACATCATCAGAAACAGTAATATTCAAATCGCACATAGGTGCAACTGTTCACAGACCAGCAGTGTCTTGCATGGCCAGAAGCAGTACAAATCTGTGAATGCAGGAGGGATCCCAATCAAGTGGATGCTTCTCTTAGCAATTCCACCCCCTATGTGGCCTCTAGCATCAATCCCCATCTCGTTTTGGAAAGTCCTTTCTCCGAGTACAATACATCCTGTGTATAAGTGGGGGTTCCATTCCAAAAATTCAAATGCCCCATCTTGTTATTGTCAGTGGATGCAATGGCCGCACACCTGTGCTGGTGCAGGCATATGCCTAGTGTGTCCATTGATGATAACGGGACATGAGGCTTCATGCAACCTTGCATTTGTGTGTGTGGAGGTCATGCCAACAGAGGGTGCACTGTACTCTGGAGCAGCTTGCAGCTTAAGGGGACAAACTGGGAAAAATTGCCTCCCCCTTTCCTTCTGTGCATTGTAGTGCGATTTGACCTTTACTCATGGCAAGTCTTGATCTTTTGAAGTCTTGCTCCAACTCTGGATATAACTTTGTGAGTATCAAATCCTTTTTGGTTATATAATAAAAGGTTTAGGTTATCTTCTTTGATAGTCTTAGCTGATTATGGTATAACATCAGAGAATGCTTTTATAGTGTTTGCTTCAGAACTAGATTGCTTGTGATTGTAAACATCTTTGAATCCCGTGATTTGAATTCATTTTCTCTTCTGTGTTGATTTTTTCAATTATATTTATATCTTTCCTTCTTCTCTGAGGAAATAAGTACATCATTCGTAACATCTTTGTACTTTTATCCTCTTAAAGAGTCCTATTTAGTCAGACCTGACTGAGAGCTACTGACTGAGTTAGGGTCACAGGACCCAGTTAGTTCCAGGACTGAATGGAGGATCTCAGTCTCCCCAAGCTACTTTCTCCTGAAGGTACTAGTAACAGGGAATAACAGCTCTGAGAGCAGCTTTCAGTGGGGAAATATCTTTTCTTGTTCTTTCCATGTTGTGTTTATAGAGCTGCTGTTAGTTTAAAAAAAGGACAAACAAACAGTGGAGGAGGAATCCCAACCAGACTATGAATTTAGCATTCTTTGTAGGCCATCTCTTAGATATTCATGTGGGAGCCATGATTGGCTGCAACTTACTCTTGAGTGCTGAAACAGTGAACTTGGGTTGGCCTGTGCGTAGTGTGTGAAATGACACTGATTTAAGGCTACTGGCTACCTACCACATATTCATTCTTCTGTACACGAGTCCATAAAAAGGAATCATTTCTCTTTTTCCATGGTGCCAGCCTACTCCATGGCTGTCTACTGGGAATTGATAGGCAGCTTCACTTCAAGCTGCCCATCTGGGGCTATGCAATATTTTTAGAAAGCATCTTGTGAAAGCAGCTATTTCCCCTGATATCCTTGGGACTATTGACTACCTTGAAGAGACATCAAAAATTGCAGAATGCCTCTGTGTCTGCCTCTCAGCGATATGAGACCACATGGTTCTCCTGGGGCTCCAGTTATGAATGCTGGCTGGCAAATTGCTGTGTGGCACTTCACTGGGATTGTTGGGGTCCCAGGGGAGTCCTGCAGACTGTATTGCTCAATTTGCCTTGACAGACATGCTTTTCCTTATTCAGCTTTTCTAAAGCATCTCAGCCCTCATCTACGAGGCCTTGCCCTTCCTTTGAACAGAGACCGTGTTGTCTTCCATTGGATGATTTGGTAAGTCTCCTGAGCACTTTTGTTTCTGGCTCAAGCAGCATTCCATGCCTACACAGCAGCTGCATGAGGTCTTTGCTACTGAGAATTTTCCAGATCCAACTATTTAGGCTCTTGGGGAACTTGCTGAATAGCCATGTTCCATTCCAAACAATGTCTGTATACTGATGCCTCTTATTTTGCCCCAAATGTGCCAGACCAATGTCTTGTTTTTCCTAGAATAATACCAGATAATATGAATGTACTGATGTATCTTGATATGGCTTAGGAACATAGAATCATAGAATCATAGAAATGTAGAGTTGGAAGAGATCACAGGGGCCATCCAGTCCAACCCCCTTCTGCCATGCAGGAACACCCTCAAAGCACTCCCGACAGATGGCCATCAAGCCTCTGCTTAAAAACCTCCAAAGAAGGAGACTCCACTACACTCCGAGGCAGCATATTCCACTGCCAGACATATCCTTCCCTATGATCTGTTGTGACATTCCGAGAGTTTTTTTTATTGGTAAATACTTAGAGTTGCAACTAGAGTGAGTGTGTGTTCCTTATTAGGGTGAGCGAGAGGTGTGAATCTTTCTAAATTTTGTTCACAGAGCCAAGAACGATAATTTTACAATTTTTTAAAAATCATTATGAGGAAGTCAACAAACTTTGTAGGCCTGACTCAGAGTGCATGCTTGCACTCACAAAAAAAAAAGAGAGAGAGAGAGAGAGAGAAGAGTAAAAAGAAAGAATGAATGAATGAATGAATGAATGAAAGAAAAGGAAACTGTTTTTTAAAAATATATATATTTATTTTAAAGAGAAAGCAATATTTTCTGCACAGAAAACACTTATTTTTCTGTACATACTGTTATTTTTTTGCCCAGATTTTTTCCTTATAGGATACTTTTTTTAGTGCAGGAAATTTTCCACACATACACACACCAAACCAAAAGGCATTTTTCCTTAAGAATAACCCTCAAACTGTGAAGATTCTTACCTGTTTGGGATTCTCCTCATCCAGGTTCCCCAACACTTGAGAAACTAGGGTTTTTTTTAAAAAAAATCGAATGTTATATTTGATTTCCATTCTTTAGAGAGTGTTGATTCACCCCATCTCTCCTTAAAAACAAAATTCTGTAACTATAGTTTCCATTTAGAATGACAGCTGGATTTTAGAACAGGGTATTTTTGATTTTAAACAATAGTGGCAACTGATTCCCTCACCCATTCAAAAAGGTGAAAATTGGTAGATACCAAGAATTAATGAAAATAAGAAGTATGGTGTCAGGAAAGCTAAAACACAAATTGTGCTCAGGCTGACAAGGGAGGCTAAGCACAAGAACAAGAGTTTTTGTAGGTGTGTTTGAACCAAGAGGAAGGACATTGTGGCAAAGAGAAGCAGAGCTGCTTAACTCCTGTTTTGCTCTCCAAAAGGGAACTGTATACAACTGTGAGATCTGTTGACAGGTTAAAGCTGTGGTTCAGGATTGATGATGAATTGATCAGGATCAAAAAGTACCTAGTAGAGGTCAGGTCTTCAGGGCAAGATGTTATATTTTAGACTACATTTAAGGAACTTGCTCATGCAATCTTAGGACCTCTAACATATTTGAGAAAATCTGTAGAATAGATGGGATGCTACAGCAATGGAAACAGGCAAACGTCATGACAGCCTTCAAAAAGGGGATAAAAGGAACATCTGAAAAACTAAGACTTGCCCAGTCTGATATTGAGAGAAGGAAAAATAAACTAGAAAGTCGCAAATGGATCAGTTTATAACCATCTTGATCATGCAATGATTAGTGTGAGTCTGTAAGAATGTGTCTAGAATGGAGAGTCAACTAAGGAAGTCTAAAGGCTAATTTTCTGGCTGAGGCATTTGCGAGGCAGTGGGGGGGGGGGCTCACACAAACTTCCCCAAATACCAAAATTGAAAAACCTGGAAGTCAGTTCCTTCAATGGACCCCAAAGAAAAGTCCTTCCTTGAAGACTTGACTTCCATTAGGTACATGCTGGTTTTCATCAATTCATCATCAATCTCGAACTATACCTGTGACCTAATCTATTTTTGGTTTTGAAAAAAACATGTATTTTGTGATAACTGAGCTGGGGGTACACTCTAATCTGTTTAAATGGTGAATTTCCACTCCTGGAGGCTTCTAGGAAAGAGAATTTACCTTTTTGCCAGAAGGAGGCCAGTCTAGGGAGTCAAAAAGGTTCAAAAGCTGCAAACAGAGACTTCTGGGCTGAATGGAGTCCCAGGGCCTTGATTTATCTATCTCTGGTCTAGAACAAATAATGTCAAACTAACTTTATTTTGATTGGCTTGCTGGCATATTGGCTATGCTGGTTGGGAGAGTTGGGGAGTTGTAATCCCAAAAAAGCAACATTTCCACGCTCTAATGCTGATCAACATCTTTGTTCCAGAAAATAGGTGCTTTTCATTGTCTTTTGGAAGCTCACCATTCTTTCTTCCTCTGCCATGATATACAAAGTGATTTATAGATACAGTTAGTACCAGTTATCCTTGCCCTTCGGTGTCACTCAGATGGATTATGGGTACACTGATTGACACTAGGTTGCTTATGAACACATTCCCTTTCCACTTTTGTCTAATTTATTTGCACCTAACACATCCTTGTTTTCCACGTTATTAACTTTGTAAGTGTGCTGAGAATTTGGCAAAAAGAAAAAATTAGAAATGATGCTTTTTCCTGGGCAAGATTGGGAAGACCCACTGCTCATCTTTTTTAAAGGGACTAAGCAGAAAGTACATAGCACTCTTCATCCTTAACAGTGTGCTCTTTGTTAACAGCCTCATTGCACTGGAGTTGTCTTTGAAGGGATCGTATTGGGTTATTGAGTGGCATGGAGTAGCTGCATGGACTGTGATCCTTTTCTGGGTCATTGCTCTGTTTAAAATGGCTTCTAAAATTTTCCTGCCACTATTTGCCTGTGTCTAAAGGGTGATGGTGGGATTTTGTCAGTCATCTATTTGAAAGATTTTCTTCCTTGCCTCCTTTCTTTCCATCCCACTCTTTTCACCCTGAAGCTATGTCATTAATGTTCCTGCAAGACTTCTTATGCTGATGGATTTTAAGTGTTATTTTGGCTATAGAAAAACAGCGGGATATGTACTCTAACAGTATCATCATTAGGAGGATGTGATGGGGGCTGTTGACAGTCAATGCACTGATTTTGATTAATGAGGAATAAAGGTGAACAACCATTCATCATGACTTCAACACTTTCCCTTCTTCATCATCCTCTAATTAATGATATTGCAACATCCTTTAACAAATGTTTTCCATAGTCTGGCAACCCTCTCACCCAATGTTTCATTTTAAATATGAATATTCTGTTTTGTTGGATGTCAGTTTTCATAACTGCCTTTGCTCTAATTACTGGGTAGATTCTCCAGAAGATGTACAAACAACCAGACAGATTGAGAAGCACCGTGTTTTCCTTCAATCTGTATAATGGGATAGCCTACTGAGAGACCTGCATAGTCATCATTTTACTGATAACTGAAGAGTTGTTTGGGGATTCTGACAGCCAAAGCCCATCCATTTGTGCCACCATCCAAGACTGATAAGAACATGTTTTATCAGCATTCTTATTTGAACTAAAAACCCTTAATTCTTAAACAGAACGCCCTTAAGATTTCATGCAATGAGGATTCCAAGACAGAGTAGTAAAATGTGATTGCTCAAAATCCCTATGTTCCACTTTTTTTTTTTTTGCCCTTTCCCTTCCATTATAAAGTCACATAGTGAGACTGATAAAGTTCAAAGGTAAGTTGCCCTTAGTACAAACAATAGTATCCTAATGTGTCTTAAACAAAGTTGACCTCTGGCTGGGGAAATGGATCCGTTCCTAAGGGAACAAACTGCAAATCCAACCATCATAGCTTTCATCATGGGAGTGTGTTTGTGGGAGCACAAACATTCATCCTCAGGAATGGCTTTCTACTTTTTCCATGGTATACCATATGTATCATCCACCCATCCAAATTTGCTTCAGTGTCCACCAGTCCTGATGGAAACATGGGTGGAATCTGTTTTCCAAGTGGATTTTTGCTCTACTGGTAGATGGAAAGCATTCGATACAACCTGATAATTTATAGCCAAGTTCCTTCTCTAGTGCACATGTAAGTTTACCCCGTTTCCACACAGAACTTTTGTTTCTAAATATTGTTGCATGGTGCCACACAGTCACATCAGAGTGTGGTGACTGTTCTCAGAACCTATAATAAGGACACTGTCTTCTAATTAACTTTATTGCATATTTTGTTCCTTCGAGCTTCTAATTCGTGGAGAGACCCTGTATTGACCAGTGGTAAAGAAATATTTTTGAGGATGATAGTGGTTATGATAATGATGATGATGTGGAATTACAGCAGTACAGAAGTTTATAACAGTTTGAGATGCTGCAAATCGTGATATTCTAAAGTGGCTACAAGTGAGAACAGCAGTAAATGTTGCAATCCTGCATGTTCATGGCCATTGCTCCAGTCAGTTATATCCTTCTGTATGAAGGGATATAAGAATGAAAAATTTTGAAAGTTTTATCCTCAGTGGGCAAGATTAGAGAAATTTATGCACATTTCTTCAATGATTTTTTGTATTTCAGGAGTTAATTTTGTGGGAAAATGCGTAGATTTTTAGCGCAAAGACACTGTTTAATCCTAATATAGCACAATGTCTTGTGTTGCACAGTACTGCATTGCATTTGTATTATATTTGTATTGTGTTGCAATACAGAACGTTTTTCTACTCTTGCTATTGCTGATCAAAAGAAAAAGTGCCATTATTTTTGCTCTCACAAAAGGGTGAAAAATCTCACAGTAGTTGACAATATTTTTGACAAGCTGTCT
The DNA here is from genome assembly GCA_948474755.1 of Ctenosaura bakeri. Taxonomy (NCBI): domain Eukaryota; kingdom Metazoa; phylum Chordata; class Lepidosauria; order Squamata; family Iguanidae; genus Ctenosaura; species Ctenosaura bakeri. The sequence goes on along the minus strand of CAOLHI010000255.1, from coordinate 135,062 downwards.
TGGGTGTTGAGATGCCCTTTCTCATTATGAACAAGAAAATGTGCAAATACATCCCCACTTTTGTGATATTCCATTCTATTTCCCACTACTACACATCGCGCGCGCGTGTGTGTGTGTGTGTTTGTACGTATGTATATATGTATGTGTGTATGTATATATATTCCTTCTCCCAACACCCAGTCAACAATCCACAGGCACAATACTTAAGCACACAAGCCAAAGTGGCATCCGAACAGTGTTATAAAGTCTCTCCTACAAGAATTTAGTATGTTAGTGGTGAGACTTATTTTTGTGTTAAGACAGAATCAGTTCACACCCAATGTCTGAACTAAAGGTTTGTACATGGCTTACTTGCTATAGTCATGGTTCGCAAAGCTGCCAGATCAAGGCAACATAACTGGATTAGATGCTGACATGATTTGGCAATGTCTTTGTTACATTCACAGCATTATATGTAGAAATAGAATTATTTGTAGAAAAAAACCTATTTAGTTTTGTTTATCTTTCATATTTCAGTAAATATTTTACTTGTTGATATGCAACTGCTCAGGTTTCCTGTGCGTCTGGGAGTAAGCTCCATTGAACTTCTCAATAGCCATGTGTTGGATTGCACTCTAATATCTATGTCTGGATTGGATTGCATTCTAACATGTATGTCCACATTTTTCCATCTCTTTACTAACTAGTAGGTGGTTGCACACAAGGCATCCATTGAGATCCTTTAAGATTTCTGACATTTATAAATTCCTTCATAAATTTATTGGAAAGCATATGATCCTTTTAAAAAAAAAATCAAGTGTGACTGAGAGCAAAATTGACAGATTTATCCATTCAAGCAGGAAGCTTTGGTTCTTAAAAGCCTGTCTTTTAATCACAGTGTATTCAACCAGTGTGGTGTAGTGGTTTGAGCACTGGACTACGACCCTGGAGACTAGATATCTACCTGACCATGGAAATCCATTGGGTGACCATGGACATATCACACGCTCTTAGCTCCAGAAAACCCTGTGATTGGTTTACCTTAAGGTACCCATAAGTTGGAAATGACCTGGAGGCACACAGTGACAACAATTCAACTGTACCAGTGGTGCTCAATGAGGAAGTGGTATTCTACGTGTGCCACCAAGTGTATTTATGTATACTGTGTAAATGTTTGTGGCTGTGCAAGGGATAATTGATAATAGTCTTTGAGATTTACTTTAAAAAATTCTTAGAATGAATTTATCACAATGAGAATGTTTCGGTGGTACTTCTTTCCTGTGTGACTCCAAATGATGAAGTGAACTGAGATCTGCCTTTTCATCTAAATAAAAATAAGCAAATGTCAAGCACTAGCACATCTAGGAAAATAATCTTGCCAACATGTACAGTAGACGATTTTACAATTTGGCAGCTCTCCTTTATAGATATGTAGCTATATCTTTTTATTTCAATTGGTTGTTCAAATTGTAAGGCTGTTATTCAGCAAAATCACTGTGATGCAATATGTTTGTTAGTAAAGAACATTCAAAAGTCAATATTTCAACAGACTGTAACAGACTGTTGCAGCACTATTATTTGATTAAATCCCTTCAGATGATGTTCATCTAAACTGGAAGTGGACACCTTCCTAAGGTCCAGAAACTGCACACAGATCAGGAAGGGCTTCACCTCCTGCCCAAACTCACCATCCTCAATTAAAGAATAATACTGGAAAAGGCCTCCCACTCACTGTGGAGCTCTTTCACTATGTTCCCCCTTCCTCCTGTTTTAAGTCCAGGAGAATCATAGAGCTGGAAGAGATCATAATGGCTATCAAATCCAATTCCCTGCCACACAGGAAGTATTTTTTAGAAAATGGATTTTATTTCAAATAGTTGGAAACCACTTCCAATTTGGGGGGGGCTCCAAGAGAAGGTAATGATTGTTCAAAATTGCTAAGTTCCACATTCTTTCTTGTCCTTTCCCTTCCACTATAAAGTTACACACTAAGGCTGATAAAGTTCAGAGGTGAGTTGCCCTTAGTACAACAATAGCACCCAGATCAAATGGTTGGAAACTGCTTCCAGTTTTTTGGGGGGCAAGGGGAAACTCCAGGTCTAAAAGAACTTCATGGGTAGGGAAGCCCAGCAAAGGTGACCTCTTTAGCCCCTAGAAGACATGGGCAGCGTTTTGGGGGTGAGGACATGGGGGTTAGACCATGGGGTTCATGCATGACACAAGTCTGCAAACAATTCTCCCCCCACAGCTTGGGTATCATAACCAGTTGTCTTACAGACTGTGTAAATTCTTAGCCTCAGCTATCAACAAGTGTAGCTTACTATTTCTTTTAGAAGTAAGCTCCACACTTCTCATTAAGAAAGGTGCTTGTCATCTCAAAATGTCTTTGGGCTTTCCTCACATTTCCTCAGATGTTTTATTTTTCAGGAAAATCCTGTGTAAGCTAGAGACATGAGAAACACCAATGAGAAAGCATTCCAATTTTACCCAAATTATATTCAAACTCAGTGGTGTAACTAAATGAAATGAGTTACCTGATTTTATCTGATTTAGTTACTGCACAGCATTTTTGAATAGTTTTCATAGAGAGAGCTTTGTTAGTTTCTTCCTGCATAAAATAGAAAAGCAGGGTGGTGGTGATAAAGGAAACCAGCAGTATCTTTGCGATTGACTTCCAGCATGATCTTTCATGGATATCAATTCCTTTCTTCAGATGCATTGTTGGGTTTGGGAGTACTGCCACTGGTATATAGGAATACAAGATTGGGGGTGGAGGTCAAAGTTCAGTGGGATTAGAAGATACAGATTGTGACCACAACCACAACCTTCACAAAGTTATGTAAGAAGATAACATTTCATAAGCAGTTGGTCTGTAGTCCTAGGGTGTAAAAGTAATATTTAAAACAATATATAACAAATACTTTAACCATAACGTGAACAAAATCAGTTAGACCAGGGTTGGCCGTTATACAGCCCTCCAGATATTGCTTGACTGCAGCTCCCAGAAGCCCTAGCAGGCAATGATATGGAATTCTGGAAGGTGCAGTTGAACAATATCTGCAGAGTCACATGCTTCTCACTCAGCTGGATGCCTGAGATCCCATGGCAAAAATTCTTAGCAAAGGATTTAGTAACATGTTTTATCATTCTTTGTTGAAATCACTGAAACTGCTCATAAGTGGTTTCACAATTACAGCCATAATCTTAATTGAAACAGTGGCTTTAATGAGGTTATTAGGAGGAATGGAGGTTGTAGTTGGGCCATGTGATACTGCCAAAATATCCCTAAGCTTTTGGGTGGAATAATTGCAGTTGGCAACATTCTCATTAATCATAGCTAATGGTAATGATAGCTCCCTGTGGTGGCTCATGAAGAGGTGATGGCCTTAATGAAAGCTGACTTACAAGGTAACAGATGGTGGATACATTTTAGTATTTTTAATATGAAATTGCTCAGTTCTTTCATTTGAAAAAAGACAGCTAAAAAAGAAAGTTGTCTTTGAGTACAATGCAACAAGGCAAGTTTGAGGTCTAACCTCTCTCAGCTTCTCTCTGTCTCTTGTAAGGATCATAGGAGATATGTGATAGTGCAGTCCTAATTTGTTTTGGATTTCTTTTCTTTTTTTTAAAAAAAAGCTTCCTTTGAAACCCAGGTTTGGGGATTAAGCAGAAAAAGCACACTCCAAGATGCTGGTAATTATTTCTTAAGAGTCCAGTGTGTTTTAGCTGAAATGTGTTCTTCTGGAATTATATGTGTGTTAGTTGACAATACCTGAAGAGAACTCTGAGGCCCTTTCCGCACCGACCTATTAAAACAATGCAGAGCGACCTCCAACGGAGGTCTTCTGCACCGTGGAGTGGAATGGGGCGGACTACTTTTTGTAGTTCCGCACCTCAGTCCGCTCCGGAGCGACCGGAACTTGTTGCACAGCATGCTTTTTAAAAACCTCTTTTAAGAGGTTTTTAAAAAGTACAGAGTGCATGACCCCATGTGGATCCGTCGCCGTGCCCCGGTGCAGATTTGCAGGCGCACACTAGTGTGTGCCTGCAGATCTGCTGGGGGCGAGCTTTAGGCTGGCGAGCTTCTGCGGTTGGTGGAGAGCCTCCACCAACCGGAAGCCACCATTTTGGACGCCGGAGCAGTGCGGAGCAACGAGCTCACACTGCTCCTCGTCCCGATGGACCCAAACGGACCCACCAAAAAGCCAATGAGTAGCAGCAGGGAGCGTTTCCCTCGCTGCATGCGGAAAGGGCCTGAGAGATACTTACCTGAGTACCTGAGTATATGTGTACAGCCTCAAAAGAAGACCCTTTGACTGGTATGTGTTAGGTTTTTAATAAAGAATTAGTAGCATCTTTGGGTGTGGCCTTTCTTTTTGGTGGCCATTGGTTACTGGTTCATTTCTGGGCACAATTCAAACTGCTGTTTATAACTTATAAAACTTTATATCAGTGGTTCTTTAGGCAAATCCCCTCAGGTCCTCCAAGACTTAACTCAGGATTTAAAAATTCAAATATTTATTTAAAGTTGCTTCTCAGTTGTTCACTCTTATCCCTTTGTGTTCCAACAGACAATGCAAAGGAAAGGAGACTTTTTAATGGCCTGTGGAGTAGCATGCTGAGATCCTTCAAGTGCCAGGAGAGTAGATTAAATTGGAATTTCCTAAAGGAGGTTTATGAATGGGAGGCAGGCCTTAAGAATAATTTCTTTTGCCCTTTCCCCCAAAATAGAACCTGGAAAGTAAGAATTTCAGTGCTGTTTTGGGGGAAAGCATGAAAGAAATGCCGTTTCCTTCCAAAGGAGCACTGAGAGAATAGAGAAGGTAGGTGCTTTTGTTAAAAGCACCTACCTTCAGTACTCTCTCAGTGCTCCTTTGCGGAAATGGCATTTCTTTTGCCTTTTCTGGCAAGTAAGGGTCTTGCTGCTGCTTTGGAGGAAAGCACAAAAGAAATGTCATTTCCCACCAAAGGAGCAATGAGAGAATAGAGAGGTGTAGTGCTTCTTTTGAAAGCATCTACCCTCTCTACACTCTCAGTGGTCCTTCAGAGGGAAATGGCATTTCTTTCACACTTTTCCCCAAAGGAGCACAGAGACCCTTGCTACTTTGCTTCCAATCAGCCACAAGAGTAAAGGGACCCCTTCTATTCTCTTAGCTGGTTGGAAGCAAAGTTCCACTGCACTGCCTGGCCCAGGGCTCAAACAATGTTGCCACACTCACCACACAAGGTCTGCGCTGAGTGTCTTCTCTAATCTTCTGGGCTCTCCTCTTGCCTTCCTACACTCTGGACTCTTTGGCGTACTTGCCCAGAGGTACCTGGAGCCTCCAGTGCAGAATGAGATGCCTGCCAGTGTGTCATTGCTGCTGTTGCTGCCATCATCACTACCACCTTTGAGGAATCTGGGACATGCTACATCAACCAGCTAGGACATTTTTTTAGTCCATTAAATATGGGATTTTCCCCATTTTCTGGGATGGATGGCAACTCTGCGCAGACCCTTTGTGAGAAGTCTGTGGACTCTGGCTTAAGAACCACTGCTCTATATGAACCTGCCAGAGACTTAAGATCCTCAGGGGAGGGCTTTCTCTTTCCTCCCCCCAACCATCACAGGCCTATCTGGTGTGGACACTGGAGACAACCTTCTTGGTGGCTGTTCCTAGGCTATGGAATTGTCTTCCACAGGAGGGTAGGCTTCCCACCTCCCATCTGCTCTCGTTTCTCTGACAGGGAAATACCTTTTTATTCAAACCATCATAGAATCATAGAGTTGGAAGAGACCATAGGGGCTATTGAGTCCAACCCCCTCATTTAGTGATTAATTGGTTATAGGGAATCAATGCCACAGGGCGTGTGCATGTCTGCTGTATTTTTAACTTTCCTATTATATTTTTAAATGCCTTTATAATTTTTAAAACTTAGTGGCATTTTAATGTGGTAACTTGCATGATTGTGTATATAACTTGTGTAATTGCATTTCGAGAGCCAGCATGGTGTAGTAGTTTGAGCATTGGGTTACAATTTGGAGACCAGGGTTCGATTCCCTGCTCAGCCATAGAAACCCTCTGGGTGACCTTGGATACTCAGCACCAGAAGACCCCGTGATAGGGTTGCCTTAGGGTCTTTGTAAGGTGAAAATGACTTGAAGGCACACAACAGCCGCTGTAATTGTATTTTATCTTTCTTATTAGCAGGCTTTTAGCTTTTCCTTGTTTTCATATTTTTGTAAGCTTCCTTGAGTCCTACACTGGGAGAAGGGTGGGACATCAAACAAACAAATAAACAATTAAATAAATAAAATATTTATTATGTATATATAACCTCCTCTGCCTCCAGCCATCTAGTGAGTCTGAAGGTTAGGACAGCCATGTGGATAGACAGTCTTTGTAACAATCTCACTCTGCTTGTCTTGGAAAGTACACTTCTCAGCATCTGGGGCACAATTCCTCTTCTGCTTTTATTCCATTTCCTGTTCTTCATGCAAATATAATACCTTTGTGTATCTATTTTTTCCCATTCTTTATGAGGAATGAAATGAAAACAGTGCTGTCATATCATTTCCTTTTTTAAATATTTTTTCCCACACAAAAATATCTTTTTCTGAATTATCTCATTCCTAGTTGTACTGAGAAGTCCAATTTCTCCCTTATAGGAGGTTGCAAGTTTTTATTTATATAGATAGTATATTTCCTTAAGGAGTCTAGGTCTATCTTTCTTAACATTTCTGTTTTCTTTTGCTTTCCTGGCTAGTTGATGTGAAAAACATTGATTGCCAAGTCAAAATTAGTAAATATGACTGCCAGAGCTTGGGATGAGAATTGTTCAATTTTATCCCATAGATGCTGGTCATGTTATTAAATCCTGGCTTGTCTAACTGCCCAAAGAGACACTAAAGTAATTTTAGCATAACCTACTTTGTAGATAACCATCAAATGAATTTATAATTTTAAAAGACCTACTTGAGCATACTGTCTTATAGTTGGAAGTTATGTTGCCTTAAGAATAAAAACAAGTAATTGAAGAAGAGGTACAAACATTGCTGTTGCAAGTTGCATCTTTTAAAAAGTTTCCACTGAAATTTGCAGATACTTTTGGAGATATGAGAGGATGTGAGAGGAAACACTAGCATCCTGTTTACGAAACAGAAAGGTGAAGAGCATCCATCATCCAGATGGATGGCATCTTTAATTGAGCAGTTCAATAATGCGTCACATTAGTCACTAAGTTGTGTCTCCACATTACATTGCATCAAGAATAAGATAATAGTTTATTATATCTAATCAAACTATCTCAAGCAGAGACCTGCTCTGGGCAGTTGTTAAAAGGTAGAAATTAGAATCCATAGTTTCTTAGAGGAATACCAACAGAAAAACTTGCTGCAGTAGAAGTTTCTTTTTGTAAAACCATTTTAAAGAATATGCCAAATGAAAGATCAGCCTTTGAATATATGTTTATGCTTTTTCCATCTTTTCCCCTCCAACAATAACAACTACAACAACAAAATCCATTAATATTTTAGCTAGAGATCCCACACTGAGGAGGGGGTTGGACTGGATGGCCCACAAGGCCATTTCCAACTCCATGATTCTAAGAGGAGGAGGAAATAGGTGCACAATTCATCTCAATTAGTGGCTTTAGGAACCGTCCTTTTGAACGTAGCTGGAAACACAGCATCACTGTTGGTAATTTTCTTCCATATCTCCCCTGCTTTAAAAAAAGGCACCGAGATCAGATGTAAAAGGAACAATGATAAATAATTTTCTAACTGCAAGCTATAGATGTCAGTCTCAACCTGGACCCATTTGTGTCTCCTCTCCTTTTTGTTGACTTTTTCCCATTTATATAGAATGTGGAACACTTGAGGGAGAGTAAAAAAAAAGTATTCAATTGCTCAGAAAAAATAAAAATAAAACACCATCCTGATCTCTGTAGTGGTTCTGAAGCCTTGGGACTAGTTCATCTTGTTTCAAACCATTTGAAAGCTGACTGACGTTTATTTAAAGAAGGTGTGGTGAAACCATCTCCCTCTTATTCGTGCATATTCTGAAGCTTTACTGTCTTGGTCCACACTGAATATAACCTCCCCCCCACATACATACATACATACATATATATATATATATATATATATATATAACCATCAGAGCTTGTAAAGCTTACTTTTTGGGTCTACAGCTTCCAAAATCCCACAAATGACAAACCTAGATGTACAGGTATTTAAAATATTTGTATCTGAGATTTGTAGTTGGGTGAGGAACTAGAGCTGTCTGCCTGAACGTTCTAAATGCCAATCCTTAAACTGCAAATCCCAAGGGCTCTTTTACACTGCATAATTATATCACTGTGATTGTACTTTTCACTTCTGTGGCAACATTCTATGGAATCCTGGGGCCCTTTCACACTACGTATTTATAACACTATTGTTCCACTTTAACTGCCTCGGGTACATCCTGTGAAATGCTGGGGTTGCCACGATTCCACTGGATGTTGCCTTGACAATGAATCATAGCACTTTAACTATGGAGTGTGAAAGGGCCCCAAGATTACATAGGATGTTACTATGGCAGTTAAAAGTGGAGTCAAAGTGCTATAATTCTGTACTGTGAAAGGACCCAAGGATGTTTTATTTACACACAATGAAGTAAAGGTTGGATCATATCTTTTGCTAGCCAACAATAGGGTTAATGTGGTGAGTAGGCTGAAGGTAAAAATATAGATTTATTGTCTTGTGTTAAAAAACTGGATAAGAGGTAACTGTGCATGCGTAATCTAAAACCTCAGAGAGCCATAACTAGGAAAGTGACATCCAGTTGTTAGTCCTAAACAGAGTAGACCCAGAATCAATGTGACTTCTGGTCAACAATGGGAGTTACATAATCTCCATTGATTCAGTGGGTCCTTTCTAGTTGGGAGTAACAGTTAGATTTAGCCTTAGAATTCTCGTTGGTATTTCTCATTGAAATTGTCAGATGTTTTTATATTAGCCAGCAGTGGCATGGCTAATGGTCAAGGTTTCTGGGAAGTCATTATGAAAATGACATCTGGGGACATAAACTTGGGAACTACTGAGCTATAAAGGAAGAGAAAATTACAAAAGATGGAGAGTGGCAATCCTTGCCTGATATAAAAGGCTGTTCTGTTCCATTAGTTGACTGTTCAAATAAATATGAGAGTGCAGACTTAGTGTTGATTTCAGCTGATTTGTAGTCTTGGATGCTTTTACACATGCATACACACAACGATATCTATTGCAGATTACTTTGGGTAGCCTGCCCTTAATAAAGATTGGCAACATTAATGCTGATTCTCCTTTTCCTCCTACAGCTTTGTACAGTGTAATAACACAGCCAGGAACCAAACAACAATAGAAACCTAGGCACAATGAAGATAATTTTGTGAAATCACTCTTACACGGGGAAAAACAATAAAAATCAATGAGCCCTCCTAGAGAAGAAAACCTGCGAAATAACAGGAAAAGTTGACTCATATCTCATCAATAATGTTTGAGCACAGCACTTTGCTTTAGATTGGCCCCATTCTCCCTTCCTCTTTGCTTGCTCTCTTTCAACCCTCATCTCTTTGCTGGTGAAACTTAAATCGGGCTTGTAATTTTAATGGGCAGCACTGGTAAAATCTTTGTCATTGATAGATTTTAGAATCCATACGCAGTTTCAAAGTGCTCTGAACTTCCCCCTTGCAATGTACTATTCTAAGTTTATGTGTTTGATGACTAGAACTTGGAATTAGCAGTTCTAGTTGAATACAAAGACATAAATGTGCTGGCCCTTGTTAAAACTGGTGGCGCATTTCTGGCCCATTCCTATAGCTGTCAGAGTGAACCTTCTCATACAAATTCATAAAGTGTATTGACAAACTTAGCACCAGGCAGCTTCCTAGATTCTTATGGAAACCTCTTCCGCCCTCTCTTTTCAGAGCTCTCTGAGGGCCAAGTAAGGGCAATACATATCGCTTATGATTATTTTGTTTTTACTCCTGCAACAGGATTTCTTAGAGCTACATGTTTCAGCAGTCCAGGTTGCCAATTTAGCCCATGTTTGCCTTCCAATGACCTGTGACAAAACAGAACACATTCAATGCAAGCTATGGAGGACAAGAAAATTCTGTGCTCTGATAGATATCTTTCAGCACATGGGGGCAGAAGCATCTTTGAAAAAAATGTACAAAACATATTGTCAGGGGAGGCCCTGAGGGAATATGGTCTAGACCCATTTTCAGATACAGAAACATATTCATTCTCATTGTCCTCCTTACTTGGCTCATCTCCCTCTCCCCTTCATCTTCCTTCTCCCTGTTTTCTTCTGCCTTCTCCTTGACTTTGCCTTACCTCCCAATCTTGTTTCTCAATAGTTTCCTCTCTTCCATGCAGAATGTCTGGCACGGATTATAATGGACCAGGTGTCCTGACTAGGTTTTCACTACCACGAAGGGAAGAAGCCTTATGACCTCCTGTTTGCCCAGGCCAACTCTCTATGGGATACCTTGGAGCTAAAGTAGTCCCTTGTGCATCATCAGAGAGAGAGAGAGAGAGAGAGAAAAGATAATGTTTGCATTAAAAATTCTTATTTTTATGGGAAGAATCATAAAATTATAGAACTGGCAGGGACCACAAGGCCATCTAGTCCAAATCAGAACAAAATCTCTCCTGAGATACAGCCATCTAATCCATGTTACAACACCTCCAAGGAAGGAGGGTCTACATTCCCATTTGCACAGATGCTTTCTTATTTGTCTGATGCAAAGCACAGAGGGGCATTCCTGGTAAAAGATAGCGTATGTCACACTAGAGGATGAGCAAGCAAATGCACTTCTGAAGTTGTGGGCAATGTTCTGTGGACCTGTGATGGTGTTTCCAGTCTAGATTAGATGCAATTTGAGAAACAGTCGCTGAAATTTAAACAGAAATCTTGTACATTTTACTTTATTGGGGAAAACTCTGAATAAGCTATTTCAAGGCCCTTGCGCTTCCATCTTTCATTTCTTCATCTGTAAGCTGTTCTTTGTCTAGAAACTGGACAGGCCTTCCAAGAGAGGACTATTTTCTGCAATGTGAGCATCTCTGTCAATATCTGCTCCAAGAGAACCAGGGAGAGAGTTGCTTAGGCTGGCAGGAAGGTTTTTGGCCTGCTGTGGATTCAGTGTCAGTTTTATGCTGTTCCTTCACTGAAGTGTAGTATCAGGAACAGAGAGAGTTTGGAAATATTACCACTTATTTATTTTGAACCTACAGTTTCTAGAATCTCTTAGCCAGGGTGTTTCAAAATAAGTCATGTTTCCAGGCTCTGGGGACATAGTGGCACTGCTGAGAGGATGAACAGGCATATTCTCTTCCATTAGAAGTCCACTGGAGGCCAGTTCTTTTAGTTCTTACAAGAGGATAGTTTTCTTGGGCTGTGACTAGGCTGCACACTTCCCTCAGACTTTATCTAATTATCAAGCTCAGCTGGAGCCTGGAGCCTTTTTTATATGAAAGCTATTATTAGAGGCTTAGCATCTTCCATACCCTGCAGTAGCCAGAAAATTTTCCAGGCATGTTTAAAAAAAAAAGAAAGGAAAGAAAAGAAAAAGAAAAAAGAAGGAAAGGAAAGAAAGAAAGCAAACAAACAAAAGTAAGCTGACATTTTGAAAAAGCATCTTAAGCAAAAGAAAATCCCCTCAGTGCTATACACTAAGTTGTCCTAGATCTAAGCAATTCATTGTATAGTTTTAAGTCAGAAGGGAAAAAAACCTTTACTGATAATTAATTGTTTTGAACTGAAAGTTATTTTGGGAAGCTGGGGGGAACAAAAAAAAAAGTGGCAGCAAATACACAGAAGAAGAGCTGACATATGTTTAGATCATATGTTTTCTAGGTTTGACTAAGCATGAAATTCCCCTTTCGGGAAGGTGTCCTTGGGTACTGAAGAATGAACTGATGTTGCACCTGTTCACTTAATGGCCACCTACATCCGGAATAACCTGCTGCAGACACTAGGCCTAATTGCTAATTGGTTTTGCCCAGTTCTTCAATCTGTTGAAAGAAAGATGTATGTATATGGTTATTGTTTTATTTTACTTTTAGCATCTTTATCATTTTAATATTCCAGATACTTTGGAATGACAATGAGTTCATCCTCCCTTGTTCAGAGATGGCATACATATAGAAATACATAAGAAGAAGAAGAGGAAGGGAAAAATCAATGTACCTTTTCCTTTTTGAACATTTGTAAATATAAATATTGCTTTGGCTTCAAATGAATATTCAACATGGGTTACAAAAATGAAATATTATTCTAAGAGCATAAGAAAAGAAGGCAAACAAGAGGAAATAATTTTAAAGAAGTCTGCCTATAAACAAGGGGAAAATATTCATTATGGCATTAGAATCTTTGTTTCAAAACAAAAGGAAAAAAGTAGGCCATGGCTAGGGATGTAAAGAATATTCAAACATATTCAGAAAATGGTTGAAAAATGGGTGTTGCTTATCTGGGAACCCTGACAAGGAAAATCTTAGATGGGTGAGAAACTTCAGAATTCAGGGCTTATTCTATATGAAAATGCACATAGTTTTCTTGCATAGAAAATGTTGTTTCCTGCACAGAAAATAATGTTTCTGTTTTCTGTGCAGAAAACAGGATCTCAAAACATGTTCCCTGTGGAGAAAATAACATTACTGCACAGAAGATACTGTTCGCTGTGCATTTCTGCACAAGAAATATGCCCTTTGCTGCCTAATCCTGGAATAAAGAGACCAGACACACAACATTGAAGTAATAAAGGCCTGTCACCTGTTTGTCGCCCGGCATGGAGTACTGGGCTAGCGGGAGGCTGTTCACAGTCAATAACACTTGCCTGTTCAGGGTGGAGCAGAAGCATAGTCAAGAATCAGTTCGAAGGGCCAGAAGTCCAGCAGGCAACACGGTCAGACAGTCCAGGGTCAGAAAATCCACACAGGTCACAAGCAGGGAATCTAGAGTACACAAGACAAGGGCCAGCAAACCCACAAATTGTTTCTGGCATTAAGCCACCACCTTCTGCCTTCCTCAAGAAGGCTGGAGCCAGCTTGCTCTCATCCCAGCCTGATTAGCTCCTGGTGTGCTTGTGTCTGTCCTTCTTTGAGGCTGCTGTTCATGTGGAGGAGCTGAGTCCTGGCCCATGACAGGGCCACTTTATTTTACCAAAGTACTTACATAGCATTGGTCTGGGAAATGGAGCTAGAAAGGGGGAGCAACCTGACCCAGGTCCAGCCAAGGCCAGGTGTCACCTTAGTGATGACCTCCTCAGCCTTTCCTTTGGTGAAACACCTGAACCCCAAGGGCTTGCTCCTGGACTGCCCTAAATTGGAAGGTCAACCTAGATGGCTCCCACTAAAGTCCCATGATCCTACATGTGAGAGTGTGCATTCCAGGTTAGCCTTCTCCACCCCAAGTCTCAGGAACTTAGAGGAGGTTACAGAGTGTTATCCTACACCCAAAGAGGGCACCAAAGGTGAGCACTGGAGACTTATTTCCTCCCCTAATTTCTTGCCAGATGACATCCTATTTATAAATACCACCCCAAGCCAATCACCTAATCCTCTCAGTCAAATATAGCATAGGTGAAATACCCCGTGACAAATGTGGGGGAGGAAAATTCCTACTCAGCCCCCAAAGGTGACCAGATGAGTCTCATACTGCCCAGAGTGGGAGTGTGGATCACATGCAAGCTGCTAATTGCAGCCATGTGGTGGGTGAGCAGGCCTTAAATAGCCTTTCACTCACTCCCCATCATGTGATGCATCTCAGCATGCACATTGGGCGCAAAAGAGCTTGATCTTTTCCTGAGAGGGCACCAAATTGCTACCTTCCTTCTAGGCACCATGACCACAAGGGTCCAAGTAAACCTTTTGCACAAAGTCCTGAGCTGCAAATAGTTTTTGAAAGCTGTGTAGTTTTTGATGATTTTCTCACAGCAAGAAGACAAATGATAAGTTTTTGCATCCTCATCCATAACATTTAAATCCCCAGTCATGGGTCATTAACACTGCCAGAGCTGAGAGCCTCTTGGGCCACAAGTCCTTCATGGCTTATCCCAATGGCTGTGTGCTTCCCCCTCTATAGCATCTCTCTCTGATGGTGCTCCACATCTCTCTTTCTCTCTGCACTTTTTTCCACCCCTGGCATGTGCTCTCTTTCTCTCTGCTCTCTTTCTTCCCATTCATGCTCACTGTTTCCTTCACATTCCTCACCCCTGCACTCCCTTGCCCAATTTACTAGGTAGCAATAGTTTTTATCTATTTTTTTTAATGCAGAATTGTGGGGACATGCTGTAGAGCAAAGCTAGTGTGGTCTTGATTTCCCCTTACTTCCTTTGGTCCCATATGGCAAAGGAAGGTTAACAAACAGATAAGTTAAACAAAATTTTTTTAAAACCTCAAACAAAATTTAGCAACCAGGTAGTTTGAGGGAGTAATAGAACTAATAAAAATCTTGTTAAAAAGTGAAAACACTGGAGCTCTGAATATAGCGTCCTACCGGGTTGCTGCCATCTTAGCCTGTCCCTGGTCCCATATAGAGTGCTTAGAGGCCTTTGAGAGAACTGAAGGTGCTGGATATGACTGCAGCTTCGCTCAAGCTATTTGGAAGTTTTGATTTTAAAGATGTGGTTATCTGGGAATGTCTGGGCTATAGGCCTCTGGAACTGTCTCCAGTACTAGCAATAATTTGCAGAACAAAATTTACAGAACAAAAAAACCCTTTCATTCAAAATAAAATAAAATCTAGTGTATGGATTATAGGAAGAATGTAATATAAATATCAGTAACGTCTGGCCCTGTCTTCTTCTCTCATGGCCAACCACTGTTACTGTATTCCTTCAAGCTGTTTCCGACTTATGGCAACCCTAAAGTGAACCTATCATGGTGTTTTCTTGGCAAAATTTGTTCACAGAGGTTTGCCTTTGCCCTTCTCTGAGGATGGTAGGGTGTGACTTGCCTACAGTGACCCGGTGGATTTACGTGGCCAATAAAAGATTCAAACCCTCGTCACCAGAGTCATAGAATCATAGAATCATAGAGTTAGAAAAGACCCCAGGGGCCATCGAGTCAAACCCCCTGCTATGCAGGAACACCCATCAAAGCATTCCCAACAGATGGCTATCCAGCCTCTGCTTAAAAACCTCCAAAGAAGGAGACTTTACCACATTCCGAGGCAGCATATTCCACTGCTGGATGGCTCTGACCATCAGGAAGTTCTTCCTGAGGTTCAAGTGGAATCTCCTTTCCTGTAGCTTGAATCCATTGCTCCTTGTCCTAATCTCTGGAGTGGTAAAGAACAAGCCCCCTCCCTCCTCAACATGACATCCCTTCAAATATTTAAACATGGCTATCATGTCCCCTCTTAACCTCCTCTTCTGCAGTCATAGGCCATTTCCTCACTACACCATTATAATGCTATCGTTCCATTTTCAACGTCCTGTGGAATTCTGGCATTTATAGTTTACTAAGGCCCAAGAGCTCTCTGGCTGAAAATTCCAAATGCCCCTCCCTAAACTGCAAACCCATGATTGCATAAGATGTTGAAGGTGGAATAATAGCGCTATAATAGTGTAGCGCAGAAATGGCCATAGTCCACTCAAACCACTATACCATAATAATAATAATAATAATAATAATAAAATTTATTTCTATCCCGCCTCTCCCAGTGGATCGAGGCGGCATTACAAAATATATAAAAACATTAAAACATTAAAATGCACCCTATCCTCCCCACTCTCCAACCCTTCTATCCCCTTAAAACATATTAGTTAATTAAAACAAATTAAAAACAAGATTAACACAAAAGACAATGATGAGAGGCGGTGGAACACTAATCTGGGAAGGCCTGTCAGAAAGAACTGTCTTGACTGCTTTTTTAAAGCAGTCAAGACTGGTAATGTGCCGGGTCTCCTCCGGCAGGCCATTCCAAAACTTGGGAGCGACAGAAGAAAAGGTCCTCTGGGTAACCGCAGCCAACCTAGTTCTGATTGGCTGCAGTAATTCCTCCCAGAGGACCTGGTGGCTCTAGACCCACCATTATGATTCTCCAATATAGCTGGCAGACAGGTTCTATAGTTTTTCATACTAATATGACATGCATTTCTAGGATCTTATTTGCTGACTGCATTTCTGAAAATTTGTCAACATAAATAGAAATGATGAACTAGTAAACCAGTGGATGAAATGCATTTCCTTGGATACCCTACTCAGTATGAGTGAAGAACTGTAATCTGCCTCTAGCAGTAGTTATAAAGTGAGGCAACATTTATTAAACTGTGCTATACTGTGTGTTGCACACAGCTGATTGGAAAAAATACCATTTATTTTTAAGTCATGTTAAATGCTTATGGAGTGTTGCCCTCCATCCTTGTCAGCTGAAAACCCAAGTCCCTATTTTTTTCTCTGTCCCCCAGCTGTCAGAAGACAATCAGTAAAAATCCTTATAAATGCTTCTTAAAAAAAAAAAAAGGTCCTGAATGTGCAGTCAAATACCAGTTCCCTAAAACACAATGAAATGTTTTCTTTGTTTCTGTTTCTGTTTTTGTTTTTAAATAAAAAGATACAGTGTTGTAAGGGCTATGAATAGCATCTGTGGGTGATGAGAGTACAATGGTACATTGAAAGGGGTTTTGATTCATTAGCCCTAAGCTGAATTAATCTTTCTTCTAGTAACTTTTTGGTTGTTATTTTTTTTCCTGTTTGTAAAATGCAGCCTCTTGGTTTAGGGGCAAAAATAACTTCTTGCTGCAATATATTTCAAATGACATATTTAATATCTGTATAGTGGACTAAATTGCTTTCTTTCTGAGCCAGCTGTTTGAAGGTATTCTTCTGGAAGGGCTTCAGGACGTTTGGCACCTTTTGTAAAATGGTGATAGTTGTCACTTTGCTTCCAGTGACAATGCTTTGCTGTAGAAAGACAGCAAGAAAGCAAACCCAGTGCCATTCTTCTTTCAGAGGAAAGCTTGGGAAAGCAAACGGTTCTCAGTGTACCCAAGTCCTTCCTTATGCCATTCTTTATTCTTTCACTTGCCAAATTGTTTTTCTGGTCTCTACCACACTGATTACCTCTAAAACCAAGCTCAATCTATATTGCCAAGACAGATGCTATAAAATGACGGGGGCGGGGGCATAGCAGACGTCAAAAGTGTTGTATGCTTACAAATGATTAGCTGTCATAACATAGTTTGGGTTTTGTTTTTTGGTGTTGATTTTTGTATTACAAAAATCCTGGATTTGACACAGAGGAGGGGGAAGCAAGATGTCTCCTTGCCTTTTTCAGAAAGATTTAATGCCAGTGAGTTTGAAGCTTTGTGCTGTCCTTTTGGCGGGTATAAGTAAGAGGTCAAATAATTTAATTCCAGTGTAGTGTGATGGAATCAAAGGCATCAGGAAATGATTCACCACTGTGAGAGACTTAGTATTTCTCTCTTTATCTAGCCTGTGTGACCTTTAGTTAAAACTGTTGCCCAAAGGCATTAGGGTAAAATCGCCCTATTAAAACCAGATTGTCTTTCTTCAGAGAACTGTTACTTTATACATGTTTAGACATAAATAAATGCCTAGTCCAGGATGCAAACTAGTATTGACATTTTAACTCTAAAAAGAACAACTTTACAAAAACTAAAGTATGAAGTTGAGTTTTACAGATCTTTTTTTCTTTTTAGTTTGATTAAACTAAGAAAAGTGGGATATTTGGCTTAGACTATGTGAATGAAAATTAAATGTGTGGGTTTTTATTTTTGTTTTGTTGTGCAGTGATTACTATAAAGTCCTCCTTTGGATAAATGACTTAAGCATTAAGATCCAAACCTGCTGTGATGTGGTATAATCCACTGAACTATGGACCTTCCACTTAAGCTACCTGCTGTTAGTTAGCTGTCCTTTAATTTGTTCTCTCTATTTTCCCCTTGCTTCATGCTGGAATTTAAAATTTTCTCAGGCTCAATCTTAAGGTCCCTAGAAGAACTTTTTTAGTGGCCTTAGATTTTTTTTTTGGGGGGGGGAATCTCCCACCAACAAGAACAAAGATGGAGAGAAAGAGAGATCCAGTCTCAGAGATAAGTGGAAAGAGATTCAACATCACAAGCTTCCTGTGTGAAGCAGCAGTAGAAAGAATATTTGAAAATATTTTTAAAATGGCCCAAAATATATATTTTTGAATGTTGAGAAAGCCTGATGAGAAGAACCTTGGAATGACCCAGTGTCAAGGATTTATGCTGGGTCAGGCATGGTTTCCTCTAAGTGGGCAGCAGAGAAAGAGGTGATGTGGCCAGAGGAGCTGGTGCACGATTGTCAGGTATGTTATGACTGTTATTTGTGTACTGGTGAAGGCCACACGCCAGAATGCTGATTGGGTCACCCCACTTGTTCAGGGTGACAGTGAGACTTAAAAAGGTTGGTTTTTGCCTTCACAAGTCACCAGTTAGGTTTTCCTAGTTGGTCATGTCATGCTGCTGACAATTCATGCTTTATAAGGGGAGATGCTGCCCGTTTATCTCCTCATGTTTTTCTTACTTAATTGCTTTCTGGAATATTTGTCAAAAGCCTTATCTTAGTGTGCAGCAATAAATCTGCCTCTAAGCTTAACATAATGAGACTCCAGAACTTTTTTCCTGCTTCACTGAATACCTCTGCCACAGCGAAGCCTTGCTTCACTATCTGAACTCTGCATATGCTCAGAGGAGCCAGTTCCTGCTAACCCTGACAACCAGGACCCTTGCAATTCAGGACTTGTTCTGTGCAAAACTGACATGTGGTGGTTTTGCATAGGAACAGCATTTCCTGCATAGAAAATATGGTAACTGGGGCCCTATTTTGTGCAAAATTTGCATGTGGTTTATTTGCAGAGAAGACATCATTTTCTGAGAGGAGAACAGCTTTTTCGGCAGAAATATTACTTTCTGTGCAGAAAATGCTGTTTTCTGTGCCCAAAGAAAAGCTGTTTTCTTGAAAATTCTTGTGTTGAGTAAGTCCTGAATTGCAAGCAGGCTTTGAAAACTGAGTAGTTTTTAAAACTTTCTCTTAGTGGGAAGAGAATTGGCTGAATTACTTGTTGCCTCCTTTGAGAAGAAAATTAGTGAAAAATTATATACCTACCATGAAGCTACAGAATGTTCAATAGCTGGTGCTGCTCTAACATCAGGACTCCAGTGTTAGAGAGTACTCAAAAGAGGCGTTTGTTGGGTGTTGTGGGAGAAATGTGTATCAGGAGAATCCAAAGCCCTCCTCTGCTCTCAACATACCCCTAGAATGAGGACAGAAGACCCTATCATTGGATTAATCAGTCTGTAAGGAGTCATGGTAAGGAAAACAGGTGCATTCTTCCCTCCCTTCTATGTTGCTAGTGTGAACCTAACAATAATTTGGAGAAAGTGTTCCCAAGCACCACCATCATCTCATCTACCATTAGGATTGGCCTGTTCAGGGTACTGACTAATCTATTGTATTTTGTGCCTAGCACAAACTGATAAATGCATAATAGCAGTGTAACAGTAGGAATCACATTTCTCCCAGGTGTGGCAGCTTCTCAATCCAGCCAGAATTGAGTCTTTGAGGATGAGTTCTGTGTCAAAATATCTTGCATCCCAGGTCATGACTGGCTGTCTTCTGACTGTATGAAAGCACGCTGGGCACAGATTTAGTGTCAGGGTGTGGCACAAACTATGGAAAACCCTTCAATTTTTGAACACACAAAAGCATCTCATTTCCTAATTCAGGCAGAAATCTTTTCATGCAGTTAAATGTAATGCACAGGATAATCATTATACATAATGAATACCAGCAATCAAGAAGAATTGATGTGCTGGGACCTTGGGGAGGTCCACAGGATGCATTATGTAGACTGATCCATCAATCATTCCTGTCGGTGGTGGCTGCTGAAGTATCCATGGCTGTGAATGTGGAAGAGCAGAAAATGCTCAAGCCATTAACTGACAAGCAGCAATTCAGTCAGAATAGTGGAGGGTTAGTAACTTGGTAATATAAGAATGGAAGAAAAAAGCACAAGATTTTTAATAAGGCTAGACTAGCAACACCAGTTTTTCATTTCTGTTGTAATGAATGTCCATTGCCAATTGCCTACTTGTGTGTTTTTAATTATTTACTTGTTTATTCATTGCAGATGAGAAAGATAAAAGCAAACAATTGTTCTGGCAATGTGTCACTGCCTATACAGAAAGGGAGAACTTAGTGAGTTGGTTTATTTTCTTGGAATGAAGGCCAATGGCGTTCTTCTCCCATATCCTCTAATTATAAATCTATAACTTAGCCAAACAGTATAACATTTTTGTCTTTATGGTATCAAGAAATGAAAAATGTGGAGGCCTGTGATGATAAGTGCTATATCAGTCATTCTCTAATGCAGTAAAAAATTACATTTCTCATGTAATGTCCAAGATAGCAACTCTGGGATATATTTTCATTTCCTGGCAAACGCCTAGTGTTGGTTGCAAGAGTCAATGGGTAAGATATCCTAAATGTTTAGGAGTTTACATTTTAACAAAGAAAGAAAGAAAAGTAATCTTGCATATCCAAGTAATCTTGCATATAAGAGTTCTTAGTTATGTTCAAAGCTGCTTTTGTATACAACTGTTCTTCAAATGTTGTTAGACTACAAGTTCTTGCTCCCCTAGCTAGCAGAGCCAAAGATTAGGAATGCTGCAAGTCATGTTCCAGTAACATCTAGAGCAGAGCTTTCCAAACTGTTCATGCTGGTGACACACTTTTTAGACATGCATCATTTTGTGACACAGTAATTCAGTTTTACTAGCAAACCAGAGGTTAAACTAACCCCTTATAAGAGATACGGACATACACATAAATTGTAATAATGAAATGTATGGGGACACAACATATCTCATGAAAACCTTTCATATATTTTTAAAAATATATGATTTATAAATAATAACATACATTTCCAAAATTGTGGGCGACACACTTACACACTTCAGGCGACATACTAACATGTCGCAGCATACTGTTTGGTAAGCCCTGATCTAGAGGCCTGCACAGTTCTGACACTTAACATATAGATATCATATAAATACATAATTACCATGCTAGAACAGATCATGGGTTCATCTAGTCCAGCATTCTATTCCCATCATGGCTAATCAGATGCTTACAGTCTCCAATGTCTGATAGTTAGAGGCAAATTTTCTCTGACAATGGCTGGTAAGCTAATGATAGCCTTGTCCTTATGAAATCCATCTAACCTCTAGAAAGCTCCCAAAGTTAGTGTGAGACATTATGTCAGTGAATTCCATAGTTCTGGCTGTGTGCTACGTGAAGGAATACTTCCTTTTGTCTGTCCAGGGCCCAACTTGTACTCGAGACACAACTAAGTCAGCAGCCAGTGCTCCCACAAGCACCTGCTTCTTCAACTTGCAAGCTACTGCTTCAGTTTACAGACTCTGCCAGGAGTCAATCACACTGTGCTGTCTGCTCATGGTGGTGGATGAAGGAAACAAAAAGTGATTGTAAACAGTTGTACTTTCTTTGTTGCAGTGGAGGGACCAACAGGAGGGAGGACAGAATGTTTATGTTTATTTTTTCTCCTACACTCATAAATAATTGCTGGATCAGGACAAAGATTCACATAAAATTAGAGCAGCCAGGTATTCAAACAGAGGAGAGAAGAAATTTGCAGCTATATAGTGTGCTCTTTAAAACTGTATAATCCATAACTCTTTGCTATTCAGTCTTCTTGAGGTAGCATGCCTATCCTGAACACATTGGCATGTAAATATATGTCCCTTTATTTCAGTAGAAATTGTGCATAAAAAAGGAGTTCAAATTACATTAAGAACCATAAATCCTATACTAAATAGCATGAAGACACAGTCTTATTTTGCTATTGGGGGTTAGGGTATAGCGTAGTTTATTTATTTCAGGTTTCCTTATGAAGATCAAATGCAGCAACATTTTGCATTCAGAAATTTGGAAATTTCTGTTTTCAAATTCTCATAGGTACCCTTGTAGTCTGGGCTTTGATATACCGAGAGTATTGTATATTACATTCCCTTCCCTCCTATTATCAAGTGTGTTGCTGGCAACTTAATACTGGTGCCCTAGAAACAGCTAGGGGAAATATAAGCACCTATTTACATTTTAACAAGATTGAAAATAAAATGAGTAGCACAATTTTTAATCATGCTCAAATTTCATTAGGATATTTTACTGAAACATCTTTAGGAATTATCAGGCATTGTACTTTGCAAAATGGTTTATTAATGAACTTTGATGATGACATAATGTTTATATATTTCAGAAGTCATTTAAAGGGCTATTATCCTGAAATGAAACAAAATTATTAAAGGAAAAAACTGGAGACTGTGGCTTTTTAGTGGAAAACAGATTGCACGTGTGATGCTGTTAAATGAGGCAGAATGCTTGATAAACACTAGATTTTCTTATGTAATTGTTTCCCATTACTTCACAATCAAACCTAACAAAATTTCTAAACTTGATTTTAGATTTAAAGTGACAAGTGAAAATTAGAAGCCCTGCACACATATGCTGAACATGTGGAACTCAGATCTTGAAGAACATTAGGCAATATTCAGTGAGAATCAATGGTCTAAGGCTATACTCATGTTGCTGTGGTATGCCATCAAGTTGTTTCTGGCTTGTGGTGACCCAAAGGTGAACCTATCATGAGGATTTCTTGGCAAGATTTGTTCAAGGTTGCCACTGCCATTGCCATTGCCAGGTTGCCATTGACTTCCTCTGAGGCTGAGAAAGTGTGGCTGAGCAGGGATTTGAACCCTTCTCTTCCAGAGTCCTCCTCCAGCAGTCAAACCACTATACTACACTGGCTCCATGACTATAATACCAGGCACATTTATTTAGTATTCATTATTTATATACTACTTTTCTCTAAGGAGTTCAAGAGTGACCTACAGTTTACTGGACAGTATATCTCCCACTGAAGTCTCACTACCATACTTTGAGGTTGATTATTTAGGGAGACAGAGACAAGTCAAATGTTAGTCTTTCTTAATTTATGTATTTTGAATTTTTAATTACTTAGTGTTTTTAATTACTAGTGTTTTAATTAATTAGTGTTAGTGTTTAATTACTTAGTTTAATATTGAAGTTAGTTTGTATGGTAACAATAATAACAATTTGCATGTATTTATCCGTCCTTATAAATTGCTTTGAACCTCAGTTCTGAGGGAGAACAGGACCTTCTGACTAAACATTAGGAAGACTTGCTGGGTTCTAAGAGGAGTTCAACAGTGAAATAGACTCTCGTGAAGGATGGTGGTCTCTCTTTCACTGGAGATTTTTAAGCAGAAGTTTGGATGACCACTTCTCAGGAATACTTTACCTATGGAAATCTGTGTCAACAGTGAAGTGAATTAGATAGCCCTTGTGGTCCCTTCCAACTGTATTTCCATCCCTAAAAAGAGGAGATTATTCTGGAATAGGACCTAATCTTAACATAGCAGAATTCCAAAGATGAATAAGTGCCATGGCTCTGATTCTCCTCTCAGAAGGGTATCTTTCAGAATCATAGGTTGTAGCAACGGTGTCACTGTAAAACAGTAAACAGAGATGTGGAGGTTGAAAA
The DNA here is from genome assembly GCA_948474755.1 of Ctenosaura bakeri. NCBI lineage: Eukaryota > Metazoa > Chordata > Lepidosauria > Squamata > Iguanidae > Ctenosaura > Ctenosaura bakeri. Next base: position 111,498 of record CAOLHI010000255.1, on the reverse strand, counting down.
GCTTCTAAATGAAATCGTGTACTTTTGAAAATGGCATTGGACCAAGCATGACAGAGTGTTCATAATCCTAACCAATACAAGCTTATCAGCTTAGATCCATCACATGGTATTCAACTGTATATTTGATTAACTGAATACACAAACACACATGTGCGCATACATACACACACACGTACACACACACACTACTATACAGAAATAGCAATTGATTGTCTTTGGCTGCAATCCTGTAGCCTCTTCTCTGGGAATAAGCCCCATCGAAGTCAACAAAATTGTCTTGTGAATAGTACTGGGTGGTTCTGCTTTAATGTCTGCTTGTTCTTTAGTCCCTCCATAAACCATTACTTACTTGCACTGTTGTCTAAATATTTGTACAGATATCTTCCATGAAAATACTGTCCAGGAAGAAGTAAGTTCTCCCAAAGCAAAACATTTTGGCCAGTTTTAATTACATGTTTTGCCCCCTAGAATACTATCACATTCCATTATAGATAGCAGAAGCACAAAACTGGAATTCATTTTGGATTAAATTTTACTATGATTCTCAGCTATTATCACCAGCCAACACAAATATTAAAGTATTAATGGGACTATTCAGCATGTAAATTGTTATAAATAACAACAATGAGCCTTCAGAGAAATGGCATTACAAATAAGTGTATAATAAAAATATAAACTATTTGGAATGATCAAGATTCTGATCTTATCATACCTTTTACAGCTAGTGAAGAACAGTCTGACTTGCTTCCAGTTATGGTAGATGATAATATTTTTCCATCCTCTTCAAGAGAAGATGAATATTTTAATGGACAAAGTAATATAGCTTCTATTCAACTCTTGCCTCATTTTCAGGCATGGTAGTTCTGTATTCACTAGGAGAGAAATAATGGTTTAAGCTCTTTTAAATACTCCATTATACTAAATGATCAAGGTTTCAAGTAAGTTTGAGTTATTCCATAGTATGTACAACCACATTCTAACAACTGCAGAAGGGAACGGTCTCAACCACAGATACACAAATATACTCTGAAACAGTGTTCCATGTATCTTGATTTTCTGGACAGAATTTGTAAAATTACTTTTGGTAGCGCTCCATGCATGTTTATTTTTTGGAAACAATTTGTGATACTCCATTCCTTTTTGTACTTCTTGTATTCATGTTAATTTGTTGCCTATGTTGGCTGTACATGTTTTTTGCATTATTTTTTTCTTCTGTTTTCCATAACATTTTGGTGCTTTACTTTTTTTTTTGTTGCCTTTTTTTTCTTTTTGCATCCACATTCTAAGACACCATATCTCCTGAGCCAATAGCAACCAAAGGCTTTATCTTCCTGAGGAAAATCTTGTAAGGTTATATAACTTTCTATACTAATGTTTTGTTTGAAGTTGTAATAAGAAGCTAAATGGCTGACATGGGTAGTCATGGGGAAGAGCTAAAGATTTGCATGCTTTGCATGTAGAAGTTCCCAGATTCCTTGACATCTCTAGTCAAACAATCTCAGCTAGGAACCAAGAAGGACCTCTACCAAGAGATATGTTACTCATCAGAGTGTAACAGTACCAGACAAAATAGACTAGTGGTAAGACTCACATAAGGCAAATTCATGTACAGTCAGCCCTCCACATTTGTGGGTTTCAGTTTTGCGGATTCAATTATTCACAGATTATTTGCTGCCACCTCTGCTGCTGCCCTATGCCATTTTAAATAGATACTGCAAGTCTCATGAGACTGAGAAACTGTGAACAAGGCTTTTAAGGCCCTATTAAAAAATGGTGTGGGGCAGCAGTGGAGGTGGCAGAAAGCCACCCCCTTCTGCCTTGTGAGGGAACCCTGAGGCCTCAAAGGAATCCATGGTGGGTTGACTATGGTGATCATACTTTTCTGTGTGTTTTAAAAAGTGGTTTGAGAGGGCTAGAGTTATTCATGTTTTTTTCACTTTCATGGGGGTCCTATTTCCCTAATGCTAGCAAATGTGGAGGGATAACTGTATTTACCTTGATAATGCTTTTAATCTCTGAGTTATAATTAGGAACTAACGGTGGTGAAAGAAGATTCCTAGAATGAATGGGAACAGTTAGCCATAGATGGACAAGGGATTGTAGTTATAAATCAACCTGTCCTTTGACTGGTTGATGCACAAAGTAATCAGCCATAGACTGTCAAATGCATGCATGGTAACTATATATCAACCCTTCCACTGGCTGGCCAATAGTAAGTAGGATCATGCTCTTTTGAATTTTATAGCCCAAATCTTTGTATCTACTATGAATGTGGCTACCAATCCTAGGTTCTGTTCCCTGGAGTGGATGGAGATGTTTAAAATCATTGTCCTCCTGCCTGCAACCTGTACTGCTTGTTTCTATCTAGCTGGATGGATTATTTTCTTCACCATTTTGGTGGAGGAAATCTTGACATCCTTGCCAGTATAGTAGTGGATTTTTTTAGAGGTTCTAAACTAGTGGATTTTGCCACATGAGACTTCAGGTTTCTTAGAGTGAGTTCTGGGCACTTTCCTCTTTTATTTATTTGTATTACTTCAAAACATTAATACTTCATTTTCTTGCCTCTAAATTTAATATCACTAGCAACAATAATCCTCAGAGCTTTCAAAGGCAAGCTCCCTCTGAACAAATCTTGCCTAGAAAGCCCCCTGATAGGTTTGCCTCAGAGCTAGCATAAATTGGCAATGACTTGAAGGCTTACAACAACAAAAATAATCAGTTATTTAAAACAATTGAAAGCAATAGCACTCGGTATTAAGACATAAAACGGTGGCAGAAGATTAATCTAATGTAATAGTCAAGACATATAAAATATTTTTAAAGAGGCAGGATAAAATAGCAGATTGACCCTTTCATGTTAAATGAAATTCCAAAAACAAACCTCTTCTGGAAAGTAATTGATAAGGAAGCAAGACAGGGTTCCCTGCTACTGTTACCTGAATCATTGCCTGAAGCAGTGAAGACTGGAAACTGTGACTACTGAGATTTTTTACCCAACAGTGGAAAGCCAGTTAACAAATGTCCAGCCTCTGCTCATTTTTGCCATCAAAATTACGGACAGAATCAAACTGTCTTCTATGTAAACTCCACCCTGTATCATATAAATGTGAAAGGGGGGAAAACACTTTATAAATCTAACAGGCATATTTAGTTTATGTGGGCAACTGTTAATCCATGTCAAGAGTGGACAAAAAAGCTTGAATCCTACTGAGTATCAGCATAGGAGAAGACTCTGCTGGGATAATTCCATAAGATCGTGAAGAGAACCAAAGTGGCCATTCTTGAGGGAAGAAGGGAGGTGTTCCCTAGTGTTAGACTGGAGGTTCCATGGACAACTGTAAACCTTGGGAAATACTTGTGTAAGAAGGTCGTAGATGCTAACCACACTTCTTCACACAGTGCATACTTAAAAATATTTGCTTCAATAAGAAGAATGCCATGAACTAGGGCAGGATTTAAAAAAGAAAATCAGGCTGATTCATGGAGGATAAAGCTGTTAATGAGTACTAGTCATATTGGCTATATATTACTGCCAGTAACTGAAACATATGACTCTGAACACAACCTACTGGGAAATTCAAGCAAAAGAGTACTATTGCACTCATGTCCTGTTTGTGAACCACTGTGGGAACATGTTGTATTTATAAGATTTGATTTGATCCATCAGGACTCTTGCACTCTTTTGGCATAAACTATAAAATGATCCTTATCAATCTGTGATTATTCCTCCGTTGCTCCGAGGAATGGACTTCCGGGAGGGAAAAATAATTGATTTGGGAAGGGAAGATGAGGGCAGGGCAAATGAAATCCTCCGCTGAATTCCTTCTTGTACATGGATTCTGGACAGTCTAGAAACTTAACAATTAGTCTTGAAATCATTCAATAAAACTGCTTGATTTTGGATCTGGGGCAATTTTATTGGAAATGTGTGCCTCGCAATGTCTTAATTCTAATGTTTATGTTTACTTTGAAAAGTTGAACCTGAATTTGTAGATTTAACTATGTTCTGTATATGAAGAGGCACAGTCTTTTTGTGGAGATGTTAATTGTACTTAGATTTCCTAGGGTGGCTATTTAAATAAAGAAGACAAAGAACAGTGGAAGCATGGTAATATGAATGGTAATGCTATTGTAAAAGCTACATTAACTTGCTATTTTATCTAATATGTTTGCTTCTTCACTTGTCCAATTAAGCTTGCATTACCAAGCTAAATAATGTGTTACTTAAGCATTTAATTTTCAGTTGCATAAGGCTGTAATTTACAGGGGGGAAAAATTATGTGCTTGAAACTTGTCATTTTGGAATCTTTATTTCTCCTCAAGGCAGTGGCAATATCTCCCCAAAAGTGGTGTAGCAGAACTTGGGAGGATCACAGAAGATCTCCAGCGTGTTGTTCTATGGCAGAAGCAAACATGACCTCCATACCTACATGCAGCAACCCCTCCCTCTCCATGGGCACTATCAGTGCTTCCTCATTTGTGGTGGATAATACTTTCAGAATAACTTCCCTGTAAAGCCCGGCCAAAGTTTTTTCCTCCTGTTTTTAATGTTAAATATATTACAGGTGCAAGATGTTGCTCTTACTGTTTTGTGGCTGCCAGCCTACTGATAGAGACAATGTAGTCAGTACAACAGTTTTGTGCAACTGCCAGTCTATCAATTGGAGTGATTTCAGTGTCACTATCAACCTCTAAAGCCCAAATCAACACTCATTGCAAATAAATTTTAATCCAGATGTTCTGGAATAAGTCTTTGCTGCATATTTACCTGTCAGTGTGCCATCACTTCCAGTATCAGTGACAGTATGCCTCTGCACATCAGGTGCTGGGAACAGGAATGCAGATTTTCTCCTCCCTGATGAGAAAGAGTTTCTTGGCATGTCTTGTCAGGTTACAAGAGTTTTAAATCTTTTTTTCCACAAAAATTCTGGGACGTATTTGCGTACGGTGTTTGTTGACAGGTAAACATTTGCACACAATATTCACTGACAGGTAAACATTGTATTTCTCACAAAATACAAAGGTTTTTGTGCAAACAAAATTTTGGGACCTGAAATAAAAAAAGGAGGGAGGGAGGATCATTGAAAAACATGCACAATCTCAAGTAGTGGCAAGAAAACATTTGAAATTCTGCTTTCTCCTATGTGAGAATGAAAGAAGCAAAGATGACACACAAGCTAGGAAACATGAGATGAAGGATGAAGTTACACTTGAGTCCTGCTGGTGGGTTTTCTATAAGTCACTGGGTGGCCCCTTTGTAAACAAAATGGTGGGTTAGATAAGCCTTTGGTCTGATCCACCAGGGAGGTTTAAGGTTCTTATGCTATAGAAGGATTGGTAGTTGTGTGGCTAAGGTACTCTGGCATGGAGACTTTCAGGATTTAGTATTTTCCAATGAGCATATAGTTGTGAAACATCTGAACCATCCATATCTTTGCTCAGTATTTGGCATCTAAGAGACATTTAGAATGGAAAAGCAATAACTTTATTTTTCATATTTTCTATAAAAGGAGTGGATTATAGCATAGTGTAATATAGTATAATTGACCAATTAATTATGTGCAGGCTAAAAAACAAAAGGAACAGACAAACAAATCCCCCAGACAACAAAAATATGCTAATTTATTTAAATTTAATTGATTAAAAACTAGATGATTAATCAACTAAGAAATGCTTAATTAGTTGACAGTCCTAATTAGAATTAATAATAATAATGATTATAAGTGGCACTTTGAAGCAAAGTTTCCTGGTTTGGTTTGGATTCCCCCTGCCCAATAAACCTATAAGTGATATTTTGTGTTTATTTGTAACAGCTTCAAGAGGGATAACCAGGTTAGTGTGTTGCAGTAGAACAGCAAAGAGTCCTTAAAGACAAGCAGTGTAGTTACAGTGTAAGCTTTAATGTTGACTGTAGTCCAGAAAAGCTTACACCATAACAAAGCGGTTAGTCTTTAAGGTGTCACAAGGCTATACTGTGTTTATTTGAGTTTCTTTTTCCTTCCTATACTCCAAAGCTGTCACAGTTACATTTTCTGGAAAACCTCAGCCATTAATTCAGAATTAGGTCACTAGATAAGCTTGTAAGACAATATTCCATATTCTGCTCATAGACATTTACCTGCTGTTTGTAGAACACCCTTTGTAATAACACATGTTCTAAATGCCCAGAGGTGTTCAAGTGTTTCTGCCATACCTTTCCTTCTCAAGGCCCTTCAGCACTGTAGGCAAGTGGTGGTGCTACCATACTGGAACTGAAAGGGCTGGTTAAGGAATATGTCCCCCCCACCATATTTAGAGGAAATGCAGGACTTTATAATTGATATCACTGGCTACTACACCGTGCCTTACTCCTGAACTTAAAACTGTTTGTATGCATATCATCTGTGATATCACCTAAAGAAAGGGACAAAGAGGTCTGAGAAGACTGGTGTTACAGCAGCTGATGTCACAAAGGTGCTACTTTTTGTCTCAGCAACACATTTATCAAGGGCATGAGCCACAGCTGAATAAGACAGAAGATATGATGGAAAAGAGGCAGGATTCACAAATCAAATGGAAGCAGCAGACAATACCTGAGAATTAAGATGGAGAAAAAGACCAGAAAAGAGGAAGGAAAGAGACGGATAAGATAAAGCCAGCCGCAGTGCAAACTGAATTTGACCCTTGGGCTGAAGGAGATTTCCTGCTTTGCTTTATAAGGTTTTGCTGTATCATTTAGGCACCATCCCTCAAACCCATTTAGGTTGCTACCTAAGGCAGGTTGCTTCACCCTGCCAAATGGCCTGGCAGCTGAAAGAGGAAACTAAGATATAAGAACTAAGAAACTGTGGATCTCGCTGTTATGTTTTCATACACTGGGCATGCGGAACCCCTTGGTCCCTCCAATTGAATTCCAGTTTGGGAAGGATTTCAGGGACATTTCAGCAGGGTGTGAGCCAAAGGAATGGGGCACGACCAGAGCAAAAGGCGCAGGGCCAGGTGTAAACCTTACCATTTTACTCCATTGCAACAGCTCAGGGGTTGCCAGTGGCTCAGCTGTTATGGAGTGGTGAATGTACTTTAGATTTTACTACTACTTCTCCCATAGCTGCTCTGAACTGAACAAGATGTCCTGGTGCCAAACTGGAGTCCAGCACTAGCAGATTTCCTGTTGAACTGAGAGCAACTGCCAGAGGAGCAGCAGTAAAATCCAGAGTGGCGTTGCCATCCCTGTGGCAGCAGATCCACTGGTCACCCTTGCAACAGTTTTCAAACATTCAGAACCCTGTCTATTGGCAAACCAGAGTCCTTGTTCTATGCAGAAATTCTGACTGTCTGCAAACCAGATCTTCCTTTCCATACAAAACTTTGTTGGTGTTGTGTGCCTTATGGGATGGCAAAGCAAAGCACCTTTCACTGCAAAGATAAGTTTTATGGCCCAGTGAGGACCAATTTGGCCTGTGGGCCAGAGCTTTCTTTCTTTCTCATATTCATTGTCTTAATGAGCATATTACTGGTTTTGAGAAAATTTGTGTATTGTACAATTTGACCCAGTTATGGGTTAAATCAGAGCCAAAAAGTTAAAGGGGGCCATGTATTATCCTCTTAGACTGGTGAAATTTCATTGACGTCAGAGATTTCTGCAGAGGTGGGGGGTGGTCCTTGTAAGCTCTTCCAGTTCTACTGTTCTATAATTCTATGAATACAGGAGGGTTTAAAACCACTGCCCCTCCCTCATTTTTATTCTGTTTATTGTCAAGCTAAATTTTAAATAAATCACAAGGCATTCAAGGGTATATGTTAATCTTAGAAAATTAAAATTAGACTGCCCTGTCTGAATAAACTAATGTCAGTTATTATTTCTGGTCTAACTACATATGAGTTTGACAAAGGTGTCTAGCAACCACATTTCAAATAAATAAATACCAGGAAGGGAGGGCATAAATTCAGTGTTTGTTTGCTTGTTGTCACCATCACCATCTTTAAGCTTTTTCACTTGCATATATGAAGATTTTTTTGAGTTTTGGAAAGCTGGTATCAAAAAACACTGTGAACAAAATCTTTACTTATGCCTAAATGTTAGCTATATAAGGGGTTCTCTAATCTATGGCTCCATCATTTTTCTTTTTATAATTGGCAGTGCAACTGTATGCACATACACCCAAAGGGGAGGTGAGACTTAGTGCACAGGGGGCCTTTCCACACTACATTTTTACAGTGCTATTATTCCACTTTCAACATCCTATGGAATCCTGGGGTTTGTAGTTACGGGAGGGACCTCCGGCCCTTTTTCTCATCTCCCTTTCCCTCTCCCTTTCCTCTCCCAAAACTGAAAACTGCAGGATTCCATACGATGTTGAAAGTAGAATAATAGTACTATAACAGTGTAGTGCAGAAATGGCCAGGGTTAAGTGTGCACATGATTGTTGCACATTGTGTGATGTTAGTCTGCCAGCTCAAGAACAGCCAGGCCTTGGAAGAAAGGCAAAAACTAAATAGCATGCCATGGTGAAATAATGCAGAGTTTAGCTGGTAGTGAAGGATGACAGCAAGCTAAGTTCCTTTGTGATTCAGGCCAGACAGCAAACCTGACCACTGGGAGTTTTTATAGGGATCATATCTTATCACATAACATATTCAGACCTACTATTGTGAAAACTGCTTCTTTGCTGACCTGGCCCAATATTCCATGTCCTGCAAAAACTTGGTTGTGGCAGTACATGGACAAAATCTTTACGTGATATTGCTCTGGGCTACAAGCCCAAAACTATTCAAAAGCATAAGTGCTGGTGTCTAATGTGAGTTGTTTTCCTCTCTTTAAATATAGACAACACAGGAGAAAATCAACTGGAAAGGATGTACGTGCCTGTGGAGAAGAGGTCACAGTAAACAGAAAATGTCATCTGAAACAAAGATGTTTCATTTAATTGAAATCATGTACGCTAGGACCCCTGCTCCACAGGCATGTCTACCTTCCTCGATTCACTTTCTTCTTTGTTGTCTATAATGGACTCTATTAGAAAGAATTATAATTTAATTGTTGGACTTTATGTATGTTTTCCTAAACATCCATTTTCTTTGCCCTTTAAAAAAAAACACAAATCAAATTCCAATCAACAAGTGAACACATTGGGAAGAAGAAGGCACTCTCTCCTTGCTTTCTTCTTATCTTTGGCAAACACACACCCAACAGTGTCTCATTTGGCAGGAGTTATATCCAAGAACTCATGATGAGCTGAAATCTGGGTCTGGCACCAAAGAGCAGAAGGTCTGGGCACCAAAGCAGGCATCTTCAATGCACTGAGCCCAGGTTTTTCTATTGACAAGCATCTATGGCTGTTGACAATCAGCAGGGTTGGCTCAAGGCATGTGCCCAGGGGAAATTTAATTGCCTCATGTACTTCATTAAAGGGGTAACTGTGTGTAGGGGGGAATGAAAACTCAGCCAAATCTGGTAAACTTATTTCTGGCATGGTGCTAAATTACACTCTCTGCACTCCATCTGCATTTGGCAGCTGTTAAGTCTCAAAGGGAACACTTAGAACTGGCTATCTTTTAAAGAACATAAAAAGATGTTTGATTAGAACTCCTCTGAACTATAAAGAAATGTATTTGATGATACAGAGGGATGGGAAATGGAACTGGATGTCAAAAGAAAGGAAAAAGTGATCACACATACTTTGTAATTATCTTCCCATTAGAAACAAAGTTAGGAAAGCTCCCCTGGGACAGATTTGAAGTTGGATTGGCAATTACAAGCAAAAGTAGAAAACAGTTGTGAAAAGGTTACTTTGTCTCCTGAGTCCTTCCTTCCTTCCTTCCTTCCTTCCTTCCTTCCTTCTTTTCCTTTTTGGTGGTGAAAATCCAGTATGTGCTCTTTCTCTTTCTGTCCCCACTGTCCATTTGATATCTACAGCAGATGATGGGACCCTAAGTTTCATCAGGCTATGTCTCCTTTTCGTCTTACCACTTTCCTTCTTCCTGCAATTTTGCAATAATTCCTGTAAGTTAGATGAAAGCGCATGGACACTGTTCCTTTGAGGAAAATGACATTTTAGCTATCTATTTCTGCTAGCCCACCCATGGGGGTAGAGGGAGTTGCACTACTCTGGTGAAGAATAACTTCTTTAAGGGATTAACCAGAGAAGTTTTACAAATAGCTACTATTACAGTCTCATACACGTCTACTGAGAAGGAAGTCCCACTGAGGTCAAGGACTTACTCCTATGAAAATATATATAGCAACAGAAGTGTGCATGCTCCAGAACCCAGAGGACCTCGCCACCTGATTTTCAGCTCTGCCACTGTGACCAGCATTTGGGGTGACTAAATAGAATTCTGTCTGGTCTACTTCTTGATAAATCAGAGCAGTCAGTGGGCATATGCACTCTCTTCTCCTTTGTGTAACTTACCAAAATTCAAGGTGCTGAGTTAACATTAAAATTCTGGTCACCACATGATGCAAAGAACACCTCCTTCTCCTCTAAGTCTCATCACAGTATCTGAGATCATTTTCTTGGAATGCTAGAATTATTGCATCCACTTACTAAACTTGCACAAAAAGGACATACAGAGATCCATCTTCATTCCATATCTCTTTCATTCCCAAAATAAAGGCCCTTCCACATGACACAATTATAGCTGTATGATTCCACTTTCATTGTCATGGCTGGATGCTGTGGAATCTTAATATTTGTAGTTTGATGAGGCACTTGAACTCTCTGGCTGGGAGCTCTAAATGTCCTTCCCTAAACTGTAAATCCCAGGATTCCATAGCAAGTTGCCATAGCTGTTTTAGTGGAATCATACTGCTACAATTGTGTGCTGTGAAAGGATCCTGAGTGATCACTAGAGTAACAGCAGTGTGGGGAATGGAACTGATAACTCTACAAACAAACCGATACACAACCTTGGAATTCTTACTTTATGGAGGTAGGAATTGTACCTTAAACCACTGGGTCTGATTCCACAAACAATTCCTTGAGAATTTTTGTTGCCCGTGGTGTTAAACCAGAGATATCTGAATGGGTGTGGTGTGAAGCACATTGAGCAAATAAAATACTTTCTTTTCATCTTCACATTTAATTGGAAGGATTGAGTGAAATATGAACTGAAATCATAAAACTAATAGTAAAGGAGACATTACCAGCTAATGAAAAATGTTCCATGAATCATTCATAATTTGTTCCATAATAATAATTTACACTTGGCTGGGCTTTATGATGCTCAACAGAATGCAATCAGCCTTGATGACCTTTAAGTACTCCTTACCTATAACCTGTAGAATGTTATCTGTACTCTGCAAGGTCTCTGAATTCTTACTTCATTTCAGTTTTTGAAAGACAAACCAATGTAACAGGACCTTTCATAGCCATCCTGTGATTTAACTTCATTCTGAAGTTTTGTTTCAGTTTTGTGGATTATTGCTTTTACAATATGCTTCCGATGTTGAAAAGAGTTGTGTCATTCTCCAGGTGTGATTAGAAAGATTATATTAAAATTCTTTATTTCAAAGTGTTTGGATACGAAGAATGTGCAGCATGAATCTGTGAACAATTTTAAAATAATTTTTGAAAAACTTGTATAGGGTTCAGAAAGGACATAGGAATAAACTGCCCAGTATAATCCATTCTGCTCCTTCAGAGAATGAGTGAAGTTAATAATGAATTGTTTAAAGATGGAGACATGAAAATCTAGCTGTGAGACTGGAAGGCTTAAATGTGAAACAGGAGCATACTTTCACTCTCAGGGCAAGTTTTGAGGGTGTTTCAGTTCATTGTGTGTTGTTTTTGAATTAGATTCCAGTTGATTTGTATTGCCATAATTTTCCTTAATATTTCCATAATACTTGTAGTGCAAGCCAGTGTAGTATAGTGGTTGGATGTCAGAGTAGGACTCCAGGAGATACAGCATAGAATCCTAACTGATCCCTGATAAACCACTGGGTGATGCTGGGCAGGTCACTCTCTTTCAGCTTTAGAGGAAGCCTGTGCCAAACCTCTTCTGAAAAAATCTTGATAAGAAAACTCTATGAAAGCCTTGCCACAAGCTGGAGTTTACTCAAAGGCACAAAAAAACAACAATAGATAGCTGTAGTCCTAATTTATTTTCTTTGTATAGACCATGATTCATGTATGTTAGCCAGCTTTTTAAAAAGTGTAGCTTAAAATTTAGACTTGAATTGTTTAGGAATGAGTTTAATTCCTTGTAAAGACCCTTCAATAATTTCTGTAAATTAGAATCAGGAAGGGCAATACTTGCCTAAATCCAATTGTTCTCTCTCTCTTTCTCTCTCAGTCTCTCTCTCTGTCTCTGTCTCTCTCCCTATGCATGTGTATGTTTGTATATATATATGTGTGTGTGTGTGTGTATGTGTGTGTGTGTGTGTATGTATGTATGTATATATATATATATCGCAATATGTCCATTGATTCGAGCTAGAGTAGGTTCATTGAATCAACGAGATTTGCATAGGTGTTGACTTCCGCTAAACAAATTGATTTGTTTAGTTTGTTTAATATCAAACCTAGGCCACTGTGTTTGAATATGTACATTGCAGTATATGTTTTTGTACCTGATGACAATAATCCTGACTTTTTAAAAAAAAGAGTATGGTTTTTTTAGCTTTGGACTGTCTAGAGAAGATATGATATGATCCCACTGACTTTAAAGCAGAGCATGCATGAGACCTCTATAGAAAAGAAAACATTATCTTGGATATATTTCAGCATATCAAATGAAGGAAGTAATAGGTTTTTTTGCTTGACTCCTTTTAAAAAAAAAAATCTGGGGATATACTATCTTTGTGCTAAAAATGTCTGCCTGTTTCTTTAATCTCTCACAAATTAATCTTGCTCCTTTTCTCTGGTGTCATAAAATAAACGTCTAGCAGGAGAGAAACTAAAATTCACAGTGAGCTGCCAGTGTTTGTGACTACTTGTGAGACAGGGCAATACCACCACCACTCCCTTTTTTCAGAATAAGAAACAAAATTAATAAAAGAAAGCTGAGGCTTATGATAAAGGTAGGCACCTGATCAGGCAGAAGCAGCCACTGCTGGCATAGGCCAGCTGTGCTGTCTAGTCCAAAAGATGCTGTGTAGCTGAAATCTAAGACAATAATTAAAAGCAGAAGGTGGGGGTAGAGCTATTGATAATGTAATAAGGTGGAAATGCAGCTTCCTTTGTAAGATTGATTTTGAACCAGCATCTAACATTTTCTGGGAGAGGAGAAAAAAAAAATTCTTTGAGCCTGAAGTTTCTGATGCTTGTTCTCAGTCCAGAAAAGAAATGCTTTTGTTGTTTTTATGCCATTTTTTTTTTCACATTGGAAGTTAATCAAACAAGTTGCTTTGGAGTTATGGGACTTAGAAAAAAAGTTTCTCCCTCTACTTTTACAATAAGCTTTTTCTTTTTGCCTTTGCTTGTTCTCCTGCTGATTCTTCCCCCATCTAATTTTAACAGTGTGAACCAGAGGCTCAGTATGCATTCACTCCCTAAATACACACGTACCAATGAATTTGTTACGGACCTCAGTGAAGTGCTATGCACCTTGACTTGCTTTTCAAACTCACTGCTAAAGATATATGCCACACATGTGTAAGGTTTAGCATGTCTCATGAGGACAAAGAGTGGGGTGGTCTGGTACACACATGTAGAATGCCTTCTCCCGTATTTTTTTTATTTTATTTTATTATTCATTTGTATCCCGCCTCTCCATATGGATCGAGGCGACAAACAACTTACAAATAGCATGTATTTCGAAACATTTCTATACATGCCCCCAACAAGCTGGGTACTCATTTTACTGACCTGAGAAAGGATGGAAGGCTGAGTCAACCTTGGAGCCGGGCAGGATCGAACTCACAACCTTGTGGCTTGCAGTACTGGCATTTAACCACTGCGCCACCAGGGCACCATAGTGACACCACTATGGCCATTTCCGCAATAGACGGTTATAGCATTATTATTCCACTTGCAACATCCTATGGAATCCTGGAGTTTGCAGTTTCGGGAGGGGCCAGCCAGCCCCTCCTAAAACTGCAAACCCCAGGGTTCCATAGGATGTTGAAAGTGGAATAATAACGCTATAACCGTCTAGTGCAGAAATGGCCTATCTCTCATCCTATATATGAGATCCCATGGGCCATTAAAAATGTTTGTTCTAATGCTGAAATTACCTCCACATATTCTACACTTCTGAAAAATGTCAGTCTTCAATACTTTCTCTTTAGAAGTACCATCCATTTTGTAACTTGTTGGCCATTAATAAAGAGATTATTTTGTGAGTGTCTTTATTTTTGTATGCTATTTTGGATTCTATTCTATTTTTGTATCCTATTAGGCCCTAATGTTTGCTAACTATTGTATGAGAATAAAAGAATAATTAGGCCAGAAATTTAAATCTTTATTTCCCAGCCCTTGGTACTGAAATATCATGAATTAGTCCCCACAAATCAGTTTGATTTACAAGCTCAAACTCAGCAGATAAGATGTGTTCTTGTTCAATAGTAGAATACCTGGAGTATTTGATGAGTGCTACCTAGATGAAATTTCTTCAGCTTCTCTCACAGACAATGGCAGAGTGCAAAATGTCCATAGGACTATGTACAAGTCATTAAATTAGTTGCAGCTGTTTCTTGCACATCTCTGTTAGAATTGTCAGTGGGAAGTAGTTCATACTGCTTCCCCAAAATAGACTGGAATATTGTTTTACTTTTACTACAGCTTTAGCTTCAAGGAAAATCCTCAGAAAGATTGGTAGAGTGCTTGTGAAATAAATATTTAGAATGCTCTCCCAATTCCCAGCACTCTATATTATGGGGCTGAATGGAATGTAAAGCCAATGTAATAGCTGATTTGAATTTGGACATCCAAATCATGACAATGAATTAGGCACTTACACAGGGGACTGCAAACCCTAACAGAAGTAGTAAGAGCACTTTCTTCCACAGTGTTATAGTACTTTGTTTTGCCCTTTTGAGCAGGCACTCCTCTTTTTTACCTGTGTGGTTTGATAATGTAATTTAATTTTGTTTTCCCCATATTCCCTCTCCAACAAACCAACACAAATTTGGCCACTTTGTGCCATGATCAGGAAAATAGTGCACTGCAGAACAACAAGATAACACAAGCAAGACAGCTAAGATAATGTTCCAAATTGACTGTGACCAATTAGACCCAGGAGAAGATTCTACCCGATGCTCATATTATTGTACCATTGGTTACACTCACAAGCATGAATAAAACCTTTCAGCTACTGATTCTGTAAACTAAACAGGCTGTGTATGTAATTTCTGGTTGTCTCAGTTCTTGCCCATCTTAGACCCAGTTATGTGACCTTGATGGTGTATCTGTCACTACAAAGGATCATTTGGTTGATTTCATTATCACTCCAGCATGAGGTATATTTGGGAATCAGTTTGGTTTCCAGTGCTGGCATCATAGGCACACACCTGAAGTGCCCATTTTGTTATGATCTGCGTGATCAAAACATGTATATGTTAGTGAGAAATATCGAGGCCAGGAATAAGAGAACTTTTGTATGGCTCTAACCATGCAGCTAATTATGGGTATGATCATACTCAAAATTAGAACTTCTGATGTTTTGCAATAGATGGCTTTAAATGTAATTAATTGATTGGTATATCAGTTAATGAACCTAAAGTACTTATTTGTTTAATATCAAAAAAGTCTGTTCAGAGGCACCCCACTTGTCTACAATCATGAAAAATCATGCTACCAGAATTTTGGTCATATTGTGAAGTACATTTGATTTTCATTTTTTTGAACTGTTGAAGGACAGAAGTTATCCCTGTGGACATGACTGCAGTGTTTTTATATCAGTGTAATGGGAAGTGAACTGTAATTTTAGGATGTGCCTATTGAGCCATTCCATTTATAAATCTGAAACATCTGTACTGTTGAAGGCCTTGCAGCTTTAGTGACACAAATGCATCTGGTGGGAATATGTTGACATGATCACATTATGATGATGGCTACATTTTCTCACTTCTGATGATAGGGCAAACCCTTGAAGGCCGTTCTTTGTCAAGATAAATATAATTTGTTTTTACCATCTGTAATCTCATTGACACAGAAGACATAGTGCAGGCTGTGAGGACCTCACTTGGTGCCTGAGTAGTATAAATTAGTCAGATATAGTTCAAGTCCTTGACTGAGATCATAGTTTGCAGGCAAGTTGCTTTACTGAAAATGCTATTGAGTTCCGAATAATCACTGCCTACTAAAGAACAGTGGTGGTGATCTATCTCCATAGCCCATTACAGGAATACCCACACTATATCTCCTGTGTTGGGAGAATTTAAGGAAATGAACAGAGGGATAAATTTAAAGTAGTCCATGAGATCTGCAAGGATTTGCAGTACAGGTTTAACATTTTCCTATCGCATCTTGACCATCTTATATCCCATTTTGAAGCTAAGGGAACATGGAAGAAAAAAGGTAAAGGAAAGAAGGAGTTACCAGGAACGCTCACCTGTGGGAGCTTGAGGCTTGAGGAATTCAGAATGGGTAGGGCTGAGGTGAAGGATAAAACTTTTACAAAGCAGTTTCAGAGCCAGCATGGTGTAGTGGTCTGAGATTTGGAGTACAACTCTGGAGATGAGGGCTTGAAGCCCCACTCAGGCATGGACACCCATCTTTCCCCCACTGTACATGTGTTGTTTATTTTCCCATTCCAACTCTACTTCCTTAGCTAATAGTTTGCAGACAGACATGTAATCTTATAACGAATTTTCTGTCACTTGAGCTTAACTTGGCAAGCCTTTGGTGGCTGAGATGCCTCTTTCAGGGTTAATATTTTGGCACAGCCTGGTTATTTATTTATTCATACCTCAACCTATATCAAAAATTTTAAGGTGGCTTACAAGTAAAATTAATTTTTAAAAAGTTTTAAAAGTTTAAAACATTGAAAATAGTATAAAAACAAAGCATCTAGAGGCAGCAGGTGGCTTCAGTGTCACTGGAGTGGTGAATCCATTCTGGGTTTTAATCTGAACTTTATGGAAGCTATCCACGGTGCTGAATCCATTTAGAGGATATTATTCAACTGCTTGGATAGTTCCATTAATGTTGAATCTAAAATCCAGTGGGGATTCAGCACCCACTGACAGGGAAGCCAACTTAGTATCCCAAAAGATGATTTGTATAAATTTTCAGGTTTTGTTCCCTAAACTTAACACCATTGAAGGAGTTTGTTGTTGTTATTGCAGAAGCATTATTCTTTATTTATAATTCTTTCCATATAATGGTGCAGCTTCTCCAGTAAGGACTGCAATGTCTTCAAATTTATTTCTTGTTCTGTTACATGTTTGCTTTCTCAGAGTACCAGCTTTAAAACCGCATCCTTTCCCTTTGAACAATCCCACGGTTTGTCCCGTATTCTCAGCCCTCTTGTGATTTCCACAGCTGTCTCACAGGAGAAGGTTGCTGTCTTTTGAGCTTTAGAATTCCCTTCCGCTATTTGGAACCAAGGGCTTTACATGCTTAGCAGTGTCCTCTGTCCTAATAAAAGCCACAATCAATCCATTTCGATTTGGTTTATCTTCTTTCAGCTACACACAATCCTTCTTATATACAGAAGTGTGCCATGAGATAGCTCGATTTGAAAAAATCATCCCGTCACTGTTGATTATTGTCCCTTTCACTGCATAGCGATACAAAACTGAGGATCACAGCTTCCAAATGTATGATATACCAGTTTTGTACAAACATATAGCTATGCCTGGATGTGTGTGTGTGTGTGTGTGTGTACGTGATGGAACGAGTTCAGTCTTGCATATATGTGTGACGTCCTCAGCAGGAAGCACACAACCTAGATCCCCGATAGATGTTGAGAGGGATGGGGGAAGCAGGAAATAGAGTGCTTAATTTGTAGGTATTTACACCGTTGCCAGTTTCTTTCACGGTACAAAAGCATTAGTGAAAGTGACAGGAACAAGTTATGAGCCATTTACTTGGGCTATCTAGAGGGATTTAATCTCACTAGGGTCATGGAGTTGAGTATTCACTGGGAATTGGTGCTACTGTGATAGGCTGTATCTGAAGGCCTGGAGTGCAGAGATAAGAGTTTAAGTCTAGCTGGAATTAGAAGCAATAGAATTAGCTGGATTGGCATGCTGTAAACCTTTTGGTTCATATCCTGAAATGCCTCTGGATAGCAGTTCAAATCTCTTCCAGATGGAATGTTGGCTCGGGGACCAATGTGCAAGACAAACATTAATAATGTCAGGGAGTTTCTTCGCGTGTGCACAATAAAATCAGCTGTATGTAATTCAACATGCATTCTTGTGCTCTATTTTTAAAGTGTGAATACATTTTTTTTCTTGGAAGGCTCATTTTCAGGTTGAGTGCTTCCCGCTTTTAAAAAAAAAGGTTGGGAAAATGTCAGTGGTTTTATAGCAAGTTAGGCAAGTTGAGAATATGTTTGGCATATGCATATCATTTTGAGATAACAGAGGTTGTAATCCAGAGAAGTATGAAGCATTCAAGTTGCAATAATTTATCTCCACAGAGTTAAAGTCTATTGACGTACTCTCCCCACCACAGTGCATAAGAGTTTTAAAACAGTATCTGGGCATATGAAGGTGCCCTGTTTTGATTCAGATCATTGGTCCCTCCAGTTCATTGTTTTTTATTTTGACTGGCAGTAGCCCTGCCTGCCAGCCAGCCCTCTTACTTTGAACTCTCCTGAGAATTGCCCCCTCCTCTGATTCAGTGCTTAGCAACCTAGATGGTTTCCATAAACCCATATAGATTCTGTGATCATGAAGAGAATATAATTGTGCAAATTTAACATTATATGATCAGAAAGTAGTATTTTTCATTTTTGTTATGAATTTAGGACCAAACTGAGGATAAGGTGTTCCAGATGCAAGACTTCATGGGGTTGCAATCATTTGTTTGTGTGCTTTATTTCACATGGAATCACAGCATGTGGTAATGGTGGACAGCAGCTTCATTTTATTGAGAAATTGAACTCATACTGGGTTTTATTGGACCTGCAGTGGGTTTATAGGAGCTGTCCATGGTGTTGTACCTATCTTGGGAACATGTTCAGTACCTTAGATAGCTCTCATAAAATGCTGTTGTGAATCCTGAAAAAGCTTCTGTAACTCAGCATGAATTGAACAACCCAATTGCAATAGAGCCACCAGCCACAGCTTTTCTGTGCTTCACTGTAGGAGATGTTTTGCCTTTGTTCAAGCTCAAAAATAGCTAACTATAAACTAGTTACAAATGACCAGTTACTTGTAATTATTTCCTTTCACTAACAATTACGCTGTAACTGCATTACATTACTATTATAAGTTATCAAGAGATCACTTCCCTAACCTTTCTGGAATAAATATATATATTTAGTTATTTTTATAATTAAATGGAAGTGGAAAAGGATATCGCATGGTACAAATTGTGACTTGGGCTGTACCTTATGTGCTACTGTCTCATGCTCATTGCAGATTCTGCAGTAGTAACAAGGTGGATGGGGAAAGAGTGTGTGTTTGTATTACAGGCCAATACCCTACAGAATTCAGATGTAGCATTAAACAAATATACATAAAGTAAATATTTTATATTCATTTAAGAAATGGGAAAGTAAAGACTAACAATAACTGTAATAATAACAACTGGGCCTTAGAATCATATCTTTAATTATTTCACTATGTTTAATTTGTATCCTTTTATTAGGTAGTCTGTTTGAAATTACTCATAATTTTCAGAATATGAGCACGAACAGTATCAAAATGGAGTGGTCAGTTTTTCCGCTGCTAAAATATTATCTGTTTCTGTAGCATTAAAAACAGAAAGACAAAAGTCCTTCATGGCACAGAGGAATTTTGTCATTCTATCCTTCATACCAGTGGGTCTGTAAAGTTAGAATGTAATATCCAGAGCAAAGTGATGACAAAGTACTTCTCCTTGTCTTCTGCCTCTCTAGTTATTTGTGTTGAGCTCACTGTCTGAAATATCAGGTTCCAGGCAAGACACATAAATTAGAAAAGAAGAATATCTCATTAAAAGAGAGATAGAAAAGTTTCTGCTATGGTAGTTGGCTCACCTACTTTCCCTTTCTGTTTTGCAACCCCCAGTCCAACACACTTTAACTGTGAGTGCTTCCAGAAAGACTGCTCAGAAGAGATCTTCAGAAGATGAGAAGTCATAGTGTATCACTCTGGAGTGAGTCTTTGCCCACTCACTTTCATAGCTCATGCCTTTCTCAGCTTGTTAACTTTCTCCAAGGGTCTCACAAGGGTTTAGATTTCTTGTTGAGTGTCAGAGCACCACTTTTGGAGGAAAAGTTGGATTGTTCTCACATTCATTAAATTTTGTATGTGTCCTGTGCTCCGTGAAGGGAACTTGCCTTGAAATAGTACCTGAGAATGTTGTGGGAGGATGTGTCATTCTCACTGACTACAATGAAGTATGTCCCCGTAGAACTGTCCTCATGACATAAGATCATGGATGCTTCATGTATTTGATCATTCATCTTTAGTTCCATGTATTGAATGAATGATTCCCTAAAGGAGAATCTGCCACCTGCTTTCAGTAACAGATACTCCTACGGCGTTTGTCAAAGGCACATTTCTTTTCCTCAGTTTCCTTTGTTCTTTCTATAGCCTTGGGGACTGGAGATCAGTGTGTTAATGCATAATTTAAAGCATTATTTTAGTTTTAGCTGCCATAACTATGGGGAAGCCTGTAATTTATTGAAATATTTGGGTCTAGCAAGCAGGGCCATTGTTTCTTTAGTGCCTGACCATTGGAAGCATGTCCATTGGGTACCTCAGTTGAAAAAGACAATTGGATTTAAACATATGTGCCATTGACCTTTGTTTTTATCCATATCTTCCTGTTGGATCTTTCATCCTTTGGATGATTTGAAAACTTTCATCCACAGCAGATGGAGCAGGGGATTAGGCTTAGGGAACAAAAACCCATTTCTATTCCCACTCCTTTCTTATAGAAAAGAGATGATCATGATGGCAGTTTGATGGGATGCATAATTCCTCTCAGTATAGAACTAGGTTATGCTAATAAAACCAGTTTTCTTCAAGTTTTGGAATTATTAACATTATTGCCTAGGTAAAGTGTTTTCAAGGAAAGACTACTAGGAATGAGAAGAAGTGTGTTCACCACCTTGTCCCTACAGATTCTCCCCTGCAGGTGTAAATCATTCCCATCTGTTTTTTCCTTCAGCTGAGATAATTTCAGTCTCAAGGCTCACGTAAGGGAAAACAGTAATGAAAAGAACCAAAACAAAGCTCCTGTCATACATACATACATGTATGTGTGTTCACATGCTCCATGTACATTGGGGGGAGCACATTTGTGGGGGATAAGTAGGGAAAGCATCCCTCCCCATACTTGTAGGACTGTCCTACAAAGATGCAGTTGTGGAACCTACGCTTTCCATTATAATGCATCATCCCTTCCATCCTGTAGGCCAGAGTTTTCCAAACTGTGTGTCATAACACATTAGTGTGTCGCTTGCAGCGTGTAAGTGTGTTGCATGAATGTGACGGGTAGAGGGGCTGCCTCTCCCACCACCACTGCTCTGGGCCAAGGAAGAACCCGGCGAGGTCAGCAGCAGTGAATCAGACCCGGGTGGAGGGGCTGCCTCTCTCCCCGCTGCTGCCCCAGGCTGAGGAAGACCCTGGCGAGAGCAGTGGCGGCAGTGGGCCAGGCTTGGGTGGAGGGGCTGCCTTCACTTAATGAATTACTGTGTCACAAAATGATGCATGTCAAAAAAAAGTGTGTCACCAATGTGAAAAGTTGAGAAAGCTCTGCTGTAGGCTCTCCCTCACATTCACTTTATGCATTCAGATTTATAATTAATTATTCACTGCAGCTTCAGAGCAAATGTGTCAAACTTTTCTTTTTTATGAATTGTTTCTTACTTTTATTTTTGTGTGACATTCCTTCTAAAGTACTATTTAAATTACTGATTTTTGCCTGTAAATAGCCAGTGTGGAGTATTGCACTATGACTCTGGAAACCAGAGTTTGAATCCCCATTCAGCCATGGAAACTTGGGCAAGTCACACTTTCTCAGCCTCAGAGAAGGCAAAGGCAAACACCCTCTAAATAAATCTTGCCAAGAGAATCCTATGATAGGGTTGCTTTAGGGTCAGAAATGACTTGAAAGCTCAGAACAACTGTCCTGCATATAACTGATGAGCTTAACAGACCAATAGTATATGCTAAGGTTTTCTAGTCTTCATGTAATTTTTGTGCTGCTTGTTGGCCTTTATGTTTTCAGATTGTTATTTTTTCCCCCATGGATATAAAGATGGTTTGTTTCTTCTACACTTAATCATTTTAGTGCCTTCTCTGGCCCCTCCTCATTCTGCTGATTGTGTGCAATGATCAGCAACTGACTTTGTAGCAATCTATTTTCTTCAGGTATTGTGTATATAATCTTGATTTTACAGTTTGAAAGTGCAATATGCAGTATGATATGGCATCATTCAGAAAGTTGGATCTGTTCCAGGCCAAGATGGGTCTTCAGCTAATGTTTCAGAGTGCAGCTCTTTATCTCAAAACTTATCCTACACTTTGCTTATATTTTAAACATTGTAATATGCTGAAAATTCATGACTGTGATGCAAACCTGTTGTTTGAGCTATATTGCTCAGATTCTGTACTCTGTATATATATTGGAATGGACTGAGATTTTCTTTCATTATCAGGAATTAACAGGGCAAGTCCTAAAAATGATCTTCCTGCTCCTTCTCCTCCTTTATTTATATCCTGCTTTTTCTGCAAGATTGGGACTTAAAGCAGTTTATATATTAAAGTGGCTGCAATATAGACCATTTCCGCATGGGCATAAAGAAATGGTGCACAGCGTCCTCCAGGGACGACGTCTGCACCTGGGAGAAGACTGGGTCGGACCTACTTAGTGTAGTTCCGCACCTCAGCCCTCTCAAGAATGACCTGAAGTGGTTGTCCAGTGTGCTTTTGAAAGACCGCTTGAAACAGGTCTTTCAAAAGCATGGAGCGCGCCACTCTGTGCCCACTCTCCGGTGCAGATTTGCAGGCTCGCACCAGTGTGAGCCTGCAATCTGCTGGGGGTGGGCTTTGGGCTGGCAAGCTTCAGCGGTTGGTGGAGAGCCTCGACCAACCGGAAGCCGCCATTTTCGTCCCCAGAGCAGTGCGGAGTGGCGGCCACACACTGCACCAGACCAGCCTGGACCCAAGCGTGGAGCCAAGAAGTCTGATAAGTACAGATAGGGGGCAATTCCCTCGCCCCATGCGGAAATGACCATAGTTAAAAACATACAAAAATGTCAAGATTAAATAGAACTAAATAGAATTAAACTATTAACAATGTTGAAACAATTGAAAACATAACGCTTTAATATGGTAAAAAGCAGTTATTACAGTAAAAATTTCTTGGATCACTCTTTCATAAGCCTTTTCCTTAAAAGCTTTCTGTTCTAAAAGCCTGTGCAAATAGTAGTAGCAAGAATAAGAATGTCTTCTCCTGCTGACAGAAGGACACTGTAGAAGGATCCATTGTAGACTCCCTAGGGAGGTCATTCAAAGATGAGGGGCAGCCACTGAGAAGGCCCTTTCTCATGTTCCTGCAAACCATGTTACCCTAACAGGTGGGAGGATTTAGGATCCATCTGCAATGTCCAGCTTCTCCTTGGAATTTGGGGAAAGTATAGTTCAAGGGAAGCCTGAAAGGGGAGAGTAACAGCGGAATTTTTTCACTTATGTATACTAGTACTAATGCAGAGAGAGTTTAAAAATAAACAAAATGCTTTATTGGAAATAACAAACACACATACACAAGAAATCAGATACTCTCAAGAGTCATATAAGACTATTGGAAAATAAGGTGTGAAAGGTTGGTTAAGAGAAATTTAGGGATGGAATGAACACAATATGGGCATCTGAGGGCAACTCAGGCTGACAGCAATGCTGACAATCCAAAATGTTTTAAAATGCTGGGGGGGAAATCAGGGTTTAAATAACCTTTTCCACACTTTGAAGGGATGTTCTGGCAAAGCTTAAAAAGCTTTTTCATGGGACTGACTGGCCAGAGGGTTCTGGAAGAGGAAATTGCTTTGACACCAGAATGACAGAATGTATGGTAATCATGATAACCTTGTGAAATTTGTCAGTGGAGGTATGTGGTGGTACCAGAAAGGTCTCTGAATCTGAAATCAAAAGGGATGATCTCTGATTGTCTTGCCAGGCTTGCTTTGGAAATGCAAAGATCTGAGATCAGACAAGAGATTAACTTGAATTCCTATGCCAAGGCCCTTCACCTACTCCTCTTTGAACTTTATGGGCTGGCCATGTCTTAGGTCAATCTGACCTGGCCACAGCTCTCATGGCATGTCTCAGACCAGTGTTGCTTTGATCATGTATTTTCCTGCCGTAAATATGCTCAATTTATATAAAAATGATATTCTCCCACGAGTCCTACTGTCTTACAGGATAAGGATGTAAGGTATGATAAGAACCATACATGTGAAGGTGATGGGACTGAAAGGGGGCGCCTCCTGTGGATTTCAAGATCTGACCAAGCTTTTAGTGGGAGTTTGTTAGACAGCCTGGATCAAAGCCATATAGGCCTTTAGAGGTTATAATCAGCACTTTGATTTGTGCCCAGAAACAGACCAGCAGCCAGTAGAGCAGCTGGAACAAGAGAACTGCATGATCCTTGTAACTGGCTGTAGATAGAACCTAGAATACCAGCTATCATGTTTAAACCAGTTTTAATTAGTTTATAATACTCATATGGAAGCTGTAGGCATTGACTTTCCTGATAGCTTTGATTTATTACCTCTTCTGAATACTTCATTGTGGAAGAAATTATTTACATGGAAGTGAATCACAAGTTATTTGTAAGACAAGGTCAGTAATTATTGCTGTTAATAGTAAAATGCAAATTAAAGTCCTTGATTTGTACATTAAGTTGTCTTGGCAAGTTTATATGCAAATATCTCTCATTACGAGTGTTTTAAGTAAAGATGTGCTTAAGATTGAGAGTTCACATGTAGGGAAAGGGAGAGATTAGACGAATTCCTCAGGGTTGGAGAATGATTGAAAAATCTTTATTAATAGTTTTTTTTCCTTGCATAAGTCAATTCACATAACACAATAAGTTATCATTAATATTAATATTCTGCATTGTTGTATATTTTTCAGAAGAGTACTGAAATGATTACTTTATCAAAATAAATATTTACATACACATTAATACTTGAAAAATGATAATTATTCATAAATAATGATGTGCTTTTTGCTCCCTTCATGACAGAGCTTGGAAAGTTAGTTTTAAAAATTAATTAGTTACTGTCATGTTCCAAAATAGCACCACAAGTGGTTAGTTGCCACAACAACTACTTCTTAAAAAAGGAGTACTTCAGTGTCTAGTTTCTCAAAAATAGCTATTACTGTTAGTTACTTTGAAAAATCTAGATGCTACTGTTCTGTACTGCAAAACACACATTTCTCCTATCCATGTCTCAGCACACGCAATAGAACATGAAGTCATAACACAAGGCACAGCACAAACCTGGGCTGGAAGTAATACAGTACTGAAGACGATGTACCCCTGTAACGATAAAACCAATGTAATATTACAATTATACCACAGAAAGAGTGATATTATCTCCAGTCGTTACAATAGTAATGCAACTTCATTAAGACTTATATTTTGCAAAAAAAAAGGGGGGGGGATGAATGAATTGCGTTGGTAACTACTTATTTCCTAGCTCTGCTGTATTCAGAGATGGGGAAAGATGTAGGTGAGAGATGCAGAATTAGAGAGTCCAAATAATAGTACGTCATGGTCAGGTTAGTGCCTGTCTTTTCTCCTCTTAAGGAAACCAATGAATAAACTAATAAATGAACCAGTGCTGTTAAGACCCATCAATCAGGTGGATTCAAATGGTGCTGGTTTTCTTGTGTATGTTCCTCCTATACAAAGTGTGCCAACATTTAATTTCACCTTTTGTCCATCCTTACTACATGTCCATGTCCTTACTACAAGTAAATTTACTTGATTAGAAGATAACATCACATTTCTTGAAAACTGACAGAATGTCTTGATTTGAATATTCACATCTGCTTTTCCACTTCACTTCCAGTGCCCTTCAGTAGCTACCAACAGCTACCAACAATAAAACACAAGCATGAGGAAGCAGATACAATTTTCATAAAGCAGAGCAACGAGACAAAGCTAAGACTTCACACAGTGGTGATGTCAAACCCTGCTGGAAGCAGTACCTTTTTAACCAGGGTCAGAATGTCAGGAAAGTAGACTGACTTCCTGGGTTGGCGGTTTTATGGCTTCAGCATCATAACAGAGGCTTGATATGGAAAAGAGGCTTTCCAACTGATCCAAGTATGTGGCAGGATTGGGTTAGAAGAGGCAGTCCTTTAAGTAATGATGGATGCTCCCCCATCCCTGGTTTACATTTGAGTGGTCCAGAAAATCATCCAGCCTTGATGTCCATCTCCTGAAAGTTAGAAACCTTTGAAATATTTGGGGATACTGGAGTCCAAAGCTGTAAGGACTGGCCTGTGAATGTTAAATTCTGTGCACATGGATAGCAAAATTTCAGGTCCAATGCATAACTGCTGAAGTTAATAAGCATATGAGGAGTAATGGAGCAGTCTAATGTTTTCAGACTATTCATGTTGCAAATTATTGTTGAACTAGTCTCTTTGCAAGTATATGACAATTTTCATCCTCCTATCCTTTAGAGATCTGGGTGTTGTTATTTTTGCAATCACATTAAAGTAATTTGGAAGTAGGAAGCATGAGTTATGCTATATCTACCTAGTGATAAACATACCCTAATGTTCAGCTAAAATATTTTTATTTCATTTATATTCTGCCTTTCCTCCAAGGAACTCAGGGCAACATACACCGCAGGTCTTCTCCTCTACTTTTATTCTTATGATCTCCCTGTGAGGCAGGCTAGGTGGTGAACTAGGCCATTTCTACCCTAGACTGTTGTAGTGCTATTATTCCACTTTCAACATCCTTTGGAATTCTGGGGTTTGTAGTTTAGTGAGGCCAAAAGCTCTCTGACTGGGGATTCTAAATGCCCCTCCTTAAACTACAAACCCCAAGATTCCCTAGCATGTTGAAAGTGGAATAATAGCACTAGAACAGTGTGGTGAGGGAATGGCCCAAGAGATTGGTCCAAGGTCAGCTACTGCTTCAACCTGAGCCTCCCCATTCGTAATCTGATACTTCATCTGCTAAATTATGCTGCCTTTCAATTTACTTGGCTTGTCTTTCTTCCCAGACAGTAGGAACTAGACTACCTAAACTCATGATTCTTTTCCAAAAATACTTCCTCCAGGGGTACCAAGACACTTAAACCTTTTTACCTTTGTACTGAAGATATTGGATAGGTCCATCAAATGTGTTTTCTCAGATATGCTCATGGGCTTAGCTGTTACCTTGTTTCATCTCAAAAACATTCCACAGGACAGTTTTGAGACAGGAGTGGTAGTTTTATCTGACACCATCTGTGATCCTCTTCTTGCTCTGGATGAAACAAACAAGATATAAATCTACAAGACAGCTGAAGAGACAACTTTTTTTTTTCAACATTTAAGCATAAAATAAAGGACAAGGAATGGAGCATAGTAGATGAGAGTAGCAGTAGAGGTTTCGCTCTTTCTGGCATTCCTTCACACAGCCCCTTGCCCCCGGCCACCTCTGAAAAGTAGCTGGTGATAATGTATGCTTTGCATAGGTGAAGTAAGAAGTTTGCCCCAAAATTCTGGCAAACATTTGGGAACAAAGAGATACTGTTTTTATGATGATAATGCATAAATATTCATTTACAATCTAATGAACCTGTTATATCTTTTAATAAACATAGATCAGTTGGATTAGCAATTATCAATATATAAGGGACAATGAAATAAAAGAAGCTTCACATGATAATATCTGTTGCTATTCAAATACATTTCCATGCTCTGAATTGAAATGAGATCTCCTATCACGTAACAGTCAGAAACATGTCATGTGGTCATTGCCTGACTCTAATCTGTGTGGTTGAAAGCCCCATTTTTGCTGCAGGGAGATTATGCTTAACACAGGGAGCTTAAACAGATGATGATAATCAGTTGGCTCTCCTAAATTAAACCTGTTCAGAACACAAAAAAATGAATCGCCCTATTTGGAAGCCTAATTTCTCTTTTGTATTCATTTAGTATTAGAAAAAGAAAAAACAGGCTAGTTTTGAATCTGTCATTTCTTTACAACTTGGAAAAATGTATTGCAGGTATAAAAGGAGACTGTTGTTTCAGATATGTTGTTGTTGTTTGCCTTCAGGTCATTTCTGATGTATGGTGACCTTAAGGTCAACCTATTATAGGGTTTTTTTGGCAAGATTTCTTCAAAGGGGATTTGCCTCTGCCTTCCCCTGTGGCTAAGTGACTTGCCCAAGATCACCCAGTGGGTTTCCATAGCTGAGTGAGGATTCAGATCCTGATCTCTGGGGCCATACTCCAATGTTCAAACTGTTACACCACATTGGCTGTGAAGTTGTTTCAGATGGAAGGAATATAAAAATGATGCAATTTTTGTCAAGGGCCAAGAGACACATTAATCGTTTCATAAGAATGCAAGAATAGTGCCAGAAGAGCATAAGAATAGCTCTGTACCTCTTAGATAAACTTTGTAGTTCAGCCATCTGCTAAAAAATGGCCAGTTGGATGATCCTGGAAGACCAAGATATATTTATGTGTCCGTTTATTTCCAGCGTTTTCCAGGTTTTCCTTAGAAAAATCATAAAAAATAAAATCCATATTAAAAAATAAGTTAGAAAGCAGAGTTAACTGATAGGGTTCATTATTAGGAAAATTAGAGAAGTAGATCTGGGTAGACAAGTAGATCTTCGTTTGATGACAGAAACATTCAGCACTGAAGGCCTGATTCTGTTGAGACCATTCCATGTGGTAGAAGATATACAGAGAAGGTCCTCTTCCACACTACAGCCAAATGAGCCTCACTAAGCCACAGAACAATAAATACTAGAAATGATGGAGACAACCATCTCTCCCCACCTCACCATGTTTGTTTCAGCGTCTTATAATAAGGAATACACTGCCATTCTCACTGTCATTGCTAAAAATGAGTGATAAGATCTATAGCAACACTTTCTGCCAAGAAGCTCTATAACATAGTCTCCTATCACATATTAGTTAGAAACACATCATTCAGCTATTGGCTAGCTGAAATCTGATGATAGCCAGTAGAAATGTAAAGAATATTTGCAAATGCCCTTGTTCTTCAAGAGAGGAGTGTTTCAACATGTCAAGACATCTCACCAAAAATGGTCAACAACTGCTGCAAGTTTCGGACCTTTTCTCCCTATACTGTTATAGTGCTATTATTCTGCTTTCAGTCAACATCCTATGAATTCCTGGGTTTATAGTTTACTGAAGCCAAAGAGCTCTCTGGCTGAGAATTCTAAATGTCCCTCTCTAAACTGCAAACCCCAGGATTCCATAGAATGTTGAAAGTGGAATAATAACACTTAACAGTGTAGTGTGGAAAGGTCCTTTGTCACATTTTGGTGTTTTGTGCCAAAAATAATGGCTGGAATCCTGTTGGTGCACTACAGTGACTGCATTTTTCCCCTAAGATTATGCAGCGCTAGTGAGAGGAAACATAAACATCCTTTCGGCTTTAAGCAGCAGATTTCTCCAGTTCCATACTACCTTTGTAGGTACCTTTTCCACCTCCTAGCCTTACCACTTCTGCCAGCACAGTTACACCAGAGTTCTATCCAATGTTTTACTTAGAAAACCCTTTGTGTGTTATTTTACATGGCCAAAGTAATACAATTGTAAAGTATTTTGTGTACCCTCTCCCAACAAACCAGTGGCTGACATCCTGTTCAGCACTAACAATCTCATAACTGCTGGGGATTCATGTTTATGATCTTTAATGACTGAACACAACCACAAAAACCTACCTTAACAGCCTTGCAGTGCCCTGTGTGAAATGCTTCACTGGCCCTGGAGATCAGAGAACTGGAAAATGGTGTATGCAATGCTCTCCCAGCGATGGGGAACCTTGGGAAAAGCAGTTGTTGTAGGAGTCTCAGGTGTCTCTCCAATTGCCTGCATTTCATGACCAAGAGACTGCTGGAGAAGTCATTTCCCAGAGCACTGGTCTCCAACACCTTGGAAATGCTTCAGTTAGGGCACTGCCAGGCTGAAATGGAGTAGGGTTTGGAGAGCTGGCCTTGCAAGATATAACTACTCTGCTCTCTCATTGTGGTTATGTTGATGATCTTGGCCACTGTTCTTATGCTACAGAAACTTAACCCAAAAATTCTGAAATGCAATAAATAAATAAATGAATGCATGCATGCATACATACATACATACAGAAGAAATAAAGAAAAGGAAAAATGTAAGGGAACTCACATAATTTTTTGCCTAGAAAGAACTCTTTTGAAAGTTTTCATTCTTGTGTGGAAGAACAAAGTAAGCAAGGATTTACAAGCCTATTAGTCAGACGGGAGGCAGCACACTTTTTTAAAGCTGGTCTGAAAATGACATTTCTCCTATGTTTTCTGTGCTGATGTTCTCTAGAACAGAGCTCAGAACTCTCTGTGTGAATTCAGGGACAAGTTTTAATCCTAGTACCTTGCATAGCAGCTGCTGTGTACCATGTGTGGGAAGGTGATGTTGCACTAATCTCTTACTTTTGGGCTTAGTGTAGGCGTCTGCGTGACCACTGTGGGAACAGAATCCTGATCTAGAGTAGGATTTGGTCTGATCCAGCATGGCTTAGCGTGGCTTCATATAATAGGAATTTTTTGATCAATCTGCATCATGTTGTCAGGAGTAATTTTCACTGTCCAGTCTTTCCTTAGCAAAAATGTGCTGCAATGGTTTCATTTGTTCTGTCTTGAGACTCTAGCTTTCCTGCATCTGTTGTAGGTATCTACACAAGGAGAGCCCTGCAAGATCAGATCAAGCCTGGTGTTATATTTCAAATGCTAGTCAGTTATCAGATGCCTCTGGGAAGGTCACAATGAACACCTGAAAGCAAGAGCTCTGTTGTTGTTTTTCAACATCAATTGCCCTGTATAAGTTTGAGAGCCAAAGTGGTATAGTGGTTTGAGCATTGGACTCCAACTCTGGAGACCAGGGTTTGAATCCATACTCAGTCATAGAAATTCATTAGGTGACCTTGGGCAAGTCACACTCTCCCAGCCTGGCAAAGTCAAAGTCAAACCCACTGTGAGCAAATCTTGCCAAGAAAACCTTGTAATAGGTTTGTCGTAGAGTCACCATAAGTTAGAATAAACTGAATAACAACAGCAACACAAAAGTTTGGCTGCCATACTATTAACCAAGACTCTGGTTAATTTAAGAATGTTAGTAGCTTTGGTGTATAAACAGATGGAATGGGTTTTAGGTGGCAATTTTCATCCATTGTGAACATTCCCCCCGCCCCAAGAAGTGCATAAGACTTTTCCCTATTACTAATGAGGGACTTCATCAGTAGCTTTTTGAAAATCCATATAAACACTGTCTGCTGCTTCATATTTGTTCTAGTGCTTGTTGGCAATCTCAGATAAATTCAAAAAGGTCACCAAGGCAAGACTGTGCTCTTCCTTTGAAGGAAACCATGGTGATTCTCCCCAAGATGGATTCTTTACATATAGCAGTTTAACCTTACTAAAGATTTCCACTAATTTATCAGGGAAAGATGTTAAGCTCACATATTGCTGATTTTCTAGATTTCTTCTAGCCTAGAATCCTTAAAAAGAGAAAAAGAAACTGGCCTTAAAGCATTGTGTTAAGAAAGAAAATTGAATATAGTGGTACAAATTTTATTTTGTAGTTCAGCAACTGCACATTTCAACTCTTTAAGAACTCTCTAGTGAATACCATACAGTCAAGTGACTTGTAAATTAACCTTTAAAGTTGTATCTATATTGTTTCACCTCTGTTCAACCTAATTCTTTAAAGGCAATTCTAAAAACAATGCTTCTGTTACAATCTCTGTAGCATTTTATGTGCTGTAGTCCAGTTCACACCTTCAAAGAACGTGTAATAATCTTCTCAATAATTTCCCTGGCCTCATTCTGCTAAGCCTCATTCTGGAGCTAGAGTATTTCCAAACCATTTCTGCACTATTGGTAGCACACAGGTTGATTTTTTTTATTAATAAATGTTAAAATAGTGACATTAACACTCATTCCATCAAGAAGAAAAAAAATTATGCATTATTATAATATACATCAAACATTCTCTTGTATTGTTCTACATTCTTTCCCGACTACCCTACCCCATCCCCCCATGAAAAGCAATAAAAAGGCAGTTCACAAATCTTGTGCCTGTCAAACAAACATACTCTGGTTTCTTTTCAGATTGTATAAATCTTTCACCTTTGATATGGGTTGATTTTAAGGGTGGCCTCAACACCATGAGTCACACATCTTGTAATTCCAAGACAAATTCACTTCAACAGGTTGTACCCATCACATTCATGTGAAAGCCTGATGTACACTAATTTGGGATATGCTAGGCTTCAAGGAGAGTGAATAACCCCAACCCTATTTTTTCCCCCTGTTCATCTCCACACATTCACATCTGTGCACCTGCATATGCAAGTTACTTGTTCTCTGGTTGCTGCTTCAGGTGACACACACCTACCTCTCCATGGACTGATGCCAAATTAACCTAGTTGACAAGACATACCAAATAAGTCCAGGGGAAAAAAATGTTTTGTTTTGTTTTTGGAAAAAAGATCAGACTACAACTAAATTAGTTTTGGTCTGTGATATAGCCCTCAGGGCATTGAAAATTGAATACCACTCCAGAAGGGAGTGAACAGCACATAACTCATAAGGTTTCCACCAATAGCTAAGCTGCTCTTTCTGCATCATATGAATTCAGCAGTGTATCTTTGTTAAGAATTCTTGTTTCAAATTTATCTGACAACTTCATTGTATCTCTGCTTTGTTTCCTTTTTCTGGTATTTTAAGAGAGATTTCTGTTATTTGCATATGGGTTTTGGTTTCCTATTTACGGTATATTTCATTGTTTCTTTATTTGGAAAAAAAGTAACCTTCATACCTTTGACTTTATTATTCAGCTCTATGGGCATCGTTTTGGATTTGATTGATGCCTTTTCTAATCTGTGCTGTATCTTTTATCTGAAACTTTATCACAGCTGTTTTAAATAAGAAGATCTGACCCTTCTCACAGTTTTTCTTCCATCATCCTTTTACTGTAACTGATCTTCTTCTAATTTTCAGTGAACATTTCTCTTTTAAAATTAGATATAGCCGTACTGGATTTCCTGGGTAACCTTTAATTCATACATAGGAGGGTGGGCAACTTTGTTGGGACCAGTTTGTCTCCCTTGAATTCACCATGGGAATCACCCCACTTGTTGTTGTTGTTAATTGCTGTCACGTCAGAGTTGACTTATGACAACCCTATGAATGAGAGATCTCCGAGATACCCCATCATCAACAGCCCTGCTCAGGTCCTGCAGACTTAGGGGTGTGGTTTCCTTAACTGATTCTATCCACCCTCCCCGAAAATCAGCATGCATGTGTGAAAATCACACTTCCAGTTTCCAAAAATGACATTACCCCACATTTGTAAGTAAAAGAGAGAGTGTGCTTTGTTCTTGTGGAGATCCATGCTTCTGGATGCAAAAATTTCCCTATGATAATGAAAAGAAATCTTTTCAGAAAGTGATTTTTGGCCTTGATGGCACCAACATGATGGCAGTTCAAGTTGTAGATATATGTTGACTTATAACTTTTTTATTTATTTGTTTGTTTGTTTGTTTGTATCCCGCCTCTCCATATAAATCGAGGCGGCGAACAACTTACAAATAGCATGTATTTCGAAACATTTCTATACATGCCCCCAACAAGCTGGGTACTCATTTTACCGACCTGCGAAACGATGGAAGGCTGAGTCAACCTTGGAGCCCGGCAGGATCGAACTCACAACCTTGTGGTTTGTGACTTGCAGTACTGGCATTTAACCACTGCACCACCAGGGCTCCTTTTATAACAGCATAATTGTCACTGCATACTCTAGCCTGACTGACTATAATTCACATTGGATCCTGGGTAATGCCTGGGTAATCAAGAGTGTCTTTGCATCAGTTGTATTGATGCTTACTATCATCATCATCCTCTCCATATTTCCTTTTTAAGGTTTTCTCCTGCTTCTTAGTTCTGCTGATCTTTTAAAGTTTCAACAAGTTTTTTAAATTGTAAGTTACATTGGAGTTTGTCTTTTACCTGAAAAGTGACCCATACATTTCTGGGGGAAAAAATGAAAATAAATTTGCAGAATATTTTAATGTTTTATATCTCTCATGTGCATGGAGATTTTTTTTAATTACAATCAGCAGTGTATTGTTCACTGGAGAAAACTATCAGGCAGGGAAAAGATGAAACGTTTTAACAGTTCGCTACTTCTACATATTTCAAACTACTTGATGAATCATTGGCTTTCTATCGCTGACCTGAGTTTCTGACCTTTCCCTGATTTCATAAGTATTAAAGCTCAGTTCAACTGCTGCATTTGATTAATTTCTCATTGTATTGAATTTCTCTAGTACACTTCTGTTATCATTTTTCCCCCTTTCAAAATGATATTTGAAACCTGCCCAATTCAACTTCAGTTAAAACACAGCTACCGCATATCATAATGGTTCTCAAACTATGAGAAGAGATCTCTCATTGGACTAAGGGTCACATGAAGAAGGAGCCCAAAGGTTACAACATAATTTCCTGAAACAGATAGCACATTTCTGCATTACCAACCATGACATCGGAAGGTTGAATGTCTCATGACAATGCTCCACACCAATCCATACATTGTTTTTATGGAGAGGCACTGAAGTAAGAGGTGGTGTGATTCAATGGTTTGAGGGTTGCATAGGACTCCAGGAGATCTGGGACTCATTCACATTACACAGTTATAGTGCTATTATTCCACTTTAATTACTGTAATTGCATCCTGTGGAATCCTGGGATTGCAGTTTTGGGAGGTGCATTTAGAATTCTTAGCCACAGCACTCTGTTGCCTCAGCAAGCTACAAACCACGGGATTCCATAGGACATAACCAAGGCAATTAAAGTGGAATGATAATGCTATTTTTGTGTAATGTAGATGAGCCCCAGAGTATGAATCTCCGCTCAGCCATGTTAACCCACTGAGTGACCATGAGCAAGTCACCTTCTCCCAGTCTTAAGGCATTTCCGCACTAGCCTGTTATAGTGCTATGATTCCACTTGCAACATCCTATGGAATCCAGCTGGCCCCTCCCGAAACTGCAAACCCCAGGATTCCATAGGATGTTGTAAGTGGAATCATAGCACTATAACAGGCTAGTGCAGAAACGGCCTTAGATGACAGCAATGGCAAACCTCCTTAGAATAAATCTTGTCAAGAAAACCCTATGATAGAGTTACCAGAAGTAGTTTGAAGACTCTTAACAACATGAACTGCAGCCTTACCCACTCCATTGTGTAAAGTCATCGAGGAGAAAGAAGTGTTGCATTCATCTTATGTTTCTCTGTGCATGGTTTTTGGACAAAAGATAGACATATTTGTACACAGAAAACTTGGCACATAGTATAAAATGAAGATGAAATGTTTTAGAGATCAAGAGGTTGAGAATTTCTGTGTTCTTAAGCATTGTTTTATTTACTAGATATTTGGCCTGGGGTCTTTGTGAGTATAAAATACACATATTTTCCCTTTAAATTGTTTTGATCCTAAAATTGTTGTTTTACATAGTGCTCTAGTAAATTTTGAAATGCACAGGCTAAGTGGGAGGTATAGCTAATATGGTCACTCTTCACATCAGTATCATCTGAATGCACAACTGGTCTGCAGTTCTTATCTGTAGACCCCACAGAGTATGTCCCAATTAGGTTTTTTCCACTAAATCAATGTGAATGTGGTATATCAAAACCTTATATGTCCTATTGGTCAGTGGATTTAGTCTAGTTGGGACTAACAATTGAATTCAGGCCAGGGAGTGGGAGTCATTCATCCCTCCAGAAGCAGCTGGACTGCAATTCCCAGAATTCCTCACCTGTTAATTATATTCACTAGGGCTGCTGGGAGTTGCAGTCCAGCAACATCTGACAGCTGCATGATATCCTTCACTAATTTAGGCTAATATCCACAGACTTCACTGCATCTCCCCATTAGGTTTGACCAGTTGTTAACCAGTGCTATAATTCCAGGGCCAAAATCTGAGAGGGGTTTGGGGAAGCTGGTATGTCAGTGGGAGCCAACATTGTATACAACTGCTAGGCACATGACAGAGTGATACAGACAATATAAATTTCCTGCACTGCCTCCTAAAAATATGTACAATGCATAGATGGCCACAGGGCCTAGTCTTGTACAAACTAATGTTACTAATACCAATACATATATACTAACTATTTTGAGATCTTAGTGTATGCACTTTCAGTGTCTCAACTAGAGTAAATCCACTGACCAATGGAACATATATAGGATTTGATATACCATGTCCACATTTATTCAATGAATAAACCCTAATTGGGACTAGCAGGTGAATTTAGTTCTTTGCTTCTCCCACCTCTTTCAGTGAGGCCCTTGAAGAATCTCCGTCCTTTCTGCAAATGGAAACAGTCCCGAAAAGGCCAGCCTCTATTTTACAGAGTTTTTAAAGCATTAAAATTTTTACAAGTTTTAGTTGTGCCAGTTTCCTTGGAAAACAAAACTGTAACATTTCCCTTATGAACTGGAACATACCCCAGTAGTCTCTACGAAAGTGGTTGCCTTTTTAATCTTGCAATCAGGAAGCTTTTCCTTTTCTTTGATTAAAGTAAGCTGATAATTGTAAGTCGTGTAATGTGCAGTGGATTTCAATAGTTCATTTAACTGGCTGATTACAGGTTGATAGAATTCTCTAAATCTCAGAGAGAACAAAATAATCACACTTGAAGTGTTCCTCTCATGTGAGGGGGATGTTTTGTTTTGGTATAATTATTTAGTATCGGTCTGGCTGATATAGTGACATCACTTTCATTTTCTCTCTTGAGCTGGAGCAGTTACTGTTTTCTTGGTAAGATTTATTCAGAGGAGATTGGCCATTGCTTTCCAAAAGGCCAAAAGAGTGTGACTTTCCCAAGGTCAGCCAGTGGGTTTTCATGGCCAACTGGGGATTCAAACTCTGGTCTGTCATACTCCTAGGCCGACTGCTGTGCCACACTGGCTCTACATACACTCTGCAAATCCTACACTATGCAAATAGCCTAGTAGGTCATTCTTTCTTGTGACCTCATCTCCTCTTCTTTTTCCTCACCTTTGGACACTCCTTATCTGCTAGGTCTGCTGATTCATTGGGTAAGTGACACTGTATCCTGGATGCTGCCTGTAGATAGTCTTTATCTGCTTTAATTGATTCCATGTGAAGCTTCTTGAATGACTCCCAATGCAACAGCTGCTGGAATTAAGACATTACTCCAGTCTACTCCTTAAGAATGCCTAACTCTGTATCTATTCCAATAGGATTTGTTTTTCAAGGTTTCTGTTAGAGCTTATTCATTTAGATATTTTCAGCCCTCTGACATGCCTTTAGCTGGCCACTTGTTATGTGCCTTCAAGTCAACTCAGTCATGGTGAACTCTATCATAGAATTTTCTGGGCAATTTTTATTCAGGGGAAGGTTGTCTTTCTACCCAAATGATACTAGACATAAGAACTGATGATGTAAGTCAATACTCTTTTTCATTGTAGGGGTCTGCAACATGGCAGCCAGTGGGATGTATGTGCACAAATTGTTCATGGGAGCTTGGTTAGGGTGAGTCTACCTAACTTACTGACTTCTAGGCTCATAACCCAGGATATAAGACCCTGTGGTTTATCTTAGCATAATTCCATGAAGCAACCAGAGGGTCCCAAGACATTCCCCCAGATGGAGTGGCGATTTGGACTTTGGTCTCCTGGAATCCTAACCCAAAACCACTACACCACACTGGTTCTATTGTTCACACAACAAATGTTTAGAAAACTTGATCAAAATATCAGAGTGTCTTTTTACATTTAAGTTATTATCCAATAACAGGATGTTGATGCGGTCCAAACTAAGGCCCTTTTCGCATTGAGGCTTCTCGTGTGAGCGGGGGAGGGCGGCTCGCACGAGAAGGCTCCTCCGGGAGGCTGCCATTTCCCCCCTCCTTCCTTCCGCAGGCAAAGGAATGAGGGGGAAGCGGCAGCCTCGCGCGAGCTGCCCTCCCCCCTGGGCAAAGCAGTAGGCTGTCGCGTCCGTCCCCCCCGCTCGCACGAAGCAGGAGGCTGTCGCGTCCATCACCCCCCCCGCTCGCGTGAAGCAGGAGGCTGTCGCGTCCGTCGCGCTAGCGCCCCTTCCTTCCTTCCGCAGGGGCAGAGGGAAGGAAGCGCGACCCGGCCGCCTCCCCGACACTCCGCACAGGAGGTAAGTGCGTGTGGGCGCCGGGAGCGTTGCATGAGCGCGAGTGATTTTTGCTTTGAGGCGAAAATCAAAAAACCCACGATCGTGCCGCTGCAGCCCCGTGAGCACAGCGGAAGTGGGAGTGCATTGTGCAGAGCGACGCTCCCACTCCTGCGAGGCTCACGGGGCTGTTGCACGACAGAAAGCCCGTGCAAAAAGTCTCTAAATGTCAGATTTTTTCCAACAAATTTCCAATAATAGTGACAACACCATAAAGTAGAACAGGTTATATATAAAAAGTTTTATTTTCCCCCCAAGTTTTATATTTGGAAGTAATAGATTTTGAGTAAAATTATACCAGATGAGGAATGTCTGGCTGCCTTTCTGTCCCTCTGAATTTAGAAAAGGGAAGAAAGAGCTAGCTGTTGAGAGGCAATCAAGATCAGGATTGGAGAAAAAGAGGTTATTTTAATTTTATGCTGTGGAGTAGATAAAAATCCTCCTCTGCACTGAGGTCCTAATGTAAATCAGGAGCGCTTTGAAGGATGATTTATTTTAAAAAAAAAAGCTGTAAAAAAGAAAAATTGGAATAGTGCAGTCACACATTTCTGAACTTATCCAGTTGGCATTTAGACATTTTGATATAAGACATAAAGTTATGAAGGGATAGTTTGTGATTGTGTGGGTAGGAGCGATGGCGCTGCAAAATGAACACAGTACACCAGACTGGAAAACAAAAGGCCATAACTTTATTGGCTACAGCATACAAATGAGTTGGCCCAGCATGGGTCTTGATCCCAGCATCAATCAACCCACTGTTGATCAATGAGCCCAAACTTCCAACCCAGTGCTGGAATCCCCAAGGAACAGCAGGGGGAGCCCACCAGCTGGGAACGCCCCAGCCGGGAACCCCCTGCCACCAGAAGGTGCAAGCAAGGCATGTGCCCCCCGAGCCAGACATGCTCACTGCCTTGCACCCCCTTCCAAACTGCAAGGGGCCAATAACCAATGCCCAAAGGGCATTGGCCCCAGCCAACCTGGATCCAAGGCCCATGCAACTGCCCCTAAGTTGTGACAAGAAATGCAAGGCAACATCAAGTAACAAAGCATTATACACTAACAAAATACAATAATAACCGCAAACAACAATCAGCATTAAGAGGAAACAGATAGAGGGAGGGTGGAAGGGGAACAGCCAAGATGTGAAGAGGCTGCTCAGGTGGACAGAGGGAATATATTTCCCGCAGCCACCCAGCAAGACACGGCAGCTAATCGGATTGGGGAGCACGCTCCAATTGGCTGTCATCCTCACGGGTATCTAGGAACCCAGTGGCCCGCCTGATCACAGGAAATGGCCCTCCTCCAGGCCCCAGAAGTGGCCGGAAGAGATGTTATTCCCCTGCACCCCACTTTACCCCACAAATGGTGCTGCACAGCACACTTTTTGGCAAAATATACACTTCATCCAGTTAGTGGGATCTGCATGTGAATCTCTTGGCTGATCAGTGATGAGCAAACTGATGTATTTTGGACCTGTGCATCTTATCTCTGATCTGTCCTCTGGCATCTCACTTTTCCAGCTGCTTTTAAAATGTCCCAGTTTCTCTTTTCTCCTCTCACTTTTCCCTTTGATTCTCAGCCCATTTCATTTTCTGAAAATTGAGTTCAAAGTTTGCTTTTAAGTTAACTCAGCAGAGGAAAGAAGAAGAGGGGATGGACTCTCATCCTTCCTGGTACACTCAGGCGAAAGCAAATTGCTGCAGTCTCTCTTGTAGCATGTGTGATTTTCCCCATTAATACTTTTGCCATCATGACCACATTCTGATGTCAGTTGGTCACATGGGTCCCAGTTTTCATATGTGAAATTTTGGACTGTGTGGTGTACTGGAATTTATGTTGGAACACTGAAATTATTTATCTAAGCTTTATTGCTACATTCTGGCCCATTCATAAATAGACTTAGAGAGCTGGGTATGTTTAGTCTGCAGAAGAGAAGGTTAAGAGGGGACATGATAGCCATGTTTAAATATTTGAAGGGATGCCATGTAGAGGAGGGAGTGGGCTTGTTTTCTGCTGCTCCAGAGACCAGGACAAGGAGCAATGGATTCAAGCTGCAGGAACGGAGATTCCACCTGAACCTCAGGAAGAACTTCCTGACAGTCAGGGCTGTCCGGCAGTGGAATCTGCTGCCTCAGAGTGTAGTGGAGTCTCCTTCCTTGGAGGTTTTTAAGCAGAGGCTTGATGGCCATCTGTCGGGAGTGCTTTGAGGGTGTTCCTGCATGGCAGGGGGTTGGACTGGATGGCCCCTGGGGTCTCTTCCAACTCTACATTTCTATGATTCTATGATTCCTTTTAAAATGTGACTACATTTGGACTGGAAAGCACTATATACATATTTTCTTGCTTCTGTTGCTCTCTTTCACAGCATCCAAATCAGTCCAAAGTAGGAAAAAACCATTGAGACTGTGGAACTTTCCTAAAGCATTGATATACCAAATTCATGTTGATTCAGTGGGCCTGCTCTAACTGGGACTAATAATAAGATTTGGGCCAACATCTAATGAGCTTTCTCCACCCTGATTCACACCACTGATGAATCTCAGTTTAAGCAGAACATCTTAAGTTCTGTAACTGGAGTATATGCAATTTTCTAGAGCTTTCCTTGGTTTCCTTTCATTTGTTTGTTTTCTCTTCTCTTGAATAGCAAAATACACATGTAGACAATATGAAGAAAGAGAATGGTTTCCAGTTGGCAAGAGAATCAGGCAAGGATGCATTATCACCTTATCTTTTTAATTTATGCACAGAACATGTCATACAGATTAGCCTTGGAAGAAGCAGGAGTGAATATTGGGGGAAGGAACATCAACAATTTAAGATATGCAAATAACATACTGTTACTTGAAGAAAGTAGTAAAGGCTTGGAATGATTGCTGATGAAAGTTAAGGAAGAAAGTGCAAAAGTAGGGTTACAGCTGAATAAAAAATAGTAATCACTGGTGATTTGCATAACTTTAAAGTGGGAAACAAAGGCATTGAAATAGTTGAAGATTTCCTATACCTTGGCTCAGCCATTAATCAAAATGGAGCCTGCAGTCAAGAAATCACAAGAAGACTAAGATTTGGAAAAGCAGCTAGGAATGAACTAGAAAAGACCCTCAAGTGTAAAGACATGTCTTTAGATATCAGAATCATCTAGGCTATAGTATTTCTGATTTCTATGCATGGTTGCAAAAGCTGGATGGTAAAGAAAGATGAGAGGAAGAAGATCAAGTCATCTGAAATGTGGTGCTGGAAGAAAGTTCTACAGATATCATGGATGGCTGGAAAGACAAGTGACTGGGTCTTAGACCAAATGTAGTATGATTTCTCTCTAGAAGCAAAGTTAACTAAACTGAGGCTTCATACTTTGAACGTATCATGAGATGATGTGACTCAGTGGAAAAAAATGATGCTTAGTAAAGTGAAAGACAGTAGGAAGAGAACACACTACAGGTACATGGATTCAAATTATGAGCGCCACAGCTCTGAATTTGCAAGAACTGACTGGGACTATTGATGGCAGGGTGTGCCGGAGGTCTCTCATTATAGGGTTACTGTAAGTTGATGTAAGTTGACTTGATAGCAATTAACAACAACAACAACAACAACAGGGGGTACATATGGAATACTTATGGGGGACAAACAGTAATGAAACTGCAATAATCACTATAGCAAGATTCTCTTCTTGCAGAATTTTGCACACAGGCATATTCATGAAAGATGATAAAATGATATGCACTGTTGAATCATAACTGTCTTTTACAGTATTTTGTCAATGCAGCACTTCACAGAAAATATGAATGTATTCATTTTTTTTAATGAACTAAGAGGATTCTAAATATATCAATTCCACTTTGGGAGCAAACCTAAAAAATTTAGAATTCTCAAATAAAGGAAGAAACCGCAATGCGAGGAAACTGGAGGCCTGTTTTTGAACATAGTAAACAATGATGCAAAAACTGTAATGGTTCTTAAACCTCCTGGAATATATGTAGTAGCACATGTTGGATGTAGCAAATATACCTTGGATTACCAAACTTGTACTTACATGAACCAGGATACATCCTGCCATTATAATTTAATTAACCATCTACAACACACACACACACACATACACAGCTTGAGATCCCAAGGATTAATTCTGATTGTCCCTGATTCAGAGAGAAAAGAGGTCTTGAGTATGCACAGTGGAGAAAGAAAGTTGATTGAGTTTGGTTTGAAGGTACTGATTAATTGTGTGAATGGATGTTTGGGCCTCCTGATTAAGAATCTAGTTAGAATTTCTTTATTAGGAGATATTGCCACTTTAAAGGAGGTAGAGCAGAGAGGATGGATAATGAATCAAAGAACTAATTATTTCAAATAACCAGTTTAAGACTTGCTCTCATTTTGTTCCCATTTTGAGTACCTGCCAGAGACAGTAAGAGGCATGTGGGATCTGTAGCTTGGATTTAGGTAGGGTTACTGCTGGTTTGTTTGTAGGTTCAAACTTCAAGGGAGGATAGCTTCAGATTTTCTTAGCATGAGTAATGTAGGAGCCATACTCGAAACTGAAATTAAAAGGAAACAATATGCAGACAGTAGCCAGCTGCTTATTCTGGACATTCTCTGTGAATTCAGATCCTGGTGGTAAGATTGTTTGTGTGCCGCATTCCCTCTTGGGAACACTGCAGAAACTTTGTTGTCCAAGAGTTCTGTTGCATGAACGGACTTTGTCAGATGTGTGTGTTCATGACCATATGGGTGTAGTATTGCTCATTTCACTGAAATAATTAATAGGTATAGTTTGTTGAACACCTGAATTTTCATTAGTATTTTTCAGATCTTGGGAAATTTATTTTTTTTAATTATAGTTCTCAGGACCACACTGACCAATCTAGGTGGGGGAATTCTGGGAATTGTAATACAAAAAGTAGCTTCACCAAATTCTCATAGTTTGTAAGTGGGGGAAAGACTTAAACAGGTTGTGACTTAAACAGGCTGAGGTAGTTTGCATTACCAAATAAAAACTGGTGCAGGGGAGAAATGGACAGGAACACAAAGAAAAGACAGTCCCTTCATTTACTGAAATCTTCCTTCACTGTGGTAATGAAGTACTAAGATGTGATGGGGAGTTATCATTGATTTGCTAGTAACAATTTGAATCAAAACATGTACATATTTGAAGCTTTTCTTATGTTGCAATTGGTGTGTTTTGCAAACATTTAGACTATATTTATACTTCTGTTTTTCATATTAGTTGCTTAATTTATGCCCCACCATACCTC
Source organism: Ctenosaura bakeri (assembly GCA_948474755.1). Lineage (NCBI taxonomy): Eukaryota > Metazoa > Chordata > Lepidosauria > Squamata > Iguanidae > Ctenosaura > Ctenosaura bakeri. The sequence goes on along the minus strand of CAOLHI010000255.1, from coordinate 67,745 downwards.
TAAATAGTGCTTAAAGCAACTAACAACTAGGGATGGGATGAATCCAGAATTTTCTGGATCCAAATCCCTGGAATGTTCTGGGAATCCACAAATCTCACAAATCTCAAATCTTTCAAATCTTTTTTAAGAAAAGGGTTTAAAAAGCAAGGGAAAGGAAGCACTTACTGAAAAGTGTTTTTGAAGCAGAATTTGACAAGTCTCAAGTCCTGCAACAAGGAAGGCACGTAAAAAAAAGACAGCCTCTAGTCCAGTCTCAGTTCTGTTCACTGAAGTCTCAGGTCGAGTCTCAAGCCCTGCAACAGGGCACTTAAAAACAAAACAGCCTAGTCCAATCTCAATTCTCTACCTTCAAATCCAGTCTCAAGTCCTGCAAGGGACTTTGAAGTCAAGTCTCTAGTGCAGTCTCAATAATTCCCAATTCCTACCCTCCAGTCTCAAGTCAAAAGAATAGAGATTATTACCTTGCAGAGGGAGGCAGCTGCGGGGACAGGCAGCCCCAGCATGTGGCTTTATGCCATGATTTTCATGTGTCCAGTGGCCCACTGGCCTATCAGACCTTTGGCGGGCCCTGGAGGCACCAATTTTAAAAACAAGTTTGGTGGATTCAAAAGATTCGGTTGGCCCATTTTGGCACAGGGATTTAGATCCACAATTGTCAAATCCTTGCTAAGGATTTGAGGATTCGAGGATCCAAGGATTCAGTTGGCCCATCCCTACTAACAACAATATAATGCAGTGCTGTATAATGAGCTACAATAAGCATTGATAAAATTCAATGAAATTTTAAAAAGACTCTGAGAGCAGGCAAAACGTCAATGAAGCAATTGGTGGAAACCTAGAACAACATATTCATAGGATAGTTTATGGGCTAAAGGTCTGGCTAAATTAAAGTGCCTTTGCATACTTAGAGAAGGTAATCAGAGGCAGCCCTAGGATGCCTTTTCTCAGTGCAGATTTCCAAAAAGTAGGGACTGATCAAAAGCCATAGTCTCTAATTCCTACCAGAATTGTTTCAGATGTGGAAGAATGTAAAGAAGAGGGTCTTGCCATGTTCTTACAGCCTAGGAAGACAAAGACATGAGAGAATGTGGAATTTCAAACATTGGGATCTTGACATATGTTGGGATTTGTAGACATGGTGTTACTTCATTTTTTTTCACTAAAACAAGCCTTTAGGGTGGTTTATGAACAGTGAAAATGACCTACAATGAAATCTCATAAAAGCAGCAACTGAAATGCCAAAGCAAACAGAAACCAGTAACAGCAGCAGCAAAGGAACAGGGAGCTTCTCATCTTACCTTACTGAAAGTGCAGGGAAATTATACTATTGTCACTTGTCATTTAAAAGACAGATGAAACTGTGCTAAATGAACTTTGAAGGCCTTTTTTAAATAGGTGTACCACCATAAAGAAAGGCCTCTTCGTGATTGCCACTTGCCTAACCTATCATGCCAGGGTGACTTGAAGGAGGCATCTAATGAAGACTTTCAAAGATGCTGAGATTCACATGGGGAAAGTTATCCTTCAAATGCTTAGGTTTCAGGCTGTCTGAACTTTAATAAGTCAGCCACAGTGCTTTGAACTGTGCCCAGCAGTAAACAGAAGGACCATTAAGGATCTTCCATCATTAGCAAATTACATTTAGCATGGCAAGTACTGGCTGTTGGCTTTTATACTGTATTTAAAATGGAGGGAAACTGGCAGCATTCCTCACCATTGGTTATGCTGACAAGAGCTGCTGAGAATCATAGTCCAAAAACATCTGGAGGGCCATATGATGTGCATCCTTGATTTAAATAACTCTGTTTGCTGCATTTGGTTTATGCAGTAGGAACAACTTGACAATAATACATTTTGCATTTGATTTTACATTTCTGCAGTTTTGCATTGCACATTTTTATAATATGTTTCAATATTTAATGCATCTCATGTACTTTTCGTCTTATGTTCCATACTCATTATGTGTGTATCTATGAAGGCTTTTCTTTTGCTGTTTTGATCTTTCACTTTTAAAACTATGCTGTTTTTCCTTGTGCTCCTGTCTGCCTGGGAATATTCTAAAGGAATATAAGGAAATACATTTTTTTTCCAACTGAATTTTTAAATGTAATTTTCCTTTTCTATTTTGTTTTGGAAAGGGCCCATCTTGCTGGGATGATGTTCTGATTCCAAACAGAATAACCGGTACTTGCCAGTCCCAAAACTGCAGTGGAGAAATAGCGGTAAGAGATTATCTAAATGTAACAGCTATCGAAAAAGCAGACTGAATTATTTACAAAAATTAAACACAAGGACTAAATACTGTAGGTTTGTGTGTTTTGATTGAATTGTGATTGATACACAGGTCATCAGCTGAGTAAATCATAGCATAGCATCAACATTTTAAAATGACACTGAAGTGACATCCGTTGAGATAGAAATCCAAGTTTTCACATTTGAGCATATTCTCATAATACTTGTAAATTCTTCCTTAGAAACTGCCCAGCATTATTATGGTATGCAAATAACCTTTAGGGGGAAAAAATAAGATAAATGCTTCTTTGAACAATAAATTCTACAGAAATCCTTCCCACATCACAAAATGATTGAAAATGTGCTCTACTCCATACAAATGCTGTTGGTTGACTTGCAATTTGTATCCCACCCTTAGCTTTGAACTCCAGGGCCACCCATGTTTGACCATAGTGGTATTGTGGGTTACTTTTGAGCTGTTTCCTTGCAGAAACACAAGATACACTAGGAGGGTGCAGAAACACAAGGTATGCTAGGAGGGTACAGTCTGGGTAACAATGCTTACCAGGTGGTTTCATACATCCCATGTGTTATAAGACAATTCATACAACCAAATTTACACTGTTGGGGCATGAAGGGAGTTATATGAGCCAATCAGGTTTTCATGTATGCAGATAGCCTTTGGGATGAATGATGGCCCCAGTCAAATCCAGAATTAAACCCTCTTTTAATTGATTTCCATGAGCCTGTGTGTCCTGAACCTGGTGTTGGTTTAAAGCTGCTTAGTACATTTCTGCCTTGCTTTTCTTCTAGACCATAAGGCAGTGTGCAAGAGGGTTCAAAATAGTTCCCTGTCAATTTATCTATCACACCTGCATCTACTTAGCTTCAGCAGAAAGGCAGTCTGACTTCTGAGATTTGCCGAATTTTATTTTGAAAAGCTGAAATAAACATGGGTGCCATTGTGTATGTGTGAATGCTTTTCCCCCAGGTAAGTATTAATATTCCTGCTGGGAGATGTGACTGAGACAGCTTGAAAGATAATTTTAAGATAATCACATCTCAACCAGTCCCTCAAGTTTTCCAAAGTGTTCAATATTCATAGTCAGTTCTCTCCCATATTTGCCAAAAAAACAGCTGATGATCTCTCTCTGCTTATACTAGGGCTTGCATAGAATTTTGTACTGTGTTGTAATTTATTTTAGGGATAGTGGCTTCAATTCAGCAGCGTTCATCTTGCCTTCTAAGTTGCCCTTTTACTGACAGGAAATGAACAACTACTGCGTATGGTCAAAAGCTCCCACAAGAAACTTAATGGTTGCTAAATCCTTCGAGCATTGTGATGTAATCATTAGGCTAGATAATCCCTAAATGTGTTTTCATTCATCATTTCATCTTACAGTTATCACAAGAGTAACTGCACTTGTGGCTGGCTTTATAGCATGGCATTGCATAACTGAAAAAGGCAAAATAAATTCTGACTAGAACTTTCTGGGAATTGCTTTGGAAACACATTGTGAAGATTGTAGTGATTTATAGCTATTCTTTAAAAAGGTTAAAAGCTGTGTTCCATCCTCCAGTGGAAATAAAACAGATTATTCACCTCAGAACTATTCCTAGGGCATTGCTTGACTGATATAGAGAATGAAGACAGTTAGTTTGTCAACATCTTTCCCCATAGCATTTTAGTGTTTCCTAGGAAGAAAACCTACTTCCAGATAATCCTTGATTATGTCATGTAATCCTAACTTTAATCTATGATTAGAAATAGAAATACATCTGAGTATGTCTTAGTCCAAAGGAATAACCTTCCTATGTCCTCATAAGCAAAATCCAATTGCCATAATCTTCTGGACATGTGATACCTTTATCCTATTCGATTTTGACTATTAGAAGGGTAAGCTTTTTAATATCATGTTTACACAGAATACATACATGTATACAATGCATACATACATTGTTGATGGGGGTGTGGTAAATATTTAGACTGCAGTCTACAATACACAGTATGATTACTGTACTACCAGAGTGGTCTGGCTTCCTGAGGAATTATAAAGATTTAGCCATCAAAGATGCTGCAGAGTTTTTCCTAAAGCAAACTTGGAAGCTCAGTTGAGATGTTCCAGCTCAGGCAAGACATTCAGGGAATGTTGAAAGAAGTAAATAAGTTTTGAGGTTAAGGTAATGATCTCTTGGGGGTGGGCTGCACATCGTTGAGTTGCCCCTAAATTTTGCCTGAATTGAATATTTCATTGATAATGTGGATGTTATTGTTCAGATTAACCATATGATGAATTTTAAGAGCAGTACTGAAAAATATGTAGTGATAGGACTAATGAGTATTTGGGAGTGTGCCAAAATCTTCTATTTTGACATTTAAATTAACGTTGGTGATCAAAAAAACATGTTAAGAGGTGCCATATTTCTGATGAAGCAAAGCATCTGTGGCTCACACCAAAAACAACATCAATTGGTTAGAAGCACTTTGGGAAATCTTATTCAGGGTACCCACTCCCTGTGAAGGAATGCACAAAAAGGACTATTTTACCCATTTAGTGACAACAGTTGTCCAATACAGTGATTACTCATACCAAAGATAACCTTTCTTCAATGTCTTGCAGTCAGTGTAAATCTTTAGCCATGTCACAATTTTGATCAAGTATTTCTGAGCAAAGGAAGGCAACTTTTTTTGTCTCTCTTTGGTATAGGAGTGAGAATCATGTGGCCCTCCTGGTGTGGCTGAACTACAACTCTTAGAAAGCCTCACCAGCACAGCTAGTGGTGAGAAATGCTAGGCCATCCCCATTCCCGCTTAATCAGTTTCCATTGACAAGTAGTTGTGTCCTGTTTGCTGTACAGTGTTCTAATAGTTTCTTTGAAGATTTGAACCAATGACAGCAAGGACTGAAGCAAGGCAGAATTCCAAGTTCAGATGTACCTCTTGATCATTTCTGCATCTTTTCTGTAGTTTTTCTCCCGTCAGTTAGATCAGAAGTAGACCACCTGTAACTTTCATTCTAATTTTGAAATACACTCTGCAGGTTCAGGACTCTGCAAGAACAATGTGTTCCTTCTAAGCAGTCTTCTAGACAGGAAGGAATTTCAGGGGAAGAGGAGGTTGGTAGAGAAAGATGAAAGGGGTGGATCTGCCTACTTTTGGCTCTCGACTTGCTCACCACTGGTAGTGATGCCTGACTGATTGCTGCTGACATAATATGGTTTTGACAGGAAAAAAAATATTACCGGGTCCTAAGTGGATGACTTGTATTTGTTGCTTTGGATCCAACAGAGCATGAACAGAACAGTCGTGTTCACGTAGTGCTTTAGAAAAGAATGAAATCCTACCAGTGAACTGTTTGGCAAAAATAAGTGATTGAAATTGAAGTGCCTGAATTCAATCCTGCCCATTCCTATTTCTCACCTGTATTTGTAAGGCATAGGTGAGTTGGTCTTAAAGTGGGGTAACCAACAGTAAGAAACTCATACTTACTTTCTTTACTGTGGAAGTTCTGCTTCTCCTGCTCTGTCAAGCTATTGAGGATGGACAAGAATTTCATTTCAGTGTGTGTGTGAGAGAGAGAGAGAGGGGCGGGGGGAGAATTTGGCAAGATTTGCACATGTCTTCAGATCCATAATACAACAACCTTGAGACTTAAAAAAATCAAATGTGGAATTCCCAGTCATGTGGAAAGTGCCCATGTATAGGAGAAGCTCTTCAGACAGGAGACAGAGTGGGCAGATCTAGCTTAATCCCTCTTTACCTGTTGATTCAACAGTCTTTGCAGAATGAGGGAATAGGGTTATTAATGATAGCCAAGAGGAAATATATATTACATTTTAAAAATGTGAGTAATTTGGAACCCAGTGTTATGGAACCCTATTTAAATATCTAGAAGGTGCAGTAGAGATCATAGGATCCTGAATCAGGAAAATGAGATGTCTGTTCTCTTGATACACTTAAATGGTATCATATTCACATTTTTACCTCTTCTTCATGTAGAGATATGAGTTTGTTATATATAAAGCACTGGAAAAAATAAGCACTGATTTTTAAGGTAAAAATTGCGAGCAATTATATTTAGTCCTGGTTTGAGCTGATACTATTCACAAAGCAGCTTTTCCGTGTTTTTGCAGTAATAATAACAGCTGAAATATATGGTGCTGCTGAAAGTACACAGCTGAGCACAGATTTGAGAAATGATCAAGAACTTTTGGCCATTCAGATGTTAGAGATTTCAGTTCCCACAAGCTTCAGCTACTCCGTTCAAGGTACTGTAAGAATTGCAATCCAAAATATTGGCAAGGACAAAGTTTTCCTGCCCTTGATTTGGAGAATTCTCAGATTTGTTATCTCCCGTGAAACAATATATTTCCTTCATGCTAGTGTGCTTAACAATGCAGTCATACACAGAGAAGTCCCATTCATATCAGGAGTCATGCTTATGAGTAAACAAGTCTGTATAGAAATAGGCTGTAACTTAGACTGTGGTCCCAGGTCTGCTTCTTAAGAAGTAAGTTTCACTGAAGCTAGCAAAGACTTCTGTGAGAACTTACCTGTGGGATCAGGCTTCTCTTTTTTCCCTTTGGAAATTATGGGTTCCATAATTTGTATTATGACCAAAATATGTGTCACTCCCAATGCAAGCTGTCTATAGCTACTTATAAATAAAATATTTCTGTTGTTTCAACCTGATGGATATATTCTTCTTCCTTAAGATTCAGTGTTGCTCATACATTTCTCACTGGGTGTAAATGTCACCATTATAATTTTAAAACTTTAAAATGTGTAATGGGAAATTGTTAAAGGCATTGCCATGTAACACTGCATAGTCGCCCTGATTATGAAATGAATGGATGTCCTGTATCTCATTTTTAAGAGCCAGGCAATTAAGCAGTCTCTTTTCCTTAGCCAAGATGTGATCACATGAAAGGATCATCAAGAGTCTCTTACAGAATCAGACTTTTGTGGAGGTGAGCAAAGAGACGGAGCTATGACCTTGCTGAGAATCACTTTGAAGTAATTCAGCCACAGGGGACTCATCAGCCCACTGTGACGCACTAGAGAATATATCAAGCTAGAGATTTATCTGGTCTCAGTGGGAAAATATTAGACATGGGGTTCAGATAAGTCAGAAAGTGTTACATCCAGGATCTCAGGGCTCATGCAAATAGTGTTATTATCTAAAAGTGCTCTTGATCTGACACTTAACTAAGTGCATGGCGAGTGCTTTGGTAAACCTGGAGTCTGCTCTTGGTCTATCTCTTTCAAGAGGCTTCCTAACAAAGCCCATCTTTAAAATGATGATGGTACATAGAGGTTAGGGCCAGGTCATGACACATAGAAATGAAGTTGCCTCTAAGTCTTAAGCCTTAAAGAGCTCCAGCTAGTTAGGCATTTTAATGTACCTCTGCATTCTTCCTTTTTCTTTTACTCTGAAAAGAAACAATACCAGAGGAAGTACTGAAGCATGGCTGTACTAGACCCAGTCATCCACTGAGTCTCATAGCACTGATGTTGTGGAAAAGATGTGTGAATCTTCCTGTCACTTACTTAGATCTCTTTCACGCTACACAGTTCCAGCAGTTTGATACCACTTTTATCTGCCATTGCCCCATTCTATAAAATTCTGGGATTTGTAGATTTATGTGATATTTAGAACTCCCTGACAGAGATCCCTTCTACCTTGCCAAACTACAGATCCCACCATACCATAGGATGCACCTGTGCCAATTAAAGTGGCATCAAAGGCCATTTCTGCACTACACTGTTATAGTGCTATTATTCCACTTTCATCATCCTGTGGAATTCTGGGGTTTGCAGTTTACTGAGGCCAAAGAGCTCTCTGGCTGAGAATTCTAAATGCCCCTCCTGCAAACTGCAAACCCCAGGATTCCATAGGATGTTGAAAATGAAATAATATCACTATAACAGTCTAGTGCAGAAATGGCCAAATGGCCAAGTGAAATGATGTAACTGAAAAGCAAAGTGTTCCAAGCAAATATGCCATCATACAGTGTATGATTTATTGTGATTTCTCATGTATGGGGTATTTAAGCATTTTTGTGAATGGGGTATTTAAGCATTTTTGTGAACTTCTTGGCTTCTGTAAGTTCTGTGATCTGCATAAGGGCAATAGCTGGCTATTATAGTGTACAGTGAAATTATAACCCTCTTAGAGGATATAACTGTCCATGTGAATAGCACATGATATTTCAACATGATGAGAATCAGGCAAGGTGTGCCTTATTGGAGGGAGGAATCATGATGTGTAAGAAGTAGCCTCACTAAAACCTTGTGAGCAGTCCAACATGTAGCACATGTGTGCTTGCTAGGGATAAGAGGGAATTTGGTTTGGTTCATGTTTCAATAAACAGTTCCAAAATTCTCTAATCTATTCATAAATTCAACAGAAAGAACTTAAAAAACTCAAATGAGGCAGTGGTGATTGCCATCTCCCATGTGAGTGAGGTGGTGAATCAACGCTGGGTTATAATCTGAACTGTAAAGGAATTTTTCAAGGTCCTTAAATTACGGATAGTGTCCAGAAACTTGAATGGCTTCTTTAACATCTGACTAAAACCCACCCCACTGACATGGAAGCTATCAACCACCAGTGAGTGTGAAGAGCAGCATAAGTACTTACCTCAGGCTTTAGACTGTGTCTTGTCTGTCTTCTCCATCCACCCTATGGTGAATATATCTCCACTCTGTTTGAGGACCTGAGTGGCAAACATAAGATTGCTGGGGATGCAGTGGCTGAGGATTGGTGCAACTTCCTTTCCACCTGCGCTCACAAGACACTTCCCCCCACCTCAGGTATAAATTTGTCAGTGCCATGTGGCTTTGTATGTTCATTTTGGGGTGCTGACATCGTTTGTTTGTTTGTTTCAAAAGGCAATAACTCTCCAGGTTTTCAAGCTGAGTCCCTGGTTTGAGTTAACACTCTCAATAAGGGACTAACATTATAGTGAGTAGTTAAAAATAACCCATCATAACCACTGCAATGTCATTGAGATCACTTAAAACTCTGGACAAGGAGCTTCAGAGGATGTATGGATGTGCACTGGTCTGTGCCCTGTGTAAGTCTGTCTCAACACATCCTTGAAGTGCTCTGTGATGGCTTGAAATTTTATAGTGGGGAAAGTAAATAGACTCTGGGTGGCCTGTTATCCACAGTCTATCATGTCAGTGGTCTGTAACAGCTTTTTTTCAGAGCCTGGGCAGCCTGTTGTGCCAATCTGCAATTAATCTCCTGATCAATGATACAGCTTACTGTAATGTCTCTTTCTGGAGCTTTTAAGGTTCAGTCTCTGAATGAATGCTCTGGGAGCTGGGTAGTCATGGTGCATTAGCTGAAAAGCATCTTATGTTCATATTTGTTGATCCGTGTTTTGCAAATTACATTCTACTACCAAAAATTATTTTAAAAGGTGAGGTAGCATAAACCTGGCCTGCTGCTGAGCAGGGATCTTTGAGATTTGAAGACTGTGGTGCATTAGGGTAATTTGAACTTCATCAGAGCTGGGCTATGACACAGAAAGCATCTTATCTTGTGAAAGGACAGGACTCATTATGTCATGTTTTTACTCACCCTTGATTGCAAGGCTAGTGGGGAAGTTGTGCAGGACTGGAAAACTGTCATATTTCAAAAAGCAGAGAATAATCAGCACATTTCTTTGTATGTATGCCCAAATTTAGTAAATGTTTTTGATACAGAAAGGGATTTGGGGCAGGGGATTTTAAAAGAATACTTATATTTTTCATGCTGGTTAATCATGATGACTCTGATCAGCTACAGCTTCAGTAGTTGCTCTTCTTCTTTCTGGAAAAGCAAACTGCCTGGGAACAGTGTTAGTTTCACATAGCTATTAGCCTTGTCTCTGCCCTCAAAATAATAGCCTGTTTTTTAGTCTGAACTGGGGCTGGTGGAGAACAGATAGTGCATGCTATTCTTCCATTCATAGTCTTTATGAAACTGAACTAGGCTACTAGCAGGCTCGTTCAGTTTGCAGCCCAGAAATGCTGTTGGTTGGTGAAGGAGCTGAGAAGCACTTCCTGCATCTTCTACAAGCCTTCTTATTTTTTGGCCAGTGCGTGGCCTCAGTCCTGCCCATGGAAGCTGATCACCCAGCAAACAGATAGCAGACCCCAGCACCAACAGGAACCTTGAGGAGTAATTGGCTCAGTGGATATACTCTGGTATTATATACCAGTAGGATTGTGATAAATGCTTCCTAGAATACAATGGTTCTTCCACACTATAAAATTATAGCAGTATGATTCCGGTTTAAATGGCATGGATCCAGCATGTGGAATTCTGGGATATGCAGTTTAAGGAGCTCTGTTTAGAATTCTCAGCCATGGACCTTTACTGCCTCACCAAATTATGAACTCCAGGATTCACAGGTTGCAGCTATGTCAGTTAAAGTGGAGACACAGTGTTACAGTGATGCACAATGAGAGGGCCCATGCTATTTGAGATGAGTGAATTCATTTCAGTTTGATTCAAAAATAGTTTAGCCATTCCAAACATCATTGGTGAATGAATGAACACATATACTATACCCTTCAATGCTCATATGAATTAAATCCTGGGTGCTAATTGTTGCAAAGGCACCACAAAAGGTCTGAGCTGTGCATTTTTGAAGCTAGTCTGACTGAGTGCTGAGAAATTCATGATGATTGAATGATTTGCTGGTACATATGGAAGCCACCATCTTCCTCTTGATGTTGGTTATTTAAAAAAATACCTTTTAAAAAACCCATTAGAATTCTCTATTTTTGCTTTATTGCCCTTCAAAAATGTCTTATGCTCTCTGGTGTGATGATAGTTGTTGTTGTTAATCTTTGTGAGAGATTTCCAAATGTTGCCTGAGACCAACAAGTGTTGTTGTTGTTGTTGTTGTTATTGTCGGTCATCTTGAATTGGCAAGCCTTGGCTTGCAGTGTCAAGTTTGTTCCATTCACACTAGTGTCACAGACATACCCTTTGCAGTGAGCAGGGTGTGACCATGTAGCGCATGGTGGTTTGCCATTGCCCTGTCTTCATTGACTCTCCCTACTTGGCAATTAGTTACTTCTCTTTCAGAAAGGAAGAACTGAACAACTTGAAAGGCTAGCTGTGATAGCCAAAGACTCCTGACTCATTCTGTGCAGTCAAAGGTTTGAGGATGAGGGATTTTGTTTCCAGAAGAGGATTGCAGTAAGAGTGACAGAGAAAATATATCTCAGGCAATTATACACAAACCAGATAACATGAGTCTGCTGAGAGCAATGAGCTTATCTGCTACAGAGAAATCCTCGCTAAAATCTAAACAGCTGACTATATTTATGATTTGATTCTTAAAATGAAGTTAAACTCTTCTGGTAATGCACTTCCCAATATAAACTAATGCTTGCAGTGGTATTTTTTTTTTAAAAAAAGCAAGTCAACATCTAATACATTGTGATTCAGTAGTACCTTTCTATAGGGATGCTTCTGAAAATTCTCTTTATTCAAATTCTTCCCTATATTTTTGTATTTTGACTGTGGAATTGTTCTTTCACAAACATTCTGTTGTGCCTGTGGCATGATGTCCACTTGGGAAAAAAACTTTTAAGACACTCAGCTCAGTGATAAAATGCCCACAGCTTTCATTGATTACGGCTTCTAGAGTTTGGTACAGAACAGGCAAGGTTCAAATCAACGGGCATCTTAACTGCTGACCACCAGCATAGGCTGGGATAACACTGATAGGAGCAGCACAGATTTTGGGCTCTCCATAATATGAGCTGATAACATGGGTGATTGGTAGGCACCTGGTCCTCCGAAGCTGGAATGAAAAAATACCTGAACATTTATTTTGGGGATCTTTAAGTGTGGAGCAGACAGCCCAGCTCCTGTTTACCCTTCTTGTCATAGGTTTAGTCCAATCCTTCCAGAACCTATGGTGAAAAAAATACAAACCCCTAAGATTAAACTATGATAGTGCAGTTAGGAAGACAAATTGCAGATAGCCTCAATTTCAAAAGTAATGTTGATATGTTTACAATGTTAATATATTAAAGGAAAATGCATCCTATCCTTCCAATAAATTCTGAAGACATATAAATATACAATAAGAAAATAAAAAATGTTTGAAACTAGCATAAAAATAGTTTAAAGACAAAGCATTACAATCTAACAGCACATAAGGTTATAGTTCTGTATTCACCTGGATGAGAATAAGTCTCATTGAATTCAGCAGGATCAGAAGATATCGGATCACTTCTGTTCTTGGAAGCTACACAGGGTCAGGCCTGTTTACTTCTTAAATGGGGTATTTCTCCAAAATATTGCATAGTTGCTAGACACTTTTTTAAAAATTCCCTAAGGATACCAGATCGTGTCTGATCTTGGAAGCTAAGCAGGGTCAGCCTTGTTTAGTACTTGGATGGGAGACCACCAAGGAATACCAGGTGATATAAGCTATATTTCAGAGGAAGGTAATGACAAACTATCTCTGGATGTTCCTTGCCTAATAAAATCCTCTGACATTCATGGGATCACCTTAAATTGACAGATGACTTGAAGGCACATACACACAGAAAGAGAACTACATATAGGAATGCACTCTAAAAACACAAAGATTTGCTGCATTAGTCCAAAGGCATATTTGGTAGAGTGTCTTATTGCTAGAGTAGTCAACCATATACCCCGGGAAACACACAGGCAGACAGAAGATTCCCCTCCTACTCCTCTATCACAGCAGCAGGTATTGAGAGGTATACTCTGTCTGATGCTGCGTGTAGTACTGGAGATAATATGAAGCCATCATGAGTAGCAGCTAGTGTTTAAAGTACTAGTGTACAGGATATAGAGGTAGGGTGAACTAGATTGGTAATTAAGGGGACTGTGTGTTACCCCAGCTTTTTTCCAGAAAAGGTCAACTTTGTTTTTACTTTTATATATAGTGGTTTGGTGACATGCTGTGGAAAAGAAAAAGTCAGATGGGATCAGAATACACACACACACACACACACACACACACACACATGTTGAGGTGAGGTAACTTCTGGTCACATTTTACAGAAACTTAGAGGGAAAGAAGAAAAGTTGAAAAACAAGAAATACATTACTTTCCCATTAAGCAAAACTTTGCTAGAAGTTAAACTCATTTCCAGTACAGCAAAGAAATATGATAGAACAAAAAACTCAATTCTGCCTTTCATAAAATATGTATCACCTTTTGTGCAATCCTAATACATTTTGAAATGACCATTTTGAAGTTTTTGTTGTTGTTTTTTAGTTTGAGAGCTTTGCTGGAATATTTGTCTTTGCAAACTCATGCATACCACCTGCTATTGTAAATCAATTTTTATTCCCTTTTAATTTGATAAAAAAAAATGCAGTACCAAGAGGGTCTATATTGCACAGTTGTACAGGACAACCAAGTATGATTGGATGTTCTGAGTTATGAGGGTCTGTGGAAATCATTTACATAAAGTTTGAACAATTTATCTGTCTTTCTATGTTGAATGCAACTCACCCAATATGGTAGTTTATTTATTACTTATGCTAGCATATATACGCGGCGTTACCCGGGATTTCCTTTTCTCATAAGTAATACTTGTTAGAAAGATTTGAGACCCTTTGTGTCTAATCCCCCAAACTGTCTTATCTAGTACCTGTAACCTTTCCCCATATTGCTCAATCCAATCTGTATTCAGAGTTATTAGCATAGAGAGGTTGGCTTCCTGAGGGAATACACTGCCCTCCTCCTTGCTGCTAGGCTGCCTCTCCATAGCAACTGGCCTAGACAGACACAGTTGTGAGGCTCAAGAGCTCTCTGGCTGAGAATCCTAAAGGCTCCTCCCTAAACTGCAAACCCAAGGATTACATAGAATCTTCTTAGTCAGTCAATCAATCATATGAGGTCTTCGCCTGACACAGACAAACTAACTTTGACTTTTATATATTAAATTAGTGACCTACTTTTATAAGGATGGGAAGAAACTGAACATTTGAAAAATGATTGAAATAAACGTCTTGAGTGTCATGAAAACCCAGATGAAGACTGACAAAAATGTTCAAAATTTGGGAGTTAATCTGCACAAAATCTACACATGGATTTTCATAGCAGCATAGAAAATATTCAACATTTGTACAGAGTAAGTCCCTATCTACAACCATTCTCTGCAGAAAATTCTGTTTTCTGTGATTTATTTATTTACTCATTTATTTATTTGCACAGAATAAATCTTGGAACTGTTAATAGTATTTAAAAACTGCAGAACAAGAAACAAAATTGTTAAAATTACTTGTTGTTTCCTTCAGAAATGAAATTAGAGAAGAAAATACATCCCTTTGTCTTTCTACTTACTGTTTTTGTTGTTACTATATTTATCTGTATCCTGCTTTTTCCCAGTTTGAGACTCAAGGCAGCTTACAACACTTAGAACAACCATAATTTCAAAAATAACACTGTACAAAATGCAAAAGTTAAAAAGCAATTAAACAACCGTAATAGTAAAACCAGCTAAAACTAATTAAAACAAGAGAAAATCCAGCACACTATACATCATCCTTTACATTACATTTTTTGCACTATACAAATATACTACTCAAAGCGCTTAATATCACTGAAAAAGCCCTGAAATAATAAAGTCATTAAAATCTTCACTGAAAACAAATTGAACAATAAAGCCATTAAAATAAATAATCAATCAATAAATAGCAAAATAGCGTAAACATCCAGTTTTAAGAGATGTAACGTCACACCCTTCCTAAAAAAATGAGTTAGAGCTGATTGCTGTTCTGAAGGACTGTATTCTATAATCTGGGAGCAATACAGGACAAAACTCTTCCTCCATGCCCATTCACTCAGTCTCTGCAGGTGGTAGTAATCTCAAAAGGTTCTTATCTGGCTAGCTTCATAACAAGAAACACAGTTCCATAGACAGCCATTCCCCAAGCCCTTCAAAGCTTTTTAGATTAATCCGTAGCATGTTGTGGATTAATCTAAAATTGAGTTATGGAAAGTGAGTGATATCCATGGCAAGTCCTTCAGTTTTAGGATAATGTGATCACAATACTGTGGACATTTTGGACCAGCTGAAGCTCCCAAACACTCTTAAAGTGTAGCCTCACAAAAAGCACATGAGAGCTGTCAAGTTGTGATGTACATAAAGAATGGATGATTGTTGCCAAGTCAGCCAAACTCTTGTAGTTGACCACCCCTGCCATATACTAAAGATCATGGCAATGAATAGCGATTCTCCTCCTATACCATCTTCTGACTGTGACCCAACAGAAAGATCAGAACTGCTAAAATACAGTGGTGCCTACAGTGTCCAGTCCAGTTAGGTTATCTGGAAGGATTTTATGGTAAATGGTGAAGAGGAGCTTGGTAAAACATGTTAAGTGCCAGGTAGGGCACAGTATCAGAAGCTTCTTGAAACTCCAAACTGGGGATCTTCCTTGAGCTTTATTTATGAGAGAAATGTTTTATTTTTAAAATTTTATCTAAAAAAAAACTCTTAAACATTTAAATTTAAAATATTATGTTCAGCAGGTGTGTTGAAACTTGTGACAGCCTAAGGGAACTAGATGGACTATGCTGAGATGCTAAAATTTCTTTTCTGGCAAATATACTACATGAACATATCATGCGAAGAACATACTGCTGCTAGGAAATACACCTGTCTTTGCCTGTGTTGATGTTTATGATGTGTTTATGGTCAGAATGAAAGAAAAGTCTGAGTGGTACCATCTAAGATCCATAAAATTTGTTTCACATTTTAATCCTTGGAAAATGGACTATATTTAGCAATTTTCGAAGGAAAAAAAGACTGAAGGTTCCTGATGGGGCTCAAATTTGTATGAAAATCTTACCAGCCTGAAAAGGTTAAGAATTATTAAGTTTTGTCAAAGTCATATAATTCATTCCGCCCCCTGCCCGCCTTTTCTGGCCTCCCAGAAAGGGAGACCATGCAATCACTTGCGACTTGGTAGCACAGTGGGCAGGTAGGGGACAGAGTCTGCTAGCCCCTTTTAGGACCGCACTGCCCTGTCCTCAGCCCCTTTGTTTTCTGTCGACCCACCCTTACACCCTTTGGTTTCAGTGTAAGCTCGCTGGTTGCTTCAGGGCTGACTAGGAATTTCCCTCCACTTCGGGGTTTTTTCCACCTACCCTACATTGCACCAAGGGAGTTGTTCAATTGGCTGTTTGGAGTGGTGTCTTAAATAGGCCATTTATTTACATCTTACTGGTAGGTGGGGGCGGGTCTGAAGGCTTTGGTTAGTACCTATGGCACCCTTTGGTGTAGGATAAACATCTGGAGCCCTCTCTTCTTGTTGTCTGACATAGGGCGAGGACTGCAATCGAGTTGTTCCTGGTCAGGGCCCATGGCTGGTTCTCACCTTGGTGGTTGAGTGTCAGGGGGCTCAGCAGGTGGGCTCGCCTTCCAGAAAAAGGTCCACCAAAGTTAGAACCCAGCTTCATGGCTTCTCTTTGGGGCCTGGTACCTTGCCCAAGGGAGACTGAGAAGAGGTTGGAAGTGACCCTTCGCCTTAGCTAAAGCCATTCTGTCAACCCCCCCCTTTTCGGGTCAAGTTCAAGCCCAAGCTCAAGCTCAAGCTTGAGGTCTAGTTCTATGTTAATTAAAACATTAATAAATTGCCCTAGTTCAACCTAAGCCATGTGTGCGGTCCCTTTATTTCATGGGATCAGCAAAAATCAATTTTCATTCTAGACCAAAAATGAAACAAAACTAAACCAGATGGCAGATGTATTAGTTGGAGAGGTACATCAAGTAATTGACACATTGGGTACAAACTTTACGATGTTCATTGTTTTGGTCATATTTAGATAACACACCTAATTTAATTGCTCTGTTATCAAACATATAGATTTGTTGAAGGATATGTTTCCCTGTGATCAAACATATAGATAACAGTGGGGGCAAACATTTTAAATTATACTATATCTGTGTACATATTTGCCTCATAGGTCTGTTCCCTAATGCTTTAGATCCCTTTCTTTTCAGTTTCAGGATATTTCTTAAATTATGAGTCTTGGTTCAGTGCCTTTTCTTGAGTATTTGGTTGGCATGTATGAAAGGGAGGATAATAAATTGGAAAATAAAGTATTTCTTTTCAGCTAAGAGAAGCATAACCAGAGAACTCAATTTCTTCATTTATTTGAACTTTTCTCCTTTGTGGAGTCCCTTTGGTGTCTTAAATTGGCATAAAAATTCAAATCTGATTGCTTGTGAAATTAAACTTGGAGGAATGGGTAGATTCACTACAGGAAACCCTTGATAATAAATTTGAACAGTTTGGTTCTACTTTAAGGGCTGAATTGCACATGTAAGACCCAGAAATTAGCAGTAATGTCTGGCCTAAGATGATGGAGATACATTTTAAATAGTTTTTCTGATGTCAGGATTTCTTTGTTGCTCACATAAGCACTTCAGCCATGAATATCTTTAATAATCTATATGATAATGTAGTGGATTGGGTAGAACACAGTTGAATGGAGGTTTAACATGTATTGCTTGCATGAACCCTGTCAGTTAATTAAGGCTGCATTGAACAAACAATGACCTCTAGCTTTCATGTTGCAGAATAAATAAGATGTAAAATGCCCTCATATATATCTAGGAACATGAACAATAAGTAGGCCAATCAAGGTTAGTACAAGAGGCCTCATTTCTTCTTCTAGTGAAAGGTTGCTTGGAGAGGAAGACTAACCAGGTTTTCCATATCTAAGACCTATCTGTATCAAAGACACTGTAAACCCATTCCCTCTCATCAGCTTAGATGTCTTTTATTCAAGATTTTATTTGAGGAGCTACCCATTTATTATTTCTACATTTAACTTGGGACAGCATTTCATGCACACACATAATCCATTCTTGATGGTGTCCTGTCATTAAGATCCTCCCCCCTTTGGAAAGAAAAAGTACAGTTAACTGGTAGAGTTTCTCAAAAGCTCAGGGGCCCAGCCCAAGTTGACAGTACAAAAATTGAGGATACCCTATAGATCATTGGATTTTTTATGGGCTCATTGCTTTATAATTCTGTATCTTTATCCAAATCTTATGAGACCTGCTGGACCCAATCAAAACCAGTGTCAAGGTAATCTCAATCAGCATTCTGAACTGTTAAGCAGTGTGGCCGAGCCTAACACCCTTATAGAGAAGAGGATGCTTGCGCAGTTAGACCAGAGATATGTGAGAGTGCAAAAGGATGGTTTTGACATGATCTGTCATAAGCACTACAAATCCCAGGATTCTTTATACTATGGCAGCAAGGAGGGATATTTGATGGAAGGGTCAAAGTAAGGTAGTAGGAGCAAGGACTGCTGTTTATGGTAGGATTATAGGCCCTGAGTTCACTGATAGCCAGTTTTGGTGCAACTTTATACAATGTCTGTTCATCAGAGCACAGATTTTAAGCAACCAGTGATGTTTAAATTACATTCCATTCAGTCCTAAAATATCACACTAGAATTTTCAGAGCTGAAAGAAGCTAAATGCCTACAATATTACAGATATACCTGTGGGAATTTCTGGAAATTTTCTTTGTATAATGTTTCATGTAAGGAAAAAAAGGCTACTTATAGGGGAAAAAATAGCTATATATATAATATTAAATTGAATTTACAAGTTTAACAAGAAAAACAATGGTTAAGGGTATATGGAGGGTTTTGCACACTGCTAGTGCCTATGACAGAACCAGAAAGATGTTTCAGTGAGTTAATACTCATTACAAATTGTGCATATGATACATGTAGTGGTTTGAACATTGGACTATGACTATGCAGAACAGGATTTGAATGCCCTCTAAGCCAGGGAAATCTATTGGGTGACCTTAGACAAGTCACAGTCTCTCAGACTCAGAGGAAGGCAAAGGGAAACCTCTGAATAACTCTTGCCCAGAAAACGTCATGATAGGATCACCATAAGTCAGAAATAACTTGAAGAGACACAACAACTGCAATAAGAAGAGTTAAACTACCTGGGCATCTGGTTAATTGATTTTGAATGTGTGAGTGAAATTGACTTTGTGAGACTAATTCATGATTTTGCAATTTAAAAAAGCCAAACAAATAAAGATTTAAAATTAATTGACCAATTCAAGTTCAAGACAGTGACAGATAATCTCTTTATTAATTACTGAAACATTACGGAGCCGTTAGGAAACTTGTAGGGCTCTCAGGCAGTGTTTTGGTATTAAGCAAAAATGTAGGCTACATACTAGTTATTTCACCATCAATAAAAAGCATTTTTGTGATTCATGAGATTTATGTATGGCATATGGTATTTGTTTGCGAACGGGGCCCATATTGACAGATTTGTACCAGGCCACCCAAAATGATGTTGGACCCTGCCTCCTATCTCTTGCCTGGTACCGAGATTCTTCTCTCCTCTCATAACATAAAAGTTACTGACTTTTTTCTCTTATACTTCCTTATCATTGTTCAGACTGATCCTTCTGCTCCAAGTTTTTAATAGTCAGACACTTTGGTTAAGTGATCTTTGAAAACATGTCCCAGATTTCTAAGAGAACACCTGTCCTCCACCACTGCTTTCTCCTAAGCCAGTTCACTGCTGTGGTCAAAAAAAAAAAAAGTATTGTCAGAAATATAAGACAGAGAGAGAAGAGAAATATATCAACAGTCATCTGAAAAGGACTCCTCTCTCCATCATACCGTGTTCTCCCTTGGGATAGGAATGAAGAAACAGATCTCTCAGTACAGAGGTGAGAGACGCAGGAACACAAGCAGTAAGCCAAATTGTTTTCTCTACCCACACCTCCATTTGCATGTTTCAAAATGCCAGGCTCACAGTAGTAGCTGAGCATTGACAAACAATAACTATTTATTTGTTCTTTGCCTACTGCATAAAATGTCCCCATCACTCAGATTTTACAATTGAAATAACCTTTGTAGTGCAAAATGGAGGGAGAGATGCTTACAAATGGATAGCGATCTTGGAAATTCAGCAGAATTCCAGTTCTAAAATCGAGGGAGATTTAAAACAGTAACTTGGGTGCGCTTCAATATTATGTAACAAGCTGTTGATAATCCATAGATCTCTCAGCTCAGCACCTTTGCAAGTCAACATGTATAGGGATAAGCTTTTGGATTGCTCAGTGGAAAGTCTTCTAAAGCACGTACAGACAAAAATGCAGTGTGGCCATAGACAAAAAGATATAAAAACATAAGAGGAATGTGAGTGTCTCTCTCCAGTATCTGCTTTCTGTCTGTGCATTGACTGACTGAACCCACTGCCCTTTTCAGAATGCCTCTGGCTAAAAAAGAAGAAAGACCTGCTATTCATGATGAAAAGCTCTTTGGACTCAGTCTCCTTTGCCAATTCTTCATCAAGGCTGTCCAGATCCAATACACTTGGTCTCAGTTAATATATCAACTTTGACCTTTGTGCAGGAGAGGGGGAGCAAGAGGGGGGATGTATTAAAACACTTTAAAAGGTACTTCTGAATTTGAGATGCTAGGCCCAGGAAGGAAACATACAATCCTGTGTGCGGTTGTTTCACCATGTTACCCTTTCCTAGCTGAATTATAAAGAAATTGCTAGGGCAAGGTCAGACCTAGTCAAGAGGTGCCATTTTGGCCCCTGAAATGATATACCCCAGAGGTGCTTGGGGACCATAGCTCAGTGGTGGAGTATGTGCTTTTCATGTATTAGAAAATTCAAAGCTCGCTCCCTGCACATTGATAGCAAGTGTTGGGAGATATCTCTGCATAAGGCATAGGAGAGCTGACACAAGTCAGAATAGATGCGCTTATATTTTATGGACCACTAGTCTGACTTGGTATAAGGAAAAGTGGGTCTTCTTTGGCCTAACAGCAGCCTTTCCCACAAGACAGTAGCTCTTTATCTTAAAATGGACCAGGTAACAACTACAGAGAAGTGAAAGCTTGGGGAGAGGAACAGAAAAATGGGGGGGGATCCTGGTTTTGTTATTTATTTTACTTTTATTGGATTATGGAATATTTTCTATTACAGTGATAAATGAAATGTTTAAGACGAGGTGTTCACATATGATGTTGTTGTTGTTGTTATATGCCTTCAAGTCATTTCCGACTCATGGAGACCCTAAGGCCTCTATCACCCTATCATGGTGTTTTCTTGGCAAGATTTGTTCAGAGGGGTGTTTACCGTTGCCTTCTTCTGAAGCTGAGAGAGTAGGACTTTCCAAGGTCCACCCAGGTCCACTGAATGGGGATTGAGTCATAGTTCACAGCTCAAACCACTACACTATACTGACTCCATTCACATGTTCACTCCTCCAAAATTATTGCTATGCAGGAGAAAGACTTTTATAAAATAATATGTACAGGCTAACATAATTGCAGTTCTTTCTTTTTCTCAGTTCTTTTCATGGGAATGAACGCCTTTTATCTTCTTGACACAACGGAGGACTACAAGAGACAAAATCAGCTTGATTATGTTTAGCTAACGTTTAGCTAATGTTGACAATTTCTTCCATTTTTATTGGTTTTTTTTTTCTTTTGGCTCTTTGTAAATTTGAAAATCCAAGAGCTTCCTTGCAGTTCCTTCTTTTTCAGGACCTTGTAGCTCCATTTTTAACAAAACAAACAAAATCTCTAAAATTTTAACAAATAAATTCCATTTGTAATTATTGTCTAAATAAACATTACTGTTAATATTCCAAACATGATCATTTTATGGCAGACCAAATTGCATATAGATGCATTTTATATCCCTAAAATACCAATTGATTTTCAGTCTATTAAGGGTATTAACATTGTGGGTTTTTTTTTTTTTCCAAAAATGTCAGCCCTGCCCCCCCCCATGTGTTTCAACCTGTGACTTGAAAAAATGTGGGAATTTTATACCCCTAAGCATTTGTCTTGGTGATAGATAGGCGTTTCTGTGGTAACCCTCTGGCAGAAGGACTCTGCGAGATATTATTTTCATGGATCCTGACATCATAGTGGCCAAGAATCTGTGGGAATCTTTGTCTCCCACAGCTTTCTACACTGAGCACATTGCTGCAACAACATCAAAGATCAAACATAGACACTGCAAAGATTCCAGGGTTGGCTCAAGATGCTTTGATACTTGAGACAAATACCAGCTTTGGCGTATGCCTCCTATGTCATGCCTTGTTGTTTCCTCCAAAAAATCATACTCAGACAACTTTGAAGTGCAATTCTATATTTATCTACTCAAAATCATATTGTTTTGTGTTCAGTGCAGAGTTGCTACTTGCTAAAAGCCTCACTGTAGTGATTACTTTGGGCTTACTCTCACTTTATCTTCTCTTCTCCTCTCCATCTGCCTCTCATCCACATCCACACATGTTCTTACATATTTGTCTCCCTAACCCACTTCACAAGATTGCTCAGAAGACAAAATGAAGGAATAGGAGGAACATGTCAGAATGAGAGAGAGAGAGAGACTACAGAAGTTTAATCTTTAGAACAAGAAGGAGACAGACTGTAACAAATGAAATGAATTTGTTATCAAGCTTCCCTTCAGATCTATTGGTTTTTAAGTTTACGTTAATTTCACCTGTCCCCACTTATTAAAATATCCTTTTGAGATGTGGCACAGCTGCACTGCCAATAAGCTCTTACTCCATAATTCTATTTTCCTTATCAGAAAACATACCTGTTCCTCACTCTTCCTCCTCATCAGTCTTTGGGGAAGGAGGAAAGACAAAAATAGCTCACTATGAGGTGAATTAATGGGGTGAATTCATTTTGAGGTCTTTAGCCTTCTCTGCCAAATGATGTTGTTGCTGTTTGCCTTCAAGTTGTTTTCAACTTATGGTGGCTCTAAGGAGAACCTATCACAGGGTTTTCTAGGGCTAAGAGGATGTGACATGCCCACGGTCAACTACTAGGTTTCCATGGCTGAGCGGGGAATTGAACCCTGGTCTCCAAGGGTCATAATCCAATGCTCAAACCACTATATCACACTGGCTCTCACAGAAAACAAATACTTACTTCAATTAAGCCCAGGGTTATAACAATCAGCACAGATACAAAGAGCTGATGGTTAACTAGAGAGACAACTGTGCTACGCTGCAGCATGTCCTTTGAGGTATGGAAACAATCTTTTAATCAGCAAGCAAATATTATCTGGAATTAATTTACTAGGGAAATGTTACTGCTGTATGTGGTATTCAGGCATTTATAGCAACATTGTCCTTTTAAAACAAACAAGCAAACGAAAACGGGAAGGATTATTCACAGAACGTACACATCACTTGGCTGCTTTATGGAAGCTAATGAGTGCCTTTCTGTTAATAATTTGCGCAGCATTCTAAGCATAGAGCACACACAATTAGGATTCAAAATAATTAGCAATATTGTTGCATAAAAGGCAGATTAATTGCAAAAGATGAAAGTTATAACATCTGGTCTCTGGAGATAAGGACACACAGCTGAAGTTTCACAGAATGTCCATGTAATAGAAAAGTAATTCCTTGTTACATGCTATTGTTTCATTCAGCAGTTACAAACAGCCATGCTGGAAACGGAAGTGCACAAGTTCTTTGGGATTTCCTTTTTACTCTGCAGCCAACTCCATCAAAACAAAACCCAAAACCCACAAAAAACATTTTAAAAAAGAGATGAAATTAGTTTGTTCATATCTAAATCATATGATTTCTTAAATACCTGGTGCATCTCTACAATTACAGTGTTCTCTTCTCTGACAAATTTTGTGAATACATGAATTGGAAAGCCACTTATTACACCCTGTGCATGAAAACATTATATTTATTTGAACTATGTTTAAAGGATTGATAGCCATCATCATCATGAAGACTAAGAGCATGGTTGATTCCAAAAGTTAGAGAATGTTTTCTTCTTAAATTCTCCAGCTTCTAAAATTGGTAACAATTTCATCACTTCTAGAGAGGTCAGTAGAATGATGTGGAACCAAACCCCAACATATTTTGGTGATTCCTTCCTCTTGCTTATTTACGAGAGTCTAAATCCAATTGTTAATTCCAACTAGAGTATATGATTGAATCAATGAAAGTGTGAAGAGTCAAAAAGTACATAAGCTTCTGTGATACTTTATCTGTTCCAATTGGGGCTAACAATTGGATTTAGGTCTATAAATTTTTTAAACTTCAGCCAGATTATAATGTACATTGAAAAGTGACTAATTTGAAACAGCTATTATTTACTGACAGTATTTAATGGCCCTTAAAAGAAACATGTTTGACATATTAACTGTGTAAGAGCCTAAAGATTATGGCTGGCATTTTGTCTTGCAGTTACGAATTCATAACCTAGAGTCTCTGTATCGCACCACACCTTAATACCTCCTTGTTCCATTGGAATCCCACTATAGCCATTCTCATGATGGTATGAGGTTATTAACGTTCTCTATCCCACCCTTTTGACATCTGCGGATGAGTAGTGTCATTTGCACTGTTCTTCCCTCTGCATTGCAGTGTCATTGCTGAGTCCTTTTCCCCATCCCACACCTCATGATTGATCTGGAGGTTATTGGGCAAAGATCTCCTTGGGAGCAGCTGAGGGAGGGACAACCTAGGAACACTCACACCAAGCCTACTACTGGATCGGCTATGGAAGGAAATATTATGAGGAAATCACACTTCCACAGCTAACTAGATTGTTGTCGGAAAGGGATTATTTATGGATTATTTACATCATGGAAAAGGGCACATTGGCAACAGATTATAATGCAATAGCTGCCGGTGAGCAGCAACATCAGGCGATAAGACTGATCCCAAACCAGGAATAATGCATTGGTCTGGCAGTATTACACCTAGGTATGATAGAGTTATGGTTTCATAAATGCTCACATTCAGTAAGACTACAAGTCTTACTAGAAGACTACATAAAATCCCCCTAGCCTACCCTTGTTTCTATCAAGTGAAGGAAGTCTGTTCAGCTTCTGATAAGGTACTAGGAAGATGACATTTTCTCCTGGCTCCCACCAGAAAATGAGGTTGTAACAATCAAAAGAGGACTACTGTCACAGTTCCTCATCTCAGCCTCATTTGCTGGTGGAAGGGGTCTGGGAACATCCTCCTCCTTGCGCCCCAGTCTGCAGCTGAACAGTCTTCCTTCGCCCGAGGGTGTTGCTCGCATGTAATGTGGGTGTGGAGAGGTTAGGCGAAGATACATTAATTAGGCCCCTTTTGCACCTTACCTGGTGCCACTGGCGTTGCGAGGGGATCACATGAGAAACCTTTTGCAAGAGGCAATTGCGTTCCCTCTGCTTCCCCTCTGCACCAGCTCTGTGCTGGCCGGAAGGAAGCGTGAGCTCTCCGCCCCTTCCTTCTGCAGTGCAGCCCGGTACTTTGCCAGGCTGCGCTGGGAGAGGAAGCGTGATGGCTGCATGCCCAGAGCCTCTGCATGCAAGTTAAGTGCGTGTGGGGCCCAGGAGGGATGCGCAATCGTGCCTCATTTTCAGCAATGAGCTGAAAATGATATAATGCGTGATTGCCACTTACTGGCCTCAGGAGCATCACGTGATTGCGAGGACATCATATGGAACTGTCCTCGCAATCACATGAAGCTCCTGAGGCCATTTCACAACAGGACTGGCTTGCAAAAAGGGCCTTAGTTACACGCGAAAAGGGCCTTAGTTACACATATGTGACTAAATAGCAGATGTAGAATACTAAGTAAGTACATATAAGAAAAAATGGGATTATGGTTTACAATTGCAGATGTTAATTGAAATGTGTATGTAGGAGGATATGAATTGATTTTGTCAATAAAGCAATGGTTTAAAAAAGTAGTTAAAATCCTTTATCAGTAGTATTATGCCCCAAAAAGAGGAAGAAAGACAGGATGTTATATGTAAAGGAAATGCAGGGCAGTGGTAGGGCATAAGCTTTGCATACAAATAGGCCCAGGTCTGCTGCCTGGGCCAGATATGTATTCAGTACTGAGCTAGATCAACCAACGCTCTGATTCAGTATAAGGTATGTTCCAGTGTGCCTATGGCTGATGCTCACAACAACTGAAAACTGGATGGACGTCCTTCAAAGCAACATGTTTCTTGTTAAGACAAAGGGTCTTTCTGCACTACGCTGTTATAATGCTGTTATTCCATTTTCAGCATCCTATGGAATCCTGGGGTTTGCAGTTTAGGGAGGAAAATTTAGAATTCTCAATCAGAGAGCTCTTTGGCCTTAGTAAAATATAAACCTCAGAATTCCACAGGATGTTGATAGTGGAATAATAGCACAAGAACAGTGTAGTGTGGAAAGGCCCTGAGTAAACGGTAAAATTATTCAAAATCTGAATATACTTCAAGCAGAGTCTTGTTTTGCTTGCTTCATTTGTTGAAAATTTCTGGCACTGACAAAAACTGGGACACTGGCTCAAAACATGTTATTCTTAATTGTGAATGTAATATGAGTTTCAGGGTACCTGGTTTTTTTTTAAAGTGGAAATGCTCAGATAGAGGGGAGGAAAGTGCATGCTGAGTTGAGCCATTAGGATTTGTGGTGCTAGATTTCAGGCCAAAGCTCAGAGGGTCACTTTGGTAGGACATATCGCTGCTAGAACTGTGATTCACTTAACATTAGCTGCAGAAGCTAAGAGATCCTTAGTGGTAGAAAGAAAAGCAGCAAACGATGGGTGTTCCTGATTTTATATCCAACCAGCAGGCATTTGTTTATCTTTAATGCTCAATGTATTCAAAGAAACCTAAAATGATCAGGTTGAAAGCCTTCCCCAACATGGTACCACCCAGATTTGTTTTGACATCCTTCCCCACCTGGTACCATCCAGATGTGTCAAATTGAAACCTCTGTCACCACAGTAAACTCCTCCATCAATTCTGAATTGTACCAAGTTGGGAAAAGGTGTGTTGGGAAATGTGATCTTTCAAGCACAGATATCAAGTTGGCAGGGGTGGAAGCTGAACAACAAGCAATCCCATGTCCCACACGGGGTCTTCCAGAGAAAGAAACAAGCTTAGTCCTCTGTGTAAAACATTTACATGGAGCTTTACTTATCCATAATCAAACACATGATGTTGTAGGGAAGAGAAGAGAAAATTGTCTGCAGGGTTAGAGTGATACAAGCTGAAAATGGATATGGAAAAGTAAATTAATAGGAAGTCACTTATAATGCAAATTGGCAGTTAATGAACGTAGGCATGCAAAGGTTACTAATGCCAATAGTATGGCCATCATTGTTTCTGCTTTCTTTCTGATTTGTGCCACTTCATATTTTGTATCTTTCTTGCCTGTTTTGAATGCATAATGCTAATGCTTTAGCCCTTTTCAGCCTCCTTTGTTGCACTCCACATCTTTTCCCACCATGGTTATTTATGTAGGGAGAGTAGCACCCATGGTATATAGTGTTACTTTTAATCCCAGGCCCTTTTCACACGGCATTTGCCATGCGAAAGGGCTCCTCAAGCCTCATGTGAATGTGAGGAGTGGTCCACACGACGCACTCACAATCGTGCAATTCTGCAGGGCCGGCAGGCACCAACCACATACTTTTTCATTTTTGGCAGTGAGCCGAAAATGGTGCGCGATTGCGCATCTCTCTGAGGCCCCACGCACACTTGCCATGCATGAGGAGCTCCGGATCCACAGTGCTCGCGCTTCCTGCCCCAGTGCAGCCTGGGAAACTCCCAGGCTGCACTGCAGAAAGGGAAGAGATGGAGCTCTCACATGAGTAGGCAGCAGCTGTGGAGCTAAAGGAACCGGGATGCAAGAGCCTCTCGCTAGAGCCTGCTTGCACGATCCCTGCACCGCAGTTCCGTGAAAGAGTGCATTGCAGAAAGGGTTCCAGTCTCTAGGTTAGTAGTCCTAACTAGAGTAGACCCACTGAATCAATTGTTAAATCATAAATAAAGTAGCAAATGGTAAATAAAATAGCAATTGTATGTAGACTTCTGTGTTTATCCTTATCTGTTTGTGAATATTTCACAACCTATTAGTTGTCCAGAGCACATTTAAGAATTTTTTAGTTCTCAGCAGGGTACTGGACCTTACACTAAATAGCTTGTGACTTGATTCAAAATAAGATCCACTGTCAACTCATTATACTTGGGAAATCTGTGAGAAGTCAGGAAGTGTATGAGGTTTAAGGGTCTTGTGGTGACAATCCCCTTCAGGAGCAAAAGGATTATTTTAGTACCTAATCCTTCACTAACATTCAGTTAATGAAAGCCCTTGTGCCTGTTACAAGACAGGATTTCAAAGAATAAGTCCAGTTCTGCTTGAGCAGTTGCATTTGTACATTGCTCTGTTATATTGATGAAAAGTAATAATGTATGGGAATAGCAAGAGTATATGTTCTTCAATTTAGGGTTGTATGGATTAGTCTCTTTTCAGTCCATATGACTTTCTTGTGTCTTTATTCAGATATTTTTGTCCCATTTCATCTTTAATTTGCAATTTTTAAAAAATGAATGACATTTCCATTTTTATATTTAGTTTTCCATAAAATGCATGTTTTTAAGGTGGCCTGCCAAGTTTCTAGCTGTGTGCATAGCTTGGAGGGCATGAAAGCCACCCTGTGGATAAGTTCTTAAATGTCAGGCAGAGCATGCTCCATGCTTGTGATTAGTCCCTGAACCATACTCTATTATTTCTTTGTGGATATTATTGTTTTGTGGATATATCTTTTCATAGCCGTATCCAAATTATAAAAATTATTAAGGTGAAAGAGAAGAAACAAAAGAGATTTTTGGATTCGTTACCTTCTCTTTGCTCAGTGGATTCTCACAATCATGTACTGTCAAATGTATGCACAAAAACACGAGAGTTGAAGGTAATCTAAGCACTGAGTAATCTCTTTCTTTGACACCATGATGATTAGAAGGGAGAATACATTGTGAAAAACAGCATAATGCTACTGACATCGTAAAACACTTCCTGCAGTAAGTAGTGCATTGCGACTTTCCAAGATGGACTTAAATAATTCTCAGAAAGGAGTTCAGCTGCTACCATTGTACCAATTAAGTGTCAACATCAACAAGTTTAAATTTTCAGGGCCCAGTTAAAATGGGGCACACATCAGATTCCAGGCTACCCATCTGTAGTAGCCTATCAACTGTCCACAAAGCAAGCATAACAGTTCTTGCAGTATGGAATCTACATGACCCTGAACATGCTGATTGGCAGGAGGTTTGCTTGAAAGTTGTTCTTGCTGTTTACAATTCTGGAAAGTTTTGAAAAGACCTGGTTGAATTAATAGGAGTACGTTCTACTTTTATTTAATTTTATTTACATTTACATAAATGAATAGGAATACATTCTGGCTTTATTTAATTTTACTTTACCGCTGTATTCTTAATTTGTGACTGTATTCCTACCCATGACGAACAACATGCAGACTGTAAAATACTTACCTAGTTTCCTAATTTTTCATCCAGAAAATTATATTCCTTATTAAATGCAGTGCACACAGCACACTGTGTTTTATATGTACTCTTTATTCGCTGTTGCTGGGATGTTTATGTGCTGTGTTTGCTATTTGTCATATCTACAGAAGTAAACAAATCTTTTGGGTTCACAGCACAAAAAGCCATTTTGTACTTCAAAGTTTTGTATAGACTATATCAAGTATTTTCACTTGTTTAACTGGACTTTCCTTTTGTTGCCATACTTTTGTCTTGGGGAAGGGAAGAATGCCCCTCACCACCACCACTATAGCAACAAAATTGCCACGCAAATACCTTTCCTCTTGGCATACAAGATTTCAGTCTGTGTTTGCTGCTTTAATTCTTCTGTGTCAATAAGAGACTGAAGCAGTATCTTATTTCTGCAAGATCTTGAAGGTGGGTTTTTGGTGGAGGGGATTGATTTCGTTGGAGATATATTTTATTCAAGACCTAGGCCATTTCCACACGATGGGGCTGTCCCGCTATAGGGACAGCAGCCGTCTAGTCATGCATGATATTGCCACAGGTGTGCTGCCATCCCATCCTCATAAATCACATTCGCGGAATATTCACTAAATGGATAAAATATGTTTAGCACCTGTGATTGTGCAATGCTCCCATACCTACCTGTCCTACAGAAAGGCAGATAGCGCAATGGCAGTTCTTCCTTCCCCAGCAGAGCCTGGGAAATGCCCAACTGTGCTGCGGAAGGAAGTAGTGTGGCCGTCTCCACAGGGAGATGGTCCCATGCTGAGAGTAGCATTCTTGGTGCACTCCCTTCCCTGCCAGGACTGTGATGGAATGACTCACAAGAGCCCCATCGTGTGGAAATGGCCCCAGTGTGGTTCAGGGGTTTGAGTGTTGAACTAGGGCTTGGGGAGACCAAGGTTTGAATCCCCTCTCAGTCATGGAAACCCACTGAGTGACCTTGGGCAAGTTACACACTCTCAGCCTCAGAGAAAGTCAATGGCGAACCCGAGCTGAACAAATCTTGCCGAGGAAACCCTGTGATAGCTTTGCCTAAGGTTTACCCTAAAATATTTTACTGACTGTGTAGAAAATAGGAGTGAAACTTTCTTCCATAGCTGAGAAGCTGTTATAGCTGTTATTTCAGGTAATATCTGGATGTGGGCAAGTTTGCTGTCCACCACAAATTCCTTATGCATGGGGAATGCTTAGCGTGAGGAAAAAAAATCTTTTTTCTTTACTATTGTAAACAAATTTAACATTCACTCAGAGAAATGTAACTCAGAAACTAATTAGTGTGTTGTTGATACGTAATAGAACAAAAAGATATATATTAAATGTTACATAAAATTAAGTGGAAATGGCCATATCTGTTAATACCCAAGTTATAGAAAGTCCTCATAAAAGCAATAATCTTTTCAAAAAGTTGCTTTTTGTCTCCCACCTCTCCTTGAGAGGGAGGAAATGATTTTCCATCACTTTTTGCAGGACAGTCCTTTTGAGCCCCTGTGCAGTATTTGTTCTTTGTTAATCACCAAGCTAGATTCCAAGAAGCACAGTCTAGCACAGAATTTATAACCACTGTTACATTGTCTTCCCTCAGATGATGTCCAAAGGAAAAAACATATGCACCTTGTACAAAGATACTGTGAGGCATTCTTTCTAAAACACCCTTAATGAGTATCCTCTTTTCCTACTGGCAGTAGTGATTTATCTACTGCCTCAGACTTCACTTAGACTAAGATAAAGAGAGGACATGAAGTGCAGGTATGTAATCTTCCTTTTATCTCTTCTTCAATATTGCAGGAATTCTACTTTAAATGTGGAGCACACCCAACCTCTGACAGTGAGACATCTGTGGCACTGAACCTCATTACAACAAATAGTCGGGGCATCTCATGTATAACCTGTACAGATGTTCGGTAAGTCAGTTTGAAGAATGCAAGGCATACTTGGCTAGAGAGAAACACTGCATTTTTCAGATGTGTATTTTTATTCTTTGCGTTCCCCTTCCCTTTTCATGGTTTTGATATTATGATGGAATATGTTTGAGATTTTCAGAAAATAAGATTTAGGTTTTTATAGCTGAAGTGATATTGTTGCATTTGTCAATGAATGGGTGGATGCAGTTGCCTGATTCCAGTTGTTAGTCCTAACCAGAGTAGACCCATTGAATCAGTTAGAATTTGCTAAGTCAACACTTGTAATTCCATTGATTGTACTCTGTTTTGGACTTCAGCTCCCTTAAATCCCAGCCACTATGAACATGGTCCGGAATTCTGGGAGAGGAGATCCAAAACATCTGGAGAACCATAGTTTGAAAACAACTGTTGTAGAAAAATATACGTATGATAGTAATTTTAGTGGCTCAAGGCTGAAGGATAAAAATAGCTTATGTTGTCTCATGGAGACATTTAGGCTATATTTACATGTAATAATAAGCCAAGATTTGTGTCTTCTTCTAATTCCACTAGATTGGTACATGCAACGAGTTCAGTTTTCTCATTTATGAGAGCAGGTAAATAACTCAGAAATTAATAACTAATTTTTGGACAGGGTATTCTGATTTGTTGATCTCAAACAATTCAGGGCCAAAAGCCAAAAAGAAGCTAGACTTTATTGCTGGCTTGTTTGGGAGGTCCAAGCTAGGATTTCAGATTCAGATACCACAATAAATTACCCTTTCTAGTTTATTTACCCACTCACACAAGCATGAGGAGCAAATAGGCTGCATGTACCAGCATCTTTCTCATTTACAGTAAACTTGGATAGTCCAGGAATCCTGGCTTATTGTTGTATGTTTAGTTATTTAGTGCAAATGTTGTCTAGTTGGTTGTTAAAAAAAAAAGCAAAAGACAATTTATAAGGCGTAGTTTCAGCTTGCAGATTGTGTGATGTTTGATGTGCTATATTTGAGATTAAAAGTAATGTTATGTTGTGGCAAAGTAGCTGTGTAATAGATTGGAAAGTTCCCAGTTAAATCTGGCCAAAGTTATCAAGTCACTATATGGTAGTGTGCCATGTGCCCTACTTTACAAAGGCCATCCTTCTGTTGGAGGGCACTTTCTGTTTGAAAATTTGCCCAGACCAACTCCAGTTTAAAGATCATGAACAATAAGAAGGGAGAGAGCGCAGTCTTGAGATTTACAATCAACAGTTAACACCTGGAGAGCATGCTGAGGATACACAAAAGTTGGAGCCTGTTGCAACAGCAATTACATATATGTTTATATTTCTATATAGAAATTATTATGCACAGATTGTCTGCAGATTCTTTCCTTCTTATGTTTTTTCATTAGTGGAACATTTACTTTATTCTGTGATGCAAAGTGGCCACCAAAGTAATGGCCACTGTTCTAGTGTTGTCCTTCAGCCTTCCCCCATCATCTTCATTATGGGGATAATAATATTGGTGTATCCCAGTGCTTAGTTGTAAAGATGTATTTGTTGGTGAACTCATTCAACCCTGTCTTTTGGCCTCATGAAGGGGCCCCCAGATGGTTTACAATTAAAAAATTACTGATCCCACCTTTCTCCCAAAGAGTGGGAGAGCATGCAGTGAAAGAAAGTGCAATGCAAAAGCAAAAAAAATGGACATAAAAAATAAAAAAAAACATGATTTAAAACATGCCAATAAAAGAGAACAGCATCTGCTTACAAGTGCCTTCTTCAACAAGTGAATTCAGTTGCCAAAGGACAGCCTAAATGAAAGGTCTTTGCATGCCAGTAGAAAGACAATAGGAGGGTGTGAGAGTTAGCCTACATTCCCTAGGTTTGAAAGGTACAGAGCCTGGGTGTCTCCCACAATCAAGATGATCCTCTTTCATGTTACCACTCTAAAAGTGTCTCAGTGGGTAGCAGGACTGAGAGAAAGGCCTTAAAACGTGCACGACTTCTGTAGGAGAATACAGTCTATCAGATAGCCTGGAGCCAAATTGCGTTGGACTTAACCAAC
This sequence comes from Ctenosaura bakeri, assembly GCA_948474755.1. Taxonomy (NCBI): domain Eukaryota; kingdom Metazoa; phylum Chordata; class Lepidosauria; order Squamata; family Iguanidae; genus Ctenosaura; species Ctenosaura bakeri. The sequence goes on along the minus strand of CAOLHI010000255.1, from coordinate 34,227 downwards.
AGTTTGAATGTGCCCCAAAGCAACAGATCAATGGCCACTGAAGCTTCCATAACAAGGGATTTGCATATTCTCCTGTAACCAGCTCAAGCCAGCAGGCTGGCTTCAGCATCTTTTTGAATGTTTTTCAGAGGCAGCTTCACATGCAGCATGTTACATTAGTCTAAACAGGATGTAATAAAGACATGTGTCAGTGCAGCTAGATTAGGCATCTCAAGAAATGTTTAGAGTTGGTGTTGCATGTTCTAAGTCATTATTGGCCATCATCAAAATATGGGCAAGTTTATATGAAATGAAGTGAATGCTCTAAAATACAATATAAACACTATACGTTGTTCATACTAGAATTATTTAATGGCATGCAAACTGTACATATGATTGCTCCTGTCATGTATGATTTACAGAAATCTAATTGAGGACTTCTTTATTGTAAAGAGATTCATTTTAACACATGTATGCAAGTTGGTTTTAGCTCGCTGCAAAGTTTTTATATGCTTTATTTAGTAAGTGATTGACTACCATGTAGGAGCAGTGTCCTTGCAGTAAGCCTTGCTATACAGATGTGCAAAGAAGATCCTGGATTATAGCCTGATGCAGTTGATTGATTTGGCTGCAGAATGAAATTGCATGGCTAACAAATCGTTGTGCAATATTCCTCGTGTAAGTGCTCAGGGGAGACATTTAAAAAGTAGCATGATGTTGAATGTTCTCTCATTTCAGTATTTTGTTCAGCACAGCATTAAATGCAGTGCAACAAATTATTTGGAGGAGAAAATGCTGCCTCTTTTCACCTTCCCCTGAACGCTGTTTGGTTGCTATTCAACACCTTTCATTCCCTTCTTTTCCCCTGTTCCCCCTTCACTTCCCTCCTAGTCCTCAACCTCAGTAACCTGCGCTGCCTTTGAACACAATTGGCTGTGACAGCCCACATGGTGCCTGCAACTTCCAAATCCTGGGAAGTAGCATTGTGGCATCACAAGAAAAAAAAATCAGCATTGTTGCCGATTGAGACTGTGGACTATGAGCAAGGAAGAAGGAAGAAAAAGACATTAGAGTAAAAAATACTAAAGATAACCAGCAGGTGCTTTCAGTTGCTACATGCCAAAACAAGCATACAATGAAGTTAAGTTGTTTCTTTTTCAACCATTTTGAAAAGGGAATGTGTTAAGAGAGCCCCTTTGTATTTGCTTCACCTTTTACTGTCGTTCTTATGAAACAAAGTAAAAGAAATGTAAAAATACCACATTCTCTCACAGTCCCAAAGTACATATTTCCACCGCCCTTTCGCAAACACTTGAGATGCTTCCATTAAGAAAAAGTTGAATGTAACATTTTGATGTCAGACATGAATGGCTACCAGAAACTGCTGAGGGTGACAGGGAAATTGGCTCCACTCTTTTCCCAGTACCTTCAACTGCTGTTGACGACAATCTAGCGATGCGTCTCTTAACTGGTAACACGCCACAGAATCCTCTATAAATATTTATCATAGCTCAGTGCTTGCATTTTACAAGATTAAAAAGCTTTATGTTAAATTAAAAAAAACCCTAATGTTTTCAAAAAAGATCAAGAGGGTCAGTTATAAATCTAAGAGGAGACACTTTGTCTACTGTGGAAGCATAGGGACTTTGTAGAAAGGTATATAAAACTTTGAAGATAAATAGGTGTTATTTTCCCCCCATCTCAGGCTCAACACGATATAGTCCATTAAACTGTTTTCTTAGCACCTCTGATACTGCCTTGACTGTCTGCTGACAGTACTGTGATGTAGAAAATGAGCCTTTCTGATAGGTTAAGAGATAAGTCAGCTTTGAAAAGAATGGTGGGATGTCCATCACTTCACAGGTATTTGAGAGTTATAAAACTGTCATCTGTCCCTTTTACAATTCATCTTTCAGGTACACTATGCTGAATCACTTCAATAGTTTGTGCTATCCATTAGGTCCAAAGTGTCACCCACTGCCTTTGAGGGTTGTTGCCTTTAAGGCTGCCAATCTTTTTCCTCTTCAAAAACTGACAATAACTTCCATCCCACTGGAAAAAGGAATGTTAGCCTCACCATTTTTGTTAAGCTTGCTTTAATTTGATTTTCAGAGTGCCTAGGTACAACATCACATCCTTTTTGCTCTGCATTAATTAACCGGAAGTAACTCAACCACAAATTTGGTTTCGTGATTATCAGGGTGGATTAAAATCTCTAAAAGAGAAGAAAATTGTGGATGTAAACCTGGTTTTGTGTGTGTTTTACTTTGTTAGCATGAGTATGGGTGCGGGCCCCAATGCAGTGACTGACAAAATGGTTGCAAAACCTGTGGTGATGACAGGGTGGTATATAAGGAAATGAAAGCTCTCTCTGTTGGAGGAGATTGAGAACTTCCTTTCTGAGTTGCTGAGAAGCATGCAATCAGCTATCTCTAGTGATGAAGACAGCTTTTTCTGCCTTCTACCCCTCTCCACTATGTGTCATTCTAGAGAGTACCTGACACTGGAGTAATGGATTGTTAAACCAATGTAAGACATTCTCAAGATGCTAGTTTTTGAATATAAGTGCCCGTTTTGTTGCTTGTCAGTGAGGATACATATCAGCCTCAAATATAAGTTTGAGGCTGATATGTATCCTCACTGACAAGAATTAGGAGCCCTGGTGGCGCAGTGGTTAAATGCCAGTACTGCATGCCACAAGGTTGTGAGTTCGATCCTGCCGGGCTCCAAGGTTGACTCAGCCTTCCATCCTTTCGCAGGTCAGTAAAATGAGTACCCAGCTTGTTGGGGGCATGTATAGAAATGTTTCGAAATACATGCTATTTCTAAGTTGCTTGCCGCCTCGATCCATATGGAGAGGCGGGATACAAATAAATCATAAAAAAAAAATTAAAAAAAAGTAAAAGGCAAAGAAAAGGCAGGGGCAGCAGCACCAAACCAAAAATGTTAAATGTAAGCAAAATCTAGCACTAGGGAAATCCAAAAAGACTTCCTTCTGTAGTCTCTCAATCCTTTGGAACAGACATCAAAAGTGCAGGAATTTGAAATATTTTCAAGGATAATGTCTGCACTTTTTCCTGTATCATTTTCATGCTGTTGTCACTAGAAGCCTTTGAAATATCCCTTTTATATAGAACATTTTGTTCCAACTGGGGCTAGAATCGGGGTAAAGAGAGGAAGAGGGAAAGGGCAAATAATCTCTGGCTTCAACAGACCACCACTTTATTAATAAAACCTTCCAGTGTCTCTCATAGCCAAACTGCAAACTGTGGCCCTCTCTTGAGTTTGGGAGGCATGTGGGAAGGAAGAGTAAATATAAGAACTCACAGTACCTGCAATTTCTTTCATCTGCCACCGGGAGCTAGAATGTGAAGCCCTCAAAGGTAGTTTTATCCCAAAGCCTCTTATGTTTCACCGACAGAATCTGCCTTAGTTCACCTGTATAGCTGTAGTCCTTTGCTTGCAGTTCCTGCGCCCATCAAGAGTGATATGTGACATAAATTTATTCCTATATGCTGTGAGAAAGCGACCCTCCCCCCAAAAAACATGAAAACAAAGTCCAGACAGGAATGAAGTTTAAGAAAGTTGTTTCCCGACCCCTTCAATTGATAACTGACAATTAGACTATAGCAAGGAATATTGGGGAAGACAGTGAAAAAGGGATGGGGGAGCAGGCTGGAAAGCTAAGTAAACGTTGGCTTACACCTATTATTGAGCCTCAGTGTGTTGCCCAGGAGGGATGAGAGGGAAGAATTTCCTTTTCAGATCAACTGCCAGTATCACCCTCCAGACTCTAAGCAAGACAGGTCTGATATTAAATATTAGAAGGGATGTCATGTTGAGGAGGGAGCAGGCTTTTTTCCCACTGCTCCAGAGACCAGGACAAGGAGCAATGGATTCAAGCTGCAGGAAAGGAGATTCCACCTGAACTTCAGGACAAACTTCCTGACAGTCAGAGCTGTTCAGCAGTGGAATATGCTGCCTTGGAGTGTGGTGGAGTCTCCTTCTCTGGAGGTTTTTAAGCAGAGGCTGGATGGCCATCTGTTGGGGATGCTTTGATGTGGATTCCTGCATAGCAGGGGGTTGAACTGGATGGCCCCTGTGATCTCTTCCAATTCTAGGATTCTATGATATTTTTCAGTTATGCTGCTCCTTTTTTTTCAGGAGAGCCTATCCTTCTTTATACTAGATAATTTTATCTTTAATAATGCCTCTACACTGAAGGTGAGAAAAGTACAGTCTGTGAGCTACATGAAGTCCCAATGCTCTGAAGCCCACCCACCCCCTATTTAACTTAAAAAGAAACTTTCATTCTCATATATTTAAATACCTCCAGATACCCTGTAGAAAAAATCTGATTAAGACTTTGTCCACTTTGTTGTAGAAAACACACCTTTTCCCTGTAGTTGAACCTGTTTAGCTTCTGTAAGCGACCCTGATTTTCATTCTGGATCATGTCTATAATTCCTAGTACTTCCCAGTCTGAAACCATGGACATGATCCCAGCAAACTATAGGAAAAAATGATGAAACTGAGTGATATGTTGAAAGTACCTTGCAGGTCTTCAGATTTATATACAGGAAAAGATGTTCTGTTTTGGATTTCTTTCAACCTGCCCTGTTAGATAATGCTAGCCACTGGTACTTCCTTTCAGCCCTTAGATTTACTGGTAAATATCAGGACTGATTTACTGGTTCCACTGATATTCTAAATTGCTAGTTTTTAGTAAATGTCAGCATCTCAGCTAAATGGTTGAAAGCAAAGAATTATATACAAGATCCATCTTGAACAAAGCATGAAGATCCATTGCCAGATTTTAGCTGAAAAAAAATTATAATTAAGACATCTTTTGTCTGTCCTGGGTTTATGTTTTGGAATGAGATAAAAAGATGTTGCCAATTTGTGCTAAAATTCAGAGTTAGTATACTGAGAAGTAGAGCCAATGTGATGTTGAAATTTGAGCATTGGACTAGGATCTAGGAAGAACAGCAGTTGAATCCCCAGTTGATCATGGAAACCTACTGGATGATCCTGAGCATGTCACACTCTCTTAGCTTCTAAGGAAGGCAAGAGAATCCCCCTTCTGAACAAATTCTGCCAAGAAAATTCCATGATAGATTTAGGAAGACTTTAGGAAGACTTTAAGTCAGAAATGACTTAAGTCACACAGCAACAGCAGTCCTGTGAATTAAAATGTTTTTGGTACTTATTAACTGCACCAGAAAAAAAATAAGAAAAACAAAACTAGGAAATTTATACGATCTGAAGGCAAACCAGAATATAACCAAGGAATTGGTCATTGTAATCACATGCACACATTTTCTCTTGTAGCATTTCAGATAGTGTACTGATATTTTAAGAAGGTCTTAATTGGTTCAGTAAACAGCAGGAACTTAAAACAAATACTGAACACTGCAGTCCTGGTGGAAAGATCCGTTTGTCAACTATCTCCAGTGTAGTTGTGTTTTATTTTTTGAAAAAGAAAAGCTTCAAAAGGACTTGGCATACCCCCAGGCTCCCATAAATCAGGCTCCAAAATCACAACGGTGTTAAGCAGCATAAAAATAATATGGGCAGAAGCAAAAAAATGCCTCACACTGTCTTTCAGGAACCAGGTAGTGTACAATTCCTCAAGGTGCTATTATTTTTAGCATCCCAACAGATGCGCAGGTATAAAAGATATGTAGGGCTTGCCCTTATTTACCAGAAAAGAAGAATTCCCCAGCAAGTTGGCTGTTGCTTGCTGATCAGGTATGAATGCACCTCATACTGTTGAGCATGTCAGAGAAAGAAGTAAAGGAAGGAAAACTGTTCCCATGAGAATTTCCCTTTAAAAAAAACACTAAGAAGTTGCTTTTTATCTTAATGCACAATTTGTGAGGGATACTTATTTTTCTAGTAGTGACATAACACAGAAGACAAACCTCATCCAGTTATGAAGTTTTTGAGTACTTGGGTAATTTCAGGCTGATTTATCCTATTTTTACAAGTCTATAAAGACTGATGCTAGTACTGCTAGCATCTGTCCATTTCTGGTGTGACAACTTAACCACAGTCTACATAGTCAATACCATTCCTCCAGGAATGTTAGAGACATGGCTATGATGAGGGTATTTACTTTAGGAGATGTGTGAAGAAAATTCAGACTGCCAAGGAAATATTACTGGCAGTTCAGTAGTTCAGTAGAGGCCTCTTCTCAATACCTTGACTGTGCCAGTTTGTGGGAAGAGGCTATTGACTACTAGTTAAGTGTGGCCAACAGGTTTGTACTGAACAAGAGTTCTCCTCCCCGCCAGTATATGTACAGTTGGATTTTCAAATGAACTACAGTGAAGGACTAGCTCCTCTACTGAAACATCAGAATCTAGCCCAGCTATATTATTTGCAAGCAGAAGCAGAAATAAAGAGGTGAAACAATCACCTGGGTTGAACTAGAAATACTTTATTATAGAACACCATAAGCTCAAAAGTTCTGCAAAAGAATTGAATGCACAGGGAAGCTACCAACTGTTCAAGCCTAATGTCTGTCTATATAGGCAGCGCCCCCATCCCCATCCCAAGAGACCAGGAAAGAAAATAAACTCCACCCCTATCTCCTCCAGCCTCACCTTCTCAGGTGGGGAGGGCAGCTACCTCCAACATTCCTGCCCTAACCTGTTAGCTTCACATGAATGTTAACAGAGATTGGATAGCACCCCCATCTCCCACTCAGAGGTCACAGAGCCCTGGAAAGCAAGCCTCTGGGAAGGCCTGTCACTGAAAAGGTGCCTTTGGGAAGCCTACCATATTCTTTAAATCCCCCCATTCCCCAGCTACCCTATTCCCACCATAGGAGGGCGACAGAAGTATTTAATTCCTCTTCCCCCACCTGTAGAGAAAAGGGCCTGTGGAGCCTTTGCAGATCTAACAAGAAAGGGTCATTGCCAGTTGAAGGTAAGTATGTACCATCTGCCCTATATAGTTCAGCCCTTGAAAACAAAATGCCCTGATGGCTAACAACTGGGCCTTGACCACCACGAAAGGCCAAATGGATTTCCCTGTTGGTTTTCTTTCTTGCCCAATCAATGCTGCATGGGTCTAGGGCCCCCTTTCAGACCTGTCTGGTAACATCTTTGACCACACCATGTATAGGTCAGGCCCAAACTGTCACAGCTGCTTGGATGAGAAGGAAGCTCATTTCATACCACACTGCCCCAGCCAATGAATTCAGCCCAGAAGAGAACTCCAGCTGCTACCCCAGCTAGACTCCGCCACTTTTTGCTTGGCCCAAAATACAAAATTGTGACCACAAGTGACCATCCTTACTTTCTCTCCTGGCCAGCACACCTGCAACTGAATGATGAAATTAGCACTTGAATTATATAAGTGGGTTTGGTAGTGGCTGGATATAGGCACAGAAAACCTGTGAGTGCTATGTGTCTATTGTGTGTATGCCAGAAGCTGAGATCCTTGCTGCTGAAGCAGTAGAAGCCACTCCATACTGAATGAGTGAATACCAAACGTAGCATTACTGAGGCCACTTCATGCTAGAGCCTTCTTAGAAACTCTCCAAAACTGAAATTTAGTCTGGGGCAAGGCAGATTCATGAATAAAGAAGGGTCCCAAAGCACATTTAAGATTCTCTTAAAGTATATACATAATTCCATAATGCCTGAGGCCACCAAGTGAATTGTGGTACCCACTTGGCACTGATCAGTTTTGGAATGGCACAAATGTATAATAAGGCTGTCATCACTAAAAGATACATCCCCTAATGGTAAGGTACTTCCCAAATTATATGAACCAGATAAGCATAATAATTCTCCAATTCTAAGCACTCCCAAAAAGGCAATAAAGACTGCAGCATAAAATAGGGCTGCTTCATACTGGGAAGCACATAACTTATCCCATTGAGAATGCAGCCCCAAGAGCATCTCTGGAGCAATGGCTACCCTACCATCTTTTTGGACCACACTGTTCCTTGTCCATCTTCCCAGCATTTTGTGCAGCCTAAAATCTGCAGTAAATTCCTTAACTCCTTGGATGAAATGGCTTGTGGCAATATCTTTTCCCAGGGAGCATGTACTGATACATCCATGTGCTATAACAACACACAGAGTCGGATTCAGTGGTCTACACCACACCTCAGGGAAACTTGTGAGGTGTCTAAACAGAAGGAAGTCCGTGCCTGACCTATTGTAGCTCCAGCAGGTGCTAGAGACTTCCAGATGGCCCTGTCAGCTCCACTCCTCCAATCTGCCAAAGCTTGGTGGCATGGGGTCTGGAGGGGGCCTGGCCCAAGGGCCAGCTAGCAAAAACAGGTCACTTGGTTGTGTGAAAGAGTGTCTACTAGCTCACTGAAGCATCCACTAATGAGCTTCACTCAGAGGCACTGTAAATACCCTCATCATAGTCATGTCTCTAACATTCCTGGAGGAATGGTATTGACTATGTAGACTGTGGTTAAGTTGTCACACCAGAAATGGACAGATGAGTTAGCTAATAGACAGACCACATGTGAATTGCTACCTAAAGTAAGAAAAATTCCAAAAAAGTGAGATATTTTGCCAAACTGACTTACATGCATTCTTGGGGCCACACCCCAGCTCATCATCTGTCCCCAAAGATGATAGCAAAAGCACAGCCTCCTTCTGCATCTGAATGGATTTGGTAATAGGCTTCAAGTACTTGGTCGTTCCTTCAAAATGAGTTCCCATTAAAATGCTTAAGGAACTCCTCCTATATAGCTAGATCTGCATATATCCCAGCTGTAATTCTAATGCAATGATGAGGGCAATGACACCTCTGCAGTGCATCATCATCATCATCATCACCATCATACATTTTTATTTGTTACCTTTGTAACAAACAAATACCTTTGTTATTTGTCTCCCCAAGGCTCAAGGTGGGGTACAACATAGAATTATGGCTAAGATACAGCAAAAACACAAAATCATTTAAAATACATATATATCATAATTAAAAATAAATCATAATTAAAAGTACATTTAAAAGTACAAGTACAATTAAAAGTACAATTAAGTACAATTAAGAGTAAAGTAGCCTTGCTGGAAAATATAGGTCTTCAGCACCTTTTTGAATTTTGACAGCATATTTTGCTGTCAAATCTCTTCTAGCAGGTCATTCCACAGTCTAGGGGCAGCTGACAGGTATGTCCTCTGGGTGACTGTTGCCAGTCTAACCCTGGTCAGTTTAAATAAATGGCCCCCAGAGGACCTGAGTGTATGGGGCAGACTGTATGGAAGGAGGTGATCCTGCAGGTAACTTGGACCCAAACCATGTAGGTCTTTAAATGATAATAGCCAACACTTTGTACTTTGCCTGGAAACTAATTGGCAGCCAGTGGAATGATTTTAATATCAGTGTGATATGTTCACTCCTTGCTGTATCTATAATCAATCTGGCTGCTATATTTTGGACCAGTTGGAGTTTCTCAACCTGGTACACAGATAGCCCAGTGTACAGCGCATTACAGAAGTCCAACTGTGAGGTTACCAGCATGTGCACTACCATCTTTAGGTCATCCAGTTCTAGGAAGGAGCCAAGTTGATATATCAGCTAATAAGCACTCTTGACTGTCACATCTATCTGAGTGGACATTTGACATTTGGAGAGACGGATCAAGGAGCACTCCCAATCTGTGAGCACAGTCTTTCAGGGGAGTATCTAACCCCACTGAGAGGTGTAAAAGCATCAACAGGGACATACACATCCCATCAATGCTAAGATGGAGATCATCCACTAAGGCAACCATAACAGTCTCAACCATATCCTACTCTGAAGCTGGTTTGAAATGAGTCTAGGAAGTATGTGTCATCCAAGACTACCTGGTGCTGGAAGGCAATTGCTTTCTTGATCACCTTGCCCCAAAAAGGAAGGTTAGAAACTGGTCTATAATTACTTAGGTGCAGGGGATCCTGGGAAGTCTTCTTCAGGAGTGATCTAACCACAGCCTAAGGAATGTCTACCCAGAGCAATTACTCTAGAAACAAAATTTAAATGCCCACAGAGCTCCTGGATCTTGCTCAAGGTAACCTTTTCCCTTGTGCTAAGGGAGGATACTAATCTACATAAGGTATGCAGTTTATTTGGGGAAAGCCTGCTGACCTCCTGAACGGAATTTATATGCCCCAAAAGGAAATTGTAGTGATGGGTTACTTGCATTTTTCCACTGCCAGAGAAACCCCCAGCTCCTCACTCAGAGCAAAATGCCCATTAAAGAACTACATCAGCAGCTCCTCCAGAAACAAGAAAGTTATCAAGATAATGAACAATACAGTTCAAGTGATGGCTTCCTGCATTTGGGGAAAGATAGCATGCCAGCATTTGAGAAACTCTACACCAATCTACCTAGATGGCTAACACTAACACACAGAGTTAGAGAAAAGGAATTAACCAAGTATTTCATAGTGTGCCTCCAGCAATGAGTTTGCTTTAAAAAAAAACCTGAAACAATCCTGTGGTGCTTTTTGTCCTAGCAATGGCTTTCTTTCAAAGTCTGGTTCAAGATTCTCTGGCCAGTTGACTGCTGTTTGTATAAAAGTTAAGTAGGGACTGTCTGTTTCTATCTGGCATCAAAACATAGCACTAATGTAATGAGAGGCTACCCACATGGCTAGGAAGAGAAATCTCTCATGTGGTTTTGCTTCTAGGGTATTAGTTTCGTGGAGTAGCTGGATAATCTTACAGCCTCAGGGAAGTATATATGTTGACTTCAGAGTTTTTCTTTATAAATATGTCCTTTAACAGTTTCCCCACTGGCTGTGGTCATCAACTGTCCATTTCAGCAATTGATGTCACACACTGGTTTGTTTGCTTTCCCTGAAAATATCAACCAAAAGAACAAAAAATAAATTACACTAAACTCTTAACTGCTTTAATGAGTATGAATTTTTTAAAAAGCCAAATGTATCTCTTTTTATATGCTTCTGACATTAATGAGATTTCCTTTTAAAAAAATCAATTAAGTGGAATGACAAATCAAACATCAAACAACTGTTACTAATTGGTTTCAGTTCTGAAAACCTGTTAAAATAAAAAATAGTGCGTAGAGCTGTAATTCTCTATTTCTCTTACCTCCAAACCCCACAATAAATTGGCATTGATACTTTGAAATGTGAACTGTTTTGTGATCTACTGTTGCCAAGTAACCTTCCTTTCTCCCATGGCAAACTCTGGAGGATCTGCATAGAAGGAGATACGTATTAATGAGGCTTCCTAAATATCTTGGAAGCTTTGAGGGTGGGATGTGCCGTCCATTCTTTTTAAAAACCTTTCTCTCGCTGCTGATAAATAGCAACTCTCACTAGCAGCAGTACAGCAGCATTGCTGTTCCTGCCTTCTCCTTGGGAACCTCCGAAGAAAATGATCACACCTTCACCCAAATATCAGATTGCTTGGCATCCTCATCCACCTCTCTCACAAAGCTTTGGAATAAGTACAACTTACAGTACTGTAGGTTTATATGTTTTTCAGAGAATCAGAAGGGACCAGAAGAGTTATATTCATCACCTGTTCTGGAATGGTGAAACAATGCACATCAAGCATTCCATGCTCCTTGGACTTCGGCAATCAGAATTTCCTTTAATAATTGTTTGTTCATTGTACTTCTCCTAGGAATAGCTGTGAATTTTGTTTCAGTTCATTTTTGATGGGAATTTACCAATATTTCCATATTCCTTAATATTAAGGAGAGGAAGAATGTGTTTATGTGTTTGTTTTTTAATCCAAAAGTGGGGATATGGAGTGATTTATTCACCCAGCCCTCTGAGTACTTAAATCTTTTTGGTACTGAATTAGGGATGTCACTTTTTGCAGGATGACCCCATCATCTTTAACATGAAGCACAGTAAACAGGTATAGCACAGTGCTCTCTGTATATTTGGAATTATTTTACTTACTGAATTAGACCAGTGCAAATGGGGGAAAATTTAGCTTCCCTTTATTTTTGAAGAAATTTCTAACTGCATATTCAGAATAGAAAGAACTTGCGTTTTTAAAAATTTCAATGTGGGAAAAAGCAACATTATCACATTTTCCTATCCCTAGCTTCTCCAAAGAATCTCTTTGAACTTTGATGCTTATTATATACTGTTTTTTAAAATTAAACTTGGGACGTGGTATTTTACTAACAAGCACAAGAAACAGATTTTCTTTTGAAACCACTCTCTGTGTTCCTTAAGTGTTTGGATGATGCATTTAGCTTCCCTTCTGATCATAACTTTCAAGAGAAGATTGGGTACTGGAAAATATATTGTTGGCTGCCATTGCCATCTTTTATACCTTAACAATTTATGAACCTTTAAAAAAAGCTCTTGCACAGGACTCAGGTTGTCATGCAGTATTTTTGAAGTGCCTGGGTTGATTTCCACATGGTAGCTTGAGCAATCCACACTAGAAGGTTGCTAGGTAGCTGACTGCGAGGAGATGTAGGAGAGATCAGCTGCCAATCATTGGCCTCCTGGTGGTTGCTCAGTCCAATGAACTGTCTTAAAGGCCAAGAGTTGAGCCTGGAGTTCAAATCTTGTCTTGTTCTTTTTCTCCTTAATGCCCTTTGAGGTACTCAGACTTAAACTTTTCTGGAATAAGAATAATTACTTACCAAATTGATAAGTAAAGTAGACTAATTTATGGAAGGAAAAGCACATTCTGTGTACATGAACCAGTGTAATCAGGCACACTTTGAACTAGCCTTTAAGCAAGCAAACAGCCAGAAAAATTCCAGCTTACTTTCTTGGTTTTTGTTGATAATATATGAAAAGTTCTGAAGTTATTTTAATTAAAGTAATTCTAATGGTATTTTCTTTGAAATAAGTACGACTTATTATATTCCTTCATTTCTGATGACAACCCTAAAGTGAACTTATTAGAGGATTTTCTTGGCAAGATTTATTCAGAGGTGGTTTGCCTTCCTTTGAGAAGGAGAAAGTATGGTTTGCCCAAGGTCTCCCAGTGAGTTTCCAAGTAGGTAGCAATTTGAACCCTAAATTCCTAGTCTAGCACTCCAGCTATTGCATGAAACTGGCCACAGTACATATTTACTGTATTTGCTGGTGTATAAGACTCACTCCCCCCCCCAAAAAAAATACAGTTTGAAAACGGGGTGCATCTTATATGCCAGTGTATCATATACATCAGCAAATAATACTTGGTGGCATATAAATGGGGTGCATCTTATACACTGGCACATCTTATACACCGGCAAATAGGGTATTTTGGAGAAACTCCAAGGAATAAAATACTGGATGAATATGATTATGCTGTAGGGATGGTGTAATCCTATATTTGCTTGCCCAGACACGATTCCTATTGACTGTAGTTGTACTTTCTTCTGAGTTAAATATGCCTAGAAAGTGACCCTAAGCATCCAAATTGCTTCTTTAAAAGTTGATCTTCATACAGTAATTGAATAATGGCTGAAGCTAATATAATATTTGCCACTCCACTGTATGAAATTTCAGATGTTCCTCTTCAGTCCTTCAGTGGTTAATTTTAATATAGTCTTTTAAAACTTGGTGCACAACTAACATTTTAGGGAAACCACAAAATCCATGCCATTTGAGAGAGGTTGCAATGCACACTATCTTTTAGATAGCTTTTTGTTTGTTTGTTTTGAAGAGTAATGTGCTAATTCCAGATCTTGGAACCTCATTTTTGGTTTCATCACTTTCAAGACCATATGGATGCACATTTTGCCTCAGGAAATAAGAATGGTGTAAAACCTGTTCAGGGCTTCAGCTTCTTTTTCATGTCGTTCTCAGTGTTATAGATGAACATACTTGTTTTTATTTGTTCATAAACCATGGTGCAGAATAAACTGGTAATACCAATGTACTGAGGTGACAGTACTGAGATGGGGAAATGTTCATTCAGACTGGCTTCCTGATATTATTAAATAGTCCAGGCGTTGCTACTGAATGCTGAGTTATAATGCTGTCACCACACCAGTGCAATTGACTCTTTGTGTGATTTGTTAGATTTCTAAATTTTCATTTTTTAACAATTTCCACAGTTCCTGAGTAAACTGTGTAGATAAAATTACACTGTGTTTTAGTTTTGTGGAGCAGGTTATTTTTGTTAAATATATCAAACATGAACTGAAATCTTGGGAGAGTGCTAATTTCCCCACAGAACAGAGGTGATTTCTGTTCCTTTTAAATAGAGGTGATATAGGGGAGTGAGTAAGGGTCAGTGTGGTGTAATAGTTTGAGTGCTGAACTATGACTCTGGAGATGAGGCTTTGATTCCCTGCTTGGCCATGGAAACTTGCTGGGTGACCTTGGGTATGTCACTCACCCTCAGCCCCAGAAAACTCCATGGTAGGCTTGCCTTACTGTTTCCAAAAGTCAGAAACAACTTGAAGACTCACAACAACAAGGGGAGTGAGTGAATTCATTTCAGTTATTGATGAGTGGAATGTACCTTATTAGTACAAGGCGGCTATTTTTTCCTCTACTTTTCCTTTCCTATTTTTCTCATTTTTCAAAGTTACCAGGGGAAGATGGAAGCAAGGAAGGAGGGAATCCCTTAGCTGCTTTCATCAGTAAAGTAAGCCATACTTTCCCCCTTGTCTAAAATTTAGGTGAATTTTGCCTGCCTCTTATTAAGGGGCAGAGACTTTCAGTTTTCACTGTCTCCCTGCAAACAGCTGAAAAATAAATGGCTTAAATTATAGTAAAATTTAATTAATGTAAGCACATAAAAGAACAATCATTGGTAGAATGTAGGTAAAGCAACTAAAGGAGCGTAAGAGTGAAGCACTATAAACAAATCACAAATCTCTTCTAAATTCTCCTATTCCAGTAAATGGGACTACTTACCAACAAGTTTATCAAAGCCAGTGTGCAATGACATAGGCCCTTTTCGCATGACATTTGTCATGCAAAAGGGCCTCTGGAGCATCGCGCAATTGCAAGGAGCATTTCAGATGATGTCCTTGCAATTGCGCGACGCTTCCAGGGCTGGCAGGCACTGATTGTGCACTATATCATTTTCAGCTTTTGGCTGAAATGGTGCTTGATTGCGCATTGCTCCAGTGCCCCGCACGCACTTACCTTGCATGCAGAGCTCCGGAGCTGTGGCCCTCGTGCTTCCTCCTCCAGTGCAGCCTGGGAAAATACACAGCTGCACTGCAGAAGGATGAGGCAGAGCTGTTATGTTGCCTGCTTGCTGGCAGGCAGGCAACTCCTGCAGAGCCAAAGCAGCAGCAACGTGAGAGCCTCATGGAAGAGGCTGCTCATGTGATTCCCATGTGACTGCACCAGACAGAGGTACAGTGCGAAAAGGGCCATAGTCTTTCAAGATCTGGTGATGATTTTGAATGTCTAGTTACATTGAGGGAAGCATGAATAAATTTCTCTTTATGTGTAAAAGTTACAAAAGATTACTTTTTCCTGAAAATCACATGCATGTATATTTTCCTAATGGATGTTTCCAGATTTTTGGCTGTTATTGGGTCAGAAGTAAAACAACATGGTGAATTCCATTTCTGCCCTTAAGGAATACTGGCTATGGTTGAGGCTACAGTATCACCAAGCATCTGGCAAGACATGGAAGCAGATGATTAGAGAACTTTGCAATGTGCAACTCAGTTGTTTACCTGAGTAAATCAGAGTAAGTGTTTACCAGAGAGCTGTTATCTCTGTGAAGTTGTGAAGTATGCTCTCGTGTCCAAACATATAAGGTCAGCATCATGTCCAAATTTTGCTCCTAGAAGTGTAAATTCAAGGAGCCCACAAACAGACCAGCAGTTGGAATCAACTCTCTTGCTCCAGCATAGCTCAGGCTTCCTAATCACTGTGGCAAGTGAGAAGGATGATTTTTTAAAAATCATCATCATCATCACCATCATCACCATCATCATCAGACCTTTAGTGAAGGATATATGTTGGTGAATGATGAGCTCTGTGGACTCCATTTTCACTTTGTGATGGAATCAGCCTTCTCTCATGATGTTGGTACCATCCAGATGTTGTGGACTACAACTCCCATCAGCCCCAGACAGCATGGCTAGCGTTTATGGTTGATGAGAGTTGTAGTTTGAAATATATTGGATTGGAAGAAGCTGGATTAGTTTATGATGCCTTGGTAAATATGCATTGCCAACTGTTTCACTGTGGTCTGACCTGAAAGTATATTATGTCTGAATGAAAGAACAGTGTGTTTCAGTCTAGCTAAGAGATGTTGACTTATTATGAATGAACTCCCAAACAAAAGGGACCTGCCTTATGTACAAAAGAAGTTTCATGCAAAAAACACTTTTCATAAAAGGGTCCTCAAATGTGCAAAAGCTTTTATGATCTTGTAGAGTGGAGATACAAAGTTTAAAATTATTCCTGTGTTCAAGAATGAAATAAGTGAAGATGTACACCTTCCTGCTTCAACATGAATCACAAAATCACTAGGTATACTTGCTGCCCAGTCTGGTCTAACTATAATAAGGAAAACTTCCTTTTAAATGTTCAAGTGCACACCTTTTCCTTTGTGGAAGTTAATCTCTACCAAGAGTTCATCATCTCTGAATGGACTATCACCAATAGTTTTTAAGAAAATGTCACATAAATTAACTAAATTAGCCTTATTAACTTGCTGTGGCTCAATGCATTTTCCCTTTTCCTTGAGGCAGATTTTGACAAAACCACTTGTGAGGGTAATTTGGCTATTGGCCCAGACTCCTCACGGAAGTGAGTGAAGTGATAATGAGTCTTTCAACATTGCCATTGTTTGTGACAAATTAGTTCAAATTCAAAAACTATGAGAACAGAGGAAGTGAAACCTCTCTTTCCGTAGGTGAAATTTAGTTCATCCGTCTGTGCTAAAGAAACAGAAAACCCAGATTAAAACTGAGGTTGTAGTGTATGTTCAGGTTGTGCTGGCCTCAGCAGGCTGACCCACTCACATCTGAGAATCTACCAAAACAAAACAAAGGTACCAACACTACACATAAAAGTTTATTCATATTAAACAGACATGAAATGGATGCAGAAACTGACATAAAAACCCCTCGCATATCGTTTTAGCTTATAAACAGATCTTCCTCAACAGGTAAATATATATGAGCCTCAAGACATGCAAAATCTATTAGACCTTTCAGGCACTTAAGTTTCCTAGTCTAGCAGCTGACTCTATCTTCCCCACAGGACTGAGACAAACAGATTTACCCTTGTACAAGTTTATATAGGCGTCATGCCCTGCTCCCAGAGCATGGACTCTGACTCAGAGTCTGAAACATAGGGCATGCCAGAGGCTGAAACAGAAGGCATGCCAGGCCCTGCTGTACAGAGAGAGGCTATATTGCTGGAAACAGAAAAGGGGACGGTGCTAGCTCCAACAGAGTGTCCTGCTTCTTCAGATATAGAGGAACGCTTACCTCTTATACTTACCTCTAACACTTATAACTGGCAGCAATCAATCAAGTCTCAACTGTGCTGGGCTCAGGACATATTTAGCTGGCATCCTTCCCTTCCAGGAGTTGTCAGAGCATATCTGACCTACTACCTTGCTGGATGCCTTGAGAAATGCTCGGATTGATCTTGGACACTCCCTTGCCATGAAACCCTGCCAGACTTTGTTTATGTTGGACTTTATGATTCCTTGCCTACTGCCTGTAAATAAGTAACAAGCTGAGAGATTGGTTCTTGTGGGTTTTTTTGGCTTTGCGACCGTGTTCTGGTTGTATTTTCTCCTGATGTTTCGCCTGCATCTGTGGCTGGCATCTTCAGAGGAATTCCTCTGAAGATGCCAGCCACAGATGCAGGTGAAACGTCAGGAGAAAATATAACCAGAACACGGTCTCAAAGCCCGAAAAACCCACAAGAACCAATGGAATCTGGCTGTGAAAGCCATCGACTCTACAAGCTGGGAGATATTCAGTTTGTTTTGTTTAATTTATCAGCTGTGCCAGGACTGAGATAGGACAATAACTAACCTCCAGAAGGTTGTTTGAAAGTGCGCAGGATGGAAAGGAGAAAAATCAGCTGTCCTTATGAAGCAAGATCCTAGCTACCCAACATGGAAAAGTGGGGAGGAAGTTTCCAGCTTTTCAATGAGAGTATGGATACATCTCTATCAGAAGTAGGGCAGTCATGAGAATGTTTCTCTGTGAACTGGTCTTGTTTGGTAACACTTAGGTTATAGGACCACTTGGTCAACTGAAGACTATAAGAGAGCTAATATACCATGCTAAACAAGCCTCTATGCCAGAGTTAGGGATCATGCAGTCTGTGGACCATGCGTAGCCCTTTAGGACATCCTATTTGCCCCTTGATGCCCCCAGGGGACCCCCCCCACGACCATAAAAAACTGAAATGTTGGTTATAAAAACATGTCTCTCCAGAAAAATAACTTTGGGATTTGGCTGTGGTTTGGCTCTGAAAGTTTTTTCAGGGGCACACTTTGAAACAGTGAAAAAGAACAGAAAAAATAGAGAAATTATAACATGCCCCACCATGGGTCTGGCAGAGCCAAAATTAGCTTGTTTGAGCCTGACTGAACTTTTTGCTATTCTTTTGGTGCCATACTTAATACAGGGGAGTGACAGGTTGGAGTTTGACGTTCTCTCTTGATCTGCAACATTTGTGGTCACGGAGATTGTCTCCACCCTCACAGCAAGCTAGCTGTATATGGCAGCAGTTCTCTGAGACTGTTTACATTTTATTTTATTTATTTTTATTTATTTATTTATTTGTATCCCGCCTCTCCGTATGGATCGAAGCAGCGAGCAACTTACAAATAGCATGTATTTTGAAATATTTCTATACATGCCCCCAACAAGCTGGGTACTCATTTTACCGACCTGTGAAAGGATGGAAGGCTGAGTCAACCTTGGAGCCGGGCAGGATCGAACTCACAACCTTGTGGCTTGCAGTACTGGCATTTAACCACTACGCCACCAGGGCTCCCTGTTTCATCTGTTTGAAGAAGATTCTTTGCTGTCATATTTGAACATTTGCATTCAGAAGGAAACACCACTGAATCCACTGAATTTGGTAGTGTTTACTCCTGGGTGAATGTACATAAAATTTCAGAAACAGAACAGAAAGTCATCATTCGTCAGATTTGTATCAAAATGGGAACATTCTCAACCAATGCACATTTTCCCACATTTTGAACTTTGTGCTGAAAACAACACAATTAATATCTGAGTATGTATGAGATATGTACATTTGAACAGAGAAAGGATAGTCTTAAAAATTTGGGAAAAGGGAAGAAAAGATCTGTGAAATTAATCAAATATTAAAAGTAAAAAAGAAATTTCATGTAATCATAAATGTATTCATACTTGAATTCCCCTAAATAAACTGGGATAAATGATATGAGATGAATTACTAGTTTCATCAAACAGTATCTGTGTTGAAAATTTTGTTACGTTTTTATGCCATTATGATGGAAGTAGTATTCATTATTGTCAATGTCAGGCGGTGGCTTAAGCAGACACAGAGGCAGGAGCTGGGTTTATGACTTTTTAGTAATAAAGTAATCAAGAGGTTACGTCACCCAAAACAAACAGAGGCCGCCAACTCAACAGCAAGGATTAGCCTGGAACAGAAAGCCCATGATACAGGATGCAGATTCCTGGGTGGTAGACAGTTGTTGCCCCGTGCCCAGCTCCCTCCAGCGTCTGTCTTAAATACATAGTCTTTAGCCCAGCTGGGGCTGATCAAATGTCCGTTGGCCCAGCTCACAGCTGGAGGTCCTCAGACTTCAAACGCTTTTCTCACAGCCTCTGCGATCTGCGAACCGCCTCCTTCTCCAGCCACCTCTGGAGGAAAGTGGGGGGAGAGTCTGCTGCAAACTCCAGGCTGGAGTCAGAAACAGCAGCTTCTGTCGACCCAGAAGCACTGGTCTCTTCTGCTGCAGTACTGGCTCGGGATCCAGCCCTGGGACGGCTGTGGGGTCGCTGGCAGGCCCCTCCCTTGACTCTGGAGTAGCCCCCTCTCCCTCCAAGAGATCCTCCCCCAGCTGGGAGTCCAAGTCTAACTCAGAGTCCCCGTCTTAATTCGGCAGCATGCGCAGCCTGGCTCATGACAATTATTAGCTAGTAGAAAGGACTGAGAACAAAGCCTAGCATAATTTGTAGAGCCCTGCCCTGGGTAGAAATGAAAAGAATATTTGCCGTTTTTCATTTCCTGTTTGTAACTTGGGCCATTGAAACCCACCCATCCCTCAGAAATATTGCATCCAATAATGGGGAGGGGGAGGCCATATGACTATTCAGAATGTCATAACTGTCCCTCTAGAGTTGGAAGATTCACACACAGAGTCAGAATGCCAGGAATGTACGACTCCTCATGTTGGAGGTCTTTCTGAGTCAGAGGTGCTGGGGGCTGAAGCAGAGGGGCCAGACTCCCCAGCAGGAGGTTGAAGATGTGGTGCAGCCATTTGCTGAGCTTAGGAGGGATAAGGAGGAGTTATGTTGGTCCCAGAGGCTCTCAAGTAGGAGACACTGACTAATCAAGCATCTGGTATCTTGAGATGCCTGGCTATAAATATTCCAGCAGTTCACTGGCAGTTTTGTTGCTTAATAGCCATCTATCATGGTGATTGGTAGTTCTCTGGCATTTTGTGTTCTCTGGACCTTCGATTGGCTACTGTTTACAACTCTTATTTTCATCCTTGCTGGCTTTGTTTATTTGGACTGACTTGCTGTGCTATTTCTGAACCAGCTTATGACCACCCTCTTGCTTCTTCCTTCATGCTGCTAGATAACCCATGATTGACCTGGACCAACTTAACTGCCCATCAGTTCTTGCATTTCATCTACCTTTTTCCAATTTGCTGACTGGAGCATACAACAAGAAGCAATATGGACCCTGATTCTCCAGGGGATTCTTGTAGAAATGTTTTAATGGGAAACACATATATTGTTTAACAAATGTACATTTGAGAACTCCTACTTGGCTTTTTTTGCAAAAACTGGGATTTTAAAGAGCAAACGTGCTTTTTGCAAATTAATAAATATAAAATGTGAGTTTATGAAAATGGGAGGGGGTATTGTGTGAAAAGTGGAGGGGTGTTGTATGTAAAGGTCAATTTTTTCCTGGGGGGAAGAACACTTCAGATAACCACATGGGGTTGGAGGTAGCACAAACCAAAACAAAACAAAAGTATCAGAAAAAAGTGACTACTTGGAAGCCATTTTTTTTTTTTAGCAGAATGCCACTATTCTCATTCAAAAAAGCCTGCTTGTATTTCTGTGCAGAGTAATTTCACAAAAAAAACTTTGCAATTTGTGAACATTGGGGGAGAATGGAGGAGAAACGTTCCTTTTTTTTCCTGCATTGGGGGAAAACTATAGAAATCAGTTATCCTCTCATAAGAAGATCAAATTGCAAAGATTTATATCATTAGACCTAAGCACAGGAATCACTGTGTTATAGTGACTTTTGTTAAATTATATTCATTCTATTGTTTAGGGATGTTTCCTTCCCATTTAATGAGATCTGAATATTTAAGCAACTGGCCACTTTTTTCGGGCTTATTTTAAAGGTTTCTTGAGGGGAGGTCTATATTGGTAAATCCATTAGTAAGAGTATGAAAGAAAGTTCATCACAAATTTTATATTCATTCTACAAAGTTGACGCTGCTTATTCTGAGTGAAGGAAGCCCTTAACGTCTCCATAGCTGCAATAGTGTTACATTATTCTTATAAAAATCAAGAAAAGTAATAACCAGATGGAATTCTCCTCACTGTTAGTGCTCTGTTTTAAGAATTAGCAGGATAAGAATAGATACTACATGGGGCGGGGAATCATTTTGAAATCACTTAAATGTTTTTGGAATTTTTTGAAATCACTTAATGAAATTAGAATTAACTGTAAAAGACTTATGAAATATGCTCCAGCTGACATTAGCACTTTTATATATTACTTAATCAAAAGAAATTCAAGCCTGTAACCTTCCTATTTGATGTAAATTTTGCCCAGTGCTTTTAATAACCATTTTAATGAAACAAAGGTATGTTTTCCGCTTTCCATGATTGTGTAGTACAGACTGATATGTTAAATCAATTTCTAAAAGATAAAATATGAAATGGTATAAAGCCATTGATTTTCTGTATTGTTAGATCCTTGTGCTAGAAATTTCATTTTCTTCATTAATCCACAGTTTGGTATAACCCACACAACATGCTGCAGCAGTTCTATTCTATAGTTCCATCACAAGACCAATAAATGTAATTACTTGTTAACATTGTGATGGTTTCTCATTTTCCTTCTTTTAGTCACTAGAATCCAAAGATAAACAACAAAAGAGATTTGCCAAAAAGTCTGTATCTGTCATATTGAGGCAGATTTAATTAGCAATCCCAAAATGTTCATGGGTTCTTAAGTTGGCATTTGTTGCATGCTTTTCACACAACTTTGATTTTTCTTTCACTGCTCTCACTCATAATCCTTTCTGTCACCGTAATGAGAAGAAATGATGTAAAAGAATACTAAGAAGCACTGTAGAGATCAGATCTCCCAGATAATTTTTGCTAACTCAGTTGAAATTTGTTTAATGTTTTTTGAAATGCCACAGAGGTTTTGCTAGAGGAAGAACTTGAGAATTTGCTTTATATTTTTGCCGTAGGCAAAACCTGGGTGGCAACTATGGTGATGAGGTATCACAAAAGTGTGAAATGTGATTTCACTTATTTAGTTTCCTTAGACTTGACATCATCCTTGTTGTGAAGAGAGAAGTTAGGCACACCTCATGGAATGCAATGAAGGGAAGCCTTTTGACAGAGAGTGAATGAAGAAAACTAGAGGCAGATAAGGAAAAGATCAAAAACAGAGAGGACAATTAGAGACAACATTAAGAAGAAGTTAAGAAGAAGTCAGAAGAGGACTTGGGAAGCTGTGAAAAAGGAAAGAGTTCTGGGAGTTTATGTTTGTTTAATTTTCTACAACTATGATTGTTTACATTAAAGAACTGAAAAAGAAGACTGGTCATGGTTTACCATACTGAACCACTGATCAACATAGCTCCTTGCCCAGTATAGTGATCACTTTGAGTCCTGAGTACTAGAACCAAGAAGGGATCTTAGGGCAAGGTGAGTGACAGAAGTCCAAAGATAGGAACTACAGGGCCAACCTGAGGAAGGGTTCTGTCAAATATTTTTCCTTATATTAAGCTTCTTGAATCCAGGAATGAGTACATGCCGTATTAATCCTTGTCATACATATCCTACAGACAAATGCATTTTTGTATTGCTCTCTGTGGAACTTGGTATAGTAGAGTCCCGGTTATCCGACCTGCGGTTATCCAACGCTCTAGATTAACCGACGTCGCGGCTGCCTGGGGACGTGGCTGCAGGCATTTCCGTGTCCCCAGACACGCCCTGACACGCCCCAGGCCCGCCCCGACATGCCCCTGACACGCCCCCAAAATGGCGCCCACCACGGGGCTCCGTGTCATCCGACATTTCAGTTATCCGACCCTGCGCCCGCCGGTTTAGGTCGGATAACCAGGACTCTACTGTACGTGTAAACTTCTTAGTGGGACATGGATGTTCCTGTTATTGATAATGGTTTGCAAAATTAAATGGGATCAAGTGGGAACACTCACTACTACTACTGCTTTTAGACAAGCAGCTGGAAACAGATTTAAATTAAAGATGCTACATAGCATTTAATATTTAACTGTGTTATCCACAATGCCTTTCTCTATGGCCAGTAACCTTCTGCAATGTCCATTCAGGAGTTTGTTGACTTAATTATTTAATTTCTACCCTGACTTTCTCTCTATGGTGGGAGCCCATGTCACTCATAAAGCAACTAAAAACAAGATACGAGTAAAATCACAGTAAGTTAAAACTTTAAAGTGCACTTAAACATTTTAGCATATTAAAACCATCCATATTAAAAGCAATATAAAGGCACCTCACAAGGGAAAGAAGAATAAATAGGACATCCCCTCTCCCATTAAAAGTGTCTTTCTCAGTAACTAGACAGTTATCAAAAGCATGCCTTAGGTCATTGCCTGCTGGAAGAAGAACTATGGCCCTTTCCGCACAAGGCAGTTAAAACGGGCCAAGGTGTCCTGGCACGGAGGTCGTCCACACCTTGGATCAGACTAGGTGCGGACTATTTACCTTAGTTCCACACCTCAGTCCAATCCAATCCGCCCCCAAGTGGTCCTCCCCCGCGCTAGGTAAAGACCAAAAAAATCAGGTCTTTACATTTTCTGGAATGTGCCATTGCGTTCCTACTTACCTGTGCAGATGCGCAGGCTCGCACCAATGTGAACCTGCAATCAGCGGAGGGTGGGCTGTGGGTGTGGCCAGCCTCAGCAGTTGGTCCACTCCCATGAAGACACCGGAAGCCGCCATTTTGAGCCGGAGCAGTGCAGATCTACAAACCTCGCACTGCTCCGGTTCGCCCTGCACCAATGGAGGAGCCCTGCGAAAGGGCTCAAGGGACAGTCTGCATTACTTCGG
This sequence comes from Ctenosaura bakeri, assembly GCA_948474755.1. Classification (NCBI taxonomy): domain Eukaryota; kingdom Metazoa; phylum Chordata; class Lepidosauria; order Squamata; family Iguanidae; genus Ctenosaura; species Ctenosaura bakeri. Next base: position 9,830 of record CAOLHI010000255.1, on the reverse strand, counting down.
ACCCAAGAAGAGCCGGTAAGTAACGGCACAGAGCGATTCATTCGCCTCGTGCAGAAAGGGCCTATGGGAGAGGGCCACCCTAACATTTCTTGGAAGGGAATTCCATAACACTGGAGTAGTATGTCTTTATCAAATATCCTTTACCAAATATGTACATGAGAATAGTGGGATTGAGAGAAAGCCTTCACTGGAAATCTTAAAATCCAGGTAAGTTTTATAGGAAGGCATGGTTCTTCAGATAGGCTGTACCCAAGTTGTATATGGCTGTAGAGCATAAAACAAGCTAATTATACAGCATAAAACAAGCACTTTGAATTGTCTCTGGAAACAGCAGAGATCATAATAAGGAACCTGTATTGTCTCTATAATCATTTGGCAAAAGCCTCTTCTAATATTCATTAAATATTTGCTACCTTGCCCCTTCTACCCTTTTATTTTGACAGATCCATTCAACAAATTGGCAGTTAATGATGTCTACTGATGTGGAAATCAGCTCCTCTGATATAGCTATTGCATGTTATGATATTTGCAATTGCTATGCATTTTTCAAAGTCAACTCCATGCACAATAATCTCGTATGGGTGTTACTAAAGCATGGATAATTGCTGGAAACATCTCTAGGAATCTCTAAGAATCATCTTACCTTATCTCACCATTCTCATTACTTTTTATTAAGAAGCCCAAGGTTTTCTCTGCCCTTGTCTAAACCTCTCCATTTAAAGTAATGGTGGACTAGCTATATTGTGTACATTGAACATTTGCTTAGATGTTTCAAATAACTTATTGCAATGGGTCAAGATAAATGAAATGCTTCTTCAGAGATCTAAGAGGAGCAAGCTGCTAGAACCAGAATGTGGTGTTTGTGTATCTCTTGTCTTTATTTTGCTATTTGTCAAAGGAAAAAAAGTGGAAAATATTGCTTCATTTACTACTGAACAATTTTAAAAAGTCTTATTAAGCTCATGTAAACAGCTAGTTGGGCTCCTAGAAATCCTTTGAAGTTCCCTTTTACCCCATCTGCGTTTCTAAAGCTCTGTAAGAAACTTTAGATGAAGGGCTTCTTCTTTTTTTTTACTAGAGCAAGGGCAGGGAAATTGAGGAGAATGGATGGTAAGGAGAATGATAACTTTAAATTAGTTTCTTCTCTCTGTTGTGAATATAAAAGAGGTTTGTTTTGTCATCTTCTGGCATCTTGTTCCCCCACCCCCCATTTCAGCAATGTTCTGTATTACGATGTTTCATATGTCTGGAAACAATTTGATGGTTGGGAAAGTGGTCAACCAATGTTTTGTTTACTTCTGGAGATGATAAGATAATGATGAATTGGAAAGACAAGTCTGTGCAATATGAAGAAAAAAGGTCACTACTGTGAACCCTGTATTAATTGTCCATGGCATCATTTGCTATCTTCTTTGGACAGGCTTGTTCTGTAAACAAATTTGAATGGAAATAGAGCACTTAGCATTTACTGGCCATTACCTTATAAATTCATATGTACATGAACATGAAACCATGGGTGTAGCAAGGTAGTATGTTTTGGAGAGTTTTAGACCCTAGAAATCAACAAGAAGGAAACAACAATTCATCTCCCTCTCCCTCTGCCTTGTTGTGTTCTAATTTGTTGTATTTTCCATGAGATTTTATGCAATGCAATAAAAACAGCTGATTTATTAGAAATGAAATGCTAATTTTGTACAGTGCTAGAATACCATGGCTGGCATCGTGGTAGTGAGTTACGATGGCATAAGTCCAAATTGTGCCATCATAGCTCATTTTTTGTCATTGAAGAGGTCAAAATTCTGTATGGGAGTGAAAAACCAAAATTCTCCCCAAATCCACCTTTGCTTTGCTGGAGCCCCCCAACATGGCCATTACATTGCTTGTGGAGAGTGGGGTTAATGGCAGGGAAATATCCAGCTATTTCCCTATAACTGGACACCCAGCAAAAGGTTTCCCTCAGGGATTACCTAAGGATCTTTCAGGGGCCATTCAGGATTATGTCATTGCTGTGCATCCGGATATATATCAGAAATAGCTGGACACTCCTCTGCTGCTCCCTTGCTCTCCCCCTGGCAGGAAATGTCCATATTGGGGGAGGGGGGCTGCAGCAGAGAAAAAGTGAGTTGAGGGAATTTGCCCAGGAAACAAATCAGAGTTACAGATGTACAACATATCTCCCAATCCAGTTTCATGGCCCCATATTTTACTGCTCTCTTGTGTGAGGGGAGGAAATTGTGTGGGCCATATGTAGCCTTTTGTTGGGGATCCCCACTGGACTTGCAGATCCAGCATGGCCTACAAGTTCCCCATACTCCAGCAAACCACAAACTCCGAGCACTGTCCAAATTTCTTTCTTGAAGGTCAGGAGTTTATTGCACCCATATCTTCTGACAAAAAATAAGCACTGGCACAAATATACTGGCTTACTTCCATACCTCTGTTTCATAACTGTGTTTGTATGTTTATTTGTTGTACATTTTTACTTGAGAAATTAGGATTTGCTGGCAAGTATCACAACTTTCTCCTGTCAAGCACAAAAAGATGGCTGCTCAACCTTTCTGTAAAGTCATTCAGAATGATCTGGTGCTAAATTCACATTCACCAAAACAGAGTAGAATCTCACTTTACCTGTTGGTAGCAAATTGTTTCCAGAGTATTTTGCTTTCTTCCTAGTGCTAATGTTAAGTTTCTGTTTGAATAACTACATCTTCAGATTGCTGTACCATAGAATGCCTGATTGAATGCACTTTATGATCTGTAATCATTTTTTTCCTACTTCAGCACTCCAGTATTTCAATTCATTGGATTTTTTTTTCATGCAACTTTTAAAAATACATTTAAAAGGAACTGGGAGGAGACTGCTGTATTCTGATGAACCAATCTTTCTTTCCAGCCAGGTGATGGCCTCTTCCTGTGATTTTTTCCTCCCTCATGTCTGTGCTCAGTGTCCTTATTAATACATTTTGGGGGGAGGGAACACAGTTTAATATCAGCTTCCAAACATGCAGCTTTACCCTTCCTTAGCCACGCTTTTGCCCTATATTTCTATTTTGACAATTAAACAATTCTTTTATGATTGCTTATGTTTTTTTCTTTTGCTTTTGCTTTTTAAGGGGGGATTAAATAAATAATTCATGAAATATAATGGAGCAAGGAGAGTGCTTATTTAAATTTTGTAGATTGTACTTAAAATCATAAAACCCTGTTTGATTACTTACGGAAAAACCCAAATTCCTTGGATTTCAAGGACATTTATATATATTTCATAATGATATACAAAATTCTTGTCTAGTATATTCTTACTATCTTCTTCCACTTCCTGCAATTGGGAGATCTTGTTGATTAAGGACAAACACAGTCAGTGACAGTGTTATGGCTTATGTGCTTGTGCTTTGTGGTGCATTGCCACCTAAGCCATTCTGCATCAGTCCAAGAACTGTTTGTGAGGGTGGGCACTGGGATGATTTTCTCCTCTAGTAAAGGCTTCTCCATTGATTTAATACTAGGATGCATGGATGCATCTCCCGCATCTTTGTAGGTGAAATGTGTATGTGCATATGTTGAGCTTATTTTCAGAATCCCCTACTTAAAGCATATGAGCACATTGACCTTGCTTTTGAAAAATCTCTGAGCCACCTGATTCTGAATAAGCTATGATTAGGAGGCATAAGTCAGGGACCTCATCGTGGCATTGTTTAGAAGTCCCAAAAAAATATTTAGCAAGAAATATCCTATCCCTTCTGCCCAAACAGGTCTATGTTAGCTAGTTTTTGGAATTCCTACAATTTCTACTTGCTGTTGATAGTTAGGTGAGTCACTATTTATAAACCTGATTTCTGTAATAAAACACTGAAACAGGACAAGTATATATATATTAAATATCTTGTCATTCACTAGGTCATTATGAAGTATATAGCCGTTCTAAAATATACTTAGCAGTTGCTGCAATTACTTGCCAGGTAGGACTTCCATCAAATCCTATCTCAGGGAATTTTTCATCCATGAAGTTCACTGTAAATAGAAATCTTGCTGTTCATTTGATAGTAATAGGGTTTCCCCTTGCATCTGTGCAGATTGCTTTCAGTAATTTTCTTTGACATTAAAAGAGTAGTTGCTTGAAACTAGTTTCTCTTGCATATACATAGTCTTTGCATAAGGTTTGAAATGCTCTTTCTCTCTTTTTATTTATACCTGTTTTGATTCCTCTGCTGGAATCCAGTTGTGTCAGTGTGCTAACGTTAACGTGTTTGGACTTTCCCAGATGAGAAACCCAACCCTTTTTCACATTTTAAGTTGTTGGTGGGGATCTATTCAGCCATTGCAGAGTGTATAAACTTAAGGTGTGGGCTCTAGTTGGGGTATATTTATTTTATGCTAAATGTTATAGGATATTGACCTTTGTGGAAGAACTGCACCAAAATATCAAAAGCAGCATATTGGTTAGTGGACAGAAGGCAGGTCTGCATTTGTCAAGGGTAGACAGGAGGGCAGGTAGAGAGCCACAGCATCAGTCTTCTGATGAGAAGAAGACCTTGTTTGGTTTTATTCTACCAGTAGCCCAACCAGTGAGATCCACTGATGTGTAAGTCAAAGAAGAATGAATGAATGAAAATGTAAACAAACAAAGGGACAAATGAGTGGTACTGTGTGATTGTGTTTGATGTCCTGCTTTATTAAACAGACCACTTTATTAAACAAACAACCATGGTTGCTGTAGCAAAGAAGGCCTTACACCGGAGCTGTCATTCCTGATGAGGTTAGATCTTCCCATTATGGCATAAACCTTGATTACATGTTTCAAAATCAGATCTTTATTTGAAGGATGTTTTCTGTTACATCTTCCATACTGTAATTTAAAGTAATAATAAACTATTCAAGTGAAATCATCAGTTCCAACCCAGACAATACCAGGAAATTTTCCTAGTGAATTATAAAACTTATAGGAGAGAGAAAGTGAGATTCATTGAGGGAAGAAGAGCATCATCAGCAAAAAGACTTTATTCTAAAGCTTCAGGGATTCATTTTAACTCAGGCAAAAGTATCTGAAATTCTTATTGTTGGAAAATGTTAGCATTCTCTCTCCCTACCCTCTTGTTCTAAGACAAATGGAGCTTAGTTAGTATAGAGTTAACTTTTGTTCTGTGTTATTTAAAATGATTGGCTGTGGTATCCAGACCATGTGACCCAGGATACATTCATACAATCATAGAATTATAGAATCGTAGAGTTGGAAGAGACCACAGGGGCCATTGAGCCCAACCCCCTGCTATGCAGGAACACCCATCAAAGCACTCCCTTTGACAGATGGCCATCCAACCTCTGTTTAAAAACCTCCAAAGAAGGAGACTCCACCACACTCTGAGGCAGCATATTCCACTACCAGATAGCTCTGATCCTCAGAAAGTTCTTCCTAAGGTTCAGGTGGAATCTCCTTTCCTGTAGCTTGAATCCATTCTGGTGTCAGGTACTGATCATACTTAGAAGGCCATCTCTCTCTCTCTCTCTCTCTCTCTCTCCCTCCCTTCCTTCCTCCCGCTCTCTTTAGCAATCTTGCTTCTAGTAACTTCTCTCTCTATGCTAGGCTCTTCACCAAAGAAGTTGGTGAATTTAAAAGGAAGGTATCATCTTCCAAAATCCTTTTGTTAGTTAGTTAGGATCTAGTTTCTATAATGGATATGTAATTATAAAGTTTATTAGTAAATCTTTTAGGTTTAGAACCTGATGCTGCCTGCCTTGTTTTTCCTTTCAAGTCAGCCTCCAGTTCAGGGAAGACATACAGAGATTGGGACATGTTTTTTCTGCAGCTCTACTTAAAAGAAGGCTGATTCCTTACAGCTTTAACTTTCATAGAATTTCCCCCAAAGGGCAAGCACCCTGGGAAACTCTAACCCCCAACACTTACAAGTGAGGCTAGAATAGGCATATGTGCTCTATGGTCATCTAGATGTTTCTGGACTAGAACTCTTGTCATCCCTCACCATCAGCTATGCAGCCTATGGTTATTGCAAGTTCCAGTCTAACATCTGGAGGGCAACACTTCTCCCAGAACTCAATAAAAATCACAAATAATAGTGCATATGTTTTCTGATTTTGATTTCTCCCCACCCATTTTGATGTGCTTGGAATTATTCACCCTCATTCTACCACAATTGTTGGAGAAGTGGATAAAGCCAGTGCACCTGTTGAGTGGGTAGGTTTGCATTCTAAACACCTTCCATTGTGCATCTGTTTTGTTTCTGATCTTTAATTAAGAAACTGTGCCCAGCATATTAGTAATGGGAGAAAAGGCTTAGAAGTATTAGATATATCTTCACAGATGGTATACTGGTCTATGACAAGATTTAACTAAAGTAAAATATGAAGTGTGTAATCGCCCCTCTGATGTTACATTCCTAACAGAAGAAATACTGTCTAAGAACTGTTATCCTCTGTTTCTAGTATGAAATGTTATTTTCTGTACTTCTTATATCCTTCTTTTCTAGGGGCCCATCTTTTCCATTCATTTTTCATCTTTCATTTGTTTTTTTTAAACACATATTTGTGACACCAAGTTTTTAAGCATTACTTCACATTTTACTATTCAGATGCCCAGCATTTTGAAACAGGTGTTTTGTTTTGCTTTCCTTTTTCACCCCTGTTATATTTCACTCTAAAGGATCTCCTAAACAAGGCCTTGATTCAGCAGTGCAGTAGTATCTTGTCCTCCCAGACCCTTTTCCTCCCCCTTATGAGTCAGGAGGCACAGAAAATTTGGAATTCAATTCCAATCCTGGATCCAGACCATTTTTTTTATTTACAGTCTACAGCCTTCTCTCTCTCTGTGTGTGTGAGTGTGAGTGTTCCCTGAGTAGACAGGCATCCACACCCCTGAGGAATCTTGCTGGTAGAAAACAATTTTCACGGTCAGCTACTGTGCGGTCTTGGGGCTTTCAGTGAATTTGACGTCATATAGAACAATACTTGACAACCATTGCTCATAATCCGGTTGAGGAAATAAAGTTCTTAACAATAGCTTGTGTTGTATACATCACGTTCTTTGATATTTGGATGCATTTTGGAAAGTGTTTTCTCATCGAGTGACTGCCATAACTGCAGCAAAAGTGATTTCCATCCTTCCTTCCAGTCAGTGTGCTGTGGCTAAAAATTTAATTCAGTAGATTTAGCACACATTTGGAAAGTATCATGGTAATACAGTTGAAAATAACACCTGTTTAACCAAAAAGATAGTGATCAGTATCTTCACCCATTAGCCTAAAAAGAAGAAAGAAAGAAAAGAAAAGAAAAGAGAAAAAAAAATAACCTATACAACATAATGGTTTCTTTTTGCTTTCCGTATAAACTAATTAGTAATAAACTAGTGGCAGTGAAGTAAACAAACCTTCCATAGTTGTACCTTATATTCCCTTTTAGGAGGTAATATGTTATTTATGCATTATGTGAAAAAGCCTGAACTGGCTTCATATCAGTTTCTTGGGAAATGTTTAGGTTTTATTTTCATCAGAAAATCATAGACTTGGAAAGAACTATAAAGCACTTATAGTCCAACCTCCTGTTGAACAGGAAGCTTCATACTACAGCATTCCTGAAATAGGAAGTCTCATACGATAGGGGGTCTTCTAGTTCCAGCATGTACAATCAGGAAACTCTTCCTAGTGTTTAGCAGAAATCCTTTCATCTTGTGATTTGGAGTTGTTGGCTTTGCCCCTTCACCAGCACCAAAACGAAATAAGGTGCTCCATCATTTAAATGGCATCTCGTTTATTTTAAGATGGCTGTTGTATCACCTCTTAACATTTTGTTCTCTGGACTGAACAAACTCAATTTTGACCTTTCCTTGTAGCACTTGGTGTCAAGGTCCTCATGATGTTTACTGCCCACCTCTGTCATCCCCCTCCAGTTTTTCAATAATGGCAAAGGGGTTTAAAACCAAAGGTATACATGGAAAATATGTCCCCAATGGCTTTAAAGCAAAGTTTAGGTTCAGAGTTCAGCTGTAGGATATCTCCAGTTGTCAGATGCTGACAACAGATTCAGAATTCAACTGTTGGATACCTCTAACTGTCATATGTTAGTGTCAAACAAAATAGTTAACACCATAAGTCTCTCCTTTTATGCTTCCTAAGGATATCTGACTAGCCAGTGTTACTGACTATAGCTTCTTAAATAAAGAGGCAAAATTAGAAGCCACAAGCTACAAAGAGGTGCACTACATGAGTTCAAAATCCAAAAGATGTGCAAAATAGTTTTTTTAAATGTAATAAATGTTTCCTGTAATGAAGAAAGGCAATTTATTGAAAAAAGGCAAACAAAAATCAGAGAGTAAAATTTGAAGCTGATCTTTTTTTCTTTTTGTTTCTTTTCTTTTTATCATGACCTGAGCAGTCAAGTGAAATTGAAAGGATGTTCAGGAAAAGAAAGCAAGATTAGTACAAGACAAGTGCACACAAGGGTCAGTTGTATACATTTCCTGTTTCTTTCCTGCAGATAACTGTAGGAGACCAGCTTGGTCGGTTAGGCCATTTCTGCGCTCAACTATTATAGTGCTGTTATTCCACTTTCAACATCCTATGGAATCCTGGGGTTTGCAGTTTAGGGAGGGACATTTAGAATTCTCACCCAGAGAGCTCTTTGGCCTCAATAAACTACAAACCCCAGAATTCCACAGGATGTTGAAAGTGGAATAACAGCACTATAACAGTCGAGTGCGGATATGGCATTAGTTACTAGCAGCTCCTGCTGACATTGGGGAAAGATGAAGGAGAGTTACCAAGAAAGCTAAAACTCAGACCACAACACAAAAAAAATTAGCCCTTGCTTAACTGGGGTGCCCTGTCTCCTATTTTATTTTATTTTATGTTATTTTATTTTATGTTATTTTATTTTATGTTATTTTTTTTTTATTTTTTTTGAGTGAATCCCATCAAGCACAGCTGGCTGTTGCTACATGTCTTTGAGTTAATAGACTGGCCTAGAAATCTTTGGCCTTGAGCTGAAGCATACATTTGCAATGGGGAAGAAGTTTTCATGGTGACAAGGTGGTAAGTAGCACAGAGGGAGAGAGGAAAAGAGAGAATTCAGGGCAGGTGAGCATGATGTTAGGAGGCTGGTGACTAATTTACAGACTCAACAGTCAGGGTCAACTACCTTTTTATTTACCTTCTCCCCTTGCCCTGAATCCTTTCACTTTTGCAAAGAAGCTGCTCTTCCCAGATATAACAAGGCCAGTGTAGCAGTGGTGACTGTTGGGGAGTACAGATCGCTGCCTAGCCTAGAGCTGATACTGGGGCAGCCCTGGAGCAACTGGGTTGATGCTGCTGAATGTCATGGGAGTGACTGAGCTGCCATAAAAGAAAGTTCCAAGGAATAGGGGAAAAACCAAGAAGCAATGCAACTCTGTAGAGAAGGGAGCAAGGGGAGATAACTGCAGATAGGAAGGCAGAAGGATCCATAATTGGCTGCTACAGAGTATGTACAGTGTTTGTCTTCTTGCCAGAAAATAGTGTGCATCTAATGATAGAATTTAGGATTGTGGGACAACATGGAAGACAACATAGAAGAACATAGTGAAACACAGATCTTGGATTTCAGGAAAGCTAATTTTAACAAGTTCATGGAATTACTGGGTAGAATCCTATGAGTAGATATGCTAAAAAAAAAAGACAACAAGCAAGGGTGGGAGTTCTTGAAGACTTGTTGCAAAATGCACCATCACAAACAATCCCAGGAAAAAAGAAAACTGGAAAACATCTGCCAAAGCCAGTTTGGCTGTGTAGCAATTCAAGGAGGGGGTGAAAAGAAAAAGAAGTATGTATGGAAGGAAGGACAGATCA